>CM046062.1:28248061-28880953 GCA_025215515.1 Schistosoma japonicum | reverse complement strand
TGGTCTGAATGTTTGGCAATAGAAAACGATAACTGCTCTCTTGTTGTATCATTAGATTTTATTTATTTTTGTAGTCATTCAATTATTTATAATCAGTTACCTTTACATGAAAATTATGATTACTCCCATCCCTTCTCAAACGGGTATCAAAATGAAAATTGATGAAAAATTAAAGATCATAAAAATTAAATACCAACCAGATAATGTTTCCTCCCCCCCCCTCCCACACTACCTTCTCAATTAAACATGTTCATATTTGTATACACATGCATAGATATACATACATATGTGTATATACGATTTACTGATCCATTAGTATATTTTGTATTCTCATATAAATTCCCTATGGATACTATAATTTTGCATGTCAATGATGAACAACAAGCAACAAATGAACAATTAAAAAAAAAAAAAAAGAAAAGATTTGTATTATTTTCTCGGTTAATTAGATTTATTTTATTTATTTTTTTGATAAAATATTCCCAGTGGTTTACTTTTTTTTCAGAGATTTTTTTTCGTTTGGTAAATGAATCAAGTGGCAGAAGAAACAACAAGAATTGAAATGAGTTTTTTTTTGTTCTTCAATGTTATGATTTTCATCAAGATTTTTCATTTATTTCAGTTTATATACCATTTAATTGTATATATGTTATTAAGGAAGATGTGATTTTGGCAGTATTGAACGTTGTTTAGTCAGATTGATTTTTATTATTGATCAATATTGGTACCGAAATTGACTCGGCGAAGCGTTTGTGTTGCTGTTGGTAGTTAGTATTGTCTAGAAACTTTGTATGATTGTGTTGTTAGTTGTGAAATTATAAATTGTATCGTTTTGGCGTGTCGTTTATTCCGATTGATTGATTGGGAATAATACGTTTACGGTCAATCATAGTTCGAGATTCACTCTTAGTCTAGAACAAGACCTTCACAGTATTCAGTGGCTCCGTCATCCGCCCAGTTATAACAAATCAGCTTATTTAACATATGTTTTGTGATCTTCTTCTGAATTCTCTGTGTATGAATCTGTGTTTACATTTGATTCTGTGTCTCCTAAAAAAATAATATTTTACTTCAATTAAATATTTTCTTTAAATGACAAAATTATAAGGTGTTAATTAGAGTAAATACTTTCTTTTCACTGATAATTCAATTTAAAGTGAAATAATAAGTAAGTAAAAAGTAAGACATTGGTTTCGTACTATCAACTAACTATGAGTTAATATGTATTTATACCTCTATGTTGATACTTATGATTGGAATAGAGATCATTCCATCCACTTTCAGAACTCGATAGTTTAATGGAAAACACGACAGTATTTAAAGTAAATAGACTGATTTTGGGTTTAGATATTAAAATAAAATCATTCGTAAAAGTCAGAATTGATCCACTATAGTAAAGGAAAATTGATGGTGAGTATTACAATAGAAGAGTAAAGAAGAAGAATGATCTAACCTTCAGAAATGGTTTTCGAAATATTATTTTAGATGCTTTGATTACATTTTTGTGAAATAATTTGTTCCTAATAATTGTATATTTCCATCGTCCTAAACTCTCGTATCACCCCTTAACTATTATCGTGTCATTGCCCGATCATGAACCATAGCTAGTTGACTTTGTCTGTTACTCCGTTTTTCTATTATTCACGTCTTTGTATTAAACTGATGCGAAATGAGGTCTCTCCGTGATTCAGATGTTCGACATCTCTACATGTTCGATTAATATAGTCTCCAAAGAATTGCTGACATATGATTGCGACATTATGTTTGCGATGATGAGGTTCGGCAATGCTTGTTTGGGTGCAGTGTTGAGAATTTAATTGATGTCACCGTACTGAAACCAAGGAATTGGTGCTTGATCATGCTATCTTTGAAATTCAGCCCAGTGGCTTTCACATCGCCCATTATATACGGACGCTGGGGCTGACCGACAGAATCCTATCGGTGATCGGCTTACGACTTGGCGATATTAAGTGAAAGCTGTGTAAGGCTGTTTTTTCAGTTCATCCTGATCTTCTACATGGGGTTTTAAAAACGGTATAAATTAGAACTTGAAATCTCACTACATACGATCTAGCATAGAAGGCATTTGGGATTGTGTTGAAATATTTTACTAAATCCTTAATGAAAGTGTGATAACTTATATTGATTTAATGGAATCTTCTTGTTTCTATTTCTATTTCAGCTGTTTCTTCAATCTTGTAGATCTTTTGTTGCTCTATTGAATCGTACTTTGTTTTCTTCAGTTCCCTTCTGCCCTCATTTTTTCCACAGTTTTACTTTTATATTTAAGTAACCCATATATTCTTTGACACTCACTACAGCCGTATTTTACGATTTTTAATATTACTCTAATTGGTCCACTTTGCCGTCTGAGCTTGCATGAATACTTGCAGTCGATTATCCAAAATATAAAAATATTCCTTACTACTGAACTGCTTGACTTATTCTTGTATTCTTCCTTCAGCTTACGGTTAACATTATCGGGCAGACTGATACTACGTTAAGAATACCTGATTGTTGTTAAAAGTGGTGTACTCCTCGATCACCTAATAAAGTAGCTTATTCATTAGCTAACCGACAAATCATCATCATTAATCCTTTAACTGAAATATCCATGAAACACTAATAGAAATAATACACTGAATATTGTAAGTAATGTGAATAACTTTAGCTAAAATAGACTATTCTAGTATTTTGAGGAAATCACTTAGTTACTAATACACTTAACAATCAGATTGAAGTTTATAACTCCAACTCTCCAACGAATTAACAAGACTAGAAAAATTATTTTATTTATCTAATTACTTGATTAATTTAACAATTTACATGTAATAAAATTTAGAAGCATTGAAAATACTTCAAGTGACTACTATATTACTATTTTGACATAATTAAGTAGTTTACTGAAATTCATCTTATTCAGTAAACAATTCAGTGCTTAGATTACAGAAAATGTAAATAAAATTTCATTTAATTAGATGGAATACTCTTTTTTGGCATGAATTATTTTATTAAGAATTGATGAAATCCACCATTTTTCTTTTTTTTTCTCATAACAAAAAATTGTTTAAAAGTTTTGTGATAATCTACTTTAAAACTTACTTGTAATACATTTTACCAAGATAATCTTAGTCTAATTCTTATAGGATCAATCATTGTCACCACAGTCATGTTAGTAACCCAGGTCTATAGATCAAAAAAGATAATTCAATAATAATCAGTGATCTACTTAGGTTTCAAGTTACCCTAGTAATTGTCAGTAGGAGTATAACTGGAATCATGAAGCAATAGTTGCTTTTCATACGATTCAACTTTGTGTTATTCAGTTTCATAATCTCATATGTTACTATATACTGATATTGCATTACTTAGACTAATGATTAGATTGCAGTTTAATTGATAGAATTCAACCAACACTAATGGATTAGACAAATATAATAATAGTGGTCACTACTCAATGAATAGTCAATAGAAATTAGCTTAAGTTTCATGCATATAGTTCACCTTGTTTACTTGAAAAGAAAAACAAACAGCAGTTTGAGTACAATAAGATGAATACACTCTTATGATGAATTAATTTCTTTTAGTTTGTAATAAATTTACTACACATGCTTTGAACTATCCACTCTTCAGATAAATTCCTTGAAGTCCTTCAAGTTAATTAATAAGCGATCAAACAATACACATGAAAAGTGTGTTGATTCCATAACTGCAAAGTATGGAAAACATGATCTATAAGTTCAAAAATAAAACAATTTGAATTCTTTATCATAAACTGATCAAAGTAAGGCAGCGACTGAAAGCATGAAAGCACTGGACAGCTGTTCTCTTCTAGCTTAAGACTACTTAGTAGTATACATTTGCCACCTAACAGTAAACTGAGACCAAACCCTTTACAATTCGTAGTAAACTCTTAACCACCGGAAGCTCAAGGTTTTTAGTCATGTTTCTTTCGTGGGTAAGTAGATGTGCACTACTTAAGAGTCTCACATTTCAACCAAATAGCTATTTAGCGACTTCAGGTTTTCACTGGCTGGTATTATGGAATACAAATTTAACAAATGTACTTAGTATTCAAGTAAAAACAAAATTTTATAAGTCACTCATTTTTACAACTCTTTCATCTGATTGTATTATGTACTCACTTTGTCTCAGGTTCACGATCTTACGTTACGATTTGAATTAGTATATCAGGGACTTCCTACTTAGTGATATTGATTTATAACATTTTATTCGATTTTTGATTTTAACTATAAAATCGTTACGTCATACTTATTCTTGTCCCTAATCCATATTAGATCTAATTCATTATAATAAGTATGTCGAAGTTTATTTATTTCTTAACTTTGAGATAGTATTGATTATATGCAGTATATGATTTTATTCTACTTACAATTATTGATACGACTAAACTACTGAAATGATTATTCAGTAATAATTACTCATGTACTTGTATGGATATTTTTATCACATCTTGAAAATTGAATCAATTATGAAGTGATACTGATTAGGGGAGGAATGATAAAATCTTTAGAACTAGCAGCCAGATAAAAATATTCGAAAGTGTCTACTGCTGAATTCAGAATAAGTTACTTAAATATGCCGTACTTACTTGTCATGATAGAAACTCTATTGAACAAGTTACAACGTGGCTAATATTCTTAATGGCTTAATAGCTCGTGCACTATACTTCAATGTAACGTATTGCACATAATATTTAATCCCTTAAATTAGTGACTGCATTGCAACGTGATTAACAAATTTTAATAATTCATAAATGATAATGATCATTATCACTGATCATTCATTCAAAATGTTTCAGTTCTATAGAAAATCAGTTGTTGGTCAAAATATACCCCCACAATGCATATTTAGGTGAATGAGCTTGAATCAAACAGTCAGTATCAGTTTCACAAAGATCGTTAGTGCATCATGTTAGCTAGCTCCAACGAGATATGTAACTTTCAATCAACTTACAGCTTAGTACGAGTTCATATAATATGGCATATGTACCAAAATGAGGAGATGCCGAAATTCTCTAAAATTTACATCTCTTTTCTTAAATACAAATAAGAATTTCGACAGAAGAAAATGCTTTGTTACAATTATTAGCTGGTACATTTAGGCATCAAAAAGTAATGTATCTCATAATTATAAAAGATCACATTAGTTTTAAGTATAAATCACCATAATGATCCCTGTCCATAATGAAGAATGTGGTATTTTTATGGCAGTCACTCTCTAGCATTTGACATAAAGGACTAATCCATATGACAATAGGACATACTCAAGACATGAAGTTTCATGTAAGTCAGTGACCAAAATAGGTTCACACACTATTCGTTCTTTCATGATCTTGGTAAACCTTCTTTATCTACTAACCTGGTTTCAGTGCCAAATGTTCACCTTCACCCCTTCATATATTTTTCGTTATTTCCTATAACATTTTATGATATAATCTATCATTTAGTTAGTATGTTCAACTTATTTTAATCGAACAAATTAAACAACAAATAAACAAGCTTATAACCACTTATTTCTTTTTTTATTACCCACTAAATTATTATATCAACAGAAAAGACAAGAAAAAAAACACAAACAAAACGTTATTTCAAGATTAACAGTTTATTATTAATAAAATAACTACTACTGGTACTTTCATTTCAATGGAACTTGTAAAACTGATCTCATGGAAACATAAAATTATCACCATCATCACCACCACCATCACCACCATCACCAGCAACAACAACTACTACAACAACAACACCACCATCAACACCAATCGAATTGATTATCAAATAAATAAATGGGAAACAAAAAAAGGAGAATTAACCATAAAATTACAATAAAACACAAATATTTTTCAAGATAATAAATGAAACGTGTATAAAATTTAATACTGACTACACTGTAATTAAAAGAAAAAAACAGGGGGGGAGGAGGTTGAGGGAAAACTTTCTATGATAAAACAATAAGAAGAACAAAATGAGAAATAAAAAAAGAAGTTTATTTTGAGAATGTTTCATGTGTTAAATATCAGTTTTAGATATACAAATAAGTGGTTTAATGATGATTAGTAATTATTTGGTTATTTGTATTGGTTATAGATTAGTCACAATTGGATAAAAAAAATGAAAAAACAAGGGAAAATTGGATAACGACAATCGTGATATTCTATCATAAATTGACTGAAGTAGGATTTGTATCAATGGACAATAACTAAATAGTTTAAAGGGTTAAGCATTCATTCAGAGATCTAAAGGTTCTAGGTTCTAGGTTTGATTCCCTGGTGAGGTCGTGTGTTTATAACACTGAGGAGTCCTCTTTTAGGATGAAATAGACGTTTAATGCTCCCTAGAATACAACGGTACCCAACCAAGACTAATCCGTGATAAATACAAATAGCATATAGTTTATTCCTGAAACCATGGAAGAAAACAGTCATTAGATAAATCAATTTGAATAGAATGTTAGAATGGACCCCATTTCACTTGATATAAGGTTTGTGGTTAGGTTTGGAAAGTGTAAAAATTTGGTTACAGATGGTGAAAAGGTTGTGAAAGATAATTAGTCAATTTTAGTTGAATAACGTTTTCGATTCTCTCATTTGTATCTTACGAAACAATAGATGTAACATTCTTTCAAACCTTTGTTTAGGCCTGTTTAAACTTCTGAGTGAGCATTTTATTTCGAAAAGTGAATTGCAACTTCTGTTTTAGATCTGTCTATATTAACTAAGTATGTCTAATAATGGCATATACTTAACAGCATGAAACGTAATGTTTAGTATATTAAAGAAGAATAGACAAGTACCCGTCACATGTCACCTCCAAGTGTATTTACCAACTCATATATACCTGCTAAAGAATGTATAATGGAAGGATAGAAAGACTGATGTCTTCACATTTTGATAAACACATTTTAAAGAATCTACGTCTCTGAGCAACAAACATCTGTAGTTCAAATGTTAGGCATTTACTACGCACGGAACATGAAGTAAACTCAATGTATTTTTTAGAAAAACTAATAGACAAAACGACGCTATGATATTACAAAGGATAAAGCTTAATATTTGTATCCAGAAGAAATGTATAACGAATATTTAACTACCATAATAACTTATATGCAGGCCGATTAATATTTTTCTATTGATGGGTCATTCATTCCATATGCTTTCGCGATTTTATCCCAGTTGATTTACTTAGAACCATGTTATATACCATCATGGTGGCCTTATATTTTACTCCCAATATCTCAGTTACTGAAATGAGATAACATGGGAGTAAAACTAGTTGCAAACATCTATAGATCTATAATGAATTACAGCCAATCACGATTATTTGGGTAAGAAAATATAGAGAAAATGATTTGAGGTGGTTTATGGAGATTGGTATTAGGTTTTAGTTGACTACATTCGTCACAGATTGGCATTGGCAAGGTATCACTAAAAACCAGGAAGCACTGGATAGCTGTTTTGTCCTAGTATGGAAGTGAGAAACGCACCACTGGATGCCGGCCCAGTGGTGCAGAGGGTTATACAGTTGTCAACCTAAAAGCTCTGGGTTTGATTCCGCTGCGGCAGTATCTAGGGTGCGCGTCTCTTTGGTGTCCCATACCGGGACAAAATAGCTATTCACTGTTCCCTGGTTTTCAATGGTACGTTGCTAGCATCAATCTTTGACGAATTCATTCAACTGAAATACAGAAAATAACTTATATTTTATCATATTTTGACTGTGATCAATAGTGAAATTCAGAACACCAGTCGATTTAATTATTAACTCAACCGAATATACCTTGATTTAACTATTGATGTTCACACTGTTATTCAATGTTAATGCTATTTACTCTAAACAACGAAAAGTAACCCACATAAGTTACTTATTCTAGATAATAGCGTTTTCAATTCCAGTCGCCTACTCTTATACCAATACACTTACTGTAGTTTACTTTTTTGAAATAATACAAAATAATGTTGATGTTTAACGAAATTTCAATGAATATAACTTAGCAAAAAGAATATGAATTTTAACTGTTGCACTTACTGAAGCTGTACAATTGTATCGATAGTGACATTCACAAGGCATTATTCTTTTGTGAAGTAGAAAGAGATTACTTCATTATAGTTCAAGTATCAAAAGTGTCAATTAAAAATTATATAATTATCAGAATGGTAAGAAGAATAGTCTGCGATGAAAACCAGTGTATGTATCCCAGAAATGAGAGACAACTATCCATTTGATAGATATGAAGAGAACAAGGAACACAGGCAATATATTGTAATGGTTATAAAGTGATAGGTGCTCATAAGAATCAATAATAAAGCATGAGAAATAAAAATTCAAAAAAAAACAACGTTTACTCTGGGATGGGTACAACAACCCAGCCGGAAATAGATCACTGCTTGTCACACTTCGTGGAGCATAGGCCGCTGACCAACATTCTTGAACCGATTCCGTCCCTTAACCTCCTTTCCAGTTCTTCCAAAATGCTGTTTATCCTTTTAATATTTGCCTCCGATTTCTGGCACAGTGTGTTCTTTCATCTTCCTCTTCTCATTTTGCCTTGAGGATTTCACCAGAAGTTTCACCTCATGACGCTATTTGGCGATTTTATCAATGTGTATCCTATATACGTCCAGCGTGTTTGCTTAATTTCTCCCTTAGATGGAAGTTGGGTTGTTTTTTTTACAACAAGTTATTACTGATGGAGTATAACCAACGGATTCCGATTGTCTTGCGTAAACAACTGTTTATACATACGTGTATATTAAGAATGATGCTTTCCGTATTTCTCTGGTTTTCAGCCCCATACAACATACCTATCTTGACGTTTACACTGAAAATCCTGACATTGTTGTTTTTTGATTGCGGGTTTGAGTTCTAAATGCTACTTTCAACTTGTTCTCCTTGTTCATTGATGATGCTACTCACCAGGAATGCTAAAATTCTCCGTCAAGTCTCACTGGTTTGTTGCTGGTCATCTGGTATATAAGGGTCTTACCTTCCCCATTGTATATGCTGAAACCCACTGCTGGCAACTGAGGTTGTTGCTATAGTGTTCGTCTTCACTTGCATTTGATGTTCTGTGTGGGATAGAAGAGCTAGAGTATTTGTGAAATGAAGATAGTCTAGCTGCATCTAAATTGTCCACTGTATTCCATGCTTCCCCTGAGATGTTGCAGTTTTTATGATTTAGTCAATCAACAAAAGAAAAAAATGTAATCACTCTTGTATAACACCGGCCTTTACTTAGAATTACTCTGTGCGCTGCTTTCCATGCCCGACTTTGCAATACGTTTCGTCATAAAGATTCGTTTAACTATACATATGATACTGAATGAAAACGTGTAGTGGTGACGGAAGACTTTAAGTTAACACCTGAATATAAATGGTCCAGAAAGTGTGTACATGCATACAATAACACTTAATGTATACCTATAAAGAATATCGAGGACTTATACAAATAGTTTACTTAGAAAAACTATATAGTTGGACATTCGTTGTTGTATTTTTAGATTTCCACTACACCCTCTAATGCAGTACGGTGAATAGGATTATCAAAAATTATAAACATCGTTCTGGATTGTTACTAACCTTACTAAATAAAGTATGAGATCAGATTGACCAAAGGCAAATCGATAATAAAACAGAGACAAAAGTAGAAATGTGGAATAATGCAATCGAGTCGAATTACAATTAATGACACTTATAAGTCTACAGTGTATACAACAAGATGGCAACTGGAAACTGCCAATGTTGAAGAAAAGTTTATCCCCGACAAACCAGAGTACATTAGCAGAAAGCATCAAAACTGGTCGTCGGACAAGTGCTGTATGTATATAATTATTATTAATGAGTTTTAACATCACTGTCAGAACATACCTTAATATGCGTACTAATGAAAATTAATAAAGTTTAATAAAGTTAATGTTTCTATACAAAACTGCATAGATTCAAATAGAGCAATGTAACCAGAACTGATCAATTGTTCTTGTTCTGAACTGTAGATAGATTTACATTCATTTATTAAAATCCACTTCGACTATTATACTGAAATACGTTTACAAAGCGTTACCTTTGTAGAGCCTAAACAACAAGCTCTATAAAAGTGAAAAACTTTAGGAGGTATCTATATGTGACCTAGAACAGAAGTTGGTCTTTAAACACCCCACCCCCCTAAATAGTAGGTCAGCAAAAAAATAAAAAAATAAAAAATTTTCCGTATATAAAGTTTTCCTAAAAGATTTTCAATAGATTTTGCAAAATTCCCTAAAATTCTATCATCTGATAGGTATCCCATTGATTATATCAATCATCATTTAATGAATAAATTATTCAAGTTCCTTACAGAAAACTACTTGAACATATTACCTAGAAGATACTACTGATATTTCACAAAATGTAATATTTAATCAAAATTACAAGAAAATATTACCAGCAAATATGTATTTAATAGACGTTCGTATACATTTGACGAGGAGGGAGAAAAAGGTCGAAAATATATGCTACTAATACAGTAAATTATCATTTATAGTAATAGATGAAATAGACTGATAAATGCTTTCAATCAAAACTGTATCTTTTGAAATGAACTAAAAGAATTCAAACAAAGATACACTATTCATCATATAATTTATTTAAAATAATAAAATGATTTGTATTACAAAAAGTAGACATGAATATTTTCCCTTTCTGAAGTATCCTATTGTACAAAATTAGTTACTATCTGCATAAGTGTTTTTTTTTTGTTCGGGTGAATTAGAAGATCTAAGTTACGAGTATAGTTGAATGAGACAAAGGTAACATTGAACATTCGCTGATAAAATTAACTCTAGTCTGTGTTGTTTTTCTTTCAAAAAAACACAAAGACACGATAACTTTCATTAGATAAGAAAACGATGCATTTTAACAAAAACAAACTGCAATCTCCAGAAAAAAACATTTTCCGTAGAAATAGGTGGGAAAGGGTGACTGAGTATCATATCAAAAAAACATAAGTAGATTTAATGCTAAATGTTTCGTTGTCATGTACATTATGATTCTACTCATCTTTCAATGTATTTATTGAATTCAATGCATTGAATTCAGTCATTGAATTTGATTATCTGATAGAATCAGTGAAAACCAAAGAATGAACTGGATATTTAATATGATATTCTTCAATGTGAAGTATGCAACCACGACTACTTTTTAAAATGAAATAGGTGTTAAATGTTGATATTGTTCCCTATAGACCACATTACTAAATGTTTTTTCCTTTTAGTTTTGAAAATAATAATCTCTTAAAACTTATAAATTAAGTTGTTTCATTATCGAGTGATAACAAATGTCCTTTAGTATTTGCATAATCTTGTAGATCAGGTTACAGTATGGTTACTAGGTAAACTAAGTTGATATTAAATGTACTACGTTAAGGTGATAGGTGTTTGAAAGTAGACAAAAGAAAACCTTTGTTCAATCTAGGTTTCATCATGCTTAACACTCATTACTAAGTCATATCTACACATTCAACGAAATGGATGATACCTTTAGAATCCAAAGCCACTCAGTCTGAAATGGTGTCACTGAACATTTTCTATTGAACATACTAAAGTGATTAACAATATATACTGCTAGGAAATCATATGATTGATATCTCTCTATAAAATTCATGAGTTAATAATTTCATTCTTGGATTTCTAGCTACCTAAATGGCTCCAGAAACAAATGAACTTGAGTGACAAAATAAAAGTACAGGATAAGCAACCTTCATCGTCTGTTGCTATACCGTTAGTTGAGACAGGTCATATAATTAATATCAAATCATATTTTGTGTTGTATAAAAGTGCTTTGGGACGTATACCATAGTTTGGTGCAGCCTTAGCTATATGGAAGTTCTACCACCTTGCCACCCCCCATTTGTGTGTTGAAAAGCAAATTGTACTTTCACTCAACCTACCTTGGTAGAGTGGGATTCATATTGTTTACTTTATTACTCTTGTTTACTTAGCTTATACTCTTATTTGTCTAGCGACATTTTATTTTTCACATATAAATGCCTTAATAAGTGTATGTGTGATCAGATTGTGCGAAATGTATTGCGCATATATGTTGCGTAGCTCTGATAAACTCTGTCTTCTTGTTGCATTATCAAGATGTAACAATGGGACAAATTGTTTTAAATTTCTAGTATAATTAAAACAGCTGATTCTTATGTTGAAACTACAAGAAATCAAACCCACAAACTCCTGGCCTCACACCTGAATCGATATACGGTAGTTTACATTCCAAATTTCACTGAATTATCTACAATACGTAATCATCACCGAATGTGACTGACGATATATGTACCGCAGGCATAACTGGGCTCTGTTGATGATGATTCCTCACTTTCGAAGTTGAACAGCTGTAAGTACACGATGATTTGTTGATATGATAGTTGTCACCTTTCGCAATGGATGGCACTTGTACAATATCACAGAGTCAATGAAGCTAGAAATGTAAACCATTAAACGTCGACTCAAAGTCCTGAATATCGTTGTATCGTTATCATATGGGATACAGGATATGCACTGAAAGTTCATACCAGAATATGACAGCTGTCCGATTTATAGGCTATTTGAGCTCAAATACAGTATTCGAGAACTCCACATTATCAAAAACAACAACTACTTTTAATATAGCATCAAAACGTCCAACAAGTCAGTAAAACTATACTCACGTATTTCATCCAGCATATTAGACTGCGGTATAGTGACATAGTTATAGAAATTACTTGAAAATGCTTCCATGTACTCAAAATGAAGATTTATTAGAAATCGTTATGTCGAGGTCAAGAATCGGAAACCACAATCAACTCAGTCGATTCTTCGCACTTTTTGGGACCCTTACGGCTATGCATTCAATAACTATGATATTTGTTCTGCTCAGGTTTCAGAAAATTCACACACCATTTAACTACTGTTATATGTGTTTTCTTTCCCTAATTACTGTAACCTCATTCTGATTTCAATAATCCGAACCCTGCACACAACTTCCTAATTTAGTTTCTATCATATTTTGTATTTCCTGTCACCATTTGATCCAGTATATGATATACATAAGCGATTATTTCTACTTAATTTACGACATGGTCTTGACTCTCGTTCGCCTGTGTTTATCTCTTCTATTCATACCTCTGGAAAAGACTTTAGTCATTTTAACACCATACCAACCATCGTTTTTAAGTCTATCAGATTGTAACTTAACCACAGATCCCATTATCTCGTCTTCATCCCCACTGCAATTATAAGACCATTTCGAAAATTACATTTTAACAAACAACATTCATCTACTAAATCATTTGAAATTATAACTGAAATATTTGAATTAAAAACAACTATTAACTACTGAAAACGTTACATATAATAATTCAGCTAGACAGTTATGCAACAGTACAAACTTTCAATGAAATCTTCCAAATCATTCTAAATTGCCAAAATGTACACTCTATCTATGTATAATATCAAAAGTTTAATATGAATTGTATTTCTAGAAAATACTCCTAATTAATTTATTACATTTACAGGAAGTCGAATATTACTACATAGATATTACGACACCAATAAACATTATAGAATAATTAATGCTTCAAATCAATGTGTTATTCATATAGACTACTTATTTATGTTAGTACTGATATACTAAATTGTTTTTATTAAATAGTCAATATGTTAATGCTGATATCACGAATTGATCTGAACCAGACAACCATTGATTGCCTGGAAGCACTGGACAGCTGTTTCGTCCTAGTATGGGACTCCTCAGCAGTGCGCATCCACTACCCTGTTGGGGATTGAACCCAATTATTATAGTATATTTATTAATCAAATTGTAGATAAACATTTAAAAATTGTACTACACATAGATATATAAATTTTATATCCTACTTTCTGATACACTTTGTTAACTTACAATATCAACAAAAAATAGATTGTGTTATCCTCTGACAATAAGTTTAATGTTATAGTTGATCTACATACTATAACTAATCAGGATAGAGAAACAACTGATTAGCGTATAGTATAGGAAAGAACTTAAGATATTCTTAATATGTTTGAGATAAACAATAGTTTTAGTCAATCAGCACAGAGTTTACTAAAGGCCCTCTTTTGTTTCTATATCAGGCATTATTGGGCATAAACTTTTTATTTGTGGGCTCTGTACATTCCAGGTTAGAGATAAAGATTCTAAATATATGACTTGTGTGTATTCGGTTATTGAAAGTGGGTCGTCAACACTTAGTTTAAGAAAATTGAAACTGGTGGAAATAGAATTATTCTTATTAACTTCAGTAGATACTTCTAATAAATCGTTTGAAGAATTGATTGCAGCATATTCCAAACGTGAATGTGGAGTGAAATTAAATGTATTCAACTGCAAGCGTAGGGTTATCCTATATTTCTCTAATGAAAAATGATTTTTTTATGATCTAAAAAGAACAATTCACAAGACACTAAATGATCTGTATGATAATGTTACGCCTTTAAAATCGATTGATAATACCCCTAGCATTATAGGTCAACTTTAAATGTACGTTTACTAAAACAAGCATATACAACTGTCAAAGCTGAAGATATTTTTAATTGACTTAATGGTTCCAAAAAAATAATCTCTAATGTTGATTTAAAAGTTGCTTATCTTCAAATTGCTTTATACCAAACTTCATTAATCGTGACAACAATTAACACTGTTTGGTTTATTTAAATAAAACTAACTTCAGTTTGGTCTTAGTTATTCTCCAGCTATTTTTCAAGAAGTGGTAAATTCTATTTTTGGTAATCTGAGAGGTGAAGAAGTTTGTCAATGTTATTTGATTATTTATTGTCCTCATAAGGCATCTCATGATCCATAATTGGCAGTCTAATTATGTCATTTGGGAAAAATTTGTTATGTTCAGCTAATGAAGAAGTGTAACTAACTTTCAGAACTATGTCTTGGAGGACTATTTCAATTATTTTAGTTGTATGCAAGGTGAAAATTTTATTTATATCATTGTTATGTTTCTCTTGCCTTATCCTCTCGTTTAGTACATTTACTGTTAATATAGCGCCTCTTATTTATGAACTACAATTAATTGATTATATACATGTTACCATTATTAACTACCACTGTCTCCCTTGTTTTCCATTAATGTTAATTGCCTAATCGGTTGGCTGTGTAGTCTGATTTGTTTATATATAAATGAATGCTTGAGATACTATAGGATTTCGTCTAGATAATTTATCAACTTGTGTTCTTCCTATTTCCGCTTGGGACTGAGTGAACATCAGTTAGATGTACACAGACCGACTAGGCTCTTATTGGTGTTTGCCACTGTAATCTCGTGCGCAAACGGGCATATCCATAAATGTATCAGTAATAGCGATTTCGATCAGACATAACAAAAATATTGCTGTAGACCCAAAGAAACGTCAATTACATATAACTAGTTACAATTGTTTCAAATATTTAGTCGATTGTTATGGTTTTAAACCAGATCCAAAGCTGTTAGCCTGTGGCAGACAGTGATAACCCTGAACATAATATTCCACATATTGTGCATTCTTACTTTGGTATGTAAGCTGCGATATGACTGAACAGCTAATCTTACCATACCCGCACTTTCTGGTTTAGGCATGCTTGATTTTCGTCTCGTTGAATTTAATTATTTCGTGTTGACTGACCTTTAGCATTTTATATAAAAAGTGGAACCTTCTAGAGTACCCAGTAGTTGTTTGAAGATAGTTGCCGAGTTGAATGGGTTTGGTTCTCTTTATTCCGAAAGATGCCAAGCATAACTTAAATATCGGGCTTGTCTAAATATTGTTTACGTTGTATTACCAGTTTACCGTATAATGCTGCTAGTTTATTGAAAGTTTCATAGTATAATTTATTTACGCGAGAGGATGAGCATGAAGCTTGTTTGGGAAATCTATTGAGGTTTTATCAAATTGATGTAATTTTAAGAACTTATTCTGCTATTACTTACATACATATATTACTGATGTATCTCCGGTTGGTGCAGATGCAGATTTGAGGCAGAAACATATTCTACTGCTCTGCGTTACACAGAAACTTCCTGTTACTAAAAAAAGTGTTTGCAAACTCAGTGTCAGGCACTGGTTCGCTGAGGCCCAGATTATCTCCTAATTGTAACAACTTTTACATCATACATCTCTTTGTGTATAAATGTTTAAAGTAGAAATGAACTTCCTCTCTTTCTGTCAGCTTGCTTGAACGTTTTTCGATTGCTTGATTTAACCGGTTTCAAATACAACATCATACATTTGGTATATTGACTTCTTAGTTTGAGTGAGTCTAATCGCTGGTCAAGTATATATGACTGAGTGATCTAAGGTCAGTTACGTGTTGAAACCTATGTCGTTAGTTCAAGTTGTTAGCGTCATCTGTAGTTGTTCTGTCATTTCAAAATAACACTTTTAACTAGCTCATTTTGGCTTGTTAGACGTCTTTATGGATATTTATTGGGAAAATGTTCACTATGATTACATATCACGAGGCACTTAAGTTCACTTAGTATCTGGAAAATTCCTTCGCACGTTCCTCAGCTGCTATGGTTCAGATTCTAAGTACTGTTTTGAAAGCTAATAGCTAAACCGTACAACACCGGAGTGCTTAACAGATTAAACTGATGGATTATACCTTCCTAAAGTTATTAAAAGATAACTTTGATGATTCATTAGACTGTTTGCTAGGATAAATATTACCAGTAAGCGATGAAGACGTGGTTTGTGAAACACGTATATACTTTGGATGTGTATTATCAGCCATCCAAAAGGGTGAAATATTAATTTGCAACGCATATTTTCGATGTGTTTCGCCAGATGAAAAGAGTTGTCTACTACGCCTAGTAAGATTTCATATCTGAATGATAGTATTATTATTCCCCTCCTTCATTACGCAAAGTTGTACCAAACTATTTGAAGAGTGAACATTTGTGTGAGAAAAATGTAATATTCAACTTGACTCACATCCTAGTGGCCAGAGGTGAATGCTGATATATGTCACACATCATGCAATCGTAACATTCGTTATAAACTAAAAAATCATTTTCTAAAGGAGACTCGGTGGTTTATATTGACCAAGGTTTGGAAAAGAATCTATACAAGTTATTGAGGCATTTCCCCCCAACGAATATTATGCACTTGTTAATACCGATTCATGTTCATAGTGGCCTGATGTGTTCTTCACGACTTCGGAAAATACTGATTTCACGAAAGGGGCAAAAACAAGTTATTTAATCATGAAGGTGTACCACTGGTAATAGCAAGTAACGATAGTTCATATTCTGCAGAGGAGTCAGTTACCAGCTAGTTGAAAGAGACAGGTTGCAAACACTAGTTCACAACTAAATATCTATGCTTTAATTAGCAAGCAAAATATTTTGTTGAAACTTAAAATCCTTCGGTAATTCTACTTCTGCTAAGGCACTTAATGAAATGGAAACGAGTCTAGATAAATTTCTATTGCTATACAGGACAGTTAGGCATGTTGCTAAGCAAAACCCTGTTAAGTTATTAAAGGGAAGAAGTTTATTATCAAATATAAAATGCTTAAAGTCAGTACAGATTGTGTATTATCGTGAAAATAACTTGTAACCATATACAGGAATTTCGCTTAGGGATATGAGGAGGTCACTGGTGGTCATACTAGCCAAATGCATTTCCAGAACCCAGATGAGTCCGTTTCAGTCTCTAATCTTAAATCATAAACTAACAAAAATTTTCTACTGAATCCCAAAACTGCTTCCAGCAGACAGTCTGACACTTATACAGTGAATCTTCGCAAAGAGCTCAAAATGAACTGTAATGATCTAGATGTTCATTTACGATGCTTTGTATAAAACAGTAATAGTGCTGCACATGTTATTGAAGTGCTGATCAAATCTAAATACGCAATCCCTTCGTCTATAGTCAAGGTCTTTTGATTTATGATTTATCTTATCTTCTGGTAACTATTCAAAATTCTGAAAAACATTACGTTACAAAGAATGCTCAAAGGAAGATTGTAACTTATCACCGAAAATGTAGGAAAGTAGATGTACTTTGATTCACTTAACAAAATCCTCATCCTGACTGTGCTTTTAAGAGTGCTGCAGTTAGTTTATGAGCTAATAACTTGTTAAGACGGTATCAAGAAAAATGTTTACGAAATCTGTTTGCTATAACAATGTCAATGAAGTTTATTTCGGAACTTAAAATATTAATGCCTCAGTTCAATCAAATGGAATTGTATTTTTTAGTCAGTGTAAGCCTATACAAAATAATCTCCATATCGAGTTACTTTGTCTCCGTAGTAAAACCAATCGCTAGTAGCAGTTATTACGAATGTGACTATTTCGTAAACGAAGTTGTTAAAACCATTGTAATTACTGAGTCATTAACCAGGGGGACATGTAGTGATTATTAGGTTGTGGGAGTGGGCACTTTTCAGAAGCCTCGTTCTTCCGTTATCTGGAAAATATGAACTGGCTGCTAATGATATTTAAGAGTGCCTTCCTTGGAAAGACCCTGAATCAATTAGTAGTCGTAAGTGGAAGAATCAGCAGAGACTTGTATCAGGTAGAAAGAGTTTAAAGCCTATTGCAACTATGATTTAACCACACTGAGTGATATTGGTAAATGTTTGGAATCTTTACTAACCTTTCACTTAAGTGATCGTAACGTAGCTTCAGCTTTTAAAAATGATACAAATAGCAATTATCTTAACCGCTATCATCAAGGAGACGTATCTAGATTGTCTAGCATTATGTGGTATCAGTTTGTGTACACACATGATTCTGCATCCATAATTCATGTTTTCAAGTCTACCTAGCGTGAAAATAAGCAACTTATGGCTCATTCTGGACTACCATTTGAATAGAGGATTCAAATTAGTTTTGCTGGAGTCGACTGTAAGTATATTTGTATACTGCATTATTGTTTCTGAAATTTTCTTGGTGCATTTATCAGCAATACATACGTCATTCAAACTTCAACAATAATTTAGCACGTGGTACAGATGGTTGGTTAAGTATGAGAGTTTATTATAGTGTGTAGTATGTTTTCGTAGTTTAATTGTGTGTAATTACTTATTTAATTCAAACCCAGTCTCAAGCAACCCAGTCACAGATTGAAAAAAGGGAGGTTAACTTCCTTCTAGGCGAAGGGTTGTCAAAAAAGACAACTTGCTGATAATATCGAACATTATTTGGTCAGATACAGTTCCAATATCGACTGACGATGTCTTCAAGAGTGACTGAGTGGAGTGTCCGTATTATTACTGGAAGTCTGCATCCTCCAAAGACAATTTTATTGACTGCGTACATATTTCGTTGTACCATTTTAGACAGTTGTTGTCAAATTAGCTGAACCGATCGTGATTGAGCCGATAACAGAGTCTCTAAACACTATGTAGGTCCTGTTCTAGACTAAAGGTGAATCTCAAACCACAGTTAACGCAACCGTATTATTAGCGTTCAGTCAGTAAGAAATGAACGACAAGTCATTTCGATATTATTTATAATTTCGCCACTGACAACAGAATCGTATAAAGTTTCTTGATGACGTTGACTTTCAGTAGCATCGAAGACACTTTGTCCAGTCGATTTCAGAATCAATATCGTTCACTAGTGGAATTCAATGTGGCTAAACAACGTTCAATACTAACAACATCCCCATCGTCCTCGACAGTCATATTATTGTGAAGTGTTGATTATTGTGATTGCAAATTCGGAATGAATCGGTTATAGTCGGTTGTTATTTGGATTTCAGCTGTTTTTATCTAACGACACTTGATAAAAACATAATTATGAAAACGAATTTCGACGGTAATTACCAATAAACACCTGTGGTACCTGAGAAACAATCACAATATTGCGATCATTACCACCTCTCGTTTGTTTCAGTTAACAGGAATGGCCTTTAGTCTGAAAGACACCACTCAGATACTTCATCAATTTCATGGATTATGTCATATTTGGACTTGACTTCGTTTTTGTTAATAATGATGACGCTCCTGTTGCTGGTCAAACACGGATTTGTTCATGCAGCATTACCGGCCATTTAAACGAATCCCGCAGCTTGGCATGATTATTCACCCACATAAGTATAGTTTTGGATTTTTCCGAAGAAAATTTCTCCATTCCCATATTGATGCACATGAGTCTATGTCATTACCTCTAAGCGTAACAGCTCACACTTTTCATTCGGTAACTCTTTCTTTTAGGCAATTACTCCATTCTGTGGGAACGTGTAATTTTCATAAAAGGTACATTTCTTTTTGTAGCCAGTTGTTGAGACTATTAACTGACTCGTTTAAAAGATATCAACCGAGTTTTAACTCTTACCCAATCCTCAAGCTTCCCCTATGTGCTACACATCCACAACACCCAGTATTACTGTAGATTATTAAGTGTGAGGAAGTTCTTAAAATTAAGTCATCTGATTACATACAGCTCCCCTAACGAGTAAATTAAGTTTGTGCAAACCTTAGGTTTTCTCTGTGTATTTATAGTAACTGTTATTTTGTAATCAATGGCTTCATAGGGGTTATTGGACGATCGTTTGGTTTGAATGATCTTGGACTTAATGTTTCTAATTTCTCAACTACCGACCTCTGCCTAGAACACGAAGCGGCCTGGACACTCCAGCGAATCAGCATGACTTTTGCACTATTGGAGATTCCTCATTCACGACTACGTTGGATGTCACTAATTGCGATGTCACTTAAACTTCTGATTTACTTTGGTCTACAGACGTTTTATTGACATTAAAGAGATGTTTCAGTTCAACTAATTATGTAAAGAAGCTACCAATCACTTATCATTACACTCTGTTAGTTTCAGTATATTACTTATTATTATATACTGCTTTTGATTATTTCTCCCTGGTCTTCCGGGTAAGGACTATCTGGCGTTATGCAATGCTAAAGGCTCTTAGTGTAGTGTGACCTTCAGTGTTATTACAGATATGGTTGCAGGCAAAGTTACAGAATCCTTAAAACAACTGACTAGCATTATTTGATGAGATACAAACCACCCACTTCATACAGATTCTTTCCCAGTGTATTTTTAGGCGAGAGTTTTAGTTCCAAAGAAGGAAAACGTTTTTGACTAGGAAGCGCATTGCTTTCGAACAATAAAGAAGACAGCCATTATGACCGCAATGATAAATATATTTTATATTAATATCACCTAATTCTGCAGTAGATCTCTGCGTAGATGCCACAAGATAATCATTCATAAACTTAAATAGTTCTTTATACACAATTATCACATTATTTACACTTTCACCAAGCCATAGTTTCCACAAATGCTCAGGGTGCATGTCCTGTAATATGACCTACTATAAAGTTGTTCCTATCTCCTGGTATCTTACATTGCTCTACAAACAGGTTAAAAAACACTTAAAAAGCTTCCCAATGTAGCATTAAATGATTCCACAGAATAAATAGTCATTTTGAAACTTTTCGTTGGTACTATGAGAAAATCTGACAGTTAGTGAGTACAGCAGTTTCTTCAGTAACTAGAAATAACAGAACACTATCCATCGAGAAACAAATCGACGAGTTAGTGTAGAAAGTTGCAGCGATGCGAATGCGTACGGAGAAGAGGAGTAGGTTATTTGAATGTAAAGAATTTGGGCATTACAGAAGCAACTGTTCAAGTAAACGACAATAAAATACTTTTAAGCGTGATGCACCGCCTTCTTTTTATAAAACATCGTTTCTGAATGTTGTTTTAGTTAATAAGGGTGCGATGTACACAAACGGGCGTGAAATAGAAAGCACTTGTTTGCTAAGTTGACACGAGCGTGGCTATATCTCTGATAAACGTTGAACTATTTCGACAGAGAAATTCGTGTTTGCTAGCAGTACAAACCGTGAGTGGACATGCGCTTAAAATTTTAGGAGTTTCAGACTGCTGTATTGAAACTGATGATTGCATAATGCAGTATCTATTTATAGTAACTAAGGGTTTACAGCTAACTATATTGGGAGCAGACTTTCTTAGAGAAGTGGGGGGGGCGGTAATTGACACAAAGAAAAGGACAGCAAGCACTGAGAACGAGAATTTCAGCATACGTGAAAACAGTGAGATGGCTAATACAAGCGATGATCTTAACAAAAGAGATCCCTGAGGAAAATTGTCACAATAGACACTAGGCCTGCAAGAACGCGGTTTCACAATCGGTCGAAATGTAACAGCTGACTACCTTTCAAGACTATGTGAGGACACTGGCTTTTCGGAAGTAGCATTTGAAGTTAACAAAGTGGAAATTGACCCTGAAAGACTTAATCGTTACCAGAAATTCGATCGAACGCTTATGACAATGAGAGTAGTGCTAAATGAAGGAGCAGATGACCAATCAATGCACTTTGACATAAAGGTAAAACGCTATTACTTTAAAAAGTCGAATAAGATTAAATGCGGCTGTTGTGCAAACATGAAAAGACAATAATGGGAGCTGAGTTGCTGTAATTCCAAAGTCATTACAACATGAATTAACCAGCGAATTCCATCAACTAGTACACACTGATGTCGCGAGAATCCCTGACCTCCTGAAACAGAGTGCGTGCTGGCCAGGGATACAAGAAGACGTGATGAGATATGTTCTCGCCTGCCCACAGTGCCAGTTAACGAAAGGTGATAAACGTATACTCACTTAGTTGCACATTAGTGCCGTAACAACAGTAGGCAATCTGTGGTCAGTGGATGTAATGAGTCCGTTTCCTCAGGCATCAAGCGGTAACCAATACGTGTTGATGATGACCGAATTCACTATGCGTTGGGTATAGACCTTGGCGATTACTGATCAACGAAGAAAGATTGTGACTGAAGCAATGATGCAGTACATCGTGGCCGACCACAGCGTTCTAAGAATGATATTAATTGATCTAAGCCCATGTTTCGAGAGCAAAGAGTCCACATTTCGCTTTGGGCGATCGATCATCAAAAGGGTTAGAACAACACTATATCATCCGCAGACCAACGGACTAACAGAACGCAATAATTACATGCTAAAAGAACGGTTGGCAACAATGAAGAGTAACTGGGAATCGGGATTACCAGTGATATTGTTGGAATATCGAGTCAAGAAACAACAAAGAAGTCATTTTAGTGAATGTACGGAAGAAGATTATGACTGTCAGGTAACAACATGACCTTGCCTCAATCACACAAGTGAAACGATAGGAAGTGGAAGGAGGAGCGAAAACAAGCGTTGAGAAACATACAACGGAAACAGAAAAAGAAGGTTAAACGATCAGAACAGCACCAAGGAAAGCAGCTAAAACGCTTTTCAGTGGTAGACCTGGTAAGGTGTAGAGGATGAAGAAACACAACGAGTGGCGGATTTGTCTCGAACAAAGTACCCCAACCCCTTCAAATAGGAGGGTGCGTACATAGACGTCGCGATGAGTGGACCTGCATACACAATCAAGAAAGAAAACAAAGAGAAGGGAGTAAACATAAATTAATTGTAAAGATGAACTTGTTGAGATGATAAGACAAATATAGAGAAATAAGCAGTGACCACAGAACCAATGAGATCAGTGCGTATACAAGTACAACATTCAAACAGAGAGACGAGTGTGGTAGATAATACTGATAAGACCATCCATAAGTAGTAGATAGCAGAACGTCGCTTGAAAGTGGAAACAATCAGTAAACAGCATGTATGGTGAGTTGAGAGATGAAAAGAGCAAAGCATATTAAGAATAGATAGGAGAACTAGGGACAACCAACAGAAGCAAGCCTACAACCGACACGGGGCGAGGAACGCGAAGGATGTGCAAGTTGATGATGGAAAGTAATGTGAACACCGCGATGTATGACCGCAAAACCACAACTTGACTAGATAAGAAGCCAAGAGTATCGTCGATACCTAGCACAGAAGTCAAAAATCTATGTATATTCTATCTACGATCAAATATATCATCCTATCTAGTCACTAATGGCCTATTATTTCTAATCATTAAGGAGTTTGATTAGTAGAAACATTATAAAAGAACAGCGAGCTAAAGTCGATTATATTTAGCGCATTCTTCACTACGAGGACTGTTAGTGTTTTTCAAAAGACTAGAAAGATTGTCATCACGTTTAGATGAGTTTTTCCTTCAGAACCTATTTGACAATAAAGAGACATTAGGTGCTTGAGAAACAACTTAAAATTGGATTATCAATATTACTTAAGTATTTATTTGCCAGGACACCAATCGATACCCATTTTCTTACTGTTGTTTATACGTATCGAAACAATATACTTTCATGCAATTCGTCCTTGTGCGCTCTTCATACAAGCTCGTTGTAACGAAGCTAAAATCACTATGTATGATTCACTAACTCGTTCTCTTTTCTTTCTATTGCAGGGCGATCAAATATAAACGCTTTGAAAGCCGAAGAACAAGCCCTGCGTGCTATGAACTTAGAGGATGACGTATAAGACGTGGTAAAACTAGCTAGCCCTTTACTGTAAAAACCCCTCAAATTTTAATTTTAAAAATACAAGAGTTCCGTGACCACCGCTTCGTGTTCTCTCTTGGTGTGGAGTGCTGAGCTAACTCTGTGTGCTGTGATTTTAGATCTCTCTGCCCTTCTAAACCGCTGAATACACGTGTTACAACTGGTGATGGAGGTGTTTACGGAAAAACACGAAAAATCCTAGACGTACCCCTGCTACTTCCTGCCAAGTCAACATCTGATCCAACCCTTCGCCAGCTGCCACTGCTTTTAACTTCATCAGATTATTCCGTTTGGAAGCTTCGAACTACAGCATATCTGCGTAAAGTGCCGACGTCCGAACGCTTCGATTATCTAGACGACGAAACAGTAAAAAGGGCTACAGCTAACGGCTTTGCGGCAAGCAATTCACTTTCTCAAAACTGGAAAATCTTAGACGAGTGTTTTTCCTTGCCCGTGGATACCCAGCAGCGAACCATTTCGTTTTTATCACGTCGCCAGAAAGCGAGCGAGGATCCGATCGATTACCTCCACTCCTTGCAGCAAATGGCAGTCCAAGCGCTCCCTCATCTCGATGTCATGGGGCGAGAGGAGTTAGTACGCTCCCGTTTTGTCGAGGGACTGGTCCACTAAAAGAACACCTCCGAATGCCACCAGTTGACACAGTTGATTTGAAAAGAACAGCACTTCGATTCCGAACTGCAGAAACACTGTCAAGTTCATCCGAGATACCTCGACCAACGGTAATGACGGTAGAGCAACCCATAGAATTGAGGCCACCATCTGTTCCACATCGCGTGTGACTGCCCGCGACTGACGCTCCGTCTGGGAAGATTCTTAACAGTCGTTGCACTCTGAAGACTATCTAGGTGCCTCAATTTTGTGGGTTGCTCTACCGTCATTACCGTTGGTCGAGGTATCTCGGATGAACTTGACAGTGTTTCTGCAGTTCGGAATCGAAGTGCTGTTCTTTTCAAATCAACTGTGTCAACTGGTGGCATTCGAAGGTGTTCTTTTAGTGGACCAGTCCCTCGACAAAACGGGAGCGTACTAACTCCTCTCGCCCCATGACATCGAGATGAGGGAGCGCTTGGACTGCCATTTGCTGCAAGGAGTGGAGGTAATCGATCGGATCCTCGCTCGCTTTCTGGCGACGTGATAAAAACGAAATGGTTCGCTGCTGGGTATCCACGGGCAAGGAAAAACACTCGTCTAAGATTTTCCAGTTTTGAGAAAGTGAATTGCTTGCCGCAAAGCCGTTAGCTGTAGCCCTTTTTACTGTTTCGTCGTCTAGATAATCGAAGCGTTCGGACGTCGGCACTTTACGCAGATATGCTGTAGTTCGAAGCTTCCAAACGGAATAATCTGACGAAGTTTCAAGCAGTGGCGGCTGGCGAAGGGTTGGATCAGATGTTGACTTGGCAGGAAGTAGCAGGGGTACGTCTAGGATTTTTTCGCGTTATTCTGTAAACACCTCCATCATCAGTTGTAACACGTGTTGCCGCATGAAATCGCCCAAATAGACACCACCTGCGCCGTTAACCCCGATGGGAACGACTGGAACTCACCAGCGAGTTGGCATAGATATTATGGGACCGTTGACGACGACAAAAAAAGGAAATCGTTACATATTAGTAATGGTGGATTATTTCACTAAATGGTGTGAAGCAGCGCCCATTCCGCAGCAAGACGCCCTAACTATCGCACGGGCTTTCATTGACCATAGGGTTTCATGTTATAGTGCCCCACTCTCACTCCACTCCGACCAAGGCACGGCCTTTGAAAGTCATCTCATTGCCGAAATATGCAAGTTATTAGGAATAAGGAAGACGCATACCACCCAGAAGGTAACGGCCTAGTCGAAAGAACAAATAGAACTATTAAAGCCATTTTACAATCGTTCATCAGCAAATCCTCAGCCGAGTTGTGGGATGAGGTGCTCCCTCAATGCATGTTAGCCTACCGGACATCGGTACATGGGTTCACGGGATTCTCACCTGCTATCCTACTATTCGGGCATGAACTACGTCTTCCTGTTCAGGCCTATTGATGCTGAGGTTGCTGCTACGTTAGTTGTCTTCACTTGCATTTGCTGTTGTGTATAGGATAGAAGTGCTAGATCATCCGCGAAGTCCAAATCATCGAGTTGCATCCTACTCGTCCATTGTTGATTTCTGCCTTCTTGTTCCTCCTTTGTTGAATTTTGCTCAGGGTCTCTGTGGAAATCCATTCCTTATGATGGTGGTTCTTGCAGCCCAGAGCCTCTTGACAAGTTGAAGTTAGTGCCTCTTTGATTCCTTTCCAGTTGTCCTCCATAGTGGTTTCTTCCTCGTTCAGCAAATCTTGTAAGGCTTGGAACCTGTTGTTGAGAGTTATTTTAAATTGCTTGAGTTTGTCAGTATCCCGAAGAGAGGCTGTATTGAACTGTTTTAATGCTGTTACTTTAGTTATCCATTGCTTCTTTAGCTTCAGTTTCATTTTGTTAACCATTAGGTGGTAATCTGAAGCTACATCAGCTCCTCTCCTTGTTCTCACATCTTCCATTGATCTTCTGAACTTTTTGTTGATTCATATATGATCAATTTGATTCTCCGTAGTATGATCCGATGAGATCCATGTAGCCTTGTGTATGCGTTTGTGGGGGAATATTGTACCACCTGTGACCATTTTATTGGAAGCGCGTAGATTTGTAAATCTTTTACCATTTTCATTTCCTTCCCCCAGTCCCTGTCGTCCTATGATGTCTTCGTAACCGGTGTCGTCCATTCCGACTTTGGCATTTAGGTCCCCCATTAGGGTTGTCAGATCCTTTCCTGGACACTTTGCTATAATTGACTGCAGCCTATCATAAAACTGATCTTTGTCCTCGTCGTTGGTGGGTGCATAACATTGGATGATGTTCATTGTAATTCCCTTCTTCATTGTCTTGAAAGATGCTTTAATGATTCTGGGTCCATGTGGTTCCCATCTTACAAGTGCATTGCGCGCTTTCTTAGACAGGATCAGAGCAACTCCTTGGGTGTGTGGGGCATTTTCCTCTTCGTGCCCGGAATATAGTAGCACCTCTCCCGTGGCTAATGTTTTCTGTCCAGCTTGAGTCTAATGCGTTTCGCTGATCCCGAGCACAGTTTAATTGTATCTCTTCATTTCTGCTGCTATCTGGGTGGTCTTCCCTGTCTCCCACATTGTCCGAATATTCCATGTACCTATAAAAATTTTTGGTCTGGTCGTTAGAAGGAGTGGCATCGGCCTCATGACTTCCGAAGTATCTCGGCTTTCATCATGAAGCGTCATATAGATTCCTTCCACTTCCAGGGCAGAGTTTAAATGGTTAAGTTTGTTTAATCTGGTTAGCGTTTGTTTTAGCAAACTTGTGTTTTACTCCTTGGGCTGGTAGAAAAATACATCTTACCTGGGACAATAATATGTAGTGACAACTGGAAACCCTATGAATCACTTTCAAACATGGGGTACGTACAAAAAGTCGTAATGCATAAGAAACACTTCGTTGATTCGTCAACGGGAATTCATACCATCAATATCGAATCAATGTAGAGCCGAGTTAGGTGTCACTTACGACCGTACTTTGGATCACAAGGAAGGATGCTATGGAGTCATCTAAATGAATATTTATGTTAAATGCATCGCGACATCAAGTCTGGAGGATTCGAGAATAACTTACAAAATGTTTTTGATGATGTAAAAACAATATATCTTATATAACTTTTCAATTGTAAATAATTTATTAGAGATTGAAGATTTCTCATTGGATTTCAGGTTATGGTTAAGCTTTAATATTAGCTGTATATCGTTTAAAAGGATAAATATTTCGTCGTTTACTGAAGATTTACGTGGAGGCATTCTGAAATGAGTCTTGGTTCAGAATTCTTTAATAAATCACTAGAATTCGGGGAAAATTTGTTGGTTTTTGACTAAGAGGGCCGTGATTGGTTCATTACGATTAAGGTTCCCTTGGTCATTTCATAGTCGCCCAAGTTTGGCCGTAAAATTCATGTCTACCGTAAATTCTATAATTTAGTTGTACGGATCTGCATATTTTTATTTGAAGGCTTTTTGACTTAACAACTTCACCAATGCTTCTATTTTATCAATTACTCTGCTGCTTCAACTGGAGTTGTTAGTATATGATCAAGATTTGAAGCCTGTTTATTGAAAGCCGAACGTCCTAGTCACTAAATCTTCGAATAGTGTAGAATCCAGCTTCAGACTAAGTTATAATATACAATACTTTCATCATAATAATGAGGATACGTAGTCATGTTACTCAAAAATATCTGTCGACTAATATTTTGTCATTTAACTACCTTTCGATCCTTTTGCTTGAAATTATCCCACAGAAGATCTAGGCAGTAATTTTAGCATACGTGCACAAGAAGATTAATGAGTTAGGCTGTTATATGAAACCAGTAAGTTTTCATGTTGATTACCATAAAACTGAAGCAGATTTAATCAATAAATTAAGGATAGATATAAATTCTAACGATCTAATTAGACTGTTCGTAACAATATATTTGGAATGTTTATTTTTATATTACTCATTAGTTCTGAATACAAAGTGGAAATGTTTCAGTTGTTCAAATTTCGTAGCATAACCAGCATGTTAACTCATATGCACCGCGGGCGTTATTTTAGTTTGCACAAATCTCCAGAAAACCTAACTAAAGTTCTGAAGAAACAGCTAATGGAACGTATTAACACCTTTGGGCCTTTAACTGTTGCGGAATATATGAAAGAATGCCTTTCTAATCCACTATATGTATGTTGTAATAACTTTCGATAGATTGCTTTTTTAGGGTTATTATAATACACACGATGTCTTTGGAATATCCGGGGATTTTACTACTTCACCTGAGATATGCCAAGTTTTTGGTGAGGTAACTGTTTTTCCTGTGTAGAATGAGTTTGTAGCTAATAGGTGTATGGTTACTGGAAGAATGGAAGAGACAGAATCGCCCTGAACAACTCCAACTTGTTGAATTTGGTCCAGGACGTGGCACGCTTTGCGCTGATATACTAAGGGTTGGTTTTCTTGGATATACCAAGATTCTATTTTATATTTACATTTGTTGGATTATCATAACTCTATAGTTGGTATACTGGTACTAAAGCGTCTAGTATACTTAGTTAATTATAAACAAACCTCTTAAAAGTACAAAACTTAAGAACATTATCAGTTAGTGAACAGACCTTGATATTGTGTACCTGTTTTCACTGAGACAATTATCCTAAACTACCATGTTTACTTTCTAGGTGGCGGATTCTCATGAAATTGCTTTGCAGGTCATTTGTTTGTATCGAGCCAGCTATATAATGTGAAAATCTCTTTTGTCATGTACGTAGCTCTGGCATTGTTATAAATGTGAAGTAGTAATAGTCAGGGTCACTCCAAGTTCTGTTTATGGCATATGGGCGGATCTCTCTACTCGGTTGCTCATATTGTAATAGGCTATTACTTGGGAGACCTAAGGAAATATTCGGATTTAAGGAGGTTTCGATAGTTCGTGGGTGTCACCTCAGACCCCAAATGACAACTGTTTAAAACCAATCTCACAGCTTTTTTGTGGATATTTCTGGATTTGCTACCCTCTGGCGACGTAATTCCTTAGAAAAATGTGTATAAACACAAGTGTATTAATTACTTATATCCCTTAGATCTTCAGTCTTGTTATTATGTTGAATAATTTATGACAGTTAGGTTGATAAGTATGAAACAATGGCTTGGCACTTATAGCACCAGACTTCTTACCACTAGGTCTCAGGTCAAAATATTGCTCCACCTACACGTTGTTTACCAAAGTTGTACTTTTTAAATTTTTCGTAGAAAGTTGTAGCTGCCTCTGATCTATTTAAGAAACATAACCTTTTTAGTTAGTGAATTACTAACCTAAGTTAGCCACATACCGTTAAATAAAGATGGAAAGTCAGTTGATGAGGCTGTGGATTCTTACCATTTGAGATGGCTGTATTACGTTTGTACAACTATCATTTACTTGTAAGTCTAATGTTGACTAGCGTTAGACTAAACTGGGAGGATGCTGAAATCAATTAAACCATTGCAGCACCTGTCCACGGAGGCATCATGTGTTTATAAGTTCAGACTATCCGATTAGGGTTTACGTGATAACTGTGATCCGTAGATGAAAATATCGAGTAACATTATTGGAAATCGGTCACGTAGAAGACCTATTCACGCCTTATCTTCCCCTAGATCACGAGTTACAGCATTTCTTTATACATGTCTTCTCATTCCTAGAACCATATTTTCGATGTTCAGTCACTCTCTTTGTTTATAAGGCGGGCAATACTAGCCGTCATTGAAGAAGGATGTAAGAAATCTAGGGACTGCCAGATCATAAGGTGACATCGGTCAATGAATATTGGTCTGAGCTGTACTGGTAGATACAAATTATTTGGTTGGGGAATGTGCAAATGTCATAACTAATGGTTGGCGACTCTGGATGACATGGCTCAGAATCAATTGCAACGGAACAGGTACATTAATTCTTTGTCTTCCACTGATTCCCGAGATTAGAACTATTCCATACATTTTTTCCACAAATTACCTCTTTCTTGTAGAATAGTATTCTGTGTCCACTTTTTTACAACTTCTCTTGTTCGTACTACTTTGGTATTCATCTTTCTGTGCTAATGAGATGTAACAACCTAGGTCGATACATATATGTGCTCAGTTGTATTTGACTGATGGATGATTATTCTGACTCCTTTGTTTTTCATTTTATCGGGCTGATGGGGTATGGAACTGAGTTTGTTATAACCGACTGGGTACTAATTTACGTAATATGCAACTTAAATAAGTCCTGTTTTATTTTATTTCAGGTTTTCTCCAAATTTCCAGATGCCTATTCAGCATTATCGATACATTTAGTTGAAATAAGTCGTTCCATGCAAGAAACACAAAAGGAAACGATACATAAAGCTCTGTCATCACATTCGAATAACAGACCTCCTCCACTAATATTTTGGCATACAGATCTACGGCAAGTACCTGAAAAATTCTCATTCTTTATAGGTCATGAATTTTTCGATGTACTACCAGTCCATTGTTTTCGAGCAAGTTATCTTATTGTAATGGAATTATTATCATTATTTTAATCTTAATGTTTTGAGATTGTGTGATTTGTAATAAAGGTAGTTTGGTGATTGTTTAAATGAATGAATAATATGTTGATCAATAGGTGATATGCAACGATACCATCTATCCGAGTGGTGGTTGCTCATGAGACCAGATTATTGACTGAAGGCTCAGAATGAATTGGCATCAAAGACAAGATCGTTTTCCAACAAAATAACGTTTTTACCTACAGAGTTAGGGAACTCAACTGTTAGGTTTAATTTCTTCCCATCATATCATCAACTTACCTGCATAGTATGACGCTATTATACAATGAAATATTTGTTTTTTGTTGTTTTTTTAGAAACATGAAGGAAAGTGGTATGAGGTTTTAGTTGGTTCCATGCAGGATTCTAATGATTTATGCTTTGTACGTTCAAACACAAAAACTCCAGCTTCAATAGCGTACCTTCCGGTGAGGCGTTGCTTATTTCTATTTAAGAGGAAGTCATTTAATAATTTTTTCTGTTATAAATTTATTGTGATCTCGTAATCATCGTGGTCAGGTTCAGCAATCGTGAACAAAACCAGAGAACAGACAATATCAAACATTCCTTCTTTGTTCGAATTTAATGGGCCATTTAGCACTACCTGACGCAGTGCTGTTCTCATGAAACTCTTGTACCTCAGCCTTCAAGGCTCTCGTTTTAATGTTTTCATGTTCAAGTCATACTCTATCTATTTCTGTTTGGTCTACTGGATAGTATCACTAATTAAATCACAACCGATCGCATAAACTTGTACAATTAATTATATTGAACATGGTTAAATTTAAATAATCTGCTAGTCACCAGATGTTGTGTATGATACTTATACATGTTTCGTAAGGAAGCTGGAGCCATATGGTTGTCACAATTCACAGACAAGTGAATTAATCTAACTACCAGATACGCTACTACTGGAACAGATCAAAATTTAATTGCATAAAAATCACTGGGCGCTACCACTTTGAATCTCTTTAAGTCAAGGATTATTTCTACTTTGATGTTTTTCACTATGTTTGTTTAATGCATATAAATTCTGGCACAATCGAACACTAAAAAAGCATATACCCTCTATAGTGGGGTGATAATATTGTAAAGAAATAAAGAAGGGAAAGAAATTACAGTTAGAAATTAGTAAACATGATCAATTTACAACGAGAGACTCTAGCTCGGTGTTCTAAAGTCGCAAGCCACGGTTTCAATCCCTGTTTGGGATCTCATACTTAGATGAAAAGCTATCCGAGGCTTTTGGTTCTTATTAGTTATCTATACAAGGTCAGTTCGGGATTTGAAACCTCGAATTGGAAATGTTTTAAAATACAACTAAAAAATTAGACTAAGGGGTCCCTCTCACTTCTGTGTGAAAGACAAGTACACTGGGGATGCCACGGACTTTCATCCTGTAATCTGTCTTGTAACGTATTAAGTCGCTAAGCATCACCGGTTAACTGGGATGCCATCAGCTTCAAAGGTCGTTTTACTGAAGCCATACATATTTTTACCAGTAACTCGGAGATGTTTAAACAGATGCAACTTATACTTTCAACTAGTTAGCATGCTACAATCACCAGGTTTATCAATTCTCACTTATACTTTGTGAAGTCTGACTTGTGAACTTATTCTCAAACTGGCGATTCTCTGGAGTAAAATGCTTGTAGAAATCTATTGTTAATGATCATAATTAGTATGTGCATAATTTCATAGTATTGTGAATCGTCAATATTTTAGTTATTCAATCAGTACCAAACCCCACCCTAACTTTTGTGTGACTGTATTCATTTGAGAACAAAAATAATCTGCATCGTAATTGACGATTTTTCTTTAATCACATTCTATCAGCAGACCTTAAGCCAGACCATCAAACTATTTCGCTAGTATAATATCATTAAATGTCATGAATAGCGGGGAACTTGGAATGTATATGCATCGATCCACATTGCCACACCACAGCACTGTAAGATGTATTCCAAAGCAGTAGAGACACTATTAACATAAGTGGTCACAGAAAAGATTAAACATCGAGAATATGATTTGAGAAGAGAGAATTAATCCATGGAAAGGAACAAAATAATTTTAAATCTCCGGGATCTAAGGGAGCATAAAGAGTGAATCCATAGGCACCATGTAGCACAACAGTCACTTATTATGACAACTGCGTGGACCCAAGCTAGGTAGTCTAGAGCTACGATGACAACTCAGATCAACAATCACTGGCTCCATTAATTAATGTCATTTTTTGGTTTGGTCTCTTCTAGCCTTGTTATCCTGATTCTACGGCAGTCAGCATTTCGTGTCATGGCAGATGATTGTTAGGCATACGTAATACATATTCCAATTACCTTAGTTAGTGAAGCTTCACAACCGCGTCACCTAATTTAGCGTTTTTCTCTAATACCCTACATCTGACTTTGTTGTCCTCAAAAAAGCTAGCGTTATCGACAAGATGTCTATGATCAGACGTTAATGAATGTCGTCAACTCTCAATGGTCACATTTTGCATCCTTATAATAAAACAAAATGGACTACTGTGCAGTATACTCTGCCTTTGATTGACAAGCGGGCGCCTCACCTACTCCATAGACAATGTAAGCTAGCAGAAGCTAAACGAATCCGTACTGAGATTTCATCAGGATTGGCGATTGAAACGTTACATTTGGTAAATTAGGTGAAATTTAACTATAATTTATTCAATGGAATCCTAAGGCAATTATATTCAGTTTGCGGTTGAGTCGATGAACCTAGTAAAAAGCAGTTAACGCTAACCACGGCCGAGAATAAGAAATGCTTTTTCATTATGCTAATAACTGCGTCAATTTTTCAAAATGGAGCAAATAAATTATGCAATAATGTAATAGTTACTTATAAGTAATATAATTAGTTACAATTAAGGGGGTTGTTGTGTCAGTAGTTAATTTGTCAATGCTGATATCACGAATTAATCTGAATCAAACAACCATTGATCACCTGGAAACACTGGACGGCAGTTTCGTCCTGGTGTGGGGATCTTCAGCAGTGCGCATCAACGACCCCATTGGGGATCGAACCCAAATTATGCAAATCTCACCTATAGTCTAACTAATAACATCCCATTTCTTTCAGCTTACAATTCTTATTTATAAACAATACTTTGTTGCGTATTTCTGGTTTTTAAGCATCTATAACAAAAAATTTTGTTTAGACTAATTGAAAAGGCACATTTCTTCTCATACGTAAATCAGTAAACCCGCTCACAAGATAATATTGGATAATAAACAAGGTGATGCTTAATAGGATCAATAAATATGCACAATATTAATTTGTGGAAATGAGATGCATATGCATCACGCGATCTCAGATATTTGCTTCGATGCTAACTGGCGTAGCATTAGGCTAGATGAAGTAAGTAACGGCCAAATTAAAATTTATCAATCTACGAATTCCGTTAAATGCTAGCTTGAGTCATGTTGGTGGTTGTAGACTATCTGATTAAGATCTGCTTTATCCTCGTAACCAGTAGCTGTATGCATTATGCGACATGACTTATAGTTGGTTACAGTCGGTGGGATGGGTTCACTTTTTGTCTATCCCTAGATCCTGAGTTTCAAAGTAGTTCCTTACTTTTTTACTCTGCTAATTAATTCCTTTTTTCTCTGTTTATTAATTCCATTTTTCTCAAGTCAGATCCTCGATGTCTAATCTTCTTTATACTGATTGATTTTACTACTTCACTGACAAATATTTTCCTATACTGATTTAGTGTGCAACTTGGATCGATGCACATATTTCCCAGGTTCAAAACTGTTTAATATCACGATGCCTAGTTCTAGTCATAATCGACTTCTATCGAGCAATACATTCGCCATATCCTAAGTGAGTTAAGGTGGTTTCGTAGTGATGGGTATCAAGTTTAGTTGGTTGGATTCATCACAGGTTGATTTTTGTAGGGTACTATTAAAAACCAGGGGACGGTGGACAGCTGCTTCGTCCTAGTATGAGACTTCAGCAGTGCTACTCTCGATTCAACCAGGGAAATCAAATCCAAGTTCTTCAGATTGGTGAACACCTAACCCAATACTCCACTGGGACAGCCTCGAATGATAGAATTCCCACTTCCATCAATTTTTAATATCATCGACGATAACTATCTCAATCACGATAAATCTGACCTCCACCGGTCATGACTTCTCGCTAGAACTTCAGGAACATTCTGAAGTAAGCCACTAGTGAGCTGATTAGCTTAATTGAATTGTGATGGCTTTCTGGAGTGGATTGAATTCGTCACAAATTAATGTTGGTAGAGTACTATTGGAAACGAAACAGCTATCCACTGCTCCCATGTTTTCAGAAGTACCTTACTAACATCAATCTGTGACGAATCCAATCAATAAAATCCTAAATAGTTGGAGGTGATAGACTAACATCTAGTTTGGGTAATTGATCGGTTTCATCAGTTTTAATTTTGCAGAAGTAGTAGTATGTGTTTATGTTAACAATATCCAAGAGTATCATAAATATAAAGAAAACGAATATGTTCGTGTCAATTATTTTAATCCATATTACTTCACTTCTCTCTTACTATTAAATTAATGTTATGTTACTGGTTTTTACTAGAAAGCCTGTACTATTATCTTATGTTGTAGGACATTGTCAATCCATCGTAAAAGTACGCTTTTAAAACTTCTAACAGAAATAAAAATTACGGTTTTGCATCCTCATAGCCATCCTACCGGTATTTTTTCTCTAGGAGTTTATAGTATCTTCTGAACGTACATAATCCTACAAGCACCGTTGCTTTCTTAGCATAAACTAACTTTAGCATTAAATCTCTCCCTATACTTTCTGACCACTATTTTCTACTAGATTTTCAATGGATAGAGTCTTCCGGGAACTATAAACCTATTCCTGAGTTGATGCTTAATCATTCAAGCAAAAGATTGCAGTGGGAGTCTTTAATCTTTATCTTCTTTTATCGTGAAGTTGATGTAAATGTCGAAAATCACCACTAGAGACTACAAGTTCTTAACATTATCATAGCTTATAATTCATTAGATATATATAACGCTTATGGCTATATCGGTTGATTTCCCTCAAATTTACAGCTTTCTTCATTGTTCATCTTTATTCAGATTACCTTTAATGTATCAGCTTTTTGAATAAAACGGTTTAATTTTACTGTTTTGCAAGTTACATAATGTTGACAACATTTTATCCTTCACTTTCTTTCTTTAGTTAGTTCCCGATCTGTCAAAACGGGAAGCTGTTGAAATTTGTCCTGATATGATATGCTTAACACAGTTATTATCCAAACGAATTCATGAAATGGGTGGTGCTGCACTCTTTATTGATTATGGACATGAAGGCGAAAAAGGTGATACGTTTCGTGTAAGTTAAAAATTATGTGAATACGTATAAATATCAGTCAAGGATTCTGTATTCGTTAAAAAATGCATTATTACCTCAACAATTCCACCCGAGTCATTCATAAAAGGAGTTATCAGTTTACATTTTTCAGTCGCGTTTATGCCGTTGAATCAGGCACTATAAAGTCGTTATTTTTAATGGCGGATTGCCAAGGATACATTTAAAAGGTGTATAAATCCATCTCCCTTTCCTTGTATTATGATCATCGGTGGGAGTGGGAATCAACCTTTAACTTTTCTTCTGACTTCTGAGGATGGGGAGGCCAGCATAATACGAATTCTGCTGTGTTCGCTTATTGAGTCAATTATTTTTGTGACTCACTTTTCACACAGTGAACTTATTAGTGTATGACTTTGCACTGAGATGAACTTTCCTGCTTTTCTTTTTTTATTTACAGGGTTTTTATAAACACACAGTTTGTGATCCTCTCTTAAATCCTGGTCATTTTGATCTTACATGTGATGTTGATTTTAGTATTTTATGTCAAGCAGTCAAAAACTCAGGTGTAAAAGGTTCGTTTATTTGATAATCCGTGCATATCTTTTGTGTTATTCTTGCTTCTCTTGTTTTACAACTGGTGAATATGCGTAAATGTTCTTCATCAGGACTGCTGATTATCATGTGGATCTTAACCAGGTAGTCTATATCTACTAACATGGCTTAAATCAACAGTCAAAGATTTAATGAACTGATACAATCTTTTGGTTTTACCGGCTGTAGCTTTTTTCCACACCACTCCTACACCAGCCAACATCGTGTGACAAGGTAAGTGGTGGTTGGGCACATGTGAAACATGTTCCAATCACGTCACTCAAATAAAATTCACAGCCTTTTCCACTGATTCCCTGTTACTCTGTGTCTAACATCAATGTTGCTTATTTGATCATTTCATGACATACGGGAGACACTTTAAATACTTATATGACCAAAAATCTGAAATCTACCCATATGTCCTAATTCTATACTCCATGTTTCTCATCCATAGGTTAATACTGAGTGGATGGCTGCGCAGTACACTCAGTCTTTCGCTGGGCGATACATATTTCGCCTACTCCGCATGTGACAAGTTGGAAAAAGCCAAACAAGCTTTTTGAATCCGATATGAAACTTCATCAGACACTAACCTACCAGGACTGATAAGATAAGTGAGTCAGTCAATGCACTCAACTACTCCACTCTACATGACAAATTTAGTGGACGATGCAGATTAGTCCTAAAGTAACGTCCTGCACGTAGGGAACCGCGCCTCAAATATGTTTTCATTGTTTCTTAAGGTGTCTGGATGATTGTATATTGTCAGCATCTTCGCTGAACAGAATTATGTCTGCATATTCCAAACCGGTATATAGACCTTCTAGTAAGATGTCAATTTCTGGAGATTTAGATTAAGGAAATGTAACTTCTAGAAGGATATCTATAACGAAATTAAATGAAAATGGTGGGAGGATAAAGGACAACTTTGACGAGCACTGTTGAAAGCTGACTATCGTGACGATGGTTCTCCGTAGGATCTAACCCGACTAGTGACGTTAGAGTTAAAAGCTTTCATAAGGTTTATTTACTTTTGAGATACACCTTTTAATGACAGTCACCACCATAGTACATCTCGCTCTACGAAGTCGACAACTGCCTTCAGGTCAAGAAATACCACTATTTTCGGATGTTACTATGCACGTTTATGTTATAAAAGCTGTCGTGTCGTAAATATTTGATAAATTCATCTATCTAGTAGGCAATGTGTACAACCTTAAACCACTAAGTTACAGATTCAAACTCCGCTTCACCTACTTTGGTTTTGATAACCGACTAATATCGCCAGCTCATAAACAACTAAAATATGCCGTAAAGCTAAGTACCTAATACATTTACACATGATACATGAGTAAATCAATTAAATTAGTTGTCTTTAATTGCTACAACACTAAACTGTATGTTGAAGCTTTTAATTTTCTAGAAAAATACAATAAACCGGTTTCATTAAATAATAAGACATTGCTAAATCCTCGACTTTCGAACCTGCTTTTAACTAAACTGTTATAGAATATCATCAGCGCATCGTTTCATATAAGTTTATTGAAATTCCTCTAACTGCTTCAATTGTCTTCAGATTCAGTAGTTAAAACGTTTTACTTACATGTACTAATAATGACAACAATTCAATGTAGGTTCGACGACTCTTAAACAATCCTCGACGAATACTCAATCAGAACCAATTGTAGAAGCTCACATTAACTAACGAGTCGATCGGTATTACACAAGTTTACTGATCATTAATCAGTCACCTGATAATAGTACTAAATAAATACACTATTTGTGAAAAACGATATTGTTACAGTGTGGTATTGAGGTTTTACATGTTTAAAGAATTCGCTTAAGTTTTCTAAAAGTTTTACTGTTTAAAAATGGGAATCACTCTTATTCGTTCCCATATTGACGAGTTTATAACACCTAAATTCTCGAACCGTTATAGATATTCAAACTTTTAAGTGAAGTTTAGTGTTAAGACTAGGGTCGAGTTAGTGTTTAATATTAACGCTAGGCTTAGTATTAATGAGAGGGGGAGTCTAAAATTAACGTTACTGATAGGTTCGATTAGCGTATCGAGTGCAATTTACTTCTTTGTAGCTTTACATTTCATGAGTTTAACGTTATGGATTTCGGTTTGTATCATTAGTAATAAACTTTCCGTCATTGAACATAGTACACAAATGTCTTAGAATAAATGATTCCTGATTGAATAGTTTCATATTTCCTAGCCCAATACTGATTTATCGTGGGTCTTTCAAGTGTTTCAATTTCATTGTACTTTTGTCCTAAAAATCACTGATTCAGATCTCCCACCACCACACACAACTACCTAAGACTTAAGTTTGCAACTGATTAATGTTACCAGCCCTCACGCACATAGGGTTTAACTCGATGCTAAGCACACGAACTTATGATTAACAAATGAATCGGTTTTAAAATAAACGGAATTCTGCACTACACTTGTATCATCATTCAAAACATCTAGAATGAAAGGTGACTCAACAATAAATAAGACAAATCGTAGTGCCGCTAACATGACGGAAAATAAGCCACACAAGTGACCACCCAGAAGCATAAGGCACTGACAAAACTAAGATTCAGAGAAGACACTGGCATACTGTCAGCTGATAATGGATGCATTACAGTGGATATAGACAAAGATGATTATATTAAGAAAGCTGAGGATTAACTCAAGGATAAAAATATATACTAACCAACAAACAGTAATCCAACCAAAATACTGGATAGTCAACTTTCAACAAGCTTATCAAAATCAAGCAAATAACAAATCAAGATTAATGATGACTTAAATCAAACGGTCCAACTCTCCTTCCATTCTACCACATACCGAAACTACACAAACTTAGCTTCCCATTACGACCAATCGCCTCACTTCCAGGAACTTAAACTTATAATTGACCAAGAAAAGTTTCACGGATATTGAGACATTTGATAGATTTATGAAATTATTCTACTAATTATCCTACACAATTCTTGGATAAGACTAAAGGCATTCGAATTAATATAGATGAATTGATGGTATCGTTCGCCGTTACAGTTCTATTTACCTCAATCGAACCAAAGACGACAAAATATGTTTATTTCTTACTCGATATCAATGATTTAAATGTACCAAAACACAAAGTCAAAGCCTGTTAGAACTCATCAAGATGTGCTTAGCAACATGCCTTCCATTCAATAATGAAATTTACAAACAAATTAATGAAACACCAATCGGATGATTAATATCCGAATCCACTGCAGTAGCAGTGGTGTAGAGGCTAAAAACTCTAGTATTTCCAATGATCAAACCAAAAATGTGTATCAGTTGTGTAGATAACACATTCGTCATCATCAAATGGAATGAGTTAAGAGATACGTATAGTTTAATCGCCAACATCTTTGAAGACATAAAGTTTGCATTGAAGATGAAGTCAAATAGCAAACTACCATTCTTGGATATGCTAATCATTAGAACCAACACAGAAAACTGGAAACACATGTAAATGTGACGAACCCACACAGACCATATACTCAATCACAATGTTGACAGTCCAACAACCCATAAAATTAACGTTGTGCAGACTCTATTCCAAAGAAAGAAAACATTGCAGCACATCTATCACAGAAAGAGCAGTGATTTACTCAATTTCATCAAGAAACGTTCACCAATAAACTGAAAATCAAATATCGAACCAATAGATGGAGTTATCATACCACATATAAGAATAGTATCATAAATTACAACTAAATTATTGAAGTCGTTGGAAATAAACGTCGTGCACTAGCTAACGAATTTACTGCAATTAATTCTGTGCTAACCAAAAGAAGACAGACTAAATCTTATTTACAATATAAACTGCGATGGGTATGATAATCATTACATCGGATTAAGAGGCCGATTTCTTCATCTCCTCTTACATGAACGTTAAACGGCATAACATATCTTCCCTTTTATCAATACGTATTATCAATTATGAATGCATTTTTAACTGGGAAAACGTAATGTCAGAAAGAGAAAACCGGTAGATTTCTAGAAGCTTGCTATTCAGATTAATCAGCAGTCAACAAACACATCGAAATAGATGCAATTTATCAACCAATTAGAAAACTGATAAATAACTAAAGTAATATGAATCAGGTCATGAGATACAGGGAATCAAAATAAATGTTCTAAAAATGACTGGATAAATATTAACGACAACCAGTCGAATTCAACGCCAACAAAAGATGTCAGTCACCTGTAAAGGAAATATTCTAGCTCACTTATATCAAAGGTTCGCATCCATGAAGTCATCTATAATAACTCACCAAATAAACCATCCAACTCAAAGAACACAGTAAAGTTAATTAAAATAATTTCTTCAAATGATAGTTGATAAGGTTAAAAAAATATTTGATTACATAATTTCCTTTGTTTATATTTTATTGTTTAACATTTCCTTTTTCATATTTTAGTAAGACTTCATGGCCCTGTAAGTCAAGCCTATTTCCTTATCAATATGGGCTTATTTACTAGATTAAAGGTAACTATTAGCTACTGAATACTCTTTATTGTATTTGCCTAATATTTATATTAGAAATATGCATTTAAATTATTGCTCTTCTCTTTTATCTTCCAGTTTACGATAATATTAACATTGTAATTGTAGCTTTGTGATGAAGATTATGATTTGAGGCTTTCAGTCACACTAAGATAGAACTTGATATGCATTATCGTAATTCAATAAATGGTTTAATTTATAATACTAGTCATGTAATCCGATTTGCAAAATATCTCACCAGTCATCCTAAATCTTCTGAGTTCGAATCCATTTTCATTATGTACTCTTTTTCAGTTGTTATTATTAGCCCGCTTCTACAGTTGGATATTTACACTAAATAGTATTTTTATAGGCGTAAATGTTCATCGCATATCGACGTAGTTTAGAACGCTGTTAAAAATAATAATGTATTGGACAGCTGACTCGTCCTAGTATGAGACAACTCAATGCTATTTCCTAGATAACTTTGTATCTTTTTTAACTTCATTAGTCTGCACTTCCAACTCTAAATAATTTTCAATGTAATTCGACTGTCATTTATCAGTTGTGGTTGTCTTATTTCCAATACTGTTTGGTTTTTAATGGCACTTTCCATTTCATTAAATGACGTTTATCCGTAATAAATACCATCTTCTATTCATTCAACTGAATGATTTTTCTTACATAACTTGTTAGTTATTATTATACTTGTTTGTAAGAATTTCTATTAGAACCTTTCGTAAATGATGTATCCATTCTTTTTTAATGGTTGTTAGCTATAACAACTTTGATGATGGTATCATGAATGTAATATGACACTTGTGAATCAAACTAGGGTTTATATATTTCAACCTGTGATGACCGTACAGGGAACAAATAACAACGTTATTCAATTTTCAATGTAGACCCATTTACTGTGAATTATAAAACTGTTTGAATGTACAATATAAGTGGGTTAGTTTACCATTGATATGGATTTCGTTGTATGATTTTGACAACATCGGATATCAAATATCAACGGCTTTTGTGTGGACAAATTATGTGTAGTTCATAATTCAGTGTATGTAAGTGTCCATGAATGCTGGATGATGAAAAATAATTTGAATTAACATGTTTCCACTGTGTTTTTTTAGCTTCGCATGTAATAAACTTACTGAAAAAGCTTTGCGGAAGTTATTTATTCTCTAGTTTATTCTCATTTTGAACTGACATCAATTGGAGAACCATGAAGTGTCAATAGATAGCTGTTCTGTCCTGTGCACTCGATGATTCTGGTCAGTTGATGTAGAATATAGTTCGAGTTAAAAGAATTAGTCCACAGAATTAAATTACAAAATAGTTTTTAAACTCAAGATCTTGGAGCAGATATAGATTTTATCCATCGACACCATTGTGATCGATTCTGAGATGTATTATACGATCTGCACCTACAGTCAATGACTTCATTTACTAACACCATTTTTTGTTTTGGCCGTTCTTAGTCTTCCACCAACCTACTCCAGCTGACATCACACGTTTAGCTAGGTGCTTGTGTGTACTGAACACCTCCCAACCACTTTACTCAGTCGATGAACATTCACTATCTTATCAACTTTTTCATCACTTTTGTAATCTAACCTCATTAATATTGATTTAATGGTCCTAGCACACTATTGTACCTAGGACCGTCACATCTAGCAGTCATTATTAAAATATTTCTAGACCTGTCAGTTAAGATTAAGTAGTCTATATATCCTATAGACCAGTGATCTATGAATGAATCGTTTCATATTTTACTAAGTGTGTTTACTTGCTTTTATCTTTATTTTGTTTGCACTATAGATTTTATTATCTAAATGTGAATCAGAACAACAAAAAGATGAATTATTTTCAGCGTGTGAAATGCTTGTCACCGATGAACAAATGGGTAGTCGTTTTAAATTTGTCGCAATCACACCTGAACTCGAATCGGATTCCAGTGGACATGATCAACAATTGCCTGGTTTTACTCCGTTGTCTGGTACACCGTATGCACAATCGGATTCTGTGTAAAGAATTCTTCTGTACAGATATGCTTATTTAATACTGAACTAATCTCTGTTAACTTTGTACAAACAAAGCTTATATATATATTATTGTGTATATATGTGGTCATGTATTTATGTTTCCGCGGGTAGGGTACCTTGGTTATATTAACCGAAAATCGGCTATTTTTATCAGTAATCTATGCAACTCGATAACCTCAAGGTTTACAAAATAAATTTAATTCATTCTTTTCTTCTGGACATAACTGTAAGTGTTTTGGGCTTATGAAGCTTACATACTCGAGGATTATCTATAAAGTTAATTCACAAATGTCAGTTAAAAACAACTATTTGATCCTGTTGAATATAGGTGAACTCACCGTCTGACTAATTTCTCATAACGTATGGTTAACCAGTTTTATCGTTTTTAGTAAGATACTAGCTGTCTATCGGCTGATTTGAAAGTGAGACATCTTCATGGTTAAAAAGCCAGTGTGGTAACGAACCGAAGCTTAAAAATAATCGATGTGGAATCCCGACTTTGTTGCTGAGTGAGGTCTTAACCTTCACAAGACTTAATCCGATATGAGCCTCGTGGAGGAAGGGTGTTCACTTATGAAAACTTTAAATAGTCCCACGCTCCTTGTTTTCTTAACCGTTGTTCAGAAGATTCCATTAGATATTAAAAAATACCTTCGAATACAATCATATGCCTTAAACTGTTGGAATGGGAATAGCAACTACTAATCTTCCAATAATGTGAACATAACCACTCCACGGAAATAAAGTCATACAAAATATTTTCATGTTATGAGACTGCATAGTTTACGCATTTAAAAGAAGTAGAAATAGTGCAGTCATTAAATTGTTTCTTTAATTATTCTTCAAAATTGTAGACAGAGGTCTCACGATCTGTTTTTCCAATTGTTCATTTATTTATTCTCTAGACATCGAATTAGTTTAATTTCTCAAAACTCTGATCCCAGTCTTCACTATACTTTCGTAAATAGGATGAGTTTAATCCTCCCTTCTCTTGATGCATAATGTTACTTTGGGATTAGTATTCTTCAAGGCCTGAATTGACTGTAGGAAGTGAAATAGTCGAGTACGCTGATATATTTGACTACCCATGAATGGTTGGCATCTAACGGAATTTCGACACGGATCCAAGGCGCTTGTTTGGTCCTTTGCCAAATCTCACTACCTGTGAGTTTGGCACGATGTCCGTCGGCGGACGTAGGGTGACAATTCCTCTTACTTTACTGTATACCTGTGAAAAATTAAGGTATAAGGTACTCAAAGAATACTAGTATTTTATCATGTGTCACGAAAGTATTGCTGGTATACGTTGGAACCAGTGAGTGAGAAATTCCGAGGGTAGGTAAACGATGTTAGGCAAAATATGCTAAAACAGTTGACGTAGCAGTAAATCTTCATTGACTAACATTATTGGGACATGTATTACATACCTCCAAATACTGTTTATATTGAAGCCCTATATTGATTGGAGTGATATTATACTGCAAGAATTGTTGGAGTGGCCAAACGAAAAAGTAGTATCAATTCATGAAAGTGGTGTATCATAGTGGTAGTTCGAGACTACCTAATTTGGATCCACGTGATGTATGTTATGACCCCATTTTTAGATGCAAACTATTTCGTACTCTTCTGTAAATTCATTCTTTATTCTTGAATCGCATTCTTTACGCCTATTATTTTCTTTGTTATCACTAATATTACTGTCTTGTTATTCGTCTTGATAGTTTGACGTCGTAGTTTTAATGTGATACTGCAACTTGAATTAATGTAGATATACACCAAGTTCTACATTCCTTACTTAACCGTGTCTTCAATTAACAAAAAAGTGAAGTTATGTAACTTTTAAGGAATGAAGAATAAAATTAACATAGTATGGAAAATTATAAACTGTCATACGGTAACAACATTCTGGAACTATGTAAAACTGAAAACAAGAATGTAAACAAGCTAATCGATTAGTTCTAAGGCTAAAATAAGTCCTTTAGCTGAAACAATCAACGCTTACATTTAATAATACAAATTTCATATAATAATTTGGGAAAAAGAAATGATCTGAGTTAGACATCCAATGAAAACTGGGATATTTCGATTTGTTTTAAGACAATACATCTATCTCTAAACTACACACTTCATTCATTAGTACATATGAAGTAGTATTTTAATGATTGAATCACTTTATCTTGTTTATTTAGATGACTAATTCTTGTAAGAAATATTTTTCAGACGTTATATGATTAGTAATGTTGCTTTGTTCATATTACGGACTACGATCGATCATTTACTATATTTGAAACCTAAACGGATCACCATGATATTCCCAACTGGTCATAAGTTCTTCACGTATTTGGTATATGATAAATAGTGAAGTGTCGGTATCAACATCAACGATAATAGGCTGAGGTTACATACATTCAACTTTGATGAGTTTCAAATAAAACGAAGTGTTCATCGTAGATTTCATTGTTGGTTATATATCAAATACTTTATGTGAAATATGTGTTAGCATACCTAGTAGTGATCTTTTCATTTCTAGAAATTATTTTTTTCCTTGTTTGTTAGAATATAAAATGAGTTATATATATTTGTAAAATTCCAATGAGTAGAAATTAAAATTTCTGACGTTTCGCGGCTTAGTGTAAGTCGCTTCTTCAGAGAAATGAATAACCGAAGAAGCGACTTACACTAAGCCGCGAAACGTCAGAAATTTTAATTTCTACTCATTGGAATTTTACAAATATATATAACTCATTTTATAAACAACCTATCCAATGCTCAATTTATTTGAAATTATCAAAGTTAACCTTGGTAATGATGTATACAATTTGTTAGAATATGTTTGATGCATATCTGGTGACATTAGATAGGTCAATTTATAGTTGAGTATATTATTTGTGTATAATGCAATTCTTTATTTCTTGGTATCACAAGTCAACCAGTGTCACATTTCCATTATTATTATTATTATTATTATTATTATTATTATTATTATTATTATTATTATTATTATTATTATTATTATTATTATTATTATTGTTTTAATGGACATTGAACAACGAGCACAATTCAATATTCTTCGTTTTAAATTTCTACTATCAGTTTTGAAAAATAGTCTTAGCTTAGATAAACAATGAATGAATGAATGAAGGTTATATCAATGAATTCATTAATTGGAATCATTCAACCTGAATAAATTCATTATAGTATTATGCATAATTATTAATTTATATTAAATTTATATGAAAGATAAAAGAAGTCTCTATTCACAGTAGGTTGAATGAAGCTAAGAGTTTATTTTAATTCAACATGTTTATTAGCATGTTCTTTATTTTCAACTGAAGTAATTGCTAATTTAATATGCTTATAATGAATTATATTCTCAATTGAATAGTTACTTGTGACACTGATGAGATATTTATCTGTTAATAAAGAAAGCAAGTATGATACTCAACGATCCTTTCTAAATTGATCTATAAATGTCAAATATATTGTCTATGAAAGCAGAAGACATGCTTAGGATCTTGGTTTTTTGTCATACATATCATCGAAGCATTACTCGAATACTCTGGGACATTCAGATGTGTAATGCTAAGACTTAACAAAGTTGGTGAATCGGTTGGTGAAGTTATGAATCTTCATTGACTAACGTAGATAGAATATATATTGAGTATGTCTAATCACCTCTTTTCTCAGATTGTATTGTTAGCTGGTGTTTAATTAGGTTGAAACTAAGCTAGAACCAGCTAAATTATGACTTTGCTTTAGTTGAAGTCATTGACTTTAGATCTAAGCCAATTCGCCAGATACAAACTGTTTGGTTGGAGTTTTAGTGATAAATGGTTTGCAATTTTTTGTGATATGGCTGGCAATCGAATTCAAACACATTCAATCTTAACCACCTATGAACTTGAATTTCGGTATTTCATCTCACATACCTTATTCACACTTCTTTCTTTTGAACTATATTCTCGGTCTTTAGCTATTGTCTCTATAAAACCTATTATGTTGTCGAGACTCCTTTGTCATTCATCTTGTTGATTTCAATCTGGTTGTGATGCTGTGATATGATAAACTGAGCTATTGCATATTCGTCCCAGTCATTATGTTGATTTTGATTTACTTAATACCTACTGGGGAGCCACTGTAATTTAAAGAGTTCTGGTAGGTTATTTGGTCTTAGTTTTCAAGGCATTTCATAAATGAATGCTCATGATTGTTCATCGAGTAAAGTTAAAATATTCGTATCATGATCGAAGCAAGGTATAACTAAGATGGAATATAATCATTCATATACTTATACTTCAAACTGATTAGCAAGATAACACAATCGGTGCAAAATGTATTATTCGTATAGAAAGTCAATCACGATTCGATTGACTAGCTTATACAAATTCCAATAGCATAGGAGTCATCAGCTTCCTTAATACTGAAAAATATACCTTACCGATGAATAACAATCAACATGAAACCTAAATCTAATAAGCATTCTTTACGATTGTATATAACCGACTATAACAAATTGATAGTTAAGTGATGCTATTTATGACGATTGTCAGGAATTTCAACAAGATTGGTTCCCAAAACCACGGTTTATTACTAAAACTTCAATAAATTTAAATTTCAAACTGTACATCAGTGAGTGTCATTATTAATCATTTACGTTCGTGGATTTCTAAAAATTTTCAAATTTGAAAATGGTGTACATCATGGACTATTTTAAACACTGTGGAATACTGATAATTCCCTTCTGTTTATGCTCAGGACAGTCCTTGTTGAAGTCGATTGCTTGATATTTGAAACAATGAGCGATATGTTACAATCTCAGAATGAAGATCCAGAATGGGTTCCAGGCTCATCCAAATGACAAAGTCTATATGGAATAAAACGTGATTTGTGAATTCCTTTAATAGATATAATCTAAATCTATAGATGAATATGTTTCTTAATTAACTATTGGTTATCTTACACGGGTTGAACGACAGTATAGTGGTTACCGCCCTCAACTTTCAATAATTGGGACACAGGCGTTAAATTGCTTTCGACATACTCTGGCCTAGAAAGTAGATCTCTATCAAAAGCCCTCAAAACACACACACGCAAAGTGTGTCACCTAGTCAAAACATAAATCTAAACGTTTTTCACATAGTATTCACAGTAGTTAATGCCACCTTTTTGCATTCTGGTTCTGTCTGTTTTAGATTGTCACTCACTTTTTGGTGCCATTATTCACATATTTATTATTCAATAAGAATCAGTATAGTTAATAATTCAAAAATTCCTGAATCTTCCCGTTGGTCTTGTTATGGGCCGAAAGAGATCCATTCCTATTCCATATGTTCATCTTGAACTTTTCATCTTGATAATGAGGCAGTTAAGAAGTATGAATAAAACTAGGTTGTGGCTTTTAAATATAGGACGAGCGTTCCGTCCCATATGAACTCTACAGTGAAACCCCCTCAGAAGTCCATACCCTCAACCCCATCACATATCCATTCCAGGACTTAAAGGTCTTCGGGTAAACGCTCAACCATCAGCATCGCGAAGCCAGTATCCGGCGGTGGGATTCCAACATCATGCAATTTCTGGTATAGCTCGGTAACAATTCAGTGATAATGGTGACAGCTGTCTCACTCCTGACATGAATAATCTCTACTTCTCACTTGAAATTCAAAAATATCTTGGAATTAATTACTAATGAGCTGATTTTTATGGTTGAATTGAAAGAGTTTTTTGGAGATTGATTTCTTATTGGCTGTTTACATTCATCACAAGCTGATCTCATCTAGGTACTACAGAAAAACAGGGAATAATGAATAACTATGTTCATTTTAGTATGGAACCTCAGGTAGATATCATGATAAATCAGCCTTTATTCATACCAAATTTATAGAAATGAGATTCATTTATTAGATTTCTCATTAGATATTGATGTTCACCTGAAAGTGTCATCATGATTACGCTCTAAGTCAGTCAGTCAGTCAATCAAAAATAACATAAAACTTGACATATGCTCATAGGTCCAGATTCCCAATGAACTTTAACACAACGAGATCAAATTCACAACAGTTTAATTTAGCAGTAATGAATGAAGCAAATGTATCCAGGATAGAATAACAGAATTCAAGATCTAGTAGAACATAAAGATTGAATACATTTTTAATTACGCTCTACTACTGATTGGTTGTATAAGTGGGAATAAATATTCGTTTCCAACTTCATTCATTAATTTTTATCAACCAATTATATTCTGATTTCAATTTATCCTTCATTTATAATTGGAACATTTCATCTTATTTATTGTTTATCTTAATATTCATTGGTTGAATTAATAAAAATAGCGCAATTTCATAGTCACCTTTTTTCAATATCTTTCACAATATCTTCAGGTTAAAATTAATTTCTTCATGTAAAATACAGATGTTTCAAAATATTCATCACTAAGCATTTATCACAACAACAATTTCCTTTAACAACAAAATCCATTACATAATTAATCACTAAACCATGATGTTGTTATTTCATTATGATCATTCATTCATTTCATGATCAATTATGATTAACTGTTACTTGTGAGTTCTTACTTAATACAATAGAGTAACATAGAGACAGAGAAAGTGTGTATATGTGTGTGCATTATAATGAATAACTTTACATGCAATAGTCAATTTAATCATATGAATTATGCTGAGGAAATAAATGGATTCCCATTTACTATAAGTCAGGTAAGCAGTAACATTGAACATTAATAGACATGACATCATTCATTTTTTTTGATTAATAGAAATGTTTTCTACCTTTTTTACTGTATAATATTATCATCTAGTTTGATAATTTTAAAGTAATTACTCAAATCTTGTTTGTATCCATTACTGATTCTGACTATATAAGTAGTATAGAACCAAGTATGATTGCGTGTGTGAGTGTGTGTGAAATTATGTTTATGCATAGAACGAAGTGTTTACAACTAATATTGGTTACAGTAATAAATTGTAAAAATGAAATTATGTAATTAATTCGTTTTAAGATGCCTATTATTTAGGTAAGTTAGACACATAGATTTAAGTTAGCATTGATTACACAATGAATTTAAGTAGAAAACTGTTGAAAATTACAGGAATATTGAATAGATTCTTAGCCTGTAGTATTAGAGTCCTTCTTAGTTTATATCTACGACCTCTTCAGGAATCTAACTGTGAATGTTTTATATGTAGACGACTTAGATTTCTAACTTCATCTACTACATTTCTGTAACGGATAAATGTAGCACTTTGAACAATATTGAACTGTAATAATCATAGCTTATTTCTAGAATTTCATAAATACTTCTTGAATTCATCCATTGTCCAGTATTAAAGTCAATACTCGATGTAAGCTACTTTTGAATATGAACAAGCTTCAGAAAAAATCCCATGGAACTACAAACAAAATGGCATATTGATATGATGGTTATAAACGAGTAGTCAGCTGGATGCATCTTTTCAACAGAAATGATCATATACACTGAAATCTAAGTGCTTTCAACTAAGTTATTTACTAAACTAAGCCACTAATTTGCCCAACTAGTTTGAAGAGTTTAAAATTTCCTATTTAAGATATTCAGAACCCCAATTAATTAACCTATATTTACATATATGCATCTTTGGTAGATTACCTTGATACAGCCTTTAGTCATAAGTTTTTGCATATTTGGATCGTCTTTTGGCAGCGGTGTAAAAGAAGTCCGTCTCATCTTTTAATAGAAGTTGCTGGACTATCTGTTAAGCCTTAGTTATAGGCCTATGATATCCACAGCTCTAGGGCTGTAATAAATTGCTATTCAATCCCCCTAGATTTGTTTAACGCATTTTGTTTAGTGATCAAAAAGTATTCTTAGTTTAATTGGTTATTCTCGATTCTAAAATTACATATGTGAAATCTGGTAGATCAACTGGAAGCGTGCGGATTCGTAGGTAATTCATTCAATTCACAATAATAATTTTATTATACATACTTAAATAGAAGAATAATAGTAGATGAAGTTATTCCAGTTGATTATGAAGCCTTCACGTGGTATTATCTTCTTTGAATTGAATCATAAACTTTCACTATCTCTATAGAAAATAATAAATCAAACATCATTTCAACAGAACAACTTGTTAGTCAGTTGTAAAGTAATTCTAGAAAAACAATCAAATATTTATAATTAAACCATCCAGCTCAGAGAACATAACACACTACCAAAAGGTTCTTCATGCAAGAAGTATACAGACGGCTAACACCAAATAGCTAATTAATGTTGATACTTTTCATGTCATTATTATCATAATTTATGTATGTATTGAAATCCTCTTTGAGTAATCTTTAGTAAATTCTATATATTATTTATTACAATGATTACGTCAGTAATGTAAACTTCAAGTGCACATAATGAAGAGAATCATTGTAATCAAGCTAATTAAAAAGACTGTACAAACTCTTTTCTGATAAAAAGATTAAATTATTGCATAAGCTTTGTTACATGCTAAAAGCATATGACTGATTGGATGATATACCATGGGAAATTTTCATTTATATCCATTTCGCGTTGTGTCGATTAGATGTTCAAAGATAAAAATGCTTTAATGCTATCTCCGTTGTCCTTTGTCTACTCATGGAAAATAATGTTAAGAAATTCTATGATGAATATACGTAGTCATATTCTTGACGTACTTGGCTCTGACGAAGCAACTGAACAAGTAAATACCATGACAAATTGAAAAATCTCCAAAACAAAAATCACTTTCCACATAAAATATCTAACTAATTATAGGATATGTAAGGCCACTACTATTCCACACTTGAAATCAAATCAAATGGGGTATTTAAAATTTGTCAAAATAATTCTAACATCAAACTAAGAGGTCGGTAACCAAAGGTTTGTGGTTCAGCTTATAGTAATATCAGTATCATTTTATCTAACTTGCACGTGAAAAAGTAACGGCATCAAATGATTTATACTGCTGAATAGCATAAATCGTCACACAGAACGCTTTCTATGTCGAGATTTTGTAAAATTCTAATTAATTATTCTACCCTTTCTAGAGAGACTTCATCAACTAAATAAGCTTACAGACCAACATTTCTAAGCAAATTGATTACAGTAAGTTATGATGGGAATAATTACCCTGACCCTACCTCACTCTCATCAACAAATGCTCATATCGATCGTAACTTTAATTAGTTAGAGAGAGTTTTCAAGAAATGTTGGATCCTAATATCATTCTAGATAGTATTCGTCAAAAAAACAATAAAACAAATTACAGCCTGATTAATTCAATGGTAGCGCTGCAAACTACGAAGCTGTGTGACATAGGTTTGAATCTCTCTCTGGAAACAATTGTCCATTTAAGTTAACAAGTAGGTTTTGTTGACAAGCGTCAACTAGTACAATCACTTTCAACCACTTAGCATCAAAATATAGTGCATCTAATATCGAGTCCACATTACAATTCGATTGTCAGCGTCCGGTCAGTAATAAAAAAACTAGATATACATAACTCTGGTCTTTAATCAGTTATCAATTAATCTATATACTGTTATAAAACTTAGCAGAATTACTTGACTTCGAACTAAGGACTGTTATATTTCAAGTCATCCTTAAATAAAATAGTATCTAGTAATTTCTTATTTTTTCTTAGAATTACTCACTGCCTACCGGTTTATCTGAAAGTGGACAACAACAATACTATTCGAATATTCATACTTATTCAGGAAACTTCTTAAAAATGTTTAATTTACTTTAGATTATTCATTTATAAACAAGAACAATGGATGAATTCATATTTCTCAAGTAAGAAAATACTTAGAGTTAATGCGGTATGTCTTTTGGATACTAATGGATTCACACCAACGCCCCATTATTATTAATATCATTCTTCTTACGCAGATATATATATATATATATATATATATATATATATATATATATATATAGTTCTAAAGGAGTAGACTGTATATAAATCACTCTTAATGATAGTAGAAGCACATTAACTTACTAGTTGATTGATTTATTTGTTGCAATGGAATATTACGCAATCATTTTTAAATAATTCAACAATAAACAACAAACATCAGTGATAACAATCACTAAGGTAACCAGTAAAATGTTAGAAATTATGGACAGACAGTGAGATTCTGTTAGCTATTAATTGATAATAATTGCCATCAGGTTTGATTGCAGTCATTCTTTTATTATCATCAATTTCAACGATGCTATTGGACTTCTAAATGGTATTCTTGACGGACTTGACCTACAGTTAAAGCACCTTTGGAAAGTAGAGAGAATCACTTTTTGATGTCATTGATCGGTAGTGGTCGAGGTTATGCTCACCGTTTTCAATGATCAACATAGGTGTTGTATTTAAAATTTCCGGTTATTTTCCCGTTCATTCGCTGGATGAAGTTTAATTTATTAGTGTACATTTAATCAATTTTTTTTCCTTTTACTGCTAATGTTTGGACTGACTTCAGGGAACATTCAGTTGAAAGTACAGCATGATATACTTCATATGAAGCATAATTATAGTGAATGATGATACTTGAAATGAATAATTTAGTGAAAACTACACTAATATTCAACACTCATCTATTAAATGAACAATGAAGTGACAAAGAAAGCTGGGTAAAATGCACCTGATAATCATCGGAAACGTCAGTGAACAGTCTCAATCAATGGTAATTTGTCTAACATTTTCGAGATGGTCTAAATTCTAAATGGAACTTTAGTAGTGGCATTATGATTACAAATGGATCGTTATAATAATCAGCTGTCTATAACAGAAATGATGTCTTCTAAAGTGATATTAAAAAGAATGAATAAATAGTGATTTTAAACAAGCAGGTCGAATATGTAACGTAACAAGCCCTATCTAGAATTTAGAGGATATGAAGTAGATTTTCATTTCAAACTGAAATCATTTAAGACAGTCCTACTTAAACGTTTGATGTACTGTTTTTCCAAGCGTATACTTGATGCCATAATTAAATTAAATTAACTATTTATGTCCTATCAACAAGCATATTTGTACTTTCATTGAATATTTACATCGATTAAAGAATTGAATTTGTGAGATACGCATGAACTGTCACCACAACGGCTTAACATATTTGCTTCCTCTTATCCCTTGAAAAAATAGGTAAGTGGTTAATATAAGTTTCTTACATCAAATATATTTAACAATCAAGAAAACATGTCATAGTCATGAACTTTTACAGACGAATATGAGCCTTAGCTAATCACTTCTCAGAAAATATATCGATGAGAATTCTTAACTGTGCTGAAATATATAGGATTAAATAAAGCCAGTATTATATGCTGGAAACAAGTCGAGCGCTGGACACCGAATTTGTCTCAATTGTGGACTCGTTCACAACAAATGTCAATAACCAGCTGGTCTCACAGTGACCACTTAATCGTAATGCAATTATTTATGCTTACAACTTTTAGTGGTTCTCATTATTTCATGCCACTGACTATGAACGCCTCAATTCAGAACACGAGTAAACTCTACCAGTCATTAACATGCTTCATAGAGCCTTTAGATACAACTCAGAATAAATAACTGATATTATACGTCATAAAAGATTTTGAAATTAACATTTTCAGATAAAAAAAGAATGCCATAATTGTTAAATTCCATGTTCTTCTCTAACTCTTAGGTCGGATGTATGTGTGAAGTATTGATCAGCTCACATCAAATTGTATCTCTTCGTCATTTATTGAACAGAATACCGAAATTATGGTCAATGTCAGAAAATTTTGTATCTCGACATTTTCAGCATCAACAGCTTACAAAGCAATCTGAAATGATGACAATTGACAAATTATTGGAATCACGTGAATCAATCATTAAAGCTTTAGCAATTGTTGCATACGAAGATGAAAATTATGCATTTGTTTATCAATTGCTAGAATATAATCATTTCAGTGAAATGCATCAACCAGTACTTCAACAATTATGGTATAATACACATTATGCAGAAGTACAAAAATCACGTGATAGACCATTAACTGCAGTTGATAAATATCGTATACGTCGGAAATATCCATTACCAACTACAATATGGGATGGTGAAGAAACAGTTTACTGTTTTAAACAAAATGTTCGACGTCAGTTAACTGAATATTATCAAAGAAATAAATATCCGAATTCTGATGAAAAATATAAACTTTCGATAAAGACTGGATTAACCATTACACAGGTATAGAATGTATCCATTATTTTATATATTCTATTTAGTTTAAATGTTTTTATACAAAAATAGTAGTGAAAAGTGAAGCTCAATTCTATCAGGAATAAAAAAGTTACTCACTATTTACATCGGATGGTTATCCTGTGATGTAATAAATAGACTTAAGACAGAAATATTAATTATTGGATACTGATTAAGTGATCTGAAAGTTGGACTCTTGTCACAAGACTCCACTGCAGTGAAGTCTCACACGTAGACGAATCAGCTCTCCAGAGCTTCCTGATTTTTAATAGTAATCTAATGTAAAGTTCACGTTTCGCTGTTAAATTACATTAAAAAAGCAAACCAGTCGTTTTACTTCAAGTTGTTTTCAATAATATGTGAGTAATGGGCCAATAATATTTTATTGAATATGTTGGTAACAAATTGTTACTTCCAACTTAATTTCTTTCGGGAATATAAATTTACCAATCACAACTGATGTGCATGCACTTTTTTCCAATCAGGAAATAGTTCTGAATCTTAACCACTACTTGGGTTTATTCATATTTGAAGTGTTGTGTGATTAAAAACCATCAAATCAATCAATCATTGCCTGCTACCCCATGTGGAGCATAGACTGCCAACCTGCATTCTCAAAACAACTCTGTCCTGAACTTTCCTTTCCACCTCTTCCCAAGAGCTCTTCATTCTCTTCACTTATGTCTCCGATTCCCGACGTAATGTGTTCTTAGGTCTTCCTCTTTTCCTTTGACCTTCATGATTCCATGTTAATGCTTGTCTTGCGACACAGTTTGATGATTTCCTCAATGTGTGTCCTATCCACCTTCAGCGTCTTTTCCTAATTTCTTCCTCGGTTGGATTGTAGTTGATTTGTTCACTGCCATACATGGTTGTTGTTAATGGTATCTGGTCAACGGATCCAAAGTATCCTACGCAGACAGTTGTTTATAAATACTTGTATCTTTTGAATGATGCATTCGTGGTTCTCCATGTAAGTTTCAGCTCCATACAACAGAACTGTCTTCATATTTGTATTGAAAATTTTGACCGTAATGTTAACTGACAGTTGGTTTGAGTTGTGGATGTTTTTCAGTTGTAGAAATGCTGCCTTCGCCCCCCTTTCCAATCTGCGCCTTCACATCTGTATCAGACTCTTCTTGTTTATCGATGATGCTGTCCAAGTATGTAAATGTTTCTAAATCTTCCAGAATTTCTCCGTCAAGTGTAATTGGGTTAGTGTTCGTTGTTTTGTATCGGGGGATATTGCTTTTTCGTTTGTGCATGTTGAGGCCTACTGGTGGCTGCCGAGGCTGCTGCTACCTTGTTCGTCTTCATCTGCATTTGTTGTTGAGTGTGGGATAGGAGAGTTAGATCATGCTCTGCATTAACTATATTGTATGCAGGCTTCATACAATTCAGACTACTGAAATACTCCAATGAATGATAAGGAAAATTATTGATAAGTTGGGTTAGACGACTAAGCAATGCAGAATACTGATCAACTGAGGTTATCTGCAAAGTATTCAAGTACGACAAGTGTTTCACTTAGCACTCGGGATCATTTCTCTATTACTTTAGTTTATGTGTGCTTCATATTAGAGAGCGATTTTCATTTCAAATCCTAATTTTAACCATAATTGTGTTTTTCATCCTACATATCAGCCTGTATTATATAATATATTCAAACCAGACAGCTGGAGATAACGTCAGACTCTTGAAATAAAATCTGTAATGAAAATAACACTGATATTTAGAATTCATCTACTGAATGAATGGAAGAATGTTGAAAAGTTCTGTGAGAAGGAACATTTATCAACCATCGAATAAGCTGTCAACAATCCTAGACATAATCTTATTCAATTTAGAAATTTTCATTAATTTCTCGATCTACGGAAATGCAACAGGATTTTGCAAAGCCAATGATTTCACGTATGACAAACAAACATTGATTATCGTCTCAAGGATAGGTAGTAGATGAGAAATTATAAACTAGTCATTTCATTGAAACAAGTCAATAGCACACATGTCTAAATAGAATGATTTAGTTAGCCATTCCTACTAACTGCTTCTTATTTTTTTCACTTGGTATAATTAATTCGTCAAAGTGTTGAGAAGTGTTTGTGATTATCACAAATAATTGAGGAATACAACATTTGTTAACTCTACCTAAAAATACCGAAAATTCCAAGAAATTAACTCATCTCTACTGAATATTTAGCTAATTAACTGATTTCTTGTTTTAATTTGTGTTGTAGATAAGTAATTGGTTTAAGAATCATAGACAACGAGACAAATCTTTAGAATCCACTGACGTACACCTTCAGAATGGCAATAATAATTATCATTGTTATCAGAGGTTGAGTAAATCCAATAGTACTAACAGTGATTCAATAAAACAACATCTACTATGCATAAAAAATGAATTTTCAAATCAAGCACATCGAACATATAATAACTACCAAACAATCAATGTTCAACAGAAGTTATCTACTAATCATTGTACCTACAGTACAGTTCCAAACTATTCCACAGTGAACCTGAAAAATTTAGAATGCAATAATAAAACAAGTATTTCACATCCAATATTCTTACAGGATTATTTATCATTTAGTCATCCAGATGAAATAGGATTTTCACAATGGACAAGTGATCATTTCAACATTGAACAAAGTCATTATGAAATGAATTACCTTCATAATTACTGTGATTATAATCAGAATCAGTGCATATTATACATATGATGTAATTAATAAAGGCTTTAATAGTGTTACAGATCATATGCATTTGGATGATGTACATGGAGAATCGGATACAACGGATGAATCTATTCCATCTTACCTATTTATTTCAGACCAAAAAGTCAACTTTAAATTGTTCTAATTCTCATCACAGTTTCCAGTGTAGTATAATTGAATATAAATCTTTAAGAAAATACTTTCTTTGCCTAACATCAACTAGCCCAGTTATTATTAGTGTGAACAGTATTTTGAATTTATGATGAGAAAACTTGTTACACTGAATGAATACTTCTAGTTAGGTCATATTATTTTCTGAACTAGACCGTTTAACTAAAAGCTTTCACTAGTCGTTCTAAACAACTTCATCAGTGTTTATTTCTCGTAAAAGTGAGTTATTCAATTATCCTATATACATTAAATCAGACTGTTCTAGGGACTTTGTCTGTGAATGATTGTTATAAAGGTGTTGTCACTTAAATTAGTCGTTGTTCGGTTGACATTTGATCATCTGATTGGTTGATCATTTAAGCATAGATTAGTTTATAAACAATGAAAAAATTAATGTAGTAGAAACGTTATTAAATAAACAAACAAACAAATCTAGTCATATAATCTCTGCAGTAAAGCTACAAAACAAGTTTATGTTGTCATTTAAGTTTGAATTGTGACTGACAAGTGGAATCCAGGAGGCGCGTTTCGTCCTATTTGGGACTCGTCGGTTGGATTTACCTGCATCCCAATGCAGTGTTCCTAACAAAGTACGGGAATAAAAGTGGAGAATAAAACGAATCGATGAACACTGGATTAAGGTCTAATTAGGTTAAGGTGATTAAAGTGTTTGCGTTCCAAAAATTAATTAGAGGTATTGTAATGGAATACTATCGAAAATAATTATTAGTAAAATTCAAGGTAGAAAGGGTATGGAAAATAATTTTAGATAGAGTAGGGGCCATTCTCAAAGAAACAGTAATTCAAGTGAATAATAATAATAATATTCTAAAGATAAGGTTAAGACAAGGACAAGACACATTTCTCTCGTATACAACGTTCAGGCTGCATTTCATAAATAACCAGAGCTACTTCTGTTGTAAAGAGCTGGACATGAAGAAATATTGTTAGATCATGATGGGTTCTATAAACAAACTTGAGATCGACACGTAAGAGTGGACGAACGGTCACAGATAACTAAGTGTTTAATAATGCAACTTCCAATTGTTTTTTGTTGAACTCTTTTATCAACAAGTTACAATACGTTCTTACATTTATGTTGAAAGCGACCACTAGTTGTAGCTTATGTATCTTGACCTACAAGAACAGGTGAACTGAAGATACACATAGAGACGTCCAAACGTGGTAGCTTATACCTTACACATTACAGAGAATAGTTTGTTGCTCGTGAGTGTTTGAGTTTAGTGGCATCAAAAGGTCATCTGGTTATTGTAGACTAATAGCTTCTGAATATTTAGGAAGCCTAGTCTCCTTCTGAATTCCGGTTTATATAAATATACCTTTTTAGAAACAGAACCTCTGCAATCTTTATTCAGAGTTTCATTCATGTTATTATCCATAAAGTGAATAAAGTATCCATTTTCAGCTTGCATTTTCTAAGAAAATCAAGTTTTTTCTTACCGCATTCACTGCAACAAGTTTTCATAACCAGTTGTATAAAAGGTGAATGCGATTCATCTTTCTGCTCACTGGTACCTAGCTAAAAAAGTTAGCTGGCCATTCCATTTTGTTTTCTATACACAGATCATTTTCGAGTCATATCACTCACACTTGTCAAAAGCATATCTAGAAGTAAAATCAATCAGCCTCTAGGGCTAGATGGCAGCTTATAAAAAAGAGTAAGATATCCTGTCGGTCAACAATCTCGTCACATAGAACAAACGTTGCGTCTATATATCATTTCTATACGCTGAATTTTTTAATGACTGAACTAATGGTGATCGTTTTCGAGTTCAGACCCTGCAAACATCAATCAACTAGAATACCAATCTCCACAAAATAACCATCCCGATTGAACTATATACAAATCTGTTAAGAATGGGTTCAACGGCCATCCGATTGACACCTCGTTGGTGGTTATCTGTATGTAATTATAAGAGTGATAATACGTCACATAGTTTTGCTACCTGTTTTTGCTAGTGCATACTTAAGTGAAGACGAATGTATTCACAAAGCTCAATTTATTACTTATTACAGTTTGTTCAATTGATATTGAAGATGATAGTGTAGATTTGTCTACCATTAAGGGCATTTCATTCAGGTTTTGTAAACACAATGATAACTGTCAATCAATAATAAAAGTCATAAATACTTAAATGCGAAATGAAAAAAACACAATTTGATCATATAGAGCTTTACTTTTAAAGAACTGGTCACTTTTGATTTAGTTCAACAAAGTGTATGAAACTTTATGCATCTTACTGATCAATTCGAAGACCAAAAGTAGACAATTTTATTCTCGATTCTTTGTTCGAATACTGTATCACTAAATAATGGTGCATTGTATCTGATTAGTTACGTTATGCTAAATATTTTTTACTCAGTAATAGAAAATCAATTAACATGATCTCTATGACTGTATTTACTAAGTTCCAATACCAGTAACTGAAGTTGAAGCACTAGGTGATTTACTGATGAATTCAAATTAATGGTTTAAGAATTATCATCCAAGTGTTTTACTGAATCAACTTAAAGACTGAAGCGTTAACTTGGGTTATGTCATAGTTGAGCATACATAAAAAGATTGATCGAGTTGGATCAGTACTATAAATGACTCGACAATACTGACATATCTGGAAGAAGATATGTGATTGGCTAGTATAGTGTGACAGACATATGAGTCATAGGCTAGACCTTATATATATATATATATATATATATACATATATATATATATATATATATTGTATATTATTGGTTTATTGTTGTTGTAATGCATGCGTGTGAGTGACTAGTTGGCTTCTTGATAAATCAGTCGAATTATTGTGCCTGAGCAATAGATTAAGGCAAGGCTGGGTACTGGCTGTAGGACATAGCGCTGCAGATAACAGAATCGGTAATATCGGCCATCCCTGCTCAGATACAACACAAACATGACACTAGTCACCACTCCAATGATCAATCAGTGCATACAATAATATTAGCTCCATTCATTTCCGTGAATTTTGTTGCAGTAAAAAATTCTTGGCATCAAATGCGTGATGTCACAACAAGTTCTTATTTAACTTACATACAAAATGTAATCATCTAAGAAATGTACTTTAAGAATGATTTTGATTATAATTATCTCCCATCCACCGTCAGTCGTGAAAGTTCATGATTAGCTAAGCTGTTACAACTATATGTATTGATTCATTGTCTATATTAAGTATAAATTCCAGTATATCCATCTAGCCTCTTCTAAAAGCATAGACATAGAGGGAAATATATCACCAATCACAATGTTCTCATCAGAGTTTTCCATTATTCAGTATGACCATAATTTGTTAGGCTTTTGTAGTCTAAGGAAAACAGACAGTTTCCTGAAGAAAATTCTCTTTTCTACCAATTCATTTATAATAGCCGTGCATTCGTATTTCGAGAAATAGTTTAACAAACGTAGTTGTTTATTAAGAAACAAAGGATGAAATGCATCATGATGGGCTTAAAAGTGCACCATTAAGGGGGGGGGTGGTTGCGTAATCATTTATGGGTCAAAGAATGATAACAACACGAAAATAATTTACGAATATGATGAAGACGAAAGAGAAATAAAAACTGAAGGGTTGTAAAATGCATATCATTATTTCTGTTAAGGTAAGATCAATTCATAAAATAAAATAGAAAGTAGATAGAATGAGGGCTTGTGTATGTAGGTCTTACACACAGAGTTCAGGTTTGGAACTGTGAATTACTAACGCTTATGAGGCATAAGCTGTTGATTCATACTTTCCTTGAGCAGAGCTGTTCAACCGTGCAAATGACTTTGATGAGATCTTTTAGTTACACAGAATGACTTATTGTTAAGTCTCGTACTTGATGCTTGATTAGCCGCGGACTAACTTCTTACCCGAACGTCCAAACCCTCCTGGTTGCAAATTAGAAGACAGAAGATGAGTAGACAGGAACTTTATCCCAGTAAGATGGAGAGTAAGTTATGTACAAAATATTCGTCTATTTATAGTTTTCTAAACAACAAAAATCAGTGTTATAATCCATCCAATCCGAATTAAGAAGTCTCAGCTGTTACCCAATCAGAACGTGCCACGTCAAGATTCTGGAAGGTTTTATCGATCAGTGATTGGATTGGATGTCTTCGGCTCATTCAAGGGATCTAGAGGCTCCGTTGAGTTTTCTGGGAGCTATTCCAGCACTTACTATCTATGGATGTTTCAGAATCAAGCTATTTATTGATATGCCTTCTCTTTTTGATATTCATGCCAAGAAATGATCTAAGATGCATTTAGAAAGCTCTTGTACCGGGTGAACCAGTAAAATTATAAATACACAAGGATGTGGTATAAAGTATGAGTTCATCATTCAAATAACCATGAATAAGAAGCCGCTTAGAGAAAGCAATACACAGTTTGGTGACATGAAATATTTGCCTCATAGATGCTGAGAGTCGACTTCTCAAGGTACTGGCTACGGTATCGTCTTCACACTCAGTAACTATAAGCAGAGGATTCTTTTCAATCGTAAAAATTTTTTTGTTTAATATATATCAATGGACCTGAATAGTAAGCCATTTTATAGGAGTACTTGTCGACTTAAAATAAAGCGTCGTCAACCGTACCATCGAGGGACTATATCAGGTTCGATGGGACAGAGTATGAATCAAATTACTCTTTCTGCTTAAGAGGATCTGATTAAAAAAATTAAACGTAAGCGCTTTAAACGTCAACATTCCTAATTCCTATTTAGTCTAATCAAATCAAAAACAGGAAGACTAACTGAAATATTCGCGTAGTTGAAAAATAAGTGAATCTAATATTTTAACGTGTCTTCTCATTATTGCTTTTTGAAGTATTGGCTAAAATATTCCAGTTTTAACTGGTTTACACATTATAATGATAATTCAGTTCCATCCCGCCAATGAGGATAAAAGAAGTTTTCCATCTCTTATTTTTTAATTAAGTCAAAAAAAAATTAATAGCTAAGCTAAAGTAGCCTTCAAAACAAATGAAGATCAAGAAAGTTACTTCAAGAATATTCTATACACAGGTTTACTTTTGAATAAGTAGTTGACTAAAACTCTACTTAAATTTATGAAATTATCTATAGAACAATGCCAAGAAATTTGAGGTTTACTAAGAAAGGGTTATATTCATCCGAATTCCTGTATATGAAATGTGGTGTTCAACATGTGATTTCGTTACTTCTGATTAGTGTTGAATGCAAGTCTTGATTCACTTATTTTAACTGGATGATACCAATTTAATGACAAAAATAATTTGTTACACTGTTTTGATCATGATGTGATTGAATCTAGCCAATGTTATAAAATGCAATATAATCATTTCTAAAATCATATTTTAGAGATGATACCACAGATACAATCCATGTCAACTATCCTGAATTATCTTGTGAACTAAGTGTTGATTAATTTCCATTGGTAAAATAGTTTGTCATAAGTTCTAATTGTATTGTCTAGTTTCTAAAAGTTATCTTCACTTGATTTACTCATAGAATCATATTACATCAAGTGGTTTTTTAAAAATTCGCAAGTGTTTTTTTGAAGTAAAGGCACTATCAGCTCAATCAAATTAATAAATGAACATAGTTTCACCTATGGTGCTTTCAGTTAGGAAATTCACTGCAAACAATGAAGTCGATGTGTGACGTTGAGTTCAATGTGGTTGGTAGGTATTTAATCGGTAACTGAAGTAAACAGCATTTTGTCTAGAAATGAAAGCTCTATAATTAAAAAAAAACAATAGAATAAGATAGAGTGTACTCCGACGTCTAGTAAGATCACTCAGAATCACTTACACTCAAATTAGCATTCATTCAAGCTGAAAAGGTTCTTCACTTTAATTGTTCAAAATATGAACCAACATGGGCCGATGAATAACCAACTCTTATTACGTCTCCTCTTCACTACTGACAATCAAGATTATAGTTTCAGGTGCTTAATGTAATGTCTACTTTGTGATCAATGGAAGCAAAAATATTTCTCGATTTTAGTGTTCATTTCCATCTATAACCGAATTATATTGAACTATATACAGTAAATATATTCACTCATAAAAAAATTCAAAGCAAACTAAGTGATACGAGGTTTTAGAATACTATCAGGGATTATGTTAGATTCTGGTTATGCTGTTGGATTCGTAATCTCGTTAGTTCAACAACTGTATATAAACATACTATCGGTAATTTCACCTTCGTCAATAACAATGACTGATGCACATACGAAAACCGCAGAGTGCGCTTATGATTAGGGAGTTCAGAACGAAGATGCAAAAGATATATATTTGAACCCAAAGAATCCAATATTACACATTGTACAACGCACCAAAGTTTGATTGTACAGTACAGTCTGACATTTAGCACATATATACCAGCACAGAAATATGCAGTACAAAGATTATATATTTTTAGAGTAACAATGGCCTTTACAACTCCATAAAAAATAACACATCACAAGTAGGTAATTGGGATGTTAATAAAATAAAAAACAGATCTCATAGTAAATAATGTATTCGGAGAAAAGTTATGTCCATTTTGGAGGTGGGAGGAACACATCCACCTAAAACTAATAGGAATATTTACTCTTTAGGGAGATCTGGAAGATATGGAAACTGACCAGAGAGTACCTTATACATATCTAATCAATAGGATTAGTGATTATTTGGACAGACAATTCAATTACTAAAATAAGTAGCTTGATGAAGAAAATTAGTTTGTCTCTTCAACAATTTTATTTTTGACAGCCGTATGTCTGCGTCATCTAACTGACAATTTATTAACGACAATGAATATCATCCATCCATCAAACTCATGTTAGGAACACAAACAGAGTCTACGGTGTCATTTCTACATATCTTACTCAGGAGGGGATATGGTAGACTTATAAAAAAACCATACACAGGAAATCTACACCGAATAGGTAGCTGACAAAGTTCCCTAGCTTTGTCAGAATGAATAAATGGAATACGACCCACGACCTGCAATATACACCCAAGATGTAAGAGAAGAACATCATTCTTTCAAGCTCAACTTTACTGACAGTGTTAATCCTCATAATTTTATTGACATAAATATGCGAAGCACTAGGGGGCTTCCTGAAGTCATTAACGAATTTAAGAGCATATTGTTGAAGCTATAACTCACAACGACAATCCTATTTCTTTTTGCATATTTATCTATACTACTGATTAGTAAACAGTAGCATATACTGTGTAACACAGTCCTTCTAATGGGCCTGTGATGCTTCACTTGCACATTTCTTAACGCTTGACTTATTTTATTATGTTAATTACACTATTTGTTGGTTCTTGGTAGAACACCACAAGTAATACATGTTAACTGTTACTGATTCCACTCATCCAGTGTCGGAACTAGAGCTCAAGGTTTTATACACGATCACCTTTAATTCATTCTTATTTTTAATTCTAGTTATCTTTATATATCTGCTTGTAAAACCATACCAGCATCTCTCATATTGTAATTATATCTCTAATCTTAAATATTTAACCCGTCTTTTGTCTCACTTATTCTGGATGTCAATGTTACGCATTATTACAAATTGCACTGATTTCAACCTATTGAACATATATACACTAATACAGTTATTTAGTGCATTCATTATGTCATACAAATAAAGTTGTATAAGTATTTAAAATGAAATTGGTAGGAAGAATATAATGTGTTTACTGTGACGAATTACTCATCGACTTAACTATAGAACACTATGTCAATTCAGCCAATCGTCACCTTAATCAATTGCAAACTTAATCTATTTAGTGCATTTTCCCCTCACTCACTTAATTGTATCTTTATGACTATAATTTTTCTTATTATTTAGTAGGTTGGATTCGTAACAGATTGATTTTGGTAGAATTCTACCGAGAACCAGGGAAAATGGACAGCTAGGTTGCCTAAGTACAGCCCCGCCCCAGCTGCTCATACCCTTAGTTCCACCATGGTGACGGAACCCAGGGTCTTTGAATATGGCGAACACATAGCCCGGTACATCACTAGGGTGACGTCGAATAACAGAATTCCCACTTTCATCAATTCGTAATATAGTGCGATGACCATCCATTGTCACTGATAATAACTGTTTCACTCACAGTGATTCTGACTCCTGTAATTTTACTTACTTATTTCGACACATGAGCTTTTGTCTTGAAATAAACCAATCACCAAGTCTGTTATGACGCGAGAAATTTGGGTTGGGTAACCGAGTGCCAGTTAAGTGTGCCTATTCGATAATTGAGTGTCTTCCCTAAGCCCACTTAGTCCCAAACAGGAATAAGAACACAAGCCAACCAGACAACACTAGCGAACTGCGAATTTTCGGATTTATATTTACTTAATACATCGATTTTTATATCAATTAATTTACAGTGATTATTCATCAAAGTGAAATCAATAACATTTAATTAATACAATGGAATACTGTCAACTGTATTTAAGAGTAGAACTCACATTGAAATAAAAATAATTGATGAAAGTCTACAAATTAGTCTTATAAAAAATCAATACAACTTCTTTCGTTTAATTAAATCAACCAATGTATCTTTGAGGATTAGAAATCCCCATATATACTGTAATGTTCCAAAAGATTGACTATTTACTAAATGGCGTTCAATATGATGTTTGTTTATGTATTAATCCCCAGTAATCAGTTCATACAAATCGAGACAATCATTTGACTTACATGTACTTTAAGCTTTTGGTATTTTCATTAACAATTTATTGTGTTATAATTCATGTAAGTTTGTCTGCTTGCTTACTCATTCCTCTATTTGCATTGCTAATGTGACTTATATATTCCTAACATGTCATTAATTGTTCCATTTTCACTCACTACGCTTATCGATAATGACGATATTTGTATTTCAATCTGATATGATATATTTCTCATCAGATCACTTTTCGGTTTCATGATCTGAATTCGAATAATATGGCTTCATTCATAATTTCAATCAACTTGTAAATAACTACACACTAGTCATTTGACATTAACGATTTCATTTGAACGGAGACGATTTGTGGAGTTTGGTATTAAGTTTATTTGAATGAATTCCTCACAGATTGATGTTAGCGAGGTACCATTGAAAACCAGGGAGCACCGTACAGCTGTCTCGTCTTAGTATTGGACTCTTTAGCAGTGCGCACCCTAGATCTCGTCCCAAGGGCTTCAGACTTACCAACTTTCAACCCTCTGCACCACTGGTGCGGTATTTATTAGTAGAATTCCCACTTCAATTATTTCATTTCAACAATAGTTAAAAATTTACATGCTACAATTGTAGGATGGTAGGCTGCGTGACGTTCATTCACTAAGTGAAGGAAACAATCATGGGACCAGAAATGAACGGTACACAGGGGAAAAAATGAACAAAATAACCATCGGCGAAGGCCCAGTAAGATCATCTAGAACCACCCACATGCGAAATCTAGATTAGGGCTCAAATACGTTGTACAAATCTTATACAATTTCTGTAACCGATTTAGACTAAGCCATTCATTTATATTAATAAATTAGTTGTATGACTTTGTAGAACCTGACAAGAATATATTGAAACGAATATTCTGTTACGCCATTACTCAATGCAATCAAAACTCTTCTTAAAGGAGAGCGAAAGCAGACCATTCAATAGGGTAAAGTCAATTCATCATGTGTGCTATATTTTCAACCATATTAAGATCAATTGAATATTCGTTCCACCATAATTATTAGTATTAATCATAGACCAACTCTACTAATAAAGTATGTTAATTTTTATGTATAATTCTAATTGTAAAATATTGTAGATTGTGTTCAGCTGATGAGCGCCTAACGAAATACCATGAATTAATTTTATCTTACTGAATGATCGATTTTACTCTGATCAAATCACTAAAAAGGCGGTTTGTACAAGAAATGTACTTGTTTCTTGTAGCTGTACAAATTTATTTCTTAATTTTTACAGTTTGAGGTCATTTGGTCACCATAACTCAAAGAGTGAGTAGATAAATTGCATAACATAAATAATTACAACTCATAATTAACAACTAGATAATTTTGACCTACTTAAGTATACACATAGTTATTCTTATTATTTGTGCGAATTACGGATTAGTTGTTTATTATGAGTTCCGGAATAACTTTGATTGCAATAATAATATTAATAATAACAGCAGTGATAATAATACTAATCAGTAATATATTCATGGATCAATAGTATTGAGTGATATTCTTTACCAATAACCAGTGATGTTTTGGGTACAGTAATCAAAATCAATAATGAATAGTTGATGATGTCAATTTATTTGCATGACATCCCAATTACTGATCACAGTTTACAATAAAAATGTAATGAAATCATCTAATATCAGCAGTAATACTGTTTAATACAACTTCCTGAATTCGATAAGATAAAGGAAGCTCTCTTAACGACCAACTCAAGATAGTTCACATCAAAACATAGTCGATCTGATACCAAGTCATCTAGATTAGTGGTCATGTTGCAACTTAATCGATAGATATGAAAATGATTAAAATTCGATCATCGATTAATTTCAATATCCTTACCCTATACCTGATGACTTTAGGCTCATGTAGCTCAGTGGTATTGTCCTAGACCATGAAATTGACTGGTACAGGTTCTCTGTAAATTGTAGTTACATTAGCTTCTGACAAACTCTTACTTGCTTGAAACCAAGTTTAGACAAAGTTTCATGCCAACAACTTAGCATCGAGACTGAGGTAGATGGAACGAAATTCGAACAGTCAGTCATTTGAATCTGTTACTCACTATTAACATATATAGAAGAAATGCTATTTTCTGTTAACTTTTAATAGCCAGCATCTTTTTTTGACTGGTTACTAAGCCCCCTTATCTAAAACTTAAAAACGATATCATACAGAGAAGTAGTAATATATATATATATATATATATATATATATATATATATATATATATATATATATATATATAATTCCATATATTCTATTCATCTTTCAAACTAATTAGGAATAAATTGTCAATTATTGACTGAAATTATTTCACATTGAAGAACAATTAGACTTAATTCATAAACAGTAATTATTCTTTAGAAGATCGTCCACTTATGGAACCGAATGATTCTTATCCCACTGACTGTGATGATTATTACAATAATAATGGCAGAGAGGAGAATGAAAATTACACTGAAACAGTTGACATATTTAGTAATCAACACTTATTTTCATCAAACCATGAATATACTACTGATAAGCTAAATAAAGAAGATTCACTGATAGATTATCATGGAAAATGTGATACCATATTAAAGCATAAATTAAATTTCGATTCAATATGTCCAAAATATTCTACTTTGATCTGTTGTACAAATTCCATTCATCATCGCTTGAATCCGTCTGCTTATGAACAAGATACTGCTACTAATTCAGATTTTGATCAGAGTAATGCTGATAACTACGACGAGGATAATTGTAATGTGGGTGTCAATTATAGTTCTATTAGTAATATGACAATTTCCGACGATATCGGTCATATAATTACATCGATTAAAAGTAAGTGGATGTAATGTCCAAGTTATTTCATATTATTTTAAGGTTATACTTCTGATGATGATGATGTTGATGATGAAGGAGAGAGTTAGCATTGAAAATACAGGAATCACAGTTGATGTTCTGTTTAGATGACATTACTTACAGTATAGGAGTAGTATTCAGTAGTACTTAATTATATATGTGTAAATAAAGGAGGAATGATTGTTTGCAATTTATTATTTGTGAGATCTGCTGTTGATTATATTAACATGATTGTGACTGAGCGATGATTAAGCATGACTTCGAATTTATTGATGCAACGGTAGGCAGAAGGCAAATAACATTTATATGTGCAATATATTTTATTTAAATTCAACATCTTCATAGTTTACCTAAAAGATCAATGTTGGATATGTTTTTGTTATCCAGAATGTTGTCAAGTAATTTAAATGCAACTGGAATCTCCTCTAGTTAGAATTTAAACATACATAACTCCTTTTGCCACCATACATGACGTCAGAAAACCAGATGAACGACCACAACCCTTTATTCATTTAAGCGCTGTGTGTAATAAGGTCGGAAAAACTGCTTATTAGTGATCGTTATATACTTTTTGAGCACCATTTTCAAGTTGTTTTTAAAAAATGCCCAAATTATTGATTTTCTGATTGAGGTCATCCTCAACACCTGCTTGTAGATTGAGGGTTCGGCTACCAGCATTTGTCCACATAAACGAGTTATGTATGTTAGAATGTAATTTCCAGCAACAGTTTCATTTCAAGTCACAACTTTAATGTCTGTTGATTTATTTAACTGGCTGGAATACATTTTACCATTTCACAGAACACAATTATGAATAACTACAGCCAGTTTTCCTGGTGCTTAATGAAACTGTCTTTTAAATTTATGTGCATGACAGTCAGTCTATCCAAGGATGATTACACCCAGTTAAAATGTCCCTTTATCTTATTCAAAGTGCCGTCTCTATGTATATTTGACTGACTTGACTGTCATCGTTCTTTTGATACGTTTTGCATGTTTCTCATCAGTATAATTTAAATATTGTCACTAAAAAGAATTTCAAGGATTGGTCTTATATGAACAACTATTTGAGGCCAAGAAGCGTTTACGTTAGGCCTGAAGCCCCTGGGTTCGATCCCTAAATATGCAGAGGATGTAAAATGTTGAAAGGATTCATCTAAGACTGAATGCTCCCTAGTGTAAATAGTTGTCTGGTTAAAATCAGTCGGTAAAGTTAAACTTTTATTTCAAGCACTACTAAACATGATTAATTGACTAGAACTTGTGTTATTCGATTATATACTTTCTTTAATTACTAACAAACTTCTTAGTATAGATTGTTTACGGCGACAAACATTTAACTACTGAAATGTTTTAAGTTTGTTGACTGTCAATAAATCAAACAGGAAGTTGTAATAATACTGCCACTCATTAATTTTGTTGTTTTTCTCCTCTTCAATAACTCTATTTTAAAATAGTGTTTCAATGTTTACAGTGTTATACGTCTTAAGACTTAACTAACCACTACTTGACTGAAAGCAATACACAGGAATAGAAATTAAACACTCGCCTTTGCTCAGATCAAGTAGAAATGTCATTTTCACGTATAGTTTTTAGAGTTTAAATTTTAGAAGAAATTCTTTCTTATTTGTAATGAATAAAAGGTCTACTTCTACTATTAGGCTTGGAATAATGTAACAAAACACTATTTTAATGTTTAGGCCTTAGAAACACTGACATTGATTTGATACATCAGTAAGTGTAGGTGTACATATGTCTAGTACAAAATAAAGGAATATCAACTAAATTACATGAACCAAAATAACTGTTCACTTCTCTCTTGATTAAGAAAACTGGTTATAGTTATTATCGGTAAAAAGAAATTCTTCTAAAGTTTCTAAATGTATTTATTATCAGAAAATTTTCTTGATTTGGAATCAGCTAATTATATCAGTCAAGGGAGCAACTGTACATACGAGTTTGGAATAAATGTTTACAATATGCAGTAAAAGTGACTAATGAAAATCTCTGGAAGTATGTTCCACTGCAGTGACTCTTATATTTTCCTCTACATCCTCGTTAACCTTTAGGAGAATGGAAAGGTGATTAGTTTTATAGAATTCATGCACTAAATATATCCGGCGACTAAGAAAATGTATCGTGGAAGGAGTAAGGTTAATGATAAACATTTGTAGATGAATATGAATAGGATCTAATTACAGTTTAAAAGCTTTTCATACATATTTGTTTGAATATTCACATACTGAATGATCATATAAAGACAGTGCATTTCTAGAACCATGCATAATTTGTGTTAAGAATTCTTTAATGCAATTAGATGTTGTGGAGATTGTCGAATTTGAATTCAGTATCGTAAATCAACTTAGGTTGGAGAACCACTAGAAATCAAGAACTGGCACTAGAAAGCTGTTTTGTCCTTGTGTGGGAGGCCTCAGCAGTGAACGTTCATGATTCTACTAGGGTATTGAGCCCACATCCTTCAGGTTCCAAGCAAACTTTTAACAGTTAGACCATTGGGCCGACATTCAACAGTTAATATTTGTTACTTCAATTAATTCACAATATACTTACATGACCTCATCCATTGTCATTAGTAGGTAACTGCCTCACACCAAATATGATTAAACTCCACTAGTCCGTCTTCACCCTACTGCCCCAGGACTCCTAATATTAGTCACTAGTGCTCTGATACTAATATAGTGAAACATTATTACGAGTATTTTTTGTTCTTATCGAATTACAAAGAAGAGAAACATATTTGAAATGAACATAAGTGTGTTCAATTTTAATGTTTTATCTATTGGCATTTAGCAAACAACAGTGCTGTAGAAACAATAGTTTGAGTAGAGAGAGAAGAGATGTGATGTTTTTTGTTGTTTCGCGTGTATAGACTATTGACTATTCATCTATTATGTTGAAACATGTTCTACGCTTAATGTGTAGCTATCTTAGTACACCGAAATAATTAACATACTAGTCAATCATTACTAATTGGCTGGTTTGCCTAATTGTCTACATACTAGATGACTCATTCAAGTGTGAAAACTTGTTGAGAAAAAAGGCACACATTTATGTTACTCTTCATTGTACATGTAGTAAAACTAAAGATTGGAAATGGGTATTGTCTATCTTTTCATTGGTTGTTCATACAATCGAATAATTTGAAGGTCAACAAATCAACATGGTTAAAAGTAGGACGCACTTAAATACTGATCCCAGCAACTTTAATTACATACTCAATAGGCATTTGTAATTGTGTTTTCTTAGCTTACGTTTCATGCGTAGTAATGCTGACATCGATCAAACGTTATCATGGTGAGTATTTTTTTTGAATAGTTTGTTTACCTTTATGCAATTGGTTATCATAAAACAAAAATTATGTATTATACCTAGCTATTTCGTGATAAAGGATTTACATTTTTGGTTATCTGAAATGTTACTAAGTAGTTTAAATTTAGTTGAGTTGAGGTGATTCTGTGGAGATTAGCTTTTAATTTATTGTTTGTATCCGTTAACCTATTGATTTCAGTTGAGCACCATTTAAAACCAGGGAACACTAGACAGCAACACACACCCTCGATCCCACAGGGAATCAGGACTAGGATCCCGTATCGCCAAATTATTGTAACAGACCAATGAGAATAAAGAAGTAACATTTAGGTCAGCGCATTGTTGAAAAATTATGTTGGTTTTGGATAAAGAGGTTCATTATTCATGCAAATTTGACGTATCCACTTTAATTTTCTGCTTACTAATAGTAACACAAACTTATAGTTCACATATATCGTTTTCTCTTAAACTAAACCCACCTCAAGGTCACTCTAATCGTTCAAAGCTGCCACTGTAGTCTAGTCCTACCCTAAAGACCATCAGGCTTCGCACGAGAAGCAACTAAGTTGAAATTCATGGCGAGGCAGACGGTGCCCACTGCTGTAAATGATCTCAGTTATCCCCTAATTGACTGAAAATAGCTTTGAGACTATAACATTCAGGTTCACACTAAATTCACTGACTACTGGTCCGAGTCATGTCGGTGACAGAAACAAAGAACACGTGCGAGTGAGAGATCCTTGAAGTGACCTGGAAAGACCTAAGCCTGATTCGGTCAACCTAGAAAACGTTTACCAAGAGATTTTTTCTTGACTACCCACTTGTGAATGTGGTTTTTCTAACCTAGAGCATATTACGTAATGTTATTTATGCGAACTTCACTAGTCGGCTTCACAAGTGTCACTTTGAGAGACAAAAGGAACATATTCACTATGTGTAGATACTTCAGCGTCAATTGTATTTCACGTCAGGTTACAGTTGCATTAATCAATACAGTTCTACCTATACACCAGATGGGTACATGATACTGAAATGTATCACAACCTCGCCTTTGTGAACGTATGTCCACTTGCATTTGTCTGTCTCATATGCACTGGGGTATTGATCAGTAAACTCTGCTAGTGAAGGTGGCTAATTATCATTTTTTAAATGAAATTAGTTAGCACACCAAAATATGAGCAGTGAACCTGAAAATATAATTCTCTTCGTGCTTGTCCCTTACCCTGTTCATTAGTCCTACGAGATTGGTAGATGCAGACTACTTTGTTAGAATCTCCACGACTTATTACTAATAATTGGCGACTCTGGCTTACATGGCTCACAATCAGTCACAGCGGTCAAAGTGCATTCACTCTTTGTCTGTCGCTAAATTGTAAGATTATTTTATGGCTTCCCACAAACTAATTATTTCTCCATATATCGTATTCTATATATCCACACGTTTATCTTCTTACCAAGAATATAATTACTACTTATACTTATTTGGTGTTTATCTTGGTGTCCTAATGAAGCATCACAACTTTGAGTGATGCACATATGTACCTGGTTCTCCTCTGTGCATGACTGACTTAACATAACAAATATCTTCCATTTTTAGTTTCCCTTATTTATTAAATTTAGGAATATGGGAATATCCTACACATTACGATACTGGCTTCTATCCTGATGTTTGGATATTCAGTAGTAGCTCTAGTTCCCATGTTCTTTTTATTGTCTGAGTAAACCAATCCACATTTTATTATTCTTTGCAGTTTTATCGATTTGAACCTGTTTCATCGATTCGATCATGAAAATATTGTGTGAGGCTTTTGATGTTTATTACATTTGATTTCATACAATAAACAACAAAAGATTAATTGATCACAGACCAGTGGACGAAAGTATGCTGGTGTAACAGTTATTGCTTATCGGATTCAATAAATCTAGTTCTAATGTAGCCACTAGTTTGAGTAACTGCATAGCGTGCTCTATATCTGAATGTTAAGTAGCTGCCAGTAATCAACAGGAAATTTCTCCTAACATAGGTCTCGTTCTACGTGACGTTCATCAGAAGTATGTGCCGTTAATCTTAAAGGACTGGTGTTCAATGTTGTGTTGAGACTCACTCTGTCCAGCTTTATAGTTTGAGACGTTGAAGCTGTTTTTAGGTCTCCTTTAGACTACGTCCAACCACCTAACATCGTATGGGTTTATAGTACTTTCGCTGGGTACTTTTTATGATTACAGGTAACTTCTCAACACGGAGATACGCTTATTTCCAAATGTACTTGACAAAGTACATTTTTATTTGAACGTTGTAACTCTTATTGGGTATTTTTTGTATATCACAATCATTCCGATGCACGTTACTTAAAATATTGTACTGGTGTAGATTTTCTCCTTCATAGAAAGCCATAAAAACAGGTAGCCAACTAAGTTCCAAGTCATTTTGTTGATTGTTGTATTGATTTAGGCTGAGAACTTTTGACCATTGTATTTTATCTAGATTATATGAGTGAGGAGAGATTGATTTGATTACCACAAGACCAACTGGTCATGTATATAATCAGGTAGGACTAAACTATACTGCCACTTTTTGGCGACTTTTCAAGCTTCTTTATCAAATTTTTCTGGTAACTGATTTTAGCTATTTAAAAGCTGAAACTTCATGATATTATCCTATGAAGTTATAAACACAAATTTATTCAAATTGGGAAGTTTATTTTATAAGACCACAACAATTATTCCAATTGTCCACTGTTACCTTGAGCAATGGTGCCGAAATCTGATTGGTCCGGCACTGTCATTTAATCTTACCATATAGTTTTGTTTTTTTCCAGGTTGTATTTAACTTCAGAGAATCAACTGAATGAATGAATCTATATTATTCTGTTACGATTCTTGTTCATCTTTTATTTGTGGTAGAAATTTACTGTCAAATTAATTACTACCGTACCAAGAATTTCTCAAGGTTTTCTGACTACTAAGAATATCTGTCGAATACATTCTACTGTTCGTTCCGGTTTTACTTATCTAGGTGATTAATTCGCTAACATAATTATAATATTTAGCAAAAGGCCTACCTTTTTAAAATACAGTATAGCCTTAAGGTTTCATATGATCTGTTTGATCATTCTTCCTACTAAAAATATTTTAATCAAGCCACTAATAGAAACACCCTATTTAAGTGTTGTCTTTATAGCGATCTTTAGTTTCTCTGTCTTGTCGTAAATAAATGTACATATCACTATGAAATGAGTAATTAATAATTCTAAATCCATATATATGTTTAGTTGGTTTATTGAAGTCATTGCTTACCTGTCAGTTTCTGTTCGTTGAAATCTAACAGTATTTTGTGTTGGAACTTGTTCATACGTTCCTATAATGGAATTTCAGCCTCCCCATCATATTGACATTATCAGTTTGTACTCTATTCATCTACAAACCATCACTTCCGGCTCTTTAAAATAACTACCTAGTTCAGACTTATTTTTGCACTAAAAATTATGGGTTATTTTTTTTATGTAAAATTATATCATTTATGAGGAATCCCAGTACAAAGTCCTTTTATTTTACAACTGATTTTTTTAGTCATAACACTTTTGAGAATAAAGTTAATTCAGTCAATTTTATTACTTGGATGTAAAATGCATCAATTATGATTAACAGGTAGTGTTTCTTATCAAATTCTACTGATCACGTTGTAATTTGGGTACTATTCTAAGTGACTCGATATTGATTAGTATTAATTACTACTTAATTATTCAAGAAGTCATTCACACAGTTGGAATAGCATAGTGTAAACATCTCTAACTATGTGACACTGCACTAGGTGAATTCGAACCCCATCAGGAGTATCAATGCTTTAAAAAATTTTAAATACCACTCACTAACACATATACCCACTAGTACAGAATCTGGGGCAACCAGAAGGTATCATGGTGATTATTTTCAACTACTTAAAATAAAACGATAAATTTATTATTTTACTTGATTTCTGCATACTTATATTTCTGTTAGTTTGTAATTGTTTTTCTTCAGTTAGTCTCAACAATTCACTTATTGGTAATTCTTAATATAAAATATTCAATTTGCCTATCAATAACAACCAATCAAATGTACACTTACTTTTTATCCTATTAGAGTAATTTAAACTAAAACAAGAAAAAAAAAAACAAACAGAAAACACCAAATAGTCTTATTATTAACCAGTATCATTTACATATATAAACTCAACATTTTATTGGTATATACAGAAACAACTTTCATCATTTTCATTTTACTTAGTTGTTTCTATGCTACTTTTAAGTCTTATTACATTAATGTAACTTTTACATAAAATTTGTGAATTTTGTTAACTTGATATTATATTTTTTTCTAAATGAAATTACATTTGTTGAATGTTGTGAATTGTGATTCAAGAGGATGAATATTGGAAGTATTGTATTAGTTGATAGATTGATTCATTTACTACTCTACGATATGCATGATTATTCAAATTATATCATTAATGTATTGTACACTTGATAATGTTGACAAAACGTGTATTTAATCATTTGAATTCAATTTCAAAAGATTATTTATTCAATAGTCCTCCTCTCTGTTAGGGAGGATGAAAAAAGCTTCTGAACAGAAATCAACAGGAAATAATACTATTAAGTCTACTATCCTCAGTGAGTTCTTTAATGTTGTCAGCACATATAAAGTACAGAGATTTTGTTGTTGTATTTCTTTTGATAATGAACTTTTTATCTATTACGATGCTACTACTGAGTTATAATAATCTACGAGTAAAGTTGTATTGTATTCTTATTATTATACATATGATCTGTCCTATGTTCATAAAGCTTGATGTAATTGATTGGTAAATCGTCACCATAATTCACGATTCTCCATTGTTCTGAGTAATTAAAGATGAGAGAGAGTTCATGTTACCTTTGAAAATACTCTCAAACGTACACAGTATTTTCCCAGGGTTAATCCTAGTCACTGTTTTCCAATATTGTGTTTCATTACATTAAATTTTCAATACTTAAACGAGTTTGTGGAAATATGGCATGACTCTACGAGAACTCAAGAGTCGCGGTTTCAAACTGGTAGTCTAACTCAGAGCTTCCGAGAGCGGACAGTGTGTAATGTAACTTACAAGCAAACAAAGAGAATTTCTTCTACAAGATTATCCTTCATAGTTGTCAAGCCTTACGTATGCGCGAGTGAGCTCTAATGTTGTTTTGGTTACTCCAAATGAAATCAATCGTATTTTCACCCAGAAAGTTGAATTTCCTTATACATATTTAGCTCTTGGGTAGGGAGAAAATTTATGATGTACAATTTGCGCATCCTCCTGTATGAAATTCATTCAATCCCTGATGCATTTTAGCAAACTACCTGCTAGCCATTGATACTTACATTTTTATCTTTCATAACTCTTATATGTCGGTATTTGTAGATAATTATTTTGCTTTTGACTGAAGATTTCGGTGGAGAGATACTGTAATAAGCTTTATCTCATTTGTTTCGAAAATCGTCTTAGGACAGAGTGTGAAGTGTTGTGGGCCGGTGGCTTTGTTTAAGACATCCAGTTTTCAATTACCAAGTTACAGGTTCAGATCTCACTCCATCTCTGTTTTATTAACGTGTGGGGGGGGGGATTACTAGACCATACACTTTAAAGATTATGCCTCTAAGATACGTATACGAGTCTGTACCTAATAAGTGAGTAACTTAGTTCCCCTCTTACCATCATTTCCATCAGCCAGTCTCTTTACTTATTATCCAAATTTGAATATTTCATTTTAGGTTTAATTTATCAGCATCTTTATCAAGTATCACTACTATCACTTGCTAATTTTAAATAAATAGAGAGCTGTGTAAGTTGCTTATAATAGGATAATATACTGGGTTAAATTAAGATCATTGTCTCTTCAGCATCCCTGAATGCCTTTGCACACACTAACACTGAAAATAGAGTAAATTAACGGTTCGTAAAAATTAATTAACTGGATTTGAGGTCCTTGAGTCTTAATAAAAGACAGTCTCATTTCTATCCACATGGAATAGTGTTTACAGATAAGATGTGTCGATTATGATGTGTTTTTTATTGGACTTTCATGACAGATCGACCCATTTCGAAGAACATCTTAACTACACAAATGGACAGTTCAGTAGAGAATTTGAAAATCTACAAATTCAATTAATAAAAGCGATATAAGTCATTTTAAACAGCTATTAGGTCAATGTTAAAGGTGTTCATATAATTCAAACTCGTTTTTCTAATCACAAATGAAAGATAATACCCGAAGCGTCTCACATATCCCTAACCTGACAATGAGAACGGTAACCTTTGATGTCTTTAAGACCACATAAGTGAAATTACTAGTTCATATTACAATTATCACATTTTTAACGCCTGTTAACTTATGTACTAAAACATAAAACACATGATTCTTGACCTGAATACCAATATTAACATGTCTTGTTTGTATAAGCTGAATATTTGATAGAAATTGTTCCTTATACTGTTTAAACTTGAAAAAAGTTCATATATTCTTAGAGGAAACCAATTTCTCTAAGTTGCAAAACCACCGGAATTCTACTTCCTATTCACTAAGATATTCATTAAGAATATTAAATACATTATTTGTAACAAGCTGTATTGATATACAGTTGTGATTTTGAAGGTGTTATGTTCTTTGCGTTGGATGCCTTATTCATGAAACTTCCGTTGTCTTACATGATAATAACACTTTAAGAAGAAAAGCCAAAAGATTTATAGCTCAGTGAAGACAATACCTTCATTATGACGCTTTTGTGCAAATCCACTTTGTTATTTTTTATTTTATAATATATGAAGGAATTCAATTGTGTACCTTCATTTTGATGAATGCTTAATTTTCTAAGATATTTCTAGTTCAATAACTAATACTCGATGTAATATCTGTATTAAAAACTGTAGTATTCGGCTTGAGATTAGGATGGATACAATAATTCACTTTCACTGGTTTCTCAAAAGATATAAATCTCTATTTTTTTAGTAATCGCATTATAGTTGTATCATTGAGGTTTGGAATACATTCCTAAGCGATCTGATCACATTGGCTACGTGGTTGTGACGTCCAGCATTCAGCCACAAAGTCTCAGGTTTGAACCCCTTCCTACCTACTAGTTTTTTTAACTAGATAGTATCACTAGGCTTCACACAGTGTATCACTTATGAGGAGGAAGAACAAGAAGTGATACATATCTTTAAATTATACAGTAATTATTCGTAAGTGCTATGAAATGACATTTGGTCAAACAAACATATTTCATTTTAATGTTTATTGTTTTTCATTAACCACTATCACAATAATTTTGGTTCGTTTGCTATTCGTATTGTTAAATCCGTCTCTTGGTGTTGTTGTAGGGAAACACACATTTGTGTCAGACTATGTTGATTATAAATATAAATTAATCTAAAAGCATACACATTTAAGATCTACTTTTATGACTTGAAATTTACTGTAGCACAACATTAGATCGCATTTGATGACCAACGATATTCTATAATATATACTTGTTAACACATTTCTTATATCAGTGGACGGCAGTAACTGTCCAGGATCATTGTAAGCAGAACCTCAGTGGGAGTGTGCTTTTAGACCATGTGATATATATTATGAAACATTATCTACAGTGTTAATGTTATTATTTCCTCACTCTGCACTATTTATTTGTGTTCGTAGATGAACAACAACGTGTACAAAAGAAAACTTTTACTAACTGGGTTAATGCACATTTACAGAAGGTATGTTTGTATACATAGAATTATTATAAATTTTCTCGGATTTTTGTTCGTCTTACAATAAGAGCTTTTGCTGTCATTTTCTGGGTTTTCATATTAAAATGGATGTAAACTATTTGTTACATGTATACGATATTGGGCTATTCTGGACGAATCACATACTTCCCAAGGCTACATTGTGGGTAAGAGATACAAGCGTTGCCGTGCTATAGTAATTAAATTGTCTATCTGGTCAAGGTCATATGTTTATGATCGGGTCAGTGAAGAAATATATGATGTGAAACATATAGTGCCAAAGCATTAAATTTACTGTAGTTATCGCACTATAAAAATTGTTTGTGTTGAAGCTGAAATAAGAATTATTACGTTATGTAGTATTGTGTAGATTTTTGGTGATTCTCAGCACAATCTAGTGTCACTTTCAGGACCACTGAAAGGTAGGAATCACTGGATAGCGATTTTTTGTATAACTGAGGTTGGAAATTTTAAACATTTAATACTTAGTAGTCCATGAAAATTGTACACACTGCAGAAAATTGTAGTATTTGCTTTTATTCTATATGGAGTTATGAGTACGCATGGCTAAGGCACTCCAAGTTCAGGCTAAATAACTGTTTTGTGAACAGGATTGTCTTGAGTCTTGTTAAAACTGTGAAGGCAATTGATGCTTTCCAGTTGTCTATATCGTGAATGGATGACTCCTCTAGGGATACGGGGGAAATGGGTCTGAGTTACGTGTGATTTTGACGACCTGAGGGACAAGTGCTTAAAGTCAGTAGTCCCCGAGATAATTCCACTTCATATTTTAGACCTTATAACATACAACTATAATCCATGGGGAAAGATTGCATGTGCATGTTTAATGATAAGTTTTCTCACCCCTTCCTTACATTATGAAAAGACAGCATCGTCGCAATTCCAGTTTTTCAAGGGAAATTATTTGCTATCGTCACATTTTTGGTTGGCAGGGCGACTTTGCTTTCAAACCGCTAGTTTCTACTTTTCGTCTTGCCGCTTTTCAACCGACCTGTCTATTAAAACGTAAAGCCCATCACCAATCTTGAATGCTTGAAAAAATCATTTAGTTTAGGGTGTTATTTACCACTACTTAACGAATTGATTTTAATCTGTAAAAGTATTCTTAAATTATATTTATTTAGCTACCCAACCCAGTTCATATCAATGATATTTTCAAAGATATTGGAGATGGGACTACTCTCATCCATCTGCTTGAAGTGTTATCAGGAGAAAAACTAGTAAGTCTATTTCATTTTATGTTTATACATTAAATAAGTGATATATCTGTAATTTTTGTAGAGAATCTAACCTTTTTCTAAATTTTCATTGTTTAGTGAATAAATGGAGTTGATGTGGGTAATGTGATATACTTGCTCAATGTTTATTTGAAACAAAACATGGATACTTGTGAATTAAGACTAATGAATACCAAATGAAATTCTAGGTTGATCGATTTATGTCATAGTCAATTAAAAATTTTGCAATATTTTCATAAAATAATAATAGTTAGATAACCGTTTAACAGTTGTTTCAACCTAGTATGTGACCTCCTATCAATGCTCATATATGACCCACATGAAATTAAAGCCAAGATTCCCAGGCTTCTCTACAAGCACTTAACATAAAAACTACTGAGTTGGTATCAAATACCAGACATTTCTAGCATATCAAGCATGAATCATACACTACCAATAGCGGCTAATGATAGTCGTGCACTATCACGAATCGACGGAGTTAGGAATATAAACCACTGAGTGCTAACCCAATTGTCTGGATGTTAAATTCTTTCTGAGATACCTGAAAGTTACGTACCCGATTTCATATGCGGCAATCGTTGTTCTCCATTAAGGAACCTCATACTAAATTTAAACAACTATCCAGTTCACCATGGTATTTAATTGTTGTTTAATTGAAGTCAGTCCTTGATGTGAAAATATATAGATGTAAGAGAAAAAACGTTAGTCGCTGTAACCATCACTTTCTTTTTTTTAGTTTTCATTGATGTAATGCCCTAGCAACTATATCGATCAATAAAAATACGATTAATAAGCTAAAATGGGAGTTTTCTAATACAGATACAAATGAAAGGATGCCTTGTGTGTAACGGGTTATTATTCCCATAAGTCTCAAGTTAAATCAATATGGAAAGAGATGAGAAAACTTCTCAAGGTAACTAGATAAATAAAAGTCTAAATTGTAGTATTTAATTGTAGCAAAAAAGGCTGAGGTTATCCACAGCGTTTTAAATGTTTACTAAGTTTGTTGAATCTAGTGTTATCTGTCATGCTTAATAGATGAATACTGCATACCGAAGTATAACTTTAATGATTTCGTTTCTAAGTCCTAACCAATATTTCGTGTTTTTCATCCAACATGTCTAGCAGTGCCACAAAGGCACAAATACCACACATTTGTGGTTAATTTTACCCACTTGATATGAACTCTCTGGTGAAAATTACACTATAATATTCAGAGCTCACCCACTAAGTGAAATGAAATATGTCTGCATGAAACATTCGTACTTATCTATGCATTTTCTTAACAAATACCTCGGGGTATACGGAGTGAGTGAGATATCACTAACTTAGAGATAATTGGTGTTATAAGTCATAATCAACGTAGACCCTGGGACGTATATGCATTAGCACAAGTTGCCATTCTACATTAGTATAACGTGATCAAATTAGTGAGATTAGTACCAGTCTACATTTCAACAAGAATGCATCAAAATGTATATATGAAAAAATTATATAATCTAATGTCTAGAAGATCATCAGTGAATTCATCTGTGTCACTGTGATCGATTATGAACCTTCACCTAATGCCTCGGACCACCAGTCAGAATTGTTACATGTACATCCCCATCTGCATATTATCAACATCTTAACTGAATGTGATTATGTCATTTGCATATCTTAAGTTAATAAGTGAGTCTCCTGATAAGCGATTAATCCCTGTAGAGGTAAATAAGAAGGATAATTTCTAGGAGGACATCCATGACAAAATGAAATAAAACTGAGGATAAGGAGTGGCCCTAACAAAAGTCACAATTCTGATGATAGTTCTCGATAAGCTCTGATTCAACAAGAAGTGTTTTAGTAGAGGGACTTCATAAGGTTGGTTATTATCATTCAGAATCAGTTACAGTAAGATACAAGTGGATTCACCCAATAATTTCCTCTTAATCTTGAGTCTTAATATTTTCCTTTATAAATACCTTATCACCTCATCTATCATATTGTCAATGTTTTTACTGTTAGCGTTAGTAGATTAACTCGATTCATTTTGACATTCATCTAGAGCTAACACACATTTATGTCAAGCTCTACGTTGATTTATAACTGACTATTCAATCCATGTAGTGGATCTACTAGGCTTAAAAATTTAGTTCACAATCATTTTATTCAACTTTATATATTTTGTAATGTATATTTAGGAAAATTCTCCTTTCTATACATTCGGCTATTTCATTATATTCTTTGTTTTCTATGAAATATTAACACGCAAACAAATATTTAGGTCGGTTATGATGAACAGAGAAACGCTTGTCATACACATTACATTGATTTATTTTAATACTTATCATACACAATTGAAGTATTACTATCCGTAACCGTGATTACTTATTCATCCATTCAAACACTGGTTTATGCCTTGCTAATCACCATAACACTGAACTATTTAACTAATGAAGATACAAGTTATGTTGATTTGTAAATTAGTTTACCTCCCTCTCTCTTCCTCTATTAAGTAGTACTAGTTACCGAAACAATTTTTCAGTTGAATAATTTGTTCATTTATGTGAAATGAATTTATTATTGGATTTACTATTTTCAAAGAAAATCTAATAACATGACACAACATTAATTGTCAGTAGTTTTTCTAGAACTAATAAATTTCAAATACAATTTTGATTTATCCGCATACGTACTTCATTCTCTACACTAATTAATTTTTATTTCATAGTTATTAATAATTACAATTAAGGGGGGGGGGGTTGTTGTGGAGATAGTTAATTTGTCAATGCTGATATCACGAATCGATCTGAATCAGACAACCATTGATCACCTGGAAGCACTGGACAGCTGTTTCGTTCTAATAATTGTTACTAATAGTAGTGGTATACAAATCATTCTATTAGATTTAATTATTTAATGCATATCTATATGTTATTATAACTAAATTGTTTATGAAGAAAATTAGCCGAAATATAGTGTATTATGTATCTTATTGTTTGATATCGTCATCAGTTTCATCAGTATTCAATCGACTATGACATTGTCCTAGTAAATAGTGTTACCGTAACCCACTTTTTTTTGTCACTGGAATAAAGTAATCAATACTACCTGATTTTATTCTCTTTGATAGTTGATGTATAAAATGTATATCCATACATCTATCTACTCCACTCATTTATCCATTTATACTCAAATGTGTGTATGTGTTATTATTGGTATGTTATTTAATATCTGGCTTCATTTTTTTTTATGAAAAAAAATAAATAAATAATCATTACATCCATGAATTTCACTATTGATCATTAAGTAAGTAAGCAACGGATTGTTGTGTTGTGTTGTGTTGTCTTAGGCAACGCCCTGTTCTGCATTTCTTCTGCCAAGTGACTCATAAAGTATGTTTTTTATGATCCGTTTTGTGTCTATCGCTTGTTATTGTACATCAACGTTACACTTATATTACGCTACAGTTACCATCCTGATATTTATTATTATTATTATTATTATTATTATTATTATTATTATTATTATTATTATTATTATTATACGGGTATATATTCATATAGATTAAATATTGAATTAATTTTAAATGTGAGAATACTTAAAAGCATTTTAATTAACTCATTTACCAGAGTACCAGAGGATAAAACTTTCAGGACTATTTTCTTTGAATTTTCTTCTTAATTCAAACGAATAAGTTCACAAAATTTGGGCACTAAGTATATGGAATATACAACAACATCAACGAATGTAATCAGCAAGAATTTCAAAACAATAGTGAATATTGAAGACAGAATCTTAATTGAACAAAAGACAATTATTTGTTGTTTTTTTTGAATTTATTTCAGTCACTGTGTTTGCTTTAAATGAAATGTCTGTCAGTCAGGCCGATAGAAGGTGAAAGAAAACAACTATTAAATGGTCATACTAAAAGTAGAACTTTTCTAACCTACCTAAGAGTGATGTTTACGTTCTAAAACAGCTGCATAAGAACAGGGAAATTGTCATTACTGTAGAGTATAATGGAAATATTGCAGTTGTAATGAACATATCTAATTACGACAATGAAACTACCGTTCATTTTCATGATAGTCACTACGGAAAGATCACGGGAAAGAAGTTTCAAGCTAACTTTAACAAACTTAAGGCTAAAACAAGGAAAATGTTATTGGCTGTGAAGTTGAAATTGGGATAGTCACTATGGTTCTCCCTTGTTCCTAAAAGTTTCAGCTCTTATTAGTCCCATGAACTCTCAAATATTTACAATGTATATGCATCAATAAGACCAGTAGGTCACTTCATAAGGAGAAATACAAAGCATAATGAAATAAGACTAAGGGATTTCTGTACGGATACGGGGTAAGGGGTTTTACAGTTAAGTTACAATACTTCAGGTACAGAAAAGTGTATGGCAGAAGTTGATGAATCAACGGATAGCTTATAATCTAAAAAATACAAATATCTTGTAAATTAATTATTTAAGAAATACAGATTAACAATAAAAGAGAGAACTTGAATTTAAACGGTAGACGTGTGATGTCCCAAGATATAACTTTTTTGTTTATGAATACACCCCTAATTGAAACAATTGACTTTGAGCATCAATAACTACTAAACAAATAAATAAATATTGAACTATCAGAGGTTATCTCAAGGACTCACGGTTAAGATGTACACTACATGTACATTTTATCTTCAATCACATGCAGTATAGACAAATGGATGTAGTAGCCATAGGTTCACCTTTAGGTTCGATCTTAGCAGAGTTTTTCCTTGCAAAATTAGAAAATGAACTCCTCAAGGAAGTTATTGATAAACTGCACTTTTACTGTCGTTACCTCGATGATACTTTTATTATCATTGATCAGAATGTATTCAGAGAAGAATTACTAATGTAGTTTAACAGTGTACACCCAGCAGTTACTTTTACTTATGGGCGCAAAAGTGATAACAAATTGCATTTTCCTGACATCTCATTAAACAGACGGGAGAATGAATCGGTAAGCAGAAGTGTATACAGAAAGAATTCCAAAGTAAGTCAATACTCATTTCAATACTTCACTCCGATTCGGTAAAAAAGAAATCTTGTCAAATGCCTAACTAACAAGGTCAAAAGTCCTCCCCAGGGGATAGCATTAAGACGGAATTAGAGTTCATTAATAGTACTCTGATTAAAACAGGATATCCGAAAGCATTCGGGAAGAAATACATGAAAGTAGGTAGTAAAAGGTCTGTAACATGGACCGTCAGCAAGAAACTCCTATTCATGAAACTACAATTTAAGGGAGATGTTACTAGTGGCGTTCTTTACGACAAAGTAGTGAAGGTAGTAAAACAAACGTTCTACGCAGCAAAACTTTACTTTTCAGTTTCTACTGGACTAGGTATGTTCATTCAAACTAAGAATAAATTACCTGAATTCATCTTTTCCATATGTTTATATAAATTCAGCTGCTCCTGTGCCACTTGCTACATAAGGAGTACAACCGGGCTACTTTACCGACTAATGAGTGGACATCTTCCAGCATGGTTTGGAAACGTCTAAATAAAGGGTGTCTGCAGCTCCATCTTAGTTCATCTGATAGATAGCCCGCACATAATTGAAAAAAAAAGGAGTCATTTAAAATAGTATGCTGTATGCCACTACAAATTCCCAAGGGGTCCGAATTCGCCTATTACACAAATCAGGAGCTATAAGGGATTTGACCAATAACCCTAGTTTGTGTATTCAGAAGAAATATGTGGCACCCATAATTCTTTCTTGGCCAACTAAAACTTATCAAATAGTCCCATGAACTTTGCACATCATTTGTTTTTCTTTGTTTTATCTTTCTCTCGCCTCCCCTCCTCCGTATACTGTTTCCTCTATCTATTTAATCAGAACTACCTATTTACATCTTCCTATTACATAATTATGTTTGACAATTATTATTTTAATAAGTTTATCTTGATAGGTTTTCTGTGTTGAAAGTTTTTATTGTTTTTATCACTACTAGTATATCTGTCCTTTAGTTATCAATTTGCACTTCTATTAATTATGATAATTTATATAATCCATCTATTTGATTATCACCATTGTCGCATAAATTGCCTTGATTGGTTTAACACTTTCTCATTATTGTAAATTAGAGTAAAACCTGATGAAGATCTAATTAAAGGCAGTATTTTCAACTTAGGTGTGTTGTTCTAATAAAAGTCATTTTGAACACAAAATTAGTTTCTTCAGATTGTTACAGGTTGTAATAGTCGATCTGTGTATGCATTTTCATTAACGACGAAATGATGTAAATCCCATACTTCCTAAAATTACTTGATATTCTTGAAATCTCCTGTATTCATAGTTTCAACGTTTTTCCTACCAAATTCGTATTCATAGTTTTCTAAGACATGAATGAGAAATGCTGTATATTAGTGTAATTTCTTATTAAAGATTTTATTTAGTGTTAAGAGTTATTCGCAACTGTGTTCTATGAAACTATTTAGCTTACCTGACACACTGAACAGAAAATATAAGTATAATGAGAGTTAGGCATTGATCTTTTAATATATACTACAGAACTCATCATTTGAGTCATGAAGTGTTCAAATATGTTGAATATAACACATTTACTGACCATTGAGAACTTTCCTAGCCGTATCAGCCGTTTTTATTTACACCTTTTTGAGACCTTATTGTGTGTATATATATGATAATATGCATTTTATGCATGTATTTCATCTTTAGTTATCCTACATGTTTCTAAGCCATTCAAATGTTTTGGGTCGAGAAGTGTTTAAATTCTAGTTCAAGCGAGTCATTATTATGTTCTTACTGAATAACTGAAGCCATTTTATGCTAAATACCTAGATAGTAAAAAAATAATTGTTTTTCTTTCTAAATTGCTACCTTATCAGTCATTATGGTTACTTTTTTGGACATCATGTGATTTTCATTTCTGCCCTGATAAGTCAACATTTTATGTCATATGTTATGACGACATCATAATATTTCCGGTGAAGGAAATCCTAATTCTTATTTACTAGGAGTTATATTTCTAATCATCAGTTAGATTGAATAGCTAAAATCACAAAATATAGTTTTATATTAGTGTGAAAGTGATGCCATGAGTTTAATTGAGTCGTAAACGCATACTTGTTTATACTGTTTCCTGTTACTAACCACTTACTGACAGGTAATTATCGTGTTTCTGTCTGCCTAACTGATATTAATGCCCACTTATTTCTTTCTCATCTTATTAAATCTTCGTGTTGATTTGATTTCAGGTGTATCTACTTTGAACAAGGCATACCTCTTTAAATTATACACCAGAGATTGATCATAGATAACTATTAAAAACCAAGAATTACTGGACAACAGTTTTATCTTAATATAGAACTCCTCAGAAATGCACATCTGAAATCCCATCAGAGATTAAACCTTTATGCCGCCAGGCAGTTACTTAACATTTAAACCAAATATTTATATTTCTAACTTTAGTCACTTAACGAATATATTATGCGACCTTATCAAGTACTATTAGTAGTTACTCAGCAATTGGAAAATTTAGAAATATAAACCTTTGTAAGCCAACCTGATGGTCTGAAGGTTATATTCTCAATCTTAGATCTTGAGGTCCTCAATTCAATCGTCATTGTGGTCGCGCATACAAACTGTTGAGGAATATCATAATAGAACCTAAATCTTCTGTCCAATGCTTTCTGGTTATCAATTGTTATCTACATAGTATCAATACATTATGCATAATTGAAATTCAACAGTCTCAGTAACATATAATGCGCATTTTTCTAGGTTCCACTTTTCCTTAGCTGCTTATAAAGCTATGGAATAAAAAATTAGGTTTCATTACTTCAGGATACATTGTTGGTTGTTATACGACAATAGGCATTCGGAACGTTTCCAGGGTTTCTGCATTTATTTGATAGCACCCACCACGTTTGTTGCTCAATATGACACAGTATCATTATACTACATAGCATTAGCCATCTACAAGGTAGCTGCATTTCGCGCCGAATAGCATAGTCCCATTCCATGATGTAGGTTCGGGGGGGGGGTATACTTTCCAGTATAATCTTGCACTGTAAAGCTATCACCTAATACAGATATTATTTGGTAAATTACAAATAGACAATTCCTTCTGTAGAAGTTGACACACTCATGGACTGAGTTAACTACGTAGATGCAACGAGCTGGGAGTGTTAGAGATTACCACCCTCCTTGACACTTCCTTCACCAAGTCGTGTAACCTAGTGCAGAGCCAGTATTCGCTTCTCAAAAGCAAGTTAAGTGCACAGTGGTGTACAGATCATTCGCAATTTAGGTTGTACATCTTCATTACGCCGTGTGTAACTTCAACAAAGTTGGTATTATTCTGCACCAAAAAGTTTGCTTATGATCCAAATGTTTGAATCCATTTTACGTTTTACTTAACAAGTTATTTTCCAGATGAAGGAAAAAGATTGAATTTTCTTCTTTAATGGAATTGAGGCTCACACGAAATCTAAAAATTTGTATTGATTAACCAAAAATATTTTTATCGTTTGACGTTTCTGGCGTACACCAATTACGAAATTCAATTGAGATGACTATTTTTTGTAGATTTGTATTTTCATTAGTTGAATATGTCATAGATTGATGTTGGACAGCTGTCCAGTGCTCTCTGGTTTTCAATGGTACCCTGCCAACATCAATCTGTGATATATTCAACCAGTTATAATTAAAAATTGTTTGAAGTGTTGAAGTTGATGCATTTTACAGAAAACATGTTAACTTATAAGTGTCAACGTACGCGACGAAGAACGTTGCCTATTATATGACTCGACTTAATAGGTGATTAATGCTTCACACCCAAGTTTGATGATATGGGTTGCGAAGTTTCCAAGACTGCTCATTAAGTAAAATGAATATTAAAATCTAAACAGATCTGTAATTTTTGATTGCTTAAACAGCTGGCGACACATCCATTATCGATAAGCCGAGCAAATCCACTCACACGTTTTTAAAACCAGCACGCTAAAAAGCTAATTAAGGGTTCATATTAATCACTAGTATCTAACCTGCATATCTTAACCGGTTATAGAGTAAAATACAAGATTATACACTTTAGTTTATAGATCTTAAAATTTACATTACCGGTCACTGCTTATGAATAGTCAACACTTATGTATAGTATATTGTACTAAGCAAATTTTACACCCTACTAAAATCATGCTTAAGGTATTCTCTTCGAAATCTCTAGTTATTCTTATCCTACACAATTAATCTATTGTGCTATTTTTATTTCAGCAAATTGAAAATCCTCGTGTTATTCAAAGAGCTCATAAACTTAGTAACGTTCGCAATGCTTTAGATTATTTAGAAAAGACTTGTAAAGTAAGTCTTTGTGGTTTAGTTATTTTGTTTTTCGGTCATGTTACCTATTTTGGATGTGACATCATTATATCAAGTTATCAACTGTTTAGTATGAGCCAGTATTGGTAGTTGCAATTTACCTCCATGGAATCTCCAAAAATGTAGCGATCATTAGTTAGTTGGAGACGTCAGGTGACAAGGTTGAGCATCAATTTCAGTGGAGCAGATGCATTCACTCTATATCTTCATCTAGATTTTGAGTTCCAGTATTCCTTCATGCATATTTTTTCATCCCTTCTCCTCGAACCATATTTTCACTAATTAATATTTATTATTAACATTATTACTATTGTTATTTCTGTTGGTTTGCCATTTATTTTACTAATTTCATGCCGTCACACTGATTTAGTATGGAAACACTGACATTTGAACCAGTCTTTAGATTGATTTATGACTGACTGATGGATTTATTTCGAATGAAGTGAAGTTGGAAATGTCAACCATTGAATACCAGCTCAAAGATCTAAGGGTTAAGCTGTCATTGTAAGGATTAAATATCCTGGACTTGGTCCCCTGTCGCGATATTGGGATAATCATGGTCGCTTAAGCGGAAACCATTTCGAAATGCATATCAGAGTATCGAAAATGTAACAGTACATAAAAACGAAACGTTTTCTAGTCATTAGTACGTACACGATGAGTGTAATTCTAAAGAAAGCTTATACGAACTAATTACCATATTAGATAGGTGTGCTTGATGCTTGTTGTTTAGTGTCACGAGGTTTCCTTGTTTACACGAGAGCCAAGAACTTTCGGAACGTGGCTAACCTTCTCCAATAATGACATTTGGGTAATTCCTGTACGGTATGTTAAAATTGACCTGGGAGCCATCAACTCATTTCTTCCCTGTAAAGAGGAGATTTACACAATGGACTAACTGTAGCTGATTACATATGCCTGACGACTGCTTACCTCTATGAGCAATGCTGTTTGGTTTTGTAGTAGTCTGGAAGAAAGCTAGGAGTGGCCAAACGAAACATGGCACCTGTCCATGAAGTCATCGACGATTGAGGTGAGCCATGTTAATAGGTGCAGGCTGCCTGGTTGGGGTTCGCTAGATGATCGTAAGCAATGGTCAGAGACTTTATGTGATATGGCTCAAAATGGTTCGCAATAGCGCAGGTGCATCCACTCCTTATCTTCCTCCAAATTCTAAGTTTTTGAGCTTCTCATAATTTTCTCTTTACTGAATCATATTTTCTTAAATCTTATCACCGATCGATATTCTTTCCATTAATACTAACTCTGTTAGTAACTTCCCTGCTCTAGGATTTGGTCTGACAATTTAATCTCTATCTGCTAATTAAGGCATGACAACTTGAACTGACGTACGCATGTACCAAGTTCTACGTTGTAACTGACTGACTGACTGAACTGAAGCTAGATAAATATTTAAAACCCCGTATCACTGGACGACTGTTACTTTAACGTATGCGACTTCTTATTAGAACACATCCACAATTCTTTTCGAAATCGAACCGAACGATTAACTTTCAGTCACTGGCCTTACATCCAATTGTTTACATTTCAAACTACAAGTCATACCGAGATCCGAATCAACCACGTCTACATCAATAAGAAGTTCAGAAGAACTATGATATACGTAGGAGCAAAGATAGAAGACTAGTGTTAGACTAAGTTGCTTACTCTTGCCTTTCCACCTCTCTTTCCACTGGTGGTTGAATGGATCGTGAAAACTACAACATATCAAGGCACTCTCGGAATACAGTGGACAACATCGATGCAACTAGATGACTTGGACTACGCAGATGACCTAGCTCTTCTATCCCATACACTGCAACAAATACAGATAAAGACGGACAGTGTAGCAGCAGCCTCTGAAGCAGTAGACCTCAACATATACAAACGGAAAAGTAAGACCCCCGATACAAAACAACGAACACTAACCCAATCACACTTGACGGAGAAATTCTGAAAGATTCGAAATCCTTTAAATACTTGATAAACAAGAAGAGTCTGATACAGATGTGAAGGCGCAGATTGGAAAGGCAAGAGTGGTGTTTTTACAGCTGAAAAAACATCCACAACTCAAGCCAACTGTCAGTCAACATTACAGTCAAAATTTTCAATACAAATATGAAGACAGTTCTGTTGTATGGAGCTGAAACTTACACGGAGAACTACGAAAAACACCATCCAAACGATAAAGTATTTATAAACAACTGTCAGCGTAAGGGACTTCGGATCTGTTGGCCAGATACCATCAACAACAACCATTGTATGGCAGAGAACAAATCAACTACAATCCAACCGAGGAAGAAATGAGGAAAAGACTCTGGAGGTGGATAGGATACTCACTAGCAAAATCATCAAACTGTGTCACAAGACAAGCTCTAACTTGGATTCCTGAAGGTCAAAGGAGAAGCGGAAGACCGAAGAACACATTGCGTCGGGAATGGGAGACAGACGTGAAGAGGATGAATAGCGCTTCAAAAGAGCTGGAAAGGAAAGTTCAGGACAGAGTTGTTTTGAGAATGCAGGTTGGCAGTCTATGCTCCACATGGGGCAGCAGGCATTGATTAATTGATTGATTGTGATCATTATTCAATGTCATTAGTGAATAATTACCTCACTACCGAAATTCCTAAACTCCAGATGTGTGAAATCACTGGGTGATACTATTTCTTTTTATGTATCACTAATTGTTAATTTCACTTTAGTTTATTCCTTTGTGTTGTTTGTGTATGTAAGTTAAATGTGCTTATTTATCCATTTAAAATAATTTTTATGGTTGTTTTTTTTCTTTTTATAGATAAAACTTGTAAATATTAATCCTGCTGATGTAGTCGATGGGAAGCCAGCTATAGTTTTAGGTCTTATATGGTCGATTATATTATTTTTTCAAGTAAGAAAAATTGAATAGAATTATGATAATTTACAGTTTCATTAATTTTGATGTATGATTGACCTAACATGATAGGTTTGTGAAGGCTATATATGTAATGTATCCTCAACACAGACACTCATTGTTACATAATCCCTGCACTAATAATAGACGAACCAGTGACAAGGCATGACTATTACTATCTATAGCTATATATCTTATTGAGCCATCGAACATCAGAAGGTAGTCTAACTTGTGGATGCAAGAATTACCCTTCTTTTTTCTGAAGAAAACTATCCCTATATACATTTTTAAACAGTATAAATTATAATGAAATGATTAAATGGTTTGTACTGATTACCTGATTCAATCACGTAATTTATTGTCCAGTAATGCTGTTCCAAAAGTATTCACTGTATGAGTTAAATCATGAATAGAAAACATTTCTGCCCTTACTTTTAACCAATGATCTAAAATGCGGATTTCTACTTAAGCTGTTTAGTTTTACTGACTTTGATTAGAGAGCTTTTTGAAAGTCAGGAAAGCATTGGATATTCATTTTTTCCTAGTAAAGGGAATAGATCGAAGTCGAAAATGTATGTTACTAGCTAATGAGGTTATTGTCAATTTACATGCATGTACCAAATATGTGACATAAATATTGTTATTTATGTCTATCATCGAATCATAGGACGCAACTATTCTTCACAGTTCGATTGCGCCTCATTTAGTGTAATTAATAAGTGCAGTTGATAATCAGCCAGTGCGAATCTAGTTATAATGTAGTAACTAGTCAGTAATTAGACTTTCTGAAGGAGAAATAACTTTTGATGGGTACATTTTATCCTCTAATGATTTTGATTTTTAGGCAGTTTACATCGTTAGCTTTAATTAGACGATAATTGAAAACAAGGTAGTGCTGGAAAGCTGTCTTATCTCAGTATAATGCTCCCCATTAGTAAGCAATTATGACGTCTCTAAAGATAGAGCTCATAATCTGCATGTTTAATTAGTCTGGAAATAGTACTTTTTCTATTGTTCACTTCCATTCACCTTTGTTTTTACTTAGCAATTAACTTGTATTTCATTTCAATTGGATCTTTTTGTCTTAATACCTAGGCTGATTATTTTTTTATTTCTCAATTTTCGCTTGTTAGATTCAGGGTCACCAGAAAATCTTGCGGGATGCTTTGAAATCTCGCCGTAAAAGTCTTTCGAAATCGATCGATTCCGATGGTTCTGTTTCTACTACTGCGAATAGTGGTAGTAAATCTGAAGAGGCTAGCCTATCTGAACAAGTGGATAGTGTTAAAAGTGTCACCGGTTCTAGAACTCGGCAAGCTTTGTTAACTTGGGTGGAACAATCATTTCGTTCGCATAAATCGTAAGTTATGAATAATTAAATATTATGTTTTTCGGTAGATTTTCTGGGTTTGTCAAGTATCTATGATTTCATTTCAATGTTATTGAGTTCTGTTAGCTAGAAGACGCGACTTAAGATAGAAACCAGTAGTGACTCTTCTGTAGTTTTCTTCTACATTTATTATAAAGAATGAAGTAAGCTTCCCTACCTGAAGGAAGTCTTTCATGGTTGTATTTTTAACTGAACTATGTATCCTGTTACACACTATTCTTATTCACTTATTTTTGATTATATTTCCCTTCCTTTATTCCTCCACAATATTATCACTTTATTTGATCTCCAATTGTACTCGAAATTGTGTATTGAACAATATTCATCTGAATATCCACTGTGTCAGCCACTAAACTATCTTACAACCTAGACCGACATGTTTAGCAGATTCTTCATTGTACATGACCAACTGTTATGCATACATGTGTGTGTTTATGCATTTTTCTACTTTATTATGTATCTCTTTTATCTAGCTACTTACACGTTAACATACTATTTCTCTGTTCCATATTTTATTGTTGAAGAACACTTGAAATTAAGGTTAACGACTTTGGTACTTCTTGGCGTGATGGTAAAGCATTCTGTGCATTGGTACATAATATCAATCCAAGTCTTATTGATATGGACGAAGTGATGCGTCGAAAAAGTCGGGAAAATATAGAATTGGCTTTTAATATAGCTGAACAACGGCTTGGTATTCCAAAATTATTGGATGCCGAAGGTAGGTTAACATTTTGCATGCACTTGTAAAAGTTTAGAAGTTAATTACATCACGTATATTTTATCGTATCGCGGTGATTATTGAAATTAAATTTTCACATCACAAACTGACTTTGTTTAAACGAAGCTTTTAAACCTTAGGGGTATTGAATAGACGTTTCGTTTTAGTACTACGACTTGACAATACGCTTTTACATTTACACTAGGGTTCGAACTAGAGACCTTCAGACGAGCTCTCAATTCTCAGGTAAGTTAGTTAGCATTGCCCAATGGTTTACTTTCCTATCTAAAGTCATCCTACTATGTAAAACTTCAAATTTAGTAATGTCAACATCCTTTGCTAGCGACTATCATATACTGAGTTGTGACTGATTTCACAGTTTCAGTAAGAAACCATCCATGACCAGTAAAGTTCAATCATGTTCGGCGGGTGAAAAGTTACTTATTGATGACATTAGATGAAAATAGTGCAGAACTGATAATTTACTAAAGCTATAAAAGTAAATCATTGGATAATGTCGACTTAACAATCTAAAGGTTGACTATTCGCTTCAAAGTTTGAAATACTTGTGTCCAGTTGCTTGTACAGTCGTCCATGTTCACTAATGAGGAGTTTCATGCTAAAACGAAACAAATATTTAGTGCTTCCTGATTTTCATTTATTGTCCACCTAAAGTCGATTCGTGATGTAAACCAAGTCATTCCTCTGACTAGTATCAGATTTTACGTAAACTTTTTAAAATTACTTATAGCATAAAATGAGCATAACGACTTGCATTAAATACTATTCTCTTTTATTATTCATTTATTCTAGATGTTGATGTTGATAAACCGGATGAACGTTCAATTATAACTTATGTAGCGCAATTTATTTTAGCCACTAGTTCATGTGCACCTAAAGTACGTTGTACCTTAATTTGGCCTATTAGTATGTTCTCATTTATCTTGAAATGCTTTTAATTTTGTTCTTTGTTTTCCCTCTACTTTCGTAACTAATTTCAATTTTATTTTACTAATGATTAATAATAGTTCAATGTTCCGAAGGTCATTGACTATTGGTCTTAGCTCCATCGTCTTAGATGTAGACTATTTGATTAGGGCTCACATGATTATTGTAAACAATGCTTGGAAATAGTGGGTTACAGAACTCATACTCCTTTGTTTAACCTCAGATTCTGAGTTTCAGTTATTTCACACCCTTTATTTCACATGTTCATTCTTTTCTTACCTCATTCTTTTCGGCCATTACTAGGAAGTCTCATCAACTTTGATAGACCATCATCTGAGGAGATCTCGAAACAGAATTAGAAAGCTTGTTTGACTCTTGCTGGATTGCGTCACTTGTAGCGTTGGTGAAACATCTGTCTGCTAACCAAATGGTCAACAGTCCACTGTGTATTAATCTATAACTTAGTTATTCGCTTTGAAAATAAAGACTGTAGTATACTACAGGTATTTGATCACATATATCTTCGAACCATCTCTCGTGTATCCTCGAACAAACGAATAATCAATGATAAGGTTGGGTAAACTGTTAGGCAAAGAAGGCAAGTCGGTTGGTGAGTTTGTGCCTGCTCATCGACTGTATTTAGGGATATGTATTATGCATACTTAGCCATAACCTACTTAAATATTGGTATATGAATAGGATTGAAGATCATTACGGCTGACCAAACTAATAACTAACATCAATTAATGGAGTCGTTGAGTGTTGGTCTGAACCATGTCGACAGGTTCACAATGCTTGGTTGGATTCAGCGCGATAACTGCTAGCAGTGGTTTGAAGTATTAGGTGAATGTTATGGCTCAGGATCAGTGATCCTGGTTCAGGTGTATTCACACATGATCTTCTAGATTTTAAGGTCCATTATTTTTTCATTCATACCTTTGATTCCTCCTTGTTTCATGTATATTCTGGCAACAATATCGTTAATTTTATCTGTTTAGAGTGATCTAATATGGAAACTTGTGATAACGAACATATATGACAGACCTTACGCTCTTTATAACTAACTGACATTTTGTTGCTAGTATTACTACTACTACTACTACTACTATCGTGGAACTTATATTGATAATTTTATCTTGTAATGTAGCATCGATGCGTGACTCGTTGCATTTATACACATTACGTACTACGTTGGTTATGATTGAATATTTAATTGTTTGCATTAGACTGGTTTATTCTCTTTTCAAATTGACTTCCATTTTCCATTGGATCAATTTCTGTTAAGATCAAATCAAGGTCTAATTCACGTCGATCAAGTACTAACAGTTCAGAAAAACTTCAATTTCAACAGAAGTTGAAATCAACCAATGCTGATGTACAGAATGAATCTAAGCCAGAAAATGAACATCATACACCACTTAGATTGGCCTCATTTGAACCAGATCCTGAAATAGATCCTGCGTTAATTTTGAATGCTTCAACTACTGCTAATTTTTTGGAACGTCGTCGTGCTAGACGAGCAAGTTTAAGTGGTCCACAAACTATGGACGATGAAGCTTTACACAATTTAATATTAGCTACAAGCCCCATGAGTTCTGGGACTGGTGGTGCTTCTACACCTACTGATGATGCAGCGGCTATATTATCTTCATCGACACCAGGTGGTTATATACGTACTGTGTCAGGTTCCCCGTCTCCACCTAGTTTTAGTACATCACCACATCGATCTGGTCGTGCACGATCATATGCTGGATTACGTCTATGCCGTGTAGCCAAAAATGTATCAAAATGTCGTGCTATTGCAAATATTCGTGTAACGGCGGAACCACCAAAAGCCACGTGTAATATTGTTCCTGTGCTACATTTGGGTGGAGAGGTGCATACTTACGTTTTATGTAGTTATCATTTGCTATCCACTATGCATGGATAACCTTATTGTTGTTATTAGACATGACAATCCACTAAAAACCTCATTAATTTGTGCACATACTTTCCTAGATAAGGCTGTTGTATACATATTTTTTCTAGTACGTGTTTCCTCTTTTGCAATTTCTTATAGTTCAATCAAACGTTTAAAGTTTCGATATATTTACTACCTGAATTTATAATAATATAAGCAGTGTGTAGTTTGGGGACATGAATTTATTGAAAATTTTTTGTGTCATAATCGCCCAGTCATTCACAAATCTTGTCCTGGTAACTACAAAGCAATCAGTTTGACCAAAATAGTGTCTAAAATATTAGCTTCACTAATCACTCAACGTTTAAACGAAGCTTCTAACTATAAACCTGGAAAAGTCAGATTGTTTTCATACCTAAACCTGGATGCATCAAACAAATAGTCACTCTTCGCTATGTTCTAGAATATGTTTGCGTATCTACAATGGTTACTAATTCATTAAAACTCAATAATAATAAGTTAAACTAGATTTTTCTTCCAAGTTTGTTATTGTTAAACAAACGGAATACAGTGACATCAACAGCTAGTGATAGAAATATTGTTGATTTAACTGTATTTTTCAGATTCATTTGATAGGATACATTAGACAGTAGCCAACTTTATTTTCCGTGACTTTCATAGTTCACTTCAATTAATTAGGTGTATGTCCGTATGTGTTTCAACAAGACAATATTTAAACATCATCTTAGCATGTATATATATCTTTGATGGATTTGCTCCCAAGTGGGAAATTGTCAACGGTGTCTATTTCGTCACTCTCCATAGTCCAACAAAGATATCAATGTAGACCAGACCTGAAGAAGCATTTAATTATGCTCTCTATGGATTTATTTCGATTAATGTCTGTTCTCAGTACAATCGACATTTTTATTCTTGATAAATTTTAATACATTTTAGTTTATTTAACATTTTAACTAAAACCTCTTTGAAATAGTAGCTTAGTGATTAAAGTTTCTAAATTTCAGTTACCAGGTTATAGGTTCAAACCCGGTTCTGTTTACTTTAATTTGTAAAGTTGAGTTATATTTCATACATTAAGTATAAGACAAAGTATGCACAGTGCATAAATTTGTACTTTTGGCAAGTGAATTATAGAATCACAAACACAATTCGCAAGAAGTGCTAACCAGTTTATTCATATCTCTGATTTAACCAGGTTTTTAACTCTGAAGATTACTTTTCTATTGTTGCGTTTTATGAACCGCTAAACTTAAATGCATTTAATAATCACTAATTTTGTTTACACTTTGTTAATCATCTTTATTCGGTTGTTGTCTTTTTCATACCTCACATATTTATGTTGTTTTTGAACTTTCTGGTTCTTTCATTTTCAGTTGGAAAATAAATGATCATTGTTGTTTGAACAACACAAAACTTATTTACTTTAAAGTTTCACATCATGGATTAACTATGGTTGGACATCCTTTGAACACTGGATAGTTGTATTGTAATGGTATTGAACTCCTCAACAGTGTTTACCGACAAATTTACATGAAATTGAACTTAGGATTTTCAGGCATCGTTGCAAATGCTTCAACCACCGACCATTAAGTTGCTGCCCAACTGTTTATTGTCCTAACGTTCCTCAACCATCATCTATTAACATGAGTTATGTTTATCACACTTCGGGTATGAATGAACGTCACTGATCATAATCATGGGTCACTTGGTGTGAACGAACGTTATTAAATTGTCCCCATATTAGACTGAAATAGGTGTCCAGTGCTTCTTCATATAATCAAAGTACTGACCATAATGTGAAACTTTAAAATCGGCTATGCATGCAGCACTAATAATGACATGTTTTTTATATACTAAATATGTATCCGTACTCTAGTGTTATATATACTTTTCTTCTCTGTGTACCGATCTCAAGGGTATTGATCAAACAGAAGCCGAAAAAGAACGTATTCTACTAATTAATATTAAAGAGTTGATTGCTCGAGTTCGACACAATCCAATTGATTCACAAGATTTTATTACTGAATTTGAGGTTAGTTATATTTCTATCACACATTTGGCTGTTATTTATTGTTTTTATAAATGCTACTAAGACTCTATGAAGTTAATTTAAACGAATCAATAATGAAAAATACTTACAGAACACTCTGAATTCATTTACGTTTCATGCTTTTTCATCAACTACATTCAAGGGATTAAATTTAATCAATTCAAAATTTCAACACGAAGTTTATTTGTCATTGGGAATCAGGTCGAACTAAAATAAAGATTAAATATTTCTAAAGTGTTTGATAGATATTTATAGAATAATGTTTCAGAATACATCAAATCCGTTGATTAAGATGGTAGGGAGAGGAGGGGTAAGGGAGAAAGAAACTAGAATTAAACTCATTGAGGAATTATTTACTTTTGGGTAGCTCATGCTTGCTTACCTCGTGACCTGGGATTCGAACCCCTGCCATCCTTACCGAATTCAAACTCACGGCTATGGACTTGTTTCGACAAAAACGTCAGTTATTTTAAACCTCCTAGCTACTATTGGTTTCTGAGAATTTTAGCGAAATGGGGTTGACCTCATAGAGTGAGTGTCGCGGCTCGATAAGCTCAGTGGTAACTGTCGCAATCTGTGAAACCTGATGATACGGGGTTGTATCTATCAATGAATAGCATTCCTTTCAAGACCCCAATGTGCCTTGCTTGTGAGTCTCATATAACATAAAACATAGGTCAAGTAGAGTTTCTTGATTTTTACCCATAAACAAACTTCCATCACAACATAGTGCGTGCTATGTCGAAAGCTATAGACTAATGGCTACATTGCAACTTTCTCAACAGAATTCAGTCAGTATAATAAAGAAGTAGACGAACATCATATTGGTCACCATTCAATAACCAATCAATGGGGAGTTGAATTGTTTATTGAGTATTCTAATTGCACTGGTTATGTCCACTCCGCTTACTCGTACAGCAGGTGGCCCTAAACTGAACTGTGGATATTACCGTCTCATCTGAAATATGATTTTATGCTTTCGATATGCATGTTTGTACATGTTTGTGTAAACTGCCAAATGCAAAAGGTGGCCAAATTAGGTGTGATGGAGTTTGAAACCACGACTTCATGCCTAAAAGTTTAACCTTCTAACCCATTAGCCACTATTCAAGTACATGTGTCTTGGTTGTTACTCTAGCAACCATTATTAAACACCTGTTTCATGCTAATTTAGGAACTCTGCAGTGTGGACCTATGACCTACATAAGATTGAACACATCAGATTCATTGTAAATTGGACAAAGATATTCAATAAACTATGATTTATTCAGGCAGTATTCATTAATTACGATCGATTTTGGAATGCATACCTCTTGTTGTGTTGTTTTAGATTAACGAAATTTGTCTATTCAAATTATTATTATTGCTATTTTTATTTAGAGTTTTCTTCAAGCTCAACTCGAACATGAAAATATGGCTGCTTATATTCGTGAATTAGATGACAGAAAACGTCAGGGTCTGTTACTCGGCCTAAGACCAGAAGAATTAGAGAGAGCTGAAGCTGAATGGAGTCGTGTAAAGCCTGAATTAGATGAATGGCGGTGGCGTTTAGATAATGTCTTACCAGGTGAATGGCGTAAAGTTGGTCATTGGCTATCAAAGTTGGAGAAGTGTCTTATCGCGGATGCACTAATTGCTTCACAACTTGGTTTAGAGTTAGCCCCAGAAGCGAAACATTTAACTTTAGAAGAACGTGGTACACGGCTTCAGAACTGTTTAAATGAACACGAGGTATTACGCTATGACAAAAGAGTTTGTTTTATTGGAATACATTTTAAGTATCTACTTTTCTCTTTGTTTAATACACATACATTGTTGTTCATTTGGGCACCAAGGTGTATGCGCCACATAGATAAAATGATAATCTTATAATAACTTACAGGAAGGGAGGTACAATCAAAAATAAATGAACATAAATATTGTATTACTGAAAATACAGTCCCGATATAAATACTGCCAAGAAATAGTTCTTATTTATGGATCACGACTGGTTTCTATCCTGAGGTATGTCTGATAACACTCAACTCAACTCACTGAGTTCCATGATCTCTAGTACCACAATTGTAAAATCGTGATAGGTCACTAGATACTATTCATATACAAGGTGTCTTTTATATCTCAGCTATGTCATTAGATGAAGATCTTTGTTTATGCATCCAGTTAGAGCATTGACAAATATCAGCATACGGAAGCTATCGGGGTGATATTCGTTAGAAATGTGCAAAACATCGATTCTGATGTTTCAAGAAGGTGTACCAGTTGATTTATCATCACTCCACCTAAACACAATGTTAAACCTCAATATTATTTGCATGATGCAAGCAGTCCTTCGGAGAAAACTACGATCCAGCATAGAGAATCACTTAACATCCTCAGTTCAGAAGGGCAATAGTTCACATGTGCGGAAGTAGAACTATATTTACTGATGTTATAAAATCTCAACCTTTATTTCATCTAAAGGTGTTGTATCATAAACTGACACATAATAGTCCATATTAGCACATTTGTCTTGTTTATTTACTTACAACTACAAACATTTTGAATCGAATGACCATTGCGATCACTATTTCGAAAAAATAAGTCTAAATGTATAATCAGCTGTCCAAGGAAATTTATAAGCGTTTTCTTGAAAAGATTTTAAATTGTATTTAATTTGAGAATACTGTCTTTATGAATCAGTTGTAGTTAATACTTTAAGATTTAAGGTGGTTTCCTTCTCATCAACATAATTCTTGTGGTTTCATTACTCACTATAAACGAATTACGTTGAATATTTCTTAATTATCATTGACACCTTTAGATTTCATAAATCAACTTGTTAATAGGTAAACAAATTGACAGATTGTGCAATCCATTATTGTAAATTTCATTGGTCAGTTAAAACTTGTTAACGATTTTGTTCTCTAAAGTTGATCATTAAGGTTCTATGATTTCAGCGCATGAAATGTCCATTTTGACAGCAATTAATTTTTATTTAGATGGAACGTGTTTGTATCATCTCATTGATATTTCTTTGAACTGAAATTGTCCCTGTTGTTATACGTACATCCTGAACAGATTTCTTTGATACAGTGGTCGTTCTTAAGTATGATTAAATTTGGATTATGGTCGGCAAGTCTTATTTACGACTTTTCAGCTGTGTGAACTTGCCACATTTACGTTGATGTTCGCACCAGAACTTGATCTTAGTTCATTCATATCAAACTACCGAATTTTCCATAGAGCCTCTGAGTTCTTATTTCGTATATAATGCTAAAAACAAAATAGCTATAGCAGAGTTAGCCAATAGCCTAGAAACTCGACTCACGCATGTGAAAAATGTACATATTCCGAAATGTAATGAGTGTAACAATAACTAATCATTTTTTAATATCATTGGACATTTTTGATTTGGATTCAAAGCTAAGGATTTTGTTTTATTAGAAATCGAAGTTACACCATCCTGAGAACTAGTGGTTTTATATCTTTGTGTTAGGGTTTTGCGAATTAAGAAGATACCTCGATATCCCCTAGCGAACGTATACTAAGTGACACAATAACAGTTGAGCTAAGTTATTTCACAGAGCCCCAGACCCGCTAACTAAAGAAAGAAGTTCAAAGTCAGCAAGAGGCATAAATTTTACAGGCAGCCTACCAGACGGACTACAAATACTCAACTGATGCATGCATATGCAAAATACTCGTATATTCATAGTGATTATTCATCAAATTGTAATTAGCAACATTTTTAATGATAAAATTAAATGTTGTCAAATGTGCCCAGGAGTATGATTCACATTAACTCACATCAATGTGATGACAGTTTACAATCAAACTTACAAAAAATCAATACAACTTGATTAAATGAACAATTGTACTTTTAAGGATTTTATATTCCTAACGCTTTGATGATAATAGAACAACTAACTAGAGTTTTCGTGAACATGATAACAGAGACTATTCAATTAGTCTTGGATAATAACAATTAGAAAATACAATCCTTTGCTAAAACTATTTGTAAGAATTAATGGCTACACAGACTTAGTAGCTTAGTGAACAATATTTTAGCCTGTGAAGCGATACGTAATGGGTTTAGTTTTCACTGTGAACGTCAACACTAGAATACGAGCTCATCTAATGACTTATCTCAGTCAATACTAAACCTATCACTTTGATTCCTCTGTTAGCTGCAAATCGAATATACCAAAACGTCATTACATCTTGTTCAGAAGGCTATAAATGTCAATAAATCGTTATGTTTTCACTGTGTAGGACAAAACAGTATGATAATTATTTACTTTTTTTCTGTATACTTTCAGGAAATTTTCAAGAATATTGAAGAGTTAAATGAATTAATTAATAGATTAGATGAAGAAAATATAAAATTAAATGAAATTGCACAGAGTGCATCTTCAGATGTATTGACCACACTGCCAACTCGTTTACCGCAAATTGTTGTCGATTCGTTGAAATCACGTTTTATTACAGCCTATATAAATGGTCAATTAACTAGACGAAGATTGGAACGCTTAGTTTTACGTTGGGATTTAGCACATAAAATCACAATACTACGTGAACATTTAGTTGATTGGCAAGGAATTAAATGTAAAGAAAAATCTGAAGTGAATCTACATATAAATGTGATTAAAGTAAGCTGTTGGTCTATTCAAATAAGAAATATTAATGAAATTTGATTTTGATATTACTGATTGATCTAGGTAAGCAGCCATTGAAACAAGGAAGGACTAAACATCTATTTCGTCAGAGAATGAGAATCCTCACCGAAAATCGATCCCATGACCTTTAAAGTTCCTAGTGAACACGTAAACCTCGGATCATTGATATGTCTTGAATGGGACAAAGGCTTGGATTCTTATTCATTTAGTACGGTTCGCAATACGCTACAGCTAGTGGATATAGACTAGTTGGATTATATATCTGATTCTCTCGACATTCGATATGGTTACAGTGATCGTTGTCTCTAATTACTGTACTTCAGGTTGGATATCACGATTTGTCCTTTTCTAATCCTCAACTTCTCCAAAAGACTAGACTTGTAAGAAGGTTGTATTGTGGAGAACAACTGAGATGAGACGAGTAAACAACATTTATTTGAATTTATCCATTATTGCATTAATTAATTTATAGCAATTAATCATCAAAGTGAAATCATTAACTGATATAACAGGTGTACAAAATGCGGCAATTTCATTCATGCAATTTAATGCCATGGCAACTACTCTGGAGTATGACTCACATCAAATTAAATTAATGTGATGCAAGTTTGCAAATCGAACTTACAAAAAATCACAACTCTTTTCACTTGATATAATGAACAATTGTAATTTTGGAGATTCTGAACCCTCCTGTTGTTTGTTGAGCTTGCTTCAAATTTCAGTCGGTCTGCGTATATTGTGCCACTTTATCTTTCATCATTTGTGATATTTGTGTCATTTCTTACATGGTCAAACACCTTAGTGGTCGTCTTGTCACTAATGCTGCGTAACTAATTTCCTAAGTTAGTTACTAGTGCGTCGATGTTGATTATGACTGTGTAGTGGAGATTGTTGAATTTAAATTTGTTATCGTGAAATGATCTGGGTTAGATAATTAATGTAAACCAGGAAGCACTAAACAGCTATTATATTCTAGTGTGCTGCTGCGGTGTCCTTTAGTAGGACGAGACGGCTATCCAGTGTTTCAATGGTTGTCTAACCATGGTCATTTCGTTGCAAGGCATCCGAATTCAACTATCTCCACATCATCCAATCATAATTAACCAAATGTAATTACACAACGGACTAATTACATCCGAATAGCTATTTAGAACTTAGGATATACTTGATGAATGTTTTTCTGTCTGATATAGTCTATCCACGATGTGCTAGTCCAGTAGTCATATTCAGAGTAATACTTGGAAAATATATACATCTGTCAAGTTTGTTATCGTACATCGGAACAACTAGATGAAATTATCAGGATGAGTACCATGGAATAGTAGCAGTATAATTCGTGTTATAAAAGGTATAAAATAATTTATAACTTAAGGTTTGATAGAAGACAAAGAGTGAACGCATCTGCTTCATTGGAAACTATCACTTAACATTTCTAGCTACTGGTCACGTTAATTTTGTGAACTATAACCAGGTAGTCTACCAACATGACCCAAACTAACAGTCTGTAATTTTATGAACTGGTGCCACATTTTGGAATTGGCTGATTCAACCATTTTAGTCTACTTCTAAATCAGCTAACACTGCACAGCGAAGTAGAATGTGGCTAGGAATACGTAATACATATCACAACTACCTCACTTAGTCAGTGGATATTGACTATTTCATCAACCGATATGCCATCCTTGCATAGTACTCTTTGTCTAGAATACAAGTTATGCATTGCTTCAATGAGATCTATGATCGAATACTAGCAACTTACGAATATCATCTACTTTTAAACGTCACGTTTTGCTACCATAAATTGAATGAAAATGAACTGCTGCTCAGTTTTTTTTCTCTGTTGATTGTCAGATGGGCAGCTTGCCTACTTCGAAAGTGACAAGATTTATCAACAACCAAGTTTAATCCATGATGTTAAACTATCTTCAAACTGACCAATCTTCACTAATTTCTTCTAGCCTTAATTTAGTTGCATACCGATATTCAATATCTCTATTAAAAAGTTCTTGAAGATATAAGAAGCAACGTTATTGTTTTATCAGTGCGATAGTTTTTTATTTTTTGTATTTAAACAGTTTCGGTGGAAAAGGTAAAGTTGTATTGAATCATATCATGAGTACATCACTAAGGTATCCATCGAAAATAAAAATAATTCAGAGGCATTTTACCAGTTCGGTTCACACTATAGGGATACAGATCATTGAGTTTATCATATTTAAATTAGCTTCGTCATATCAGTAAGTATGCTAGGATTATAAAAATTCAACATCTACCCATTTTCTACAAAATTGACTACTAAGAATATCTTTAAATTATAATTACCTGAAATTTAATAAACATCGATTGACTTGACCTAGTATGCGACACTGGTTGCTGCCCTGTGATCAGTCAACCACAATCTGGTCGTAGAGACTCATTTTGTGAAATCGGGTGATCGGGGTTCGAATCTCATGATGCATCAATCCCCTTTAAACTGATAGGTATACCTTATAAAAGAATATCAACCACCACGAAACTTTGGTTGAATAGCATTTCATGCCGGCTGCGTCAAACAATATAGCATCATAATAAGTTTTATTTATTCTTAAAGTATTAAATTCATTGAAATTACCTTACCCCCATTAAGAAATGTTGTCTATTTTATATTTTCCTATTAGGATTATTTATCATCTTTAAATATGCCTGAAGATATGGATAAAGGTCTGAATAGGCTTAAAGAATTAACATATGAACGTGATGATATCGCTTGTAATATTGCTGAACAACGTGGAAGTTAGAATCTAAAGCAAATTTATCTGGTCCTATGATAAATCAACAAGCTTCAGTCAGTACAGGCGGTGGTGCGTTCATTTTGTCAGATTATGCTGAGACAGAACGAAAAGAAACAAGTTTCTTTTTAACTTCACTTAATACACGTTGGAAAGATACATGGTCAGATCTATTAAGTATGCAAACGCAACTAGGCGAACTTTCACTGAAATGGAATCTATACGAAACGGTTCGTTCTAATAATTTTTTCATTATTCACTAATAATGTTGTATTAAATACTTTTGACCATTTTTTTAAAGTTCATTTAATGAGTGGATGATACTTCTTTCATTTACAGTTTACATCAAAGCTGTTATTTTATTGCTTGTAGATTCAAGTCGTCCAACCCAGAGAACTCAATATTATTAACAAAATTTTGAACCGTATTAGAAAATAAATAATTTGTTCTCATTCTATGAAGGTTTTCTTCATTTTATTTTTTATCTAAAGGAAAAAGTGAATTTATCCAATTGGTTAAATGATGTTCGGAAATTACTTGCTGATGAGAATACAAGTGCTGAAATACGCGAACAGCCTGTACAATGATTTAAAAGAATGGCGTACACGTGTTTCTGCACTAAATGATCTTGGTCATGAACTAATGCATACATGTGATATGACAGCATCGTCTGCTCTAGATAATGAATTACAGAATATTAATAAAAATTGGACTGAAGTAACTTCTGAAGTAAGTAATGAAGTGTGATGTTGTGTATTTTAATTTCACGTTATTCGAAATTCTTGTAATTCCACACCTTACTTTGATCTTAGATATCTGTTAAAAACAAGAAAGCACTAAAAACCTGTTTCATTTTCTTGTGAGACCGCTATGCAGTACCCATCTACGGTCCCATCGTAGGTAGGACTGAGGAAATTCAACCCTCACATTGAACAATAAATTAGGATCCAATAGTTGACATTCGTAACGATACTACGCGACCATTATCCGTTGTTATTGGTAGTATCTCTATCATATTCGGCATAGTATGTGTATGTGCGTAGTTATATGTGTAGGTAGTTTGTAGATGTTTTAAATTATGTGTTTATCTATTCGTTATAGAACTGCTGAAAAATCTGGAAAGTATGAAGTTACGGGAGAAGTATTTTACTAAAGTATAAATCATCAGTAACGTCATGACGTAGCACGTTTGCCAGCTTATAGTTAAAGTTGTCATTATTTAACATAAGCACATTCGAAGGTTAAATTAACAAAGGATATGAAATAAAGAAGTAAAATACGTTGTACTTGTATTGAAAATCTAGTTATAAAACATGCAGTGTAAGAGATATTGCTCGAACCGACAATCAGTGGTTTCATTAGCTTATGTTGCGTCTTGATCTGCCAGTCCTTAATCTACTCTCAAACCAGGAAATGTTACACACCTAGGGCGACAGTGGTTAAGCATGTGTAACATTCTTCAACTGTCTCATTCAACGAAGATATGTAGTCTCCTTATGAACTAGTTATTTGACGATAGTCCTTACTACTTATTTCAAGAGATGATTCCGAGATTTCTGATGAGATGATATAACCAACCATATTTACTGTTTTTTGAGACTTGGAGTATTTGATTTCGGTTTTATAATTTTTAATCATTGTAAATTCAGTGTTGAACCCTATGACTCACGGAAATGAAGTAGCATTTATTTTATTTTACGGAAATTTGTTTATTTCCTCATAGCATTTATTCATTTATAAGATTAGAAGAAAGCAGATGGTTCTTGTGTAGTAAAAAACAGTGACTTCATTTTATCTGTTGATGATCTCAAATACTGTTAATGGCATTGAATTAGTTATTGTTTCCTGGTTGATTCAAAATGTTCGTTTCGTCCTATTTTAGTCTCATCATCAGGGAACACCTGTCACATCACAATATTGACTCGAATTAAGTCCATAAGTGGTATTCACTGAATTTTAGACAACCTCACTTGCACAACGGGTATGTCTACATAATTGGATTGTGGCTGGTAATTGGAATTCGTGCGGAGCGTTTGATCTTACCTTTGACCCTTTGTTTGAATGTACCCACAGTCCAAATAGGATACACATATATCAAGAGAGACTGATCGATTATAGTCAATAATTTCAACGAGAATATACAAACACACAAATTGTACTGGAACAATCTTGTAATATAATGATAAATTGATGCAATCCACCTATTATCTATAGATACGTTAGTACAGACTGATCAGTTTCGATCCTGAGTATCAAAGAAGAATCGTAAAACATTTTTTTCTCGAAATCAGTAGACAGACTTAGTATTATACAACTTTTCTGATGACATCTTTTCGTTTTCTCTTTGGATGTAAATTTACTGCACAGTGATTGAAGTATCCATTATTTTGAGTGTAAATACCGGTTTATTATTCTTTATTTTTCAACAGGTTATCAAATTTGTTGATTTAGATCATGCCGAAGAATTGAAAAATCGTAATTCTGAAGCTATGCTTCGAGTGAATGCATTAATCAAGGCAACTGAACATTTATTAGTATCCGATTTTATTTTACCTGAGACTACTGATATAGATCAAGCCCATGCAGCCACTGCAGATTATCGTAGACAGCTGGAAGATGCACGTAAACAATTACTTGAAAAGGCTAAAAGGGATTATTTGGTTAGTAAACTTAACTTTGTATTACTAAAGTAAACTGATTTATAAAATTTGAAATCAGGTGATTGGCTACAGTCAGTAAGAAATTATTGATCTAAATTTTGGGCTAGTTAGCACGACATATTTGCAGTCTTAAAGAGAATGATTCTTCCTGTGAAATTTGAACCTTTGCCAGCTGTTTATATTTTGAGCTATTTGGTCCACAGATGATCTTCTGTAGGTGTGATGTATTTTTACTGATTAGTCACATAATTATGAATACCATCATATTTGTTTGATTTTTTAGTGCTCACTACATTTTATCAATCAGACGGTAATATTGTTACTAGTCTAAGTAACTCTACATCTCGTGCAGTATGTTTTAATGTTGGATATTGGAGGCTGAATTATGGTCACATAGTTACTTTTTGTAATCATGTCATCCATATTGGTGAAAAGTAATAAACGGTACGATAAAAACTATCGCATCATTATTAATACTTTTTATATTATCACAGATTTTTAAAATTGAGAATTTCACTCACGAAAATGTGAACCATGAGTGAACATGAATTTGTCAGTTTGATAAGTTTTCCAGTGATTTCTATAGTTATATTCGTCATAGATTAATCCCAGTTAAGATCCTGTATACAAACCAATAAGCGCTCGATATCTATTTCGTCCGTGTTAAATTCCTCAGAACACTCAAGACACCATCAGGGCTTGAACCGGAAATTTTAGTTTTGGAGCAAACACTTAGTGATTATAGCTGCTTGGTTGCTATTCAGTAAAAGAAAAAATTGACCTTAAGTTGTTTATTCTGCAAATCTGATGATCATTTATCTAGGTACTTTCTGTGAACAATTAACTTTCCATCATTTTCATAAATTTATGATTTTCATACATTACCAAAGACATTTTTCATAGTGTTCTCAATACGCCAATTTAAATTATCTGTTTAAATAGGAAGCTTTACAAGCTGCTGAAGAACTGATGGCGGCAGCTAAAGCTGGTCAAGCAGATATGGCACAAGCTGAAGAAGTTATGGCGGCTGTTCGGGCTGCCGGCAAACGCTTAGATCAATTGGCTAACGAATCTGTACAAGCAAGATTGGATGAAGTGGAAGCAGCAACTAAGAAAGCTGTCGAATTAGCACTTCAGCTAGCTCCCATAAATGATTGGGTACAAGATAGTGAAGTATCTACAGAAATACTGAGTTCCGGATCAATTGAAACTAACCTTGATCTCTCTAATTTGACTACAGAAGAAGCTTTGTCAAAGTTAAAGGTAACTTAGAATATGTTTTCAAAAACTATGTATCATGATTTTTTAAAATTCGAGTAGTGCTTTCTTACATAAAGCTTAGTAATGCTACTTTTTCTCCTAGACCTAATTTTTAGTACAGAAGGTTTGAGGAAGGAGGGTTTAGGTGTTTGGGTGCATCCTCGATCTTTCTATGGATTTAGCTACATTTTTCATGAATCTCTAGAAATGCTCTTTACTAACAATCATCATATGCCCATTATTAACTAAATTTGAGAAGTCATGCTCACTCAAGTTCATTATCTTCATAATAAAATTCCTTCTTCATTTCCTAGCATTTCTTCTTTCATCACTATTAACCCTTAGCATCCATTTTCGACCTCCTCCTCATGTATCACTCATGCCAATGATTGGAGTTCGTGAAATACTATTCCTTATATACTGAAACCACGTTCTAAACCATGTATTGAAGCCTTCAATGTACGAACTATATATCAAACTAAGCAGCAGTCTTCACTTATTTAAGACTGGAAGATCTCATGCCAAGATTTCATGGTGAGATATCCGTCTGTCAATCAAAGGACAAATGTACTGCAAATCAGTTCACTCTGTTTTGCTGCATAGATGGGAAACGTAACCATTAAGAGCAGATGACATCTATAAGTTACTGGTGTTTGATCATTGATGCCTTCGAACCATTGTTCACGTTTATTGGGACAACGGAGTGAGTAATCATGAAATTCGACTCAGGGCAATGTGGATCAATCAGTCAATCAATGCCTGCTACCTCATATGGAGCATAGACACCTGATCAGCATTCTCAAACCGACTCTGTTCTGAACTTTCCTTGCCAGCTCTTCCGAAGTGCTATTCATCCTCTTCACGTCTGTCTCCCATTCCCAACGCAATGTGTTCTTCGGTCTTCCTCTGATTCTTTGACCTTCAGGAATCCAAGTTAGAGCTTGTCTTGTGACACAGTTTGATGATTTTGCTAGTGAGTATCCTATCCACCTCCAGAGTCTTTTCCTCATTTCTTCCTCGGTTGGATTGTAGTTGATTTGTTCTCTGCCATACAAGGTTGTTGTTGATGGTATCTGGCCAACGAATCCGAAATATCCTACACAGACAGTTGTTTATAATTATTTGTATCTTCTGAATAATGCTTTCTGTAGTTCTCCAAGTTTCAGTTTTTCCATACAACTGAACTGTCTTCACATTCGTATTGTAATTGCTAAGATCTCCTTCATTTGATATCTTGATGAGGTATCTTTCTTTTCAGTCTGCTGGCACTTGTTTTTTCTCCCAAAACTTTCTGAAGGAAATGTGGAGTATCTTTGCAGTTGCTTCTATATTTGTCTTCAGTGCATTAATCAGCTGGTATGTTGTCTGGCCCTGCTGACTTACCACTCTTGATGGCCATTTTGATTTCTTCGAATGTTGGTTGGTCGGTGTTTATAGGTAGATTCGTGTCTGCTGCTTCGATGACTGATGGGTTCAGTGGAACTGACCTATTCAAAAGTTCTTCGAAGTGTTCTACCAACCTTCTCTAGCAGCTTTTTTTCGCCATCATTGCTAGGTCTTCTACATATTTCCGACTCAAAACCTCTTGACATGTTGTAGTTATTGTTTTCTTAGTCTTTTTCCATTTGTCTTCCATATTAGTTCCACCTTTTTTTAGTAGATCATGAAATTCCTGGGACTTATTGTTAAGAGATATTTTGAATTCGTCGAGTTTGTTAGTATCTTCCGAGAAGGACTGTGTTAAACTTTTGTAATCCTGGTGCTCCAGTTTTTCAGTACTTCTTCAGCTTCAGTTTCATTGTAGCCACTATCATATGATGATCTGAATCTATATCAGCTCCACTCCTTGCTCTTACGTCTTCCATGGTTTTTTTAAACTTCTTATTGATGCAGATGTGGTCAATTTGGTTCACAGTAATGTGGTCCGATGACCCCCATTAGTTTTGTGTATACGTTTGTGGGAGAATATGGTGGCACCTATAATCATTTTGTTGAAGGCACATAGGTTTGCAAGCATCTCTTTTTTTCGTTCGTTTCTCCCAGTCCATGTCATTCCATAATGTCTCCATATCCAGTGTTGTTCATTCCAACCTTGGCGTTGAAGTCTCCCATCAGAATAGTCAGGTCCTTGGCTGAACATTTTTCGATGGTTGATTGCACCATTGCATAGAACTGGTCTTTGTCGTCTTCGTTGCTATCGTTGGTGAGTGCGTAGCACTGGATGACATTCATTGTAATCGTTTCCTTTTTGGTCTTGAAGGATGTTTTGATGATTCTAGGTTCATGAAGTTCCCATCCTATGAGAGCCTTCCATGCTTCCTGGGACATCAGTGATACTCCTTGTGTGTGTAAGGCGTTTTCTTCTTCGTGACCAGAGTATAAAAGCACTTCTTGTGAGAATAATCTTTGCTGTTTAGTTTGTAACCAATGGGTTTCACTCATTCCAAATATCTTCAGGTTTTATCTTTTCATTTCTTCGGCTATTTGCATGTTTCTCCCTGTCTCCCACATCGTGAGGACATTCCATGTACCTATAATAATTGTTGATGTGATTGTGAAAAGTGGCATCGGCCTCGTGGCTTTCGAAGAAATTCGGCTTTCACCATGAAGCGTTATAACAGAGTTTCCAACTCCAAGGGCATAGTCAGAGCAGTTATAAAGGTTTTTACTGGTTAGCGTATTTTTAGCAACGTTGTTGTTGTACAGAATGTGGTAGCTAACCCTATGCTCAACTCTCCTCCTTTATCCCGACTTGAGACCGGCAGCAACCCTAGGGGGGTTCCAGGCTGTTCGAATAGTAGGGGGACGATGGTAAACTAGTTCATGCTTTTGGGAATCTTCTACTGAGTTGGTTGAAGCATGTTTGCCGTATGTCCAATCACCGTCTGTCTCGACACGCAGTGCTGTCTGACATTAAGGAAGGGTGAAAGAAATCTGGGAGAGACTGGACATGAACATAGGATTAGTCACTGACTGTTGACTGAAGCCTTTTTCGTAGTTGCAGACTACTTAGTTGGGGTTCTTAAAACTATCATAACCTACGGTTGGAAACTGAGTGACACGGCTCTGAATCTTTGATTGTGGTGCAGGTGTATTAACTTTCCTTCCATTAAATTCTGAGCTTAAAATCACATAATACCTTTCCATTAACCAATTTTTTCTCCTTGGATCATATTCTCTGTCTATTCTTTCTTACCACTATCATTTATACAGTTGATATCTCTACTAATTTGGTATTTATCTTGTAGTGCTTCTGAGATGTGGCAATTTGGACCGATGTATATATGCCAGGTTGTATACAGCGTATATAATTGACTCACCAAGTTTTAATATTTCTAAACCTTTCGTCTAATATTTTCACTACATTTCTATTATGATCGGCATAATTTAGAGCCCACGTTTTATCCTATTTGTTACTTTTAGCTGGATGTACTTGCATCTCAGTATTAATGCTCATATTGCAATTTGAAACAGGGCATTTAACGTTTGAATCGTTATTAAAAGCCATTTTCCTTCAGAATCCACAAATAAAATCCTTTTCTAATTCTGTCATGTATATTTTAAATTGTTACAATACATTTTTTTACATTATATTCTTTAAAATTTTGTATAGTGTCATTTCACGGCTTTAGAAGAACATGAAAAATCATTAATTGAAGCTGAAAAACGATTAAATGACTTGAAAGAATCTGGTCTACAACATGTTGATATCAGTCAGTTAGAATTAGCAACATTGGAAGCTCGTCGTAAAGTTGAAGTATGTTTCTGTATCTTGCCTTTTTTACCATCGGTTTAGTAATAAATAATAACTAGAACTTATATGTATAAGAATGAGAAGACGCTACTTATGAATGATCTAGTTTATTTGACTCGATCCAACTGATTAACATATAGAGAGGTTAATAAACAATACAATGAAATTGCCCATGGTCATATTCATTGCAATGTGTGAGCCACTTAGATTACTTAGAATTCGAAACAGATATTTTGCTAAAAATCCTGACCCCGTAAATCAGTTTTGTAATATTCTCATTTTATCAACGTAAATCTGTTTGTTTGAACATTATGTTGGTAGATAGAAACTGCTTTGCTCTTTCGGAAATAATAAAGAGAACAATTCACTTGAAAAACCACTTGGTTGGAGTTAGCGCAGTTATCACCATCAACAGTTAAACACATTGGGCAATATGTTTCAGAATTGATAATAGTGAAACAGATGTATTTATCCAAATCTTAAACTATAGTATTCATTCATTGATACCTTCTTTGCATTTTCTTTCCCAAACTGTGTTCTCATTGTTTAATCCTTCTTTTTGTTACTTCTGCCACGAATATTTTAACAGTTATTTATTCGTCTTGTTGATGTTTGTTTGTGATGTTATTCATTCGGTTCCCAACACCCTTCATTTTTTCAGCTGTAAATTTTCTGCTCTTTAATTCAAACGACCTTGAGAGATCAAATTGATTGCGAACATTCGACGTTTAATTTGCCGGGATACACACAAGTGACCAATCGTAGACTGTCCATTAACCTAAACTGTTCACCGTTCCGTTTATTGAGAGAGTCAGAACCTACGTAATAACCTGTGCCTAGTTAGTAAATAAATGAATTGTAACCTTCAGTTGTAGAGTTGATGAATATTAACGGAACCTGATAGGATTTTGATGCAGTGTTACAAATTAATAATAGTCATGTGGCAATGAAGAGATGGATATTATAATTATGTAAGAGCAAACTAAGCCAAACATTTTCCGAGATTTTGTAAAAAAGAAGTGAGGGTTGAGATATAAGTCTTCTTTTCAACTGATCTTGATGTCAGTCCATTTGATAACCATGGTTGAAAGGCTGTACAAATTTTTCGTGCATGCACAGATTTGGTTTATTACATTGTATAACAATTACTTTCGCCTACATAGGTTAACTGTGCTGAAAATTTGACGGCATTTAATGGGTTAAACGAAAGACTGGTTGTGTTTACTTGACTTATTGAATGGAAATGCTTCTCTTAATTATGCAATAAATAAGAACCTATACTCAATGAATGGAATGAGATCGACATCTCATAATCCAATCATTGGAAAGCATTAAACGTTCAGCTAAAATATATGTTTCATTTTTAGTCAAACTACTCTCTCTCTCTCTTATGCAACCAATATTCCTGTAGTAACAATAAATGAGTTTGATGTTGATAACTCACTGTGTTCTACTCAACACAGTATCGTATCTCAACAGAAACAGATCGATTTCAGTCTTGAATAATTTCACTATGAAGGTACAAACGATTTCAGATTATACTCAACATCACTACTTCTAAGTACATGAACTATCCTTCCCTCTTGAACACAATTCACTAAATCGGAAAATGTTTCATAGTGCCTGTACTCTCGTTTATTTTCTTTTTCCTCTATCATAATAAGTATGATATTTTAAAACAATTTCATGAATTAATTTTCCATTAAATTTCACGTTTCCGATATTTCTACTAGTAATAGTAGTAGGATAGTAGTATTATCACTAGTTCTAATTACTTATTGTAATCAACTCTCTCTCCTTGTTATCTCTATCTCACTGATTTATTTTTAATTAAATGGTTGATTAAGCTGCATGATGTTAAAAACTGTCGATTGCATTTACTGATAGATTATGTATAAAAAGAATATGTAGTAAGAGTAGTGAATTAATTATTCCTTCTGGCCCGTTTTTTTTTTAGAAATTTCAGTAAATTTATGATAGGAGTAGCAGGAGGGAGAGAGGAAGTGAGAGAAGTATTCTAGTAAAAAGTTGAATGTCGCTATTAAATCATAAGTTTACATTATACGTTGGTGACTATTGAAAACCAGGAAGCAGTTGGACAGTTGTTTAGTTATATTATAGAATTTTTCAGTAGTATCCAATGATAAGTGCTTCATTAAGTAGCGCATATAAGTTAGTTGTTTTTGTACTTGATTTCCATCCACATTCAGGATGTAACTTCAGGGATATAAAGGAGGTTTCTACTTCCCGGTTGCCCATACTATGAAATCGTTCTTCTTAGTTTAACTCGAAAAGAAACTTGGTGAGCTGTGTTCTTTCCAAATTGTGAGCGTGGCAATAATGGCCGAGCGACAACTGATTGAGATCAGTCACACATGATTTTTATGTGCAGTTTCAGGCGTATTCGATCTTCACTTATTTAAGGCGTTACCATTTACCGAAATCAATGAATTAGTATATGATGTGAATTTTTAAGATTCGACCACTTCGCTCTCAGTCTTTTCGCCTTGGGAAGTCAGCATCTGAAAGTAAAATCTTACTAACATCACGCTCTCCTTCAGTCAGCTGTGTGACTTCACATTTGAACCTTGAACTTACTGCTTATAGTTTTACTCTTTAATTGACCTAATTATCATGTGATAGAACCTTAAGGAATAATTGTTCTGACCAGTATAGCCTGATTGGTTCATCACAATAAACATATCCGTATCACGATTTCAAGTTAGCATCTACGGTCAAGGAAAGGTATTTATATTGTTTACCCTGCCTGTTTTTAGTGTATAGATGAGTGGATACTTGGGATAACTTTTTATAAAAATGTGAGTGCAGAAAACTGACCTTTGACATTTAAACCGGATTGATGAATTCAGTGTTGACTTGTTTCGACCACTGATTACAACTAACGTTGTTCTTCTACTTAATGGATTCCACCATGAAACCAGAGACCTCAGACAGTAATGATTTATTAAAAAAATCATCTGCTTTGGTTTGCATGCTTGTACAGTATCTCATCACACTATTATTTGAGTATATGCTCCTAGTAATCTCTAGAATTATTATGCTACATTATTATCATCGTTTTTCACTTTATATAGGCAATGCGTGCTGTGGCTAAGTGTTATGAACATGAATTAGATAAACGAAAATCAGCAGAACAATCATTTTCGTATGCAATAACCAATATCTCTGATTGGTTAGACGAAGCAGAACGTCTATTTTGTATCGATTCAACATTGGAATTTGAAGAACAGTTACCTAATACAGAGGTTATCCAGGATAAGTTAACTGCACATGAAGAATTTCTACGAAAAACACAAACAGCTGGTCAAACTTGTTTAATCGAACTAAATCAAAGTTATGATAAACTTGTCGATTTGTTGTCAGGTAATGGAGAAGATATGATAGAGAATTCGGCTAATACTCTGATTCAACCAGATGATGTTAGTATGAATATACTTTTAGAAGCAGCAAATCAAGTGACTAAATTTCGTGATCGATTTGATGTAAGAATGCAATTGCACTATTTTTTCGTTAAAAGGTTCATATCTTTTAGTTATCTACTTTTGAGTATAAACCATTTATAATGACATTTTTTGTTGTTGTTCAAACTATATAGTTGGTTTGCGATCATTTTGAACGTCACATCAAGCATTATAGTTAACAAATGCTTCTGATTGTAGGGTGTTGCACGGATCGTTTATGTTGAGAGGTTACACTTAAAGAACTAACTCTGCTTAGTCAACTGGTGAAAACCAAGAAGCAGTGGATAGCGGTTTTATTGTTCTAGTATGCACATTGACGACCCCTTTAGGAATCAGACTCAGAATCGTCAGGTGTTTCATCAAGGGTTTAATCTCTAGAACATTAAATGTGTTGGTATCCAGTGGTCTATATTTCTAACTTCAGTTAACTCTAATAGTACCATGCAAATAAGCAAGCAATATTGTTTGTAGTCGGCTCTTCATCAGGCTTTACTTTAATATACAGCAATATTCATATGCAAATGTGAAGAAAATAATTGAACCGATCAAGGTAATTTGTAAATCAATTATGTCGATGAGGTAGACACATTACGTAAATTATTTTAATTAGTAAGAACTGTAAATTAATAGTAATAGGACAAGTGTCTTAGTTTTAATCTACTTCCTGTATTGGAATATTTATTCAAGATGTTTTATTATTCTTAACATCACTGTTATGTATTTGAAAATACACAATGCCCTTGATGATTACTAGTCGCTATACAGACACGTCTGCCCCGCGACTACCAGTTCCCCCAAGCCAGAATAGAGAAAACAACGATTGATGAGTCAATCATGCCTTTATAAACACACAAAATCAGACCACACAGTGAACCAATTAGAAAACTAAAATTAATACAGAACTAAGGAAATAGTGATAGTCAATAAGGACAACTTGTACACAACTAATTAACTGTAGTCCTTAATAAGAGACAAAATAATAACAGTAAATATGCTAAACGAGAGGATAGAGTAAGAGGAACGTAAGAATAATAGAAATGTAATGCTTACACTACTCACTACCAGAATAAATGAATTAGTTCTCTAAAACACAGCTCTGGAAGTTTCTCACTTTTCTTTAGTGGTCCGACATAACAATCAGTTGTTCTCATACTATCGATTTGCACTTTCCACTGATTATAATCAACAGTTATGTAATCCGTCTACCTCATCGTCACAATTGATTTATAAATTACCTTGACTGGTTTAACGTTTTCATACTTACATATAAATGTTATTGCATGTTATAGTAAAGCCTGATCATGATCTAATTAACGAAACAATATTGTTCGGTTATGTGTTCTAATTTACATCATGGGAATTTTTAACTCTAAAAGTGTTTCACAAAGGAAGTTAGAATTTCTCATTTTAAGTAATTTTTTTGGTGTGTGATGGTTTCAACAGAAAACCTTAAATGTTTTACGTATAATCTAAATTGAAGGTTTATGTCTTTAAGTGGTGAGATTATGAAGAAATTGTGACATACATGATATTTGTTAAATACATTCAATAACTTTTAACACTGATCTACAAATTTCACTGAATATATTTGACAACTTAATTGGTCTACTGAATAAAAGCTACATATTTTGTCCATTCGGAAATAATTTAGTCATCATTGTTGACATTTATCAATACTATTCATTCATGTCTAGATGATCTAGTTTCAGTATACTTCTTGTTTTTTCCCTTTCATTTTTATCTTTTCCATTACAGGAGCTCATAGTCAAAAGCTACTCGACGTCAATATGAACTGAAGTATTCCTTGCTAGAAGCTCGTTTACGTGAGCATTTGGATAATACTAATAAAATTTTAAATGATGAAGAATTTAGAATGACATCTGGTGAGCACTTGGCTAGTATACTGGCTGATCATGAGGTAATTCAAGGGTTTTAATGAGTGTGATTTGCAATAACATGAAAATATTTATATTTTTGCGTTCATGTTGTTACGGACTGAAATTAGCCGATTGCTTCGATATGGTATTTGTTCACAGGCATTATCAATGTTCTACTGAGACTGGTAAGTGGAATTTAAGAAATGCTTTTTGTTTCATGTTGGGGGAGTTCATCGATCCCATCCCAATTTCAATATTCACATGAGGAAATACAAATGAATTCAAATTTTGTATACGTAACTGTCGCAGTTTGGTTGCCTTGACACAGTAACTCAGTGAATAACACAGTAACGTGTAACATGAATGAAATAAATTCGATTTTCAATGTAAATACCAACACCGAGATGTGACGATTGTTTTCAGGTGACGAATTTCAAAGAGGGAGAAATCCTGAATTCCATTTGCAAGATATGATCTTTTAATACTTTGTGTCCAAAGAATTTTAGATGATGCTTTTCTAAACTGATCTACGAGGTTTATAAGTGTATATCCTAGGCTGGGTTGAGATTAGTTGAAATTCCATCAGAACATTTCATCGAGGTTAATAGACTACCCATAATATCATCTACACTCGCTTTATACCGCGCACTTATTGTGTTAACTAATTACTAGTTCTAATATACTTCGTCATTAGTTTGAAAAAGGCATGTGTGGTTAAATACTGTTTTCCAGTGATTTTTATTGGTAATATTGACTGGTTATTGCCAACTGATATGAAAACTCAGATTTTTCTAGGCGTAAGTTTGTAATTCTATATTGTTTATATTCAGGACTGCGACTTGTTAATCTCTTTTACCATATATATATCCTGAGTACTGCTTCGACATAGCATTTCGTTGATGTTTTATTATACTTGGATTGTGAAATGATGAAAATTTATGGCTCAGGTAGATAACATTGATGATGTTTGGTTCTTGGAATCTGAGCAAAACAAGCAAGAATAAAAGAACACACAAAAATAATTAAGCACCTAAGGGTAACCAACTGGAGGCAAAATCATCAGAACATTATGACTAAATGCCTTTTGAGTAATCAGAACTGGTCACTTTTACTTCAAGTTAACACTGAAAATGTTATCCAGAACGATGCTGAAACTATCGGGCTTAGAGAGTATGTAACATCAATATATTTGGTGTAAGGTGAATAACAGAATCCAGGACATGTGTCTCATCATATATGGGACGTTTCTCTTGAATGCACTTGTATTCTACTTAGGTTGAACATATGGAAACAGAAACAAATCAATCGCAGTCCTGACTAACTATACAATAATAGATAATAAGTCAAGGTTTGAAGCAGTAGCCATTGCAGTCAAGTTTCGATGCAGAGATTAGCATCGAGATGCAGATACATCCAACTGACAAACTCCGAATAGGATGAAACACATGTCTTGGATTCGGCAGATGGTCACAATGCAGATATGCTAATATTTTTATTTTCCAAAAGTATCTTTACTGTTTTTTGTTAAATACTACTCAGTTGAGTGTGTTTACCAGTAATGAAAGTGTAATGTTGTGTTCGATTATCTTTTTGATTACTACAGGCTACATTTAAAAATCCACAACTTTATAATATTTGTGAAGATATACTACGTGAAATGCGTGAATTAGATGAGCAAATGTCTTTTCTATTTCAAAATGATACAAATTATTATAGTAAACGTACAACGCAATTACAACAGGAATATAATTTATTAACTGAACGTGTTGGTAAAATGGCTGTTCGATTACGCAATCTCCCGGAACAGTGGGCTGATTTTGATGATAAGTAAGTTTGCCATTCTGTGGTTTTTTAATATTGAATAGCTAGAGGTATATCAGAAGTCAGTCAGTCAGTCAAATACAACGTGAGGAGAAAACTATTATGCCTAAATTTCGTTCTAATTAGCACTTATCAACATGGCATGCTTATTATCGTGAGGGAAGTGTTGATCCCTGTTGGATTCGAATCTATTTCTGTGCTTTGATAAGTGGTGATGTAATTTTAATAATTGATTCTTGTTTAACACTGTCGAAAATACAAACTGACACTTAAGGCTTTATCAATAAAGTATTAACGTGTAATTAGATCTAGTCGTTGATCACTGGGATAGATTTTGATTTATGTTACCAAATGGTCTGACCATTTGAACTTGAGAATAGTTCATGATATCGTAGAAGTTGTTAACATAAAACATTCCACCGTTTTCTCATGCAGAAAGAAAATTTACATCATATTTTGACTTAAGTTAGATAACGATTGAAAACCAAGTAGTAGTGAAGAAATGTTTCATTTTAATGTTGAATTTTCCGGCAGTGGATTCGAATGTTCTTAACTGTAGTGGAACACAGAATAATTAGATTTAATAACAAGTGCGTTATTTACAGACCGTTGAGTTGATGTCCAATATTTTGTATTTCAAACCTCAATCAGTTTGTTATATTTTTAAACCTCAGTTAATAATAACTATTTCATTCCTGAAGTGGTTTGATTTCCCTAGTCATGTGCAATTAATTATTTATTGTGATAAGAAATTCATGGCCATACCTCTTACATGATTTAGGTTTACCTGTATCAGAAATCGGTTCCTGGATATCGTTTATTTAGAAAAGCTGATCTGCGGAGTGATTTAGAACTCAAAGTCATGTAAGAAAGAGAAATATAAACCATATGAATATAAAACTAAGTATAGAGTAAAACTAGTGTAAGGTAAATTAATGTGTACAAAGGCAATCCTAATCGTTGACACTTTCAGAAATAAAATTCAAGGATAGTTGCTTAGATTTTTCATTCCGTATATGTATGTGATTTATGATACTGTCATGGGTACTTGAATTTAAACTGATGACTTACTTAAATGTCAAGCCCTTAAATCTCCCACCTAAATGTTTAGCCCATAATGCGATAGAGCCGTTTCGTGAGCTGCAGTGCTGTAGCGGGTGACTACAGTACATTCATATGCTTCTCATTACTCAAGGAGCTTAGAATTCATATATTTAATTGGTTCGGAATTAAGGTTTCTTAACTTCCCAAAATTAATTCTTCATTCATAGTTCTGACGTTTGTGTTAACTTTATTACTGTAGTAAGAAAGGAATACTGCCATCACGTAAAGACGGACGGTCGAAATACCCCGGATAAGTCTCTAAATACTGTTGTTTACCATTGAGGGTAGCTCACTAACTTACATCTGTTTAGTTCATAAACATTGTATAATGTTCTCATCGAAAATTCTTTTACTTATATTTCCTGTTGTTTTTCACAATTAGATTAAATCATTTATTAGATTGGACAAATGAAGTTGAAAAATTATTTAATCATTTGCAAAGTGATCCATCGTCTGCAAAGAATAGTGATGAAAAAACTGCGATTGAATTAGCTTCACGTTATCGTGCTATGCTGTCACGATTCGAAGAAATGACTGGTATGGTCAGTGAACAAAATGCATTGGCTGACAAACTAAATCTAATGTTAGTTGATTTATCATTGGATGGTGGTGTTTCAGCTGGTGAATTAGCCACTAAGCGAGCTGCGCTAACTGCTGCATTAGGTGCATTAAAAGATTTAGGCAGTGAAATTGATTCCGTGTTAATGCGAGGTAAGTCGGATGCGGATGTATGTGTATTTGTTAGAGATGTTGTCATTATTATTCAATTTGTCTTATATTACTAATATTCAATGTTTGCTAGCTGTGTCATATTCATCATTCTCAATAACTTTATCGTTTATTTAGTGCTGAGCTCTGCAGTAGAGATTTTATTTCATGTTTTTGGAACAATCTGCTGCCATCTATTATAGGCAAGTAAGTATAGCACTGCATAACATTCCCGTCAGGAAAATACAAATTGTAAGAAAGTTAGGAATTAAAATGCAATCTTTAGTAAAAATTGTATTTTAATTTGCAGCACTTGCCTACTGACTAAAAGGTAGAGTAACTGAAAGTGCTAGGTACTACACAATGAAGATTAAAATCGTAACCCTGATTTAAATATTCATGAACGTTTCGTAGATATTTACTTAACTATGTAAAACAAAAAGACTGAGAACGCTTAGGACCCTTGTTTTCACAAAGGTTGAATAAATCATGTACACAACCCATGTGTGCTTATTACATTGTTCTGGCCCGAAAAAGGACAAACGATAGTTCTATTTGTCTAGGAGAATAATTCACTCACTGTAACTTGTGTACCTCACTTACTTTATGGCTGTGCAACAATAATCTAATTTACCTGACTCTTAAGTATCATACGAATCATCTATCCTTGTCCAACATATCAATATTAACTTATGAGTTGTTGATGGATCGCAAAGTTACTTTTGAATTGAATTTCTCAAAGTATATTGGTAAGTTTAAATCATTTGTTTGTTGAGTAATCATCGATATCACGTTTATGTAGCCCTTATTGCTGATTGGACTCTATTGAATAGCTCAGTGGTTACGTCTGAAACCTTTGAGTTAGGGTTATTAACGTTGATGTCCCGGAGAATAGAGTATCAGACTCTTCAAAATCTCAGGCATGCCTTGTTGACAAGTATCAGATAGCGCTGAACCAAGGTTTGAAGACTTTCTGGCGAGTACCTATTGCCACGTAACGTACTAGAAGGCAGATTGCATATAATAGCTTTAAATACAGTCTAATTTACTAACATATGTAGATGATGAAAAACGAATCCAGTATTTACTTGACTTCATGCACTCACCATCATCATCAGTTGGATAAAAATACCTCAGGTAACTTTGTTGCAAAAATCCATCGTAATGGTATTCATTTGTTCGTACTTGGTCGTCTCTTTAGGTTTTGAGTTTCAGTATTGATTTAATGCGTTCTTACTAATTGATTTCATTATGTGTAAATTCTTCTTGGTATAATAAATTTTTTTATTGCTTCCTTTGTCGTTCGACTTAATTTATTTCTATGAATACTGATATGATATCGAACATGTACAAATATACATTTGCGTTACTTCCTACACTAATGATTGACAACTGACCGGCAGTTTGTATTAATACAAACCATATATTGTGCAGTGAAGGTTGTACAATCGTTCAGTTAGTTGTTTTTAAACAATTCATTATTATGTGTTGTTATCCACTGTTCAATAAAATGTTAACAATAAGGGCATTGACATTATAAAGTCAGAGGTTCTTTTCAGACATTATATAAGTTACTTGAAGCTGAATACTCTTCACTACACTTTCCCTTCTTTTTGATCCTGATCGTGTGCTGCATTTTGAAATACTGGCAGTTACTACCCAGTTACTAATGTTTGACCAAGGTTTCATATCGATTTGATAAGGCAATCTTTTGTTACAATCCCATGGACTCATTACTTTGAATGTCGTTTCTCTTGTACTGCTAAGTCTGTTTAGTAGTCTTAAACTGCACTTTCGAGATATGGCCACATCCAGTACCGAAACAGAAGATTTATTGTACACAAGACGAGGTTTTATTAATATATAACAAATAGTTATAAAAGTTTTGACCTCAGTTTGTGAGGTTTCTAGACGCCCGTAGCACGTCCATATCTTAGTAAAGGGAAGAACTTTGGCAATAGCAGGCAGCAGGCTATATGAACGACCACAATATCATTGTGGGTTCAAGCCAATACAAAGTGAAATTGAATGGGAAAATTGCTACAAACAAACAAAGTCCCATGGAATTGAGCAGGCACCAGATTTCGGTCAAGAATCAAGAAGTAGCACATTTATGATAAATAGGTAATTTGGGCATCAAGAACAGTTTAAGAACAATTAGGACTATATCTACACTCAGGTGTAAGAGAAAACTGTTCTATCAATTGTAAACTACTACTTAATAATAAGTAGTATAAATCGATTCACCAAAAAGGGAAATAAAGCTAACCTTTCTAAGTTACCATAGATTTCATATACACTGTAATGAAAACGTGCTGGTCTATGAATCGGCTTACTTCCGAATTATGTATTTCTGAGACGGTGATGGCATTTGAAATTTCCGCTTCATTTTGTATATTGTCATTTGACCACATTTCATTCAAGTATTGCCTGAAATCCTCCATTACTATTCATCAACTCTTCATTTTAACAATACGACGAATTGTTTTCTTGATTCATTGGGTTAATGATATTTAAATACGATTCAGGGATTTTTCTGCAGCATTTTTAAAAATCATAAATGACACTTAATAGACAGATTTTATTTAAGTAACAGGATTGTTTTCAATTTATCAAATTAAATTGAATGAGGAAAATTATTTTTAAAATTAACTCTTCATCAACACGCAACACTGATAGGTTGTATTAGATTAGGATATTTCATCAATATGTAACGGCAAATAAATATTAATGGTAATAATATAATTTATGGTAATGAAACAGAATGCATCGTTTTATGGTTTGTATTGGTCACAGGTTAATATTGACTAAGTACCACTAAAATCTAATGAGAGACGTTTCGTCCTAGTACGAGATTCTTCAGCAATGCACACCTTCACTGTTGAAGGTGATCCATACTAGAACGAAACATCTGTCCATAGCTCTGTAGAATTTCAGTGGTACTCATTCAATATCAATCTGCGGCAAATGAAAACAACTAAACTGAATGTCTGTCTTCACAAAACTATTTCAATTCGATTAGAATACTATGTTGTTAATTAAGACTGATTATGCAGTGATGCAGTTTCAATAGATATTTGTATGTTAATTTAGAGAATCATTTAGTTATTTTCTTTAAATATGTAATAATGAGTTCATGTAAAATTAAACTTGAAAATCAGTTAGTCACTTAAACTGATTGCACAAGAATAAAGATAGAAATTAGGTTCGAAAATATTATGTTGATAATTAGAAATGATTGTATAACACTAGAGTAAAAATATATGGAAACGCATGTACTGAGTTAGTGTGATGGTTAAAGAAGATAATAAAGCCGTAGGAACATTTATAAACACAAAGGTTTAGTTTATTATTATGGTTTCTCCGTTTATTAGAGGCGGCATCTAGAAGACATGAACAGCTTGTTTGGGATTCTGCATGTTATTTTAAAGTCTGTATTAATGTAGAATTGATGACCTGTAATAACTAAACATTTTTTGATAAACCGATAGGGATGGTACTTAGTAATTTAATGACAGATTTGCCTAGTTGTAGGTCCAAATGTAACTGGCTCCACTAGCGTAGTTAGAGTGATGGATATATATTTCGATGACGGATATTGAAAAAGTTTATGCTTATTTTGAGGCATCATAATAACTCGACTAAAGAACAAACTGAGCATTCTAGCAGAATTAATTGCATTCTGTGATCAACGTGTTGCAGCTACACCAGCTATATTTTTTTGAACTGTGACTTCAAGAGGGAATGCTTCCTTGGTGGTGTTGGTGATTTCACTTTGTGTTTTCTTGCAGATATACGTTTTGATAGTAACTTCGATGGACATTCATTTATACTTAAGTTATAGATTGTTTTGAGTTCTTCCTCGAATTACGTTTTCAGAGCAGATAGTTTCGGCTAAGAGAACCAACTATGCAACTGAATTTCTTAAATGTTGTATAGGAACAAGTTCAAGAAATGAGTATATATTACCTAAAGAGGTCGGTACTTCCTTTTATGGTTGAAATCTAATTTTTTTCGTTACTTACATCTAATATATTTGAAGTGTTTTAGTTTAGATAGAGATGGTTTGTATCAATTTGTTTACAGCATAGATAAGTTCCATTATTCAGTAGCATTGGTTTGTCATGATAACTTGATTTATTTTAGTTACGAATTTAAATAGGCTTGTGATTGTCTATTCCTAGAATGTCTTAAAATTTGGCGAAACATTTTGAGAATAATGGAGTTACGCACCATTATGATCAGACAGTAGTTTCTCAACATAGTCTGAAGACTAATAGTGAGACCTGGAGGGTCTAGATTCAACCTGTTATAGAGGTGGTGACATGTACTACTGAGGAAAATCCCATGCCAAATCGAAACAATTGACTAGTATTTCTTGGTTTTCTATGGATATCTAGTTGCAATCTGTCCTTGATTTGAACTACAGTATCGTGAACTAGATGTCTAAAGATTTTTGATTTTAATAAGTTCTCATGACAATTTTAATCCATAATATAAACATCTAATTATTTTTTTTCTTTCTCCAAATTATTTAAACTTTAATCCAAAGTTGAATAGGCATATATGTACCTGCACTAGGTCATTGTAACTTCATATTTTGAAAATTTACTGGTACTATGCCATGACACAATCCTTAACAAACTCTCAGAGACAATAATTTATTACTCTAATATCAATTATGAAGAATGCATGTTATAAATTAATCATATTAGAAATTGTCTGGTTGATTGAACATTACATCTTTTGAAGTGATTGACACCACCATGAAGCATGTTATATATTGAAAGAAATCACTTGTTTACGCTGTAGTATTTCACTTACTGACATAATTCTGCAGTTTATTCTTTTTGACCAAGTGTATGTTCTCAAAGTCATTTGCTTGTTTATCTTATGATTATTAAGTTTATGTAACTTAATGTCACATCGTGCAGTAATAATAGTAGTATTCTTTACCCTGAAGTAAATATATTGAATGAAATCGTGTTTACGGTTAACAGCTGTAGATATGTAACTGATATCAAGATGTGAATATATGTTTTAGAATTTTTATCAACTACATTATGTACACATCACATCTTTATTTATCATTTGTCTAGCTCCACTGATTGCAGAAACCCTGGAGTTTCGAGCAAACGCAGTAACAGAACGTAAAAAAGCAATTGTTGTACGTGAAGCATTTGAACAAGCTATCCAGGAAGATGCGGAGATGTCACCGAATGATTTAGAATCAATTAAGCGTTTACTAGCTGAACGTGAAGCTATGGTAGCTCGTCTAGCTGAAGAACGAGATGCAAGTCTATTGGCCATTATTCAACGTGGAATGAGTGTTAAAGCTGGTGAAATGTTAGATTGGATAGAACCATCACAGACAGAATTAAAAGCTACATGGGCTGAGGTTGATAAATTTGCTGAAACTGGATTAAAAAGTTTACGTCAAACTGCTGAGGCATTCGAAGCTTTCGAAGAACACAAACAACGTATTACTAGCCTGTTAACTGGTACAAGACATTTGATTAGTGGTCATGCTAGCGCAGCAGCAGCAGCGGCGTTTGCTATGGCATTAACTAGTAAAGATGGTGAAGTCGATGTAGACAGTGTCACGAATGCATTACATATTGATGATGAAACAAAAGTATGGGCTAATACTTCATTAGCATCTGGAATTGCAGGTGTTGTTGCTGCAAGTGTTGAAGAAGCAACAAAAGCTGGTCAAGAAGCAGTACGCGTTCAAGCAGATGCTGTTGCAGCCCAATTGGAAGCTTTGAACAATGCTGAATCTGATTTGAAAGCCCTTATCGCTGCTGCGGAGACTATGAAAATGCGGTCGACCCCGGAGCGAGCTGCAGAACTGGATGCAACTATCAAACGTTTAGAAGCTCAACTGATTACAGCTAAACAAGAGCTGAATACTAAGTTAGCTAATTTACGTGCAGCCAATGGTAAATGGGAAGTATTCTATACAAGTACACGTGAAGTTGACAAATTACTTAATATTGCTGAATCAAATTTATCCGATGTGACTAGTGTGAAACCACTAAGCAAAGGGAATTTAAACACTCTCGATTTAGGTTCCGCTGAATCTGCAGCGAAAGCAGCCGCAGCAGAATTAGCTTTATGGTATGCATCAGTGAATAATTACCTAAAGGATTTACAAACATCAGAACAACGTTTGTCGTCGTTAAATATTATTTTCAAAGAATTGACACACTTCTCACCGTTGGATTCATTTACGGAATTAAGTAAGAACGAAGTGAGTGATGCGACATCAGTCAGTCCAGAAATTCTTAAAGCACAAAATAGAATTGTTAGTTTATATCGAAGACAAAACGCATTACAAACAGCATTCATTAAACATTCAGAATCACTGAATACCTTAAAAGATTATTTATCACAATATCTTAATCTTGTTCCCAGTATAGATGAGTATTTATCAGAAGTTGAAAGTATCGCTGGAACATTATCCCGTAATCCACCAATTGATTCGTTCGCTGATTTAATCACTTTACGTGATAAACACAATACTCGTCAAACTATACATAATTCAAAATTTACAGATAATCGTAATAAATTATTATGGCTGGCTACTAATTTAACCAGTTGGGAGCATTTTAAGGTATGTAAAATGACTTTGTATTACTGAGTATTAATAATAATAATAATAATAATAATAATAATAATAATAATAATAATAATATCAGCAACTCTTTGTGTTCAACTATTATTGTCTCCAGAAGATTTCTGGTGATAACATCATTTTAGTAATACCAAGATTTTAAGCTATGGGCTATGATGCAGTGATGGTAATTAAGTCGATATCTTCATTTTGAAACATTGGCTCCGTCGATTCAGTAATATTTTACGAATGTAATCCCATTGGCTCCTAAAACGTGAACTATTTTCCAACGCTGAGACTGAATAAAAACACTGAGGTTATAGTCAGTATTTGCGATATGGTACCGTTGTGTGAATGAATATTCTATAGGACTGACTTCTCTCTGCCCATCACGACTATCCGGTTGGAGTTCAGAAGATGGCACAACACACTTGAGACATCTAATATAAGTAAGAATAGAAACCATTGACAATTCCGCCTTACTTTTCTGTGAAACTTTATAATAACGACATGATCTTCCTCAACGGAAGGAAGTTTATCTTGGTTGTACTTTTCCATGAATAAGAATCTCAAATAACTTTTTGTCCTCATATTAATTTTTAATCTTCTATGATCTCATTCCCTCTTTTATTTGTTGATAACAATATCCTCCTAATTTCGTGGTATCTACATTCTTGGTGCCGATTAGTATTTAAATGACATTAATAGCAATTTTCAATTTTAACCCTAAATCTAACAAACATTGCCACGTAATTTTAATCCATCACGTTTTTGCTCATATCCATGTACATTTATTTACTTTTTTTACCCTCAGGTTAGTGTTATCTTTTTCAGCGATTCAACATCCTAAAGGTATTTAGTAGTGTATTCTTCATCAAAATTAATCAACATACTATTGATAGTCAGCATTCTGGTTTAGTATGTGCTTTGTGATCTTGAAGTCATGAGTAGTTCGACTTTATGGTTAACCCACTGAACTTAAATGTCAGTTAGGTGAAATTATGCTGAGTCCCAAAACTTTTCACAAGTTTCATCCCGTCATACTGATAGTACTGGACTATCATCTTTAAATAAATATCAGATTAATCTACTAGGTCCAGTTGTTTTTATAACTTTAATGAAGTATAAGATGAATGCTTGGAGTGTGTAACTTTCACCCACTAAATCTCAGATTTGAACTCCGTTTCCCTTAATTCTGTTTGAACAGCCGTGTAGTATCACTAGCCTCCATATTTAACCTATGTTTAGAAGCTAAGCACAAATCTATACTTCGTTAATGAGTTTTGTGCCCTACATTTTTGTACGAATAATAAACAAGTTTGGTATGTGCGTAAGTTTTGTTTAATTTTGTGTCAAGTTGAAATGACCCTAAATGGATTCCCATAAACACACATATGCCCATATTCAATAGGATTTTTAGGACTTATTGAATTTGAACTAAGTTCCAGTACACATCAAACGAATGCTATCCTGTTCTCTAAACTGCAAATTGATTGAGATTTCATTGATGTCAATTTAATAAACTACTTTTCAGGAGTAACAAAATTAGCGACGATAGTATAGATCTATTCGTTCATTGAAAATTTGCTATGAAGCGATAAGTGATAAATTAAGTTATTCCTCTGAACCTGTTCAAACTTAAGTCATTTGATTAATATCAGTATAGGACATGACACTAATGATTAACCGTCCAACTTATCATTAATTCAAATCACGATAACGAGAGACTGAATTGACAAGTTGAGAAATATAAGTTCAGTAGAACAGAAACAAATGCAATTAAAGGATGGAAAGTTAGGAATGATCGACTTTGCGCTGCCATCGAATGTTTCAAACCATTGGTCACTAGTATTGTGTAGACCTCACTCATGAAAGTTGAAATGTTTGATATAGTTCAGATCAACATTTAATAACTTTAAGTTTGTCCAGAGCTTTGATTATGCTATTTCTAGTTTTTTCCGAACCTAATATTATGTTGCCTGGATGTACCTGCAATATCTGAATTGATATCCACATGTGGATTCGAACTCAGTCCGTTAATATCGAATGTTATCATGTTCTCTACTGACCTATGCCCAGTGGGCCACGTTTATGGAATGTGTATGTGTACATAATAGGGATGTATTTGCACCTTCCGTAGATGTTGTTAGGAGTTGAAATAAATCAGTGACAGGTAGATCTAACTGATAAGTCCTAGAAAGGATTAAATCACATCCTAAATTCCATTTTCAACTACAATCCAAATTTAATTATGCGCCGTGCCACAGCAATTCACTCAGAACCAGAGATGGCAGGAACGACTTATCAATTCCAGTCCTCAGCAGTATCATTAAGAAACTACATACATATTCTAATTATATCCCATATTGAGTTTTTGCTGTGGTTGTGCAAATGTAACAAATGTTCCATCAGCATCTTTTCATTGGATTTACTTTCTTTACTAAGTAACACCGAATTTATGATCAGTTACTTGCAGTCTGCATATACGTCACTTATATAGTTGATTTTTCATAGCTGTGCAGTAGTGAAGTATACACTGCTGTTCAACATATTCACCCCTCGAATGTTATTTGAATATAAATGCTTTAAGCTGTAACACTGTATCTATTGGATGTTGTTAACTCTTTAATGCTGCTTATCATCGATATACAATCTTTTTTGTAGTTTATGTATTCATCATTGAATATTTGTATTCTGTCCCCATCCTTATTTTAAAGTCTTATTTTCCTACGTTTTTTAAAACGATCCTCGTTTATCAAGGAAGCTAATGAAGTATTACAGTCACGTTGGGAAAGTGTGAACTATTGGTTAATTGAAGAGTCTCAATATCTTGATGATTTGCACAATTTATGGACAACATGGAATAACGACTCAGAGCAGTTCACAACTCAACTAAGTAGTATAGAAAAAGAAATTGAACAGGAATTAAACAGTGCTATGAATGATGCAACAAAAGTTAAAGAATCATCTACTGAGCCAAACACTATCGATTTAGATTCAAGAGTGAATAAAGCGAGTACCTATCAAGACCGTTTATTAGATGCTGAATCATATTTGAAAGCGTTCAGTTTTAAAACAGAAAAGTTATTAAAACGAATTTTAGCACAAAGTCAGATACATTGTCGTACATTATCATCAGCGAATGAAACAAATGCTGCAAAGTTAACAGATAAATTATCATCCATATTGAATAATAATACTAATTCACAATTTATGAATGTCACTATCAGTCCTCATAATGTAGCAGTTAAATATCGAGAGCTGGAAGAACATTTAAAACGTATTCGATTACAATGTGAAAAATTGAACAGTGAATTAGAAAATCAACTGGATGCACGTGATCGATTGTTTCGTGATGCAGATAGACTTCTACAATGGGTTATGTCAGCTGAGAAACGTATGGCAAAGTTGACAAGAGTTTGGGTAGCTGCAAGACCACCAATTACAGTGAATAATAAATCATACAGTATATTGCATAAACCTTCATCGATCATGAAAGCAAGAAGTGGTAAGTAATATCATTCTTATTTTGTTGATATGTAAAGTAACTCATTTACCAAGTGCAAATGCATAAGATATATGTATGATGGTTAGTGATACTACTTGTCTACCTAAATTGATCTAGGTAGCGGAAGATTCAAATTTACGACCTGAACTTATACTTTGTCAATGTACATATCTTTACTAATAAAAAGGTTATGCAACTGTCTAGTGTTGTAAGATGTTTTACTACCCAAATAAGACTAATTATATTTGAAGTCAGAAAATACGATGAATGACTTTTGACTTTTAGTCACTAAGTTGTAAGCTCGAACGTCGCTTCACTGATTTCGGTCTGGACAATTGCATAGGATGTCTAGCCTTAACACTTGAAATGTGACTCAAAGACTAGTTGGGTAATCACTGAAGACCTTTCTAGTCAGCTGTTTCGTCTTAATACAGGGAGCCGCTACAGATCCAACAGAGAACTTTCAGACTTCTCAGTGAGTGCCCAGTCCTACAAACCACTGGTCCAGCATTTAATGATTTACATAATTAACTTCAGTCATTTCATGATACTGTACAACCACTATTTATTGCCAACAGTAGATAACATCGTTGATAATAGTGGTGGTGGTGGTGGGGGGGAATAATTAGGGAATGTAAAACCCTTCGGTCCCTAGTGAGGTCGTAAATGCTAAGCAACTAGAATAAAAGTAGGTTATAATATCTTCCTGATCAACTTTAGTCACCTAACTTTCAAGCATACTGCATGCAATCTGAAATCAGTTGAACTAATAGTAGTCACAGTTCAATTTCATCCATCAAATTCATTTTGAACTAAGGACTAGATAAGTTATTCTTAACCGTCTGATGTGAACACGTCTGTGTAACCTAGTCTTTATATACTTGTTCAATAACAAGTATACTCTAATTTAGATCTTGAAATCAAATCTTTGATAAAAATGTTACTCTTATATTCAGCATTCATTCATTTAATGGAAGGAAAAGTGACCGGAATAGCTGGGCACTATGAGATATTTGATTTGGATTGAAGACGTTACGGTTAACTTCAGTCTTGAAGGGCTATGGAATGTTATTTACATTCTTACTTATGTTTTATTTTATTTAAACATTTATAGATCAAAATGAATCGGATAAACAACAATTGATTGGTGTAGATTTACCAGAAGCCTATGAACAATTAAAAGCCTTACTCACTGAAGCTAGTGGTCCACGAATGATCGCATTAAAAGAATTAGCTTATCAGATTGAAGGTGAAGATGTTGATTTGACTGATTTATGCCAAAAAGCAACTAATAGTCGCCCAGGAAGTAATCGACCAGATTCTAATAGTAGTCGGCCTACAAGTAGTAATCGATCACGTAGTCGGCGTTCTGTGTCATTTGATATTTTAGGTAAAGAAGGTAGTTTCGATTCAACAAATGATGAAATCAATCGTCAACTACATGAACGATTGATTCGATTATTAGGTAAATTAAATCGTCTTATTACTCATCTTCACCAACGTACAATTCTATGTCGTTTAACTATTGAATATGAATATTGTCGTCAAGGTTGGATACAAGAGATAAATGCATTGAATTCACGTTTGAAGACATTTGAAAATACTTCAATTGTTGTTGAGTTGGATGTATGTAAGAAGAAAAGACGTTCATCCAGTAAATCTTCTCAAGAAGAAGTAGATAGGAAACAGTCTATTCAAGATGAAGATATTTTAGAAAAACAGGACACAAAAATTAATGAAGATAAGGTCAATGTGACAGGAAAAATGAACGAACCTACAACCACTGTTCAAGATGATCATGATACTTCAAATATTACTATGAATAGTAAAAGATCTATAACAACAAATGATATACTTCAAGCTGCTACAGATGATGCAGAACGTATTCTATTTCGTAAACAAACTATCCAATCTGGTATTGTTTATCAGTCAGAATATAGAAATCTAAAATCAGAAGTTGACAAATTAAAAGAGTTGATTAACAAATGGCAAGTTTCATTAGATCTCACCCAATCCGATCATGCTATAGAAAGTGAATTTGATGAGACATCGGGTGATATAAACTTAGTTGGACCGAAAGAAGTAGATGTTGCTGTTGTTTCAGTTGGTTTAATGTTTGTAACTAATGTTGATTCGAATTGGTCATTTAATATTGGTGCTACTATGACAGCGACAATGATAAATGCTGCAACAACAGCTACTATTAACGCCCCATCATCTACTGGTGCACTGGATCTGCAATCAGCAGCATTACAAGTAGAACCATTTAGTTTTTTTGTAGATATTGCTAGATTATCTTCTGAATGTGATAAATTACATGGGAAGTTAAAAGCGAATTTATTACATGTAATTGGTGTTTGTGAAAATTGGCAACAATTAATCGAAGCACGGGACAAACTATTAGATCAAATTAAAGATTTGCAAGCTCGTTCATCTGAAGCTTGTTATTCAATCAGTCAATTAAATGATCCATCCAAAACCGATAAACCTATTGGCGTACGTTTAACACGTTTAGGTCAACAGTTATTAGATTGGCAAATGGAATTAAATTCAACTAGATCTACTGTCACAAACGAGACGAATGTGCTACAAACTGATGTTAGTAATAATAGTCATGATCCTTCTGTGGATAAAACGAATCTACCAAGTGAAGCTGTCATTATTATTCAACGACTAGGTGATCTTCGACGCGCAGGGGAACGAATAGTTAGCTTGAATGCAGCACGTGGTCCAAATGTAGACAATTTATACAATACAACTGTACAGTCTGTACGTTTATGTGCAATCTATTTGGGTGAAATCGGTCGACATAGTATTCTGCTTTTCCAAGCTTTAACTAAACGTGTAGAATGTCTAAATCAATTGACAGAATTTTTAGATGAGATAGAAAAGCAAAGCGGACTTATACCATCAAGTGAACACCAGTCAGTTTTCGGCTCTGTTACAGTTGAAGAAAATCAAATTGAAACGAACCAAACAATTAATATCTCTGAGAAAAAGATCAAACAACCTATCTCAGAGGAAATTGCATCCCAGTTAACAATGTTTGAATGTATGGATCTATGCAGATTATTAAGTGTGGATAATATCAAAGAGCTGGAGCAACAGCTTACACCTTGTCAATTTGCTTTAAATTCACTGATAAGTAAACAAAGTACTTATTTTACACAGCTGAATCAGTCATGTTCATTAGCATTACAAATGTTTCATGAATTTCAGACAGAAATTCATAAATATATTAATAAAACCGCAGATATAACTGATGAGGAACATAAATCATCATTAGAAAAACATGCAGATCCATTTCGTGATGCACTCACTTCACGTTGGCAACGATTACATTTACGTCTAGAAACCGCTATTCAACAATTATGTATCCGACGTGGTGCATTTAAATACGTCGAAGAGGGTTTCAAGGAGCTTGAGTCTTGGCTTGAATCTACTGAATTAACTGTCGAAACTTGTAGTTCACAATTGGCAGCTAATGCAGCAGCTTCTGCTATCCTCCTGCCATTTAATCTTCATTCAGAACAACTCCCAAGTGATGAAGATATAGAATTCACTGAGAATCCTCAATTAATCCTTGATACATATACTACAGAAGTCGTTTATTATTCAACATTATTAAGTAGTCTGAATGATCGTATTGAAGCGGATCTAGCCGATCGTGTAATATTGAGAAAAACACTTGATAGCTTGAAATGGCGTTTAAGTAAATTACAAAAATCTACTGATCATCTATCCCATCAATGGAATGAAGAATATGAAAGATGTGAACAATTGAAAGCAGATTTGCGTAAATTTGATTCACTTCTAGAATCAATTGCTAAAGAGTTAACATACTGTTTCGATTTATCTACTTGCAAAGCTTCAGAAGATATTGAGAATTCGACTATACAATATGGTACTGATGTGAAAAGTATTTATGTACATGCAAATAGTTGTCTTCTACAACTATGTAAAGCACAGTGTATTCGCCATCGTCTTGTACGGTTTCGTGATCATTCCTTGTGGTTACATGACAGAGCTCACTTATTAGCTATTGGACCAAGTCGTTATCATCATCGGCCTATTCACCCTATAACAACAGACCAACAATCAAATGATTTATCCAATGAGAATAAACCACCGGAAACATTCACTGGATCTATTCTCCTGGAAAGTGAATCAGTTTCACTGAATCATCGTTTATCTGGTCTTATTGCACAGTCTACCAAATCTGTACATATTTTGCACTCAAAAATTAATCACATCTTCCTGGATGTTGCACAAAGCTTTCGTGTATGGTTTGATGATTTACAATCGACAATGTCTGGACTTCATTCAGTGACTACACTTCCAACATGTATAACGATAACTACAAAGTCAAATGGATCAACTAGTTATTCTCACCAGCCGATGCAAATTCTATCTGTCGATGTGTTATCATCTAATTTGAAGGCAGTTTATTTGACCATACAAGTAAACAGTTATTTATTGTCATATTAACTTAGTGATTTGTTAGAAATTAGATTAATGTGCTAGTTTCGAAATAATGATTTAAGGATTAAGGGGCTTAACTTTCGACCACTAGGTCATGTGACTGAGTATCCATTCCTCTGCTTTAGTTTAAGCGATTGGGTAATATAAGTAGTCTGTAAAAGTATCATTTTACTGAAAGTTGAGTACATCATGAATTAATACTTTATGAGTTACATCAGATCAATCTGAAAAAGGCCTTAGATACTTTCGGTCATGAAGAACAGTAATGTCATGTCTATTCTATGGTACTAATCAAATCGAATCAGTTAGGTTTTCCAGTGTGTGGCAATTAGAATGAATTAGTCTATATCGTAGTGCACTTCATTTTCTCGGCCATCGTAATCCTAGGGGAGATGTTAGTAGTACGCTGAATAGTTCACTGTCAATGTTTCTGAATAGGAAGAGAGGCGATGTGAGTTCGAATACCAGGAGAAGTATAATTCCCTCAATGTAAGCTGACAAACATAAAACTATTGATGTTTGGTTTATCATGAATGGTTTGAATGACGGACCTAGATTCAAGATCTCACTCAAATCGCTAAAATCTTTCTTTCTGACCATTCCCACATTTATTAAAACCCTTAAGTAGTGACGTTTGGATACATCAATGTAAAAAATATCTTAACCTTACAGGAGGTCAGTCGTGGCCGAATAGCCCAGTGGTCACATCAGATTGTGAAGTAGGTTGATGAGATTTTGAGTCCCACAGATAATATCTATTCCAACAGTTTTGTAAGTGCGGTTCGCTGACTGATACCAACTAACTAGAAATCTACATCAAGTAGGGCTTTTTGGAAATCATCTTTGACCACTTGGCGTAACTCTTGTCTACGTGGGCGTGATACACTGTTTATGAACGTTTTTGATTCACAAGAACATAGTGAACTATGTAGCCAGTCAGTGTATTTGTACAGTAGTTAGTTAACAACGTCCATTCTATTTGATTTTAATTTTCATTCTTTGAGAATCTATTTTGTTTAAATTCTAACTAAAGTGGAGTCAAATTATTGTCAGTTATCCTTATTGAGTGACAACAACTGAGAAAATAAGTCACAATAGTCTATTTACAACTTTACCATTTCACAGTAGAACTATGAATCAGTGAATAGGTCGTTTGACATTAAACCACTAGGTTTCAGATCCAAATTTCTCTCCACCAACTCCCGGAAAGGCAACCGGGTGATCTAATTACTCATCATACTTACAGTGTGACTTGAAACCAAGCATATAAGTTTATCCTTGATAAGTGAGTTAGTAAAATGAACGTTCAGTTTGTTTATTTGTTGACTAGTCAAGAAAAGTACAACACCAAGAAGTTTTACACCACGAACTGACATTGGTTAGATAACTATTAAAAGTATTAGACTCCTCCTCCTTTAATTCAATTCAAGACCTTTATGCCTTGTAACTTGTGGTTATCCATTAGACTAGCTGTCCAGTATTTCCTGAATTTCAGTGGTTGTCTAAATAATTTTAGTTTCTGATTCGGAAACTTATCCACAATACCGTATTGTAATAATAATAAAAGCATTTTACATAACCGTCCTAATCATGCATGATTGATATATATGTTCTTTCTATACACCATAACTTATATAATTGTGTCATTCATCGCCTATAGGATTTATCAAAGAAAATTCAAGAAACTGAGACTCAAGTTGACATATTAAAAGAATTAGCCAAAATTATGCTACGTTCACAATTCATAGACGTTGAACCGCATTATTCTAATCAAACAACTGAAGGTGATCACTTGAAAAATGAAGAACTGTCACAACCATCTCTATCAAATCGCATATTAGTTGATGAAGTTCAACCACTACTAACACCTGAATCTCTTCTAGAGTCTGTTGAAGATAAAGTTAAACATTTTACTACAGATACTTATAATGTAGTAGACACAATTGAAGACGATAATCAGTTATCAATATTATGGACAAATCTCAATTCAGATGTTTCTCTTATTGTTCATTCCGATTCAGTGAATCAGTTAATTCGATTATGGGAAAACCAGTTAATCAATATGTGCAGTGAATTGAAACAAATCGAGCTGAAAATCAATACAGCACAGAAACTAGCTGTACAGTTAAAAGAATATGAAGTATCAATTACTGATAATATGGTTGTTCATGAAAAACAATGCAAAGAGATTGTTTTATGGCAAAAATCAATTACCGTTGAATCGTGTAAAATTCGTCTTGATGAATTACAGGTACTAAACACTTAACATTAATGGAATTTGCAATATATATATATATATATATATATATATATATATATATATATATATATTTATATAGCCTCCTAGGGTGCAGACTATGTTCAGAAATTCGTTACATAAATGAACCAGAGGTCTTATTTGTTGCTATGTTAGAGACTTTTTTGATTTTCCAAGGTAATCAAAGCTCGGTTCCCATCAAAAATGGGTTGAAGGCTGTGGGTGAAGTTTACTATCGTAAGTGAATTAATGGATGGATGATATGATACTCTGATCTCTAAAAATTTAAAGTGTTGTTAAGAAATTAGGCCTCTATTGTTTAGACTTTGGATGTTTGGTTCATATAGATGCACGTAACATAGATTTGTGACCTACAAAAGTAATATGGGGGCATTTAGATTTTATTTTTCATAGTGGTGTTAGCGATGGAATGCAATAGGCTCGTTCTATTCTATTTTAGAGTCGTTAGCTAGATTTGTCTACATCTCATTATTAGCAATTTCATTGCAATTCAAACCAATTACTCAGTGTTTGCAAATAGAGCTTTTCTGTTTTTTTTTTTAATTACAACTGTGACAAGATGTTTGTAGAAGGACGTACGGGCTAGCTTAGAAGTAAGTTGGAGGTAAGCTAAAAAGAGTCACCAAACTAGGACATCACATTAATCCATGCGATAACGGTGATCGACGATCACTGACGTTGGAAGATACGGCTTAGAATCGGTCACAGTGGTGTAAATGTTTCCACTGTTCACCTTCCATTTAATGTTGAACCTCATTATTATCAATTATCAGTTTATTATTTTCTCTTGATCGTAATTGATGGTGCTAGTTTATTAATCAATTCATTTATAATTTGCTTCCATCCTTAGCATTTGATTGTTCAGTCTGATGAAACTCGGACTGAATTAAAACAGGCCTATGAAATATTTAATCAACTGATTAAAATTAGTAATATCGCATCATCATCATCATCATTTTATGAGTTTAATATACCTGGTGGAGATTTTATTCAAAATGATGTTCCTGAGAAATCTGTTGAAACGCCTGTTTACAAATCTACTGTATTGCTGGAAATCGAATCTAGATTGATCGCTTTACAGTCATGTTTGAAAGAAGCTATTCAAAATACTACTGAACTTATTTCTGCACTAGAGAATCAACAACTTCTATATAATGATGCACACGATTGGGTTGAAGATGTAACAAATCAGCTTCATACTATCATCAAGGAAAGACGAGAAACACCGTCTAGTCGTGATACCGCTCAAAAATATTTTAATTTAATACAGGTGAGTCGTTTGGGTTTTAATTATTTGTTTAGTTATATTGTTCCCTTAATAGCATATTTTCATTTTCACTTTGGTTATATATGCAAGTGAAAATCAGTAAACATTAGGCAGTTGTTTTGTCTTATTAGTGAACACATCAGTGATATGGACCTATGACCACTAAGAATCAATCCTAGAACATTCAGGTCTTGCGATTTTCGGTTATCATGAGCACTATCAACTACCGACATAAATGAGGCTGCTTTCGAAAGCTTTTTAGTTTTAAATGAATAATAACCAATATCACGTTTGTCTACTCTAATTTAGTACTGATTAGATTCCTCCTCTCAAGTTACAATGCAACCACTAGCCATATATTTAACATTTCTAATTATTTATTTATCAGGCAACTTAATTTCGCGTGTTAAGTATGATAGATCTGAATCTTTTGCAATGAATTCAATATTTCATGGAATACTTTTTGTTGTAGATTATTATAAAGAAAATATTTTCAGCGAACATTGAAATCTTTCGATTGTTGTTACGAACTGTTATTCGTTAACCTCTGTTACCATTTATGCATCTTGAGCTGGATTTGAACTGAGTCTATTCATGTCAAACGCTGTATAAACGTCAACACGGATTCAAACACATTCAGCCTACAAGTCCCAAATAGGATTAAGCATCTCTTTTGAATTTCACTCTCCAACTGCAATCCGGTTTTAATCATGTTCATGAATTAATGCTCTATCTAGGCAGTCTTCTCAAAATTTACATATCGCAACAGAGACTGATCAATTTCAGACCTTAGTAACATCAACGCGAAAATACAAACACCAAATAATATATATATACTAATACCACAAGTCTCGTCCTCTGGATTCAGTAGCTCAGTGTGTAACTCAGCAGTGTTTCATACATATAAATTTAGTTTTAGTTCCAGTAAGAACATGAGCAGTGATGCAGCATGTACATTCAGGTGGTCAATGCGTAATAAAACTTTAATCGGACTAATAAAATCCTTAATTTTATAAGTATCCTGTTTAGTCTATCACCATGTTTATAGATGCAAACTATTTAGTTAAAACGGTAACCTTAATCAGTGGTTGAAGACGTTAGGTGATATGGATCTCTAACTATAAATCTTGAGTTCCACTATTCTTCCATGCATACTTTCCTTTTGGACCATTATCTCGTTGTTTACTTTTCTCCATAATTGCTACTACAATTGTTAATTTGATACTACTGTGTAGATATAGTGTAGCTCGTTTATCTAATGCACTTTTATTCCAGGTTTTTCGTTATTTATGACTGAATATTGAGTTGAATAGCTTGATACTTTTCTACCTGCTTCATGTTTTCTATCCCAAACAGAATCTTAATACAAAATCTGATACTGGGCGTTCAAAAGTACAATCAGCTCAAAGCGCTATTGAACATGCATGTTATCTAATCTCGAATTCTGAATCATTTCTTTATAAAAATGACACGTATTGTATTTTATCATCATCTACGAAACAATCAAAGTTTGATGAAATACTGAAATCACCTGAATCTCTTCAATTATCATCCATAACTACATCATCAACATTTCGTTCTCAATTTATATCGGAATTATGTGATCAATTGTTGAATAATTCAACAAAGTTAAATAATTGTTTTAATCTCTACCTCAATAAGATTGGAATACTTTTAAATGAAATAGAATCGGATTTAAGCCGATGGACTTCATACATTGATTCGAAGTTACGTTTAGAAAAATGGTTGAATAGTGTAGAACTTGATTGGAATGTCGCTAATTTAACAGATTCTGATGAAGTTGGCGATAATTTAGAAAATAAAATGTATTTCATTACGTTATATAAGGTAGTGTTATTAATTTGTGTTCATAGTTCCTTCACTTGTTTTTGTCGATTCTTGTCGTCATTTGTTATTATCTTCCTGTTTGATTCAATTACAGTATTCTTTGCTTACTGTTCGATTTAAACGACTATTCGAGGATAGAACAATGCTGGAGCTAAAGAGGCTTTAGTACCAATATGTAATCAAAGTACATAACTCATGGATATATATATATATATATATATATATATATATATATATATATATATATATATATATACTCACTGACACTGAGACACATTGGATTTAACCTTACTCAGATTAATGATTTTACTTACAAATATCATAACTAACACTTGCGTTTCTCACTTACTATGTGATCGTGAAACAGCATTAGAACTATCCGACTTTACAACACTATGTGATCCACACGAATTCGTGCTACCTATTTGTTTTAATAAAATTGCAATCTAATATTGTTATGTTCTCTAAGTTGGTAATATATTTCACGACTAACATGCTTAAGCTGTTGAGAAAACATTCAATGCAGGAAATCTTTGTCACTAACGGTGGTTACTCTGATGAATGATGAGTTGTCTGGTTTTGCCAAACATGAGTATCTATGGATTTACCTGTTCCTACAGCAAAAACTATGTTGGGCGTACTACCAAAAGACTTAACCGCCATGGTTTTGAAAGTGTTTGATTAAGTTCATACACAGTTCCACTACGTCACATCTGTTAGGTAGAAATAGTCAATCGGATTGATCGAATTAATGATTCAGAGTATACCGTCAAGCTTTCTGGATGGGGTTCATTCTCGTTTTCTCACATATGTCAGGAGATATATAAATTCGAGTTAACAACTCTAAGTCCTATGTATTCAAAAGAAGTATGTGACACCCGGTGATTTTTCCATGGACGACTAACCAAGTTCTTCATAACCTTCTCTGCTTGTTTTTTGCTTCCACTCATTTCATATCTGTTCTCCAGTTTCTCATATATTTGAACTGAATTTTTACACACTTCCTAATGTTAACGAGATTATGTCACTAATGTTTTAACATTCTTAATTTCCTGCATTTTGACCGTACTTCATGTGTTGAAACGTTAATCTAAGTTGTCATTACTTTTACTCATGTTAAAATATTTATTCATGCTGTTATTAATCTCCTTATCATTACTACTAGTACATCTGTCACTATGATATCAATTTTCACCTTTCGCTTATGATTGATTGCATAATCCACCTCTTTCATTATTATCATTGACTTACAAATTGCCTTGATTGGTTTATCGTGTTTCATATTTGCATATAAACATTGTTGTATATTAGAATAAAGCGTGATGAATATCTAATGGGAAGTGATATTGTTCGCTTGTGCATTGTTCTAACTCTTATTATATTCAAATCACTTGACAACATACCAGATAACCAGGGTAGAAGAACTTTGTCTAAAACTTTATCTGTATCTAAAACTCAATGTCGATAGAATTATCACAAGATCATATAAAATAGTCAATTAAGGAACGAATAAAAGCACATACCTAACAGTGGGGTGAAATGTTTCTAAATAAGCCACTATACGAAGCGGTTATCAAATAAATGTAGTCCTCACTAAAGTGAGACTGAGTTCACATGTTTAGGTGGAAAGGGGTTACTTAAATATTATTAGTCAGTTTAGTTATGCATTTGAGTAGTTACTACTTTACATAGGATTGAGTTCTTATGGCAACCGTTGTAGTTCATATTTCAAATTGAAATTCAGCTTTTCTTTCCTTGTCACATTGAACCCTTCTTTTGTGTAGTGTGAATTGTATATACCCTTTAGGTTTTAAGCTGCATCTGTTCCTAAATTCACTCCAATAATTTAATTGTAAATGCGAAAACAACACATATAATTTTTATTTATGGGTGTTTGCATTCAGTGCTTTGTCACTTCTCATACTGTGCAGCACCAGTTTTATGTATTTCTTTTTTTCTCTCTACTCACCAACTACTTCAGAGAAAATTAGAATTCATATTCTTCTAAACAGGTCTTCAAAACTCCTTTGTTCAATTGACGACGTGAAGAATCCACTTCTCTCTCATGATGAACTTACGCGACCACGCATTTATAATATCTACCATTGAGTATTTATTCACCAATTTCCTATAGTAGCGTGCGTTTATGTTCATGCAAGAGACAAAAAAGTGAACCTTCAGTTTCTAAGTCATGTTAGTAGATACAGAGGATTCACCTAGAGGGGTTGGAAAACTTTGATTTAAAAACCAACATTGTATATAATCTCCAGAATCCTGACGGAATTAATGACGTACAAAGCTATTTCGATAACCGTCTACCATAGGACGTTGCTTCATTGTTTTTCAGATTACACTTCGGAAATTATTAGTCACTTGAGAAAACTAACTGTTTCTGTTCGAGATCTCGTACTGTATACAAAGCCATATACAATGATGATGATTAATAAATAGAAGAATGTTAATTTATAAAGAGGCTGAAAGCAGATACAATGTAAAGCGTGTCATAGGCAATTCAAGCTTATATACATGTATGGTTTTATTACGGGGTTATACAAGCACTCTCAGCAGTCGTAAAAATCTTTACATATACAACATGTCGCACGTTGAAGCTTATTCGCATTCGTTACTATTGTTATCGCTACCCATAATATCCACATTACAGTTTACTTATGTGTATATTGTGATTCTTGATCACTTAATCAACTCAGATTCCTTGTTCAAAGTTACTTATGTAGTCAGCAGAAATCTATCAAAGTCGGTAAGTCTCCGCCTTCTATCTATTTCTTAAGTCGTTGCCTATACATATAGTGAAACCACGACCATATGTATAAAGGAAACTGGTTCCATCTTTATTTCTACCATGGACTTAACTTGAATTACCTACTTATTTTCTTCTAGGTCGTGAGTTTATTCTATTTTGATTCTACCTTATTTCATGAAATTCTTTTATGTTATATCTTTCTCTTTATCTCTCTGTCTGACAAAGAAAACATTTCTCTTATCTCTGTGCCACTTCTCGGATACGTTCTGATTTCTAATTTATTTTATTACATAACTTAACTCGAAAATTATTCCTTCCAAACTACTTATTTATTCCAAAATTGTTGTTTATTTAACCTGATGTAGAAGATTCCTGACTGCACTAGGATAAGAATAACATTATATATTTTTGATTTTTGTTATTACGTTTGACTATTCGTGGTCATCTTTTGTTATTATACTTTATTGTGATTCGATTTATTATAATTTGACTTCCTGTAGCAACGATTACACGATATAAACTCTCATGAGAATCTTCTAAACACTGTGGTTGGTTATAAAGATCAATTCACTCGAAGGAATTCCGATAATATAATCAATACTATTGATTATGATCAAGTATTTTCTCTGCCTACTGAAGAAGTTCAAGCGTTTCGAAGACGTTTTGAAACACTTCATACTTTTGTAGATACACGTTTAAAATTACACCAAGATCGTCTAGAAAGATTTCGAAGGTTTATGGAACATTATCAAAAATTTGAAGAATGGCTTTCAAATGTTGAAATGAAGCTTAATTTCCTAATAGAAGATATTGTTGGAAAGATTGAATATTTAATTCCTGACAGTGAATTGTCTATAATATCTGGAAAGGACTATTATTCTGATTTATCGGTCGGGCTTAGTTCAGTCTGTCAAGATAACAGTCTATCATATATATTGAACAAATCAATAAATTATGGTTGTCCATCATGCCTAATGCTGAAAATCAATTAGCTTGTTTAAGTTCCTTATTTTTATCAATTCACAAAGATGTCCAAAACCCAGAGAATTTCGAGAACAAAATCAATCACTCGAAGAATCACATATTTATTACATTAAAACAAAAGATTGATGATCTTATACAACATTTAAAAGAGTATCAAAATGCTAGTGATGAGTTTTCGAATAAACTGTCGAAATCAGCAAGCTTATATGAATAGTCAAGAGAAGAAGATCATTCAATTTTCAACAGGACAGATGAATAGTTCTTGTACAGATTCTATGATGAATAATAGGTAATGGTATGGTGAATTTACCTGATACCCACGATGATAAGTTACACTGTGTTCAGTCATTGAATCAAATTATCAATGATTTAAATAGTTCCGATTGTTGTAGTTTAATTCAAGGTCTACATGACTCACGTGAACATTTAATTTCAATTGTTAATATGATTAAGCAGACTAGTTCATCGCATCAAAACATTGTAGTTACATGTAATGATCGTTTAGATAAACACATACATTATGTTAACAATCATTTAACAAGATTAAAGAAATGTTGTGAAGATTTATTACGATTTTGGCAGTCAGCGGTTGATAATCATATGAAATTCCAAGATGTTTTTAATTCATGTTGTAATAAGCTTAAAGCAATCAAATCAAGTTTTCTTGAAGGTTGTCCATTTAACAATGACAATAAATCAACAGATATTATTGATGACGATGAAGTATCTTTTATTACGAAATGGAGTAAAGCCGATCAAATTTACACTTGTTTATTGGTATGGTTATCAGACTTAACCAACAGACTGGATCGATTCACAATAATTTCTTATCAGTCGTGTACAGAGTTATTTCAAACATTGTCTTTAACAACTGGCTTAAAAGGCCGTAATTCAATTAATGAACAATTGATAGAAATGAAACAATCAGCTAATCAGTTATCAAATGATTTAATAAGATATTCTCGGCAAATTGAAACATATATGATTGAACATTTAAGAATTATTGAGGAGAAAAATGAATTAAATACTTGGTTAAATGATCAAGAGCAAAAGCTACTTGAATATAATAAACCATTAGAAGTTCTGTCATTTGGTGAAACACCATCGTCATCACCATCACCGCCGACATCATCTGTGAATTCATTAAATTTCTTTTTATCTTCTTGGTCTACTCTGATTAATGAAAGACAATCGAATTTGCAGAACTTTCGAGTAAGTGATTAATATTTACTTTCAAGTATTATGCTTTATTTGGGTTTACTTTAGAAGTAATTAACCTCAACTTGAAGGTCATTTGTTAAAGCGACTAACTTCTAGTCACAAGATTGCAGGTCCAGATTTGCCGCTCCTAACTATTTAGCCATTGGGCAGCGGAATAGTACCACTTGCTTAATACCTGGCATGTAGATTGATATTGAGTATATGAATCTAGCTCTGGTAAATGAATGAAACTTTTTCAGTACTTCATGCTTGCAATTCTACATAGGAATAAACTCATGACCCGACCGTAGCTGCTACCTTGACGTGGTGGTCGGGCTTGCCTATCGTAATGACCCAACTGAGCAATACTGACTGTACCATATGTTCCTGTAGGTTCTACCATGCCAGGCAGGTCGATTGGAGAACGATGAGACTAAAAGCAGCTACTCAAGGTCTGAGGGCGAAGTCGTACTGCTAACTGCAGAGGGGTGTGACAGCAGTAAGGTGTTTCCCTCGGACAGCCAGCATCTGCAGCGATGCTGCCTTCTCACAAGGAAGGAAGGGTTAGAAAAGGTCGGCCCTAAAATTGTCACACCTCACCCTACCTCACGGATTTCCGTCTCCTGGCGGTATGGGTGCCCACTAAGGGCTTTTAAGTGCGGAGCTAATACTCTAAAAACCCTTCATAAAAAGGCCGTGCGTGACAGGCCTCAAGCAGTTATCTCTTGGGCTCTGCGGTCACGCTCTCAGGTCTCTAAGACCGATACTAATCTACCTTCTTTTTCAGGTTCCTCAAGAAACACCCTTCCACGGTGTGGGCAGCCGGGAAGTGACAACCTGCCCTCATACCCGCAAAAGCACGAGAGTTAAAGTGTTTTATAATACACATCAAATCATGAAGTCACTGAGTCTATGTGCAGCAGTCTTCATTTCCCTTCTTTGTAGTTAATTTATGTAGTAGCGCGAGTTTTTACATAATGTAATGGTTATTTTACTCCTTGATATTTTTAATTCGACTGACTCCGTAGTTTACACGACTTATTTTGATTGATTTGTTAATAAATAGGGATAAATGTCATGTTTATCTAGTCCTTTACTGTTGATTGAATATTTTTGACCATATTATGATATCATTACTAGTCTAAGTGACTTGATGCTGTGTTCATTATACTTTAACTTTCGTTAAATGAAGATAATCGATTAAATAACTTGAATCTAGGTTCCGTGCAAATTCTTACTCGTCAGTGATACATGCTTGCGATTTTGATGGGATTGATGTTCAATTATGGATTTGAATTGAACTGAATTATATACAGCAAAATGTGAGCCTCAAGGTTAGTCGTTGAAAGTCGAACACCTTGACAATTGATCCTCTGGCGTATTTTTTCACTATCCTATCGCGTTGAGATACATCATTATATTTAAGGATTCAGTAATACGATGTTAAAAAACATCATTTTCGAACCTTTTAAAGGTCATTGTCAATTAGAATGGTACAATTAGCTAATTTTCTTCGGGAAATTACCTTAAATCATTTTAGCGTAACATAGATTGGTGTATTATTAACTAAATGCTCAACTAACATTAATAGATATTAGCTACAGAGTCAAACTTTACACTACTCATATTGCATGTTTAGTGAATCATACTAGACATGGTATATGAAGTTGACGGGGTCAGTTATAAATAATCGAGATTGAATTTATCGTGAGCAAAGTAATATTGAGTACTATACGAGGTGTATGGGTGGCTTTTACCTCCTCGTCACGTATAATGGATATTTTTTGAGTTAAGACTGATCATGGCGTTATGCTAGTGTTACCTCCTGAACGAAACATTTGTGAAGCTAGGTGAAGCCTGTTATCTTTATGGTCTACAGTATTCAACCTTTCCTTTCGTAGTATGAAGACAGCATCGCTAGGGATGATAGTTATTTGATGAGAATTTGTTTTTATAGATGATAGTACAATTTCATTTTGGCACATTAAGTTGCTGATTTTAGTTCTTCTGCACTCTAACCAACATGTCTTAGAATCTGGGTCCTAAAAAAACGCCTTTTCCACTTAATATAAATGAATTATGTGATATACTAGGCAGATATGCCCGATTTCCATTTTGAAGTAGCATCTTCAGAAATTTGAATCGGCAGATGTTGGTTACCTAGTTTATCAGAGACATTAAATAACTACGGTATTCTGTAAGTGATAGAAATAAGTATTTGGTTTTTCAACGTATCCTCTACTACCATAGATTTCTTTTTACCTCTTATCAACATTTTTTCCTCAGCGAGTACTTCAGAATCTCTCCTCTCGAAGTCAACAATTACGATCATTTGAAGAACGCCAATCTCTAGCTGTTTTAAACTTACAAAACCAATGTGATTGATCGTGTGCATAAATCATCAATCTTCAATGACATTCATGTAAAACAACTGATTTCCGATATATCCTCCATTGATAACTTGAATAATCGTTATACCCATTTAGTGAATCATAATAAAGAGCTGATAAATAAACTTGAGAAAATCATTGATCAAGATACCAGATTTGGTGATTTTGCCAATTCTTTAGTATCTGAGATCAGTGCTCTATCAGATATTCTTCTTTCATTTGAAGAAACTTTCTTTACGATGAACTCCAGTATAATGATAATAGATAACAATAAATTACTCAGTAATTCACAAGATTTATGGACACGTGATTTTGTACAGAATAAAATCACTGAATTAAATCAACAAATACGCAATGTTTTCCTAAAGAAAAATATTTATACAAAATTGGATACATTTGAAGAGATGTTCATTAATTCAATTAGTTTAAATGAACCAGAGAAAAATTTAGCCAGTGAATTAATTAATTTAATAAAGAATCTATTAAATCAATTAGAACAGAAGATAAATGAACAAATTGCATTATTTTCTTTAATCCTAAATCAAATGCAAGATATGTCTAAAAATATTGATTATCAGAAAAATTGGTTTTCACAAATATCAATCAAGATGGAATCGCTTGAATCTCAGTTACCTATTGATTTACAATCTAAAAAGACATTATTAGTAAATTATCAGGTAAGATATATTAAACGAAAGTGGTGTATATAGAAGCTGAGTTGATGAAAAACCATTAGAAACGATTGTTCATTAAATAATTATGTTTATTCTACTAGTAAGAGTTTGTAATTCTATATAGCTGATATTTAAAACATCAGTTCATCAGGTTCTGTTGCGTATTCTGAGTGGATTATCATGACTATAACCTTTAGTCACAATTCTTTGTACATTTAGACTACAACTAACAGTGAAATTCAGGACATGTGTTTCGTTTTGTTTTAGACTTGTCAGATGGTAGTTAATACCGATGTGTCGCAAATTGGGTGGAGTAGATTGCTGATCACATGATAAATATGCTAAAACTTATGACAACCGACCATTTCGCAACACATAAATGTCAACAATCATTGATTAGTCGCAGTCTTTAATTACCACCAAATAAAAATTAGTAACTTCAATTAATACATTCATATTCGTTATTGTTTTTTTCTGTATTTAGTAGTTTAGTGACCAAGCTTTGAATCCAACTCCGTAAATGAATATCAGCACTGGAATCCAGCTATGTTTATTATAGTTTTAGATTTCGCGTTAATGATATTCTCAATAATCATTTCATAGAATTCTTATGATGGGGATTTCGATCTAATCATCATGGTGACAAACTAAAATTTCGATTTGATTATGAAAATATGATGAAGTATATTTAATCCTAAAGTTAACATTAAAAGATGCGATTGATCATTCTCTGTTATCCTTGTATATATGCACAACAAAAATTACAAACGCTTACTAATAGCTTTAAACCCATTGAGCAAATCAGTGGCTGTGTAGAATCAGTAGTTTGATACAGTAAATATTATATTTAAGTCTCAGTAGGTACATCAATACTATGACGCAATTTCTAAATAGAACTGATCATGCATACTGGAACCACTTGCTATTTAAACACCAGATGAACTGACTTATGATTATCCGTCAGCCGCTAGATCTGATCTTGAGTTCTATTCATGGTGGTATGGTGTGTGCACACGACTAAAGAATCCTATTCTAAGACTAATCAGTCATCCATTGTTGCCGAGATTTATATTATAATTTGTATAATTTTATAGTTTTTGCTTACTTTTATTATCTATTGTCCATTCTTCCCTAGGATATTTTAACTGATACTACGGAGCATATTTCAGAAGTCAATGCTATCCTGAAAAATACTTATTATAACACTCCGACGTTAGTTGATTCACAAAACTTACCTGATAGAATTTCCGAAAAATCAACAGATTGCAACCAGCATTTATCATCACATTCTATCAAGATGTATCCTGCTGATAGGCAATTAGTTAAAAGTCTAAAATCACTTGATCATGATATGAATCACCTATTGGAAAGAGTAAACTCAAGTATAACTCGATGGAAACGTGCCATAACTCGTCATGAAAATTTAATTGAATCCATACAAAATCTTGAAATGATGCTGTCAAAATGTATTGATAATATTTTTTATTGTGCTCACATTACAATGGATTTAGAAAATGATGGAGTTGGAATCATGTTGCTTAAATTTCCATCAAGTAGTGTACTTTCTAAGTGTATCAATATCACTACGGACATACATTAATTCTGAATTAAGTGAAGTCAACAGATTGTTAAATGATATTAACTTAACTTACGAAAGTATCTTACAAGATACATGTCCAGAACATATGAATAACATTAAATTACAAATAAAAAATAACCAAAATCAACTTACAAATCTTGAACATCAAATGCATACATTACAAGCTTATTTAATAAATCTTACCGATCGTATAGAACTATTCATATCTATCAATAGTAGTATAAATGAAAGAATTGTCAATCTTTCTAATCGACTTAAGTCTGAAAGTATAAATTTATGTTCAATTACATTGCAAGAAATTAAACGATATCATAATATTTGGCGAGGAGTAACTGAAACTGCAAAACAAATTCATCAAGATTATCTCGATGAAGTGATGCCTTTAATAGAAGAATTTAAACAATTGAAAAATGAACATGTACAATTCTTAAAATTGTACAAAGATAATTTTTCAATTGAATCAATTAATAATCAAAATAGCAATTGTTTACTGGAAGATTTTTCAACAGTTGAAACAATTACAATTCAATCCATTTTTACAGAAAATAATGAAAAACTCTCAGAAATTACTGATTTTATTACAGTAAGTTTTTTTATACACTTCACTAATCACGCTTACGCTCAATTTTAAGCGATTGTGTGAAGATTAATTATACCACTACCTGATTACCCCAAGTTAGATAAAATAAATGACGGGGGTGGGGAGTATGTAGTTCGAACTTTTTAATTGTCAGTTTCAAACCCAAATACGAAGTCTGTGTTGGTTTCATGCTAGGTTGTTATCGTTAGCGAAGTATGTCGATTACAATTATTGTTGTTGAAGATCTTTGAGCTTGTATAACGCTCACTGTTACACAGTCCCAACTATTGCTGCTACCTTGACGTGGCTGTCGGGATTACCTATCATGATGAATCAGTTGGGTTATACTGCCTGGAATAATCGTTCCTCGAAGTACTATCATGCCAGGCAGGTTGACTGAGGAACGTTGAGACTAAAAGCTGTAAATATAAGGTTGTACTGCTGAGTATATATTAAGGTGTGACAGCAGTAAGATGTTTTCCTGGGACAGCCAACATGATAGCAAAGCTGCTTTCTGACAAAGGAAGAATGGAGTTTGATGCACACCTCACCTTAGTCCACAGATTCCCTGGCCTCAAGCAGCCGTTCATTTTGCATTGCGATTAAACCTCCACCAGGTCTTTATGATCACCCCTAACTCAATATGCTTTCCAGGTACATCAAGAAATATCATTCCACGGTGTGGGCAATCGCGAAGTGAAAACGTCCTCTAACAGTACTCGTGGTCACCGCTGTCATAGTTGTTGCATAGATGTTGCAATGAGTTATCTCGTGCTGTGGCTTGCTTCTTGTTAGACTAATATATTTTAATATATTATTTACAAATCGCTAGCAGTACCCACACCAATATTTATTATCAGTCCATGAAATCACTGATTACATCAGATATGAACGATATGGTCTAGAATGTATCACAGTGCTATACGTACGTATTCATCATCTGTCATCGCATATATCCTGAGTGTCATTATTTTTTTTCCATGCGTAACATACTAATCATCCTTATTATGATTGCTGCTAGCCTACTTTAACTCCGTTGTTATTCCTCATGTTAATTTGATCTCATTAGTGTAATATTGTATGAAACAGTCTGATGCACGTTTATGCCACACTCTACGTTAGTATTGACTAAGTGACTGACAAAATGATACTCTCTTTTATTTTCAGACAGTCATTAAATCAATCGATAGAATTAGTTTCACTTGGTCACAATCTGAACAAAAATTTGCTCAGTGTCGCTCTTGGATCAACGGACTATCGAAAAAATTCGTACAAATTTCTCAAACTAACTTGAAAGATTCTGCTGATACTTTGTGTGTTACAGATAATGAAGCGTCAACAGCAGTAGTTGAAACTCATCAGTCATTATCAGCATCAGGTGATCTTGTTTTAAATCAACTGGATCAGTACACAGCTCAAACCCGTTTATCACTTTTAAAGGTAAGCTTTTTATTTTCTTATTTTCAAGAGGAATTTTGGTAATTGGTCGAGAAATCAGTATTTTTCTTGTAATAAACCTTGAAATTGATATAGGTAAAGTAGTTGAGATTTTCTTTCTTCCTTGAAATGGTTAAGTCAAACTATGCTGCCAAAGTTGAGCGATTCTTAAATGAACATGATACACTGAAACCAATTTGTAAAATATATTTTATGATGGAACGATTTCGGTAGATAGTTCAGTTTAACAAACAAGGTTTCACAAGGAAGTGAAAAGCAAACACAAGGAGAAACACTACTAGTGCTGATAACCTAGTGAATTTTGCGGGCTATTGGCTCATATATGGTTCAATGATCTACGGATATAACGGTGTAAATATTTAACGTGTTTTGATATATTTAACTAAGGCTTAGCAACTAAGTTTCATTTCACGTAGCGTATGGCTTATACCACAGGATGACAATTTCGGTCTGCGTACTTAATCGCATTTGTGGACCACAACAAATTTATTCAGGTTCGAATAGTTTTTCAGTCTCCTGCGTATTTCCCTTGTCCTGTGAACCTTGCATTCACTAAATGGATCTATGGTAATTCCATGGATAACGAATTCATGGTGTTATATTAATTTGTTAAGATACCTGTAAACTTAATTCATTAGTATGTATACACAATGGTGCTTAGCTAATTAAAGGTGTACGAATACACTATTTTTTATGTGAGCGATTGCTATCCTAGTTCAGAGAACTCTTACTGCAGTTAAACAATAAGCTACTTACCTTGTCCACTTCTGATAATTTTTCTTTACTATATTTTTGTTGCTCATCAAACGACCCATACTTTGTATTTTGTAAATACCAGACACGGGTTAAATGCCAGCTTGAATATGATCATGAAATCCACATCACGATTTTTGTTTGGAAGTATGGTTTAGTTTAATTTTTCAATCTAAATCTTCCCCCCCCCCTTCAGATCCTGTGCACAGATTAACTGATTTTCTAGTTAGGCATTAATTAGAGGTATTGCCTAGCTTAAAAATATTATCTAAATCATAAACTATATCCATTAAGGATCAACGATCATTAAGAATATGGATCATATTTCTTCCGGTTCGATCTGTGGTAAAGCTATATATGTGTATATTACTGAGTAGTAGTAGTTCTAATCTAAACTAAAGCATTTCTTAATCAATCCCATGATCCCATAATGCAAAGTCTCTGCTCAGTCTGAACATATAACGTTTTAATATTTTCCACAGGAGTTTCAAACAGAATTGAATCAGAATACCCAGCATTTTGATAATTATCGTGATGCATTGTCCAATATTCAGTCATTAGGCTCTACAATTGATTGTTTATATGATGCATTCAAACAATTTGAAGTCGACGCTATTGATAAATTAAAATTAAGTGAATGTAGTTTAATTCATAAATTAAATGAAGAATTGACACAATTTCAAATGAATTGGGAACAATTACAAATAGAAGTGAACAATACACATAACACAATTCATCAACAGTTAGAACAAATGGAGCAATTCGATTGTAAACAATTATCTTTACGTAAACTATTAACAGAAATTGAACAGAAAGCATATTTAGGGACCACATTCAACTAATAGCAGTGTAGTGGATTTTACTGAATTGGAGAAAGAAGTAATGAATTATTTAAATGATCAATGTATTGATGGAATCAGTGATAACCATCAAAACAAAGAGAAACATGTTGTTATTTTTGAGAAACTTATGAATGCTCAACAGAGTATTGTGGACTGGTGGGAGGTGAGTTGTATCGCCATGTGAATTGCTTTCTATTATTAATAATTAAGCCGTTTCATAAGTTAGTTTCGTATGCTTATTGCAAAATTTATGGTATGTGTATTACCTGTTTCGTGATTGATTGAACTCATAATGACAACAGTGAATTTTAAATACTGGATGAAATAGTAATTAGTTAGAAGAATACTAGGAGTGACCAAACCAAGGAGCGATATTAATTCATGAAGTCAATGATTATTCGGTTTTGGTCAAGGTTGAGACTTACTATTTGCAGAGTTATTGGTGACTTATAAGCAAGTGTAACAGTTACGACATTTTTCTTCTAGAAACTATGTCTACTTCACTTTTTATCGGAAACATTCAGCCTTGCCATGGTATCAACTCATCCAAGTTCAATCGTCGGTTATTATTTAGTATTGAAATCACAACTCAATGCAATAGTTGTCCAACGTTGTAGACGATTTTCTGCGTATTCTGTGATATCTTGGAATATAAATACCTCCTGTAACGGTTTGTGGTTAGTTAGCAACATAATAAACATCATCTTGTGGAATTTCTTTGTAGAGACATAATTCTTATTCACTATGGTCAAGGATCATTGATGCATGAGGAATCACTTTTGTTGTTTCGTAAGGACGGATGTATAACAACTGTTTCCGTTCTGTAATTCGAAGCTTCCGATGCAACCAAAAAAGGTAAAGATAGATCGTGATGAGTAAATAGTAGTCTCAATGACAGAATCTTCCTGATTATTTCGAATTTTGCATGACATTTTGTTGACAAGTTCCATCTGGTATTCCTTGCCAGCATAACTACTTTATATCATATCATATACTCCCTTAATGTGTGTTGACATATTTGCATGACAGATCTTATGTATCTGTCTGGTAGGTGTATTTGGTTTTAACAAATTAATTCTAGTTTGAAACCCTGTTTTATTTACTTACACTGTGTAGTATCATTTGCAGTGACCCTCAAATTATATTGTTGTACTGAAGAATACATAAATTTGTGGATGAGTTCCTGAAGGTAATGTTTGTGTTTATCGAATCCATTCAAGGATTTAAATCATGCGATTGAGTTACGCAAGAAATCTAAAATAAAAAAAATAGATCTGTCTTGATGAACATCACTTGAAGTTGATAATTCTAATGATAGTTCGTCATTAGCACTAACTCGATCAGTCACACTGTCACAAGACCTCTCGTTCTATTGGATTCGAATGCCGTTTTTAAATCACGGAATCTCAGTATTGTCGGATGTCCTTGTGTTTGTCCGTGGAGGAATGAATATTTAATCAATGGATCCACATCCATTTATAAAACCATCATTGTTGTTCTTGATGCCATTTAGCTTCAAAAAAGCATCCGTTGACTAAAGTGACCAGTGTTTCAAACTGCTAGTCACAATTAACAAATGAACAGTAATAATTTACAACAAGGACTTTGAAACACTTAATAAGGAAAACGTTGTGAATAAACAATTATGGCTTTGGATATCCGACATGTTAAGTAGTTAATATACAATTGGAATTCAGATACACTACTCAGTACATGAGAATAGCTTAGCAATGCGCTGGATATCTGAAACTAGTAAATGCTCAATGTATGTATAGAAATAAAGTCAATCTTCGGAGAATAAACGGACTATAAAATTTTAGTAGTATGAGTTGGGTTGAGTGTTACGAGTATATGTATGTACTTAGGAATATCGTACATGACAGTAGAGAAATGTCATCAGCTAAATATTCCAAGATGATTAATAATATTATAATCACCGAATAGCAATTAGTAGTATAGTATACTACACGGAAAGAAATAAAATGAGGGATTAGGAAGAAGTGGTAGGTGGAAGAAGAATAAACATAACCTTTTATCAGTTTGTATGATCTTGATGTTTTTATCTGTTGAAATAACTTTTATCTTCCCTACTCCCTCTCCTTTTTTAATTGTAAACATAAAGATGTTTGTTCAACAACTAGAAGAAGAAGTTCCTAAAGCAAAAGATGAATTGAAGACTATCAGTAGCATTCCTTTTCTTACTCCTACTGGTTTACTGAATCAGTTATTACGTATAGAAGAAATATTATTTAAATCTCGTGTAAGTTATGATGAAGGTCACCTAAGATTACTTTGTTGAGTTATTTTTTGCTTTTGATGAAATGTAGTTCACAGTTCAGTGGTTTACGTTATAAATTCAGTCAATATTCACGACAATTTAATCCTGACTCAACACTCTATAAACACCTCGTTTTCTGTAAGCAATCGGTTATGTGCTCCTCGCACCTGATCCTATATAGCGAGACCTGTTATTGTTCTGAGAGATTAGAGTGTTTTTTGTTTGACGGTATTAGATTGGAGTAATGTTTGAGTAGATCAGTAAGGTCTTCTGACGAAGGAAAAGTGTTGTATGTAATTTCAAAAAGCTGTAATACACGAGTTTTAAATCGTCAGTTGTAAGTTTAAGTTTCATATTTCCTTATCCAATTCAGATAACCTTATATCAAGACTAAATCTATCAGACGACTGATACACTGTCTTTTCGATACAGTATATTCACCGAAATTGATGGAAATCCGCAACCAAAATAATACTTTAATTGACAGTATGCATCAACCACTGGTTTCACTATACACGCAACCCATGCACATTTTAAGTAAATTCTCACACTGAATTTTATCAGTTAAAATCGATAGGTATCATTCAACCTAGGTTTTGTGTTATTTGTTCCGCATCTACAAGATATTCGGCAATCTTGAGGTGACCGATTCTCCCTGTGGAATTCGGCCTTGAGTCGTCCAGTTTCACAATCTGCAGCTAGTCGAGCTGCAAACGACTGTGATCTTCGTCCGAATAAAACAGAGAACATCAGTTTCCTCAACAATGGGTGGCGGAGGCTTTGCTAATGAAAGCTAAGTGGCATTAAACCTTGATTAATGAGATGCTTTTTGTCTACTACTTCCAACTACCTTGTATTGACAACTAGTAGACACACTGCTAACTGATCGATAGAATGTCGTCAATGCTGAAGGAATGAGAAAAAAATTAAAATTGGTCACTATTTAGGGATCAATCAGTGTGCAATTTTAATCGAAAAACTAGGTTCGTTTTATACATTTCATATTTGAATATCTATGTTGTATACCTCTCTTACGGAAAGTTGAATCATGTCACAGTAGTTAACTTAATCGATTTCCAACTACAGTCGCATAATTCATTCATGATCGATCGACTTCAGTCTAATTTTACTAACCCTGAAAAAGAGAACTTTGTCTCACTTACCTCAAATGTTACGTTAACGTTATAGTGAATATTTGAATGGCATCATGAATATTGCAAACTACTGACTACTTCCGATGGACTGATTTTTCTTCTTAAAATTTAAATGACGTCATTCATTTGTTTTCTTACAAAATTGATCTTTTTGTTTAAATTCATTATCAACAGGAATTTCTAATTATAAACAAAGAAGGTTTGAGTATTTTAAGTGATTGGATTAAATCTTGGCAGAATTGGCAACATTGGTGGGTCGTAGACAGTGGTGCAGATGATATTCTACAAAATCACGGTGGACCATCGAACTATGTTAATCAAATAAGTGTTTTCAATACAGATGGTTATTTAGACACTAAGAAATGCGTTGATTTACAAATTAAATTGGATCAACTTGATAAATTAAAAGAATCTGAAGGAAAACTGAAATTGATCGATTTAGTTGAGCAATCGAATAGTCTCCAGTTAATCAATGATCAACAGAGGAATCCAATGGCTTTCATTATCTTATCGAGTCAACAACAAATAACACCACTAAACGAGCAGACAACATCTCCTGTACAACATCCACGACAATTATCATTAACATTAAGTATTGCATTTATTCAAAAATTGATTCGTTACGCTAATCATCAATACTCTTCGGTGTTTGATGATCTTCCTATGGCTATAGATCGTTTAAACAGTAAACTATGTGTGATTAACGAATTTCTCGGTGAATTCAAACAGTTGTCTAACATACTTGTGGATACTGAGAGTAGTGTAGAAAAATTAGAATCATTTCTAACATACTGTAGTGATAATCAAATGGATGACTGTAAACATAATTCTTTGCAGAAATTACAATTTCTACTGAATATTGATTTCAATGAAATGACAAGTCATTATTTAGAAGCCAATTATTGTGAGATATCAACTAGTGATGATGTCAACCTTACTGAATGGGATGAAACAATGTTTATCGACTTTCTAAATCAACTTTCAATGTCTGTCAAACTATTGACAAAGGTAGTTCAGGTGAGTTGTTAGTAAGTAAAATTGGGTTTAATTGAATGGCCCCATTGCTGTAGAGTCTCATTAGGATGGAACAGTTGTCCAATGCACTCAAATCGGAGTTGCTTGATTGAAAAATTTATTCTGTTGCTTAACCAATCGGCATCAGCTATTTACTATAATTATGCTGTTTAAAAATGTATATAATGCGTGATGTGCTTCATTGCGTTTATAGGCAGGGTTTCTGATTTTTTTTGACTAAGGAAGATATAATGTTCTATTAGATGTGGGGTGATGTAAGGTGTCGGAATGAATTATATCTGTGTCAAGGTATTAGGTAAGCATCTGATGATGAATGCTAAGTAGAATGAAAATAAGTCCATAGTTTTCTACCAGCTGATTTCAACTACTTGATAACTAGGATATGAAATAAAATAATTTTTTTCAAAAGTATAACTATATCAGATGTTTAAAGGCAACACGTCTTGAAGTTATGAGAAGAATCAAAATAATAATAATAATGAAAGAATTGGGTGTAGTATGTCATTAGTAAACCATTTAAGGCAAGGAAAGAGATTGTTCAAATATTTTATGCACACATAGGTCCGGTTTGAAAAGGTGGATACCAATCGCTTCTGCTGTCTGTTAAAGACGTATGCGTAAACTATACAATCGGTTAGTTGGGACTCGACGAATTATTTTAAAAACTACGTCTACTTGATACTCCATGTCAACTAAATTTGCAAGCATAGATCTGTTTACTTGTCGTGGATGACCTGTGCTCAGCCATGGTGAATAATGTTCGGAAATTCTATGATGGACTTGCTGAATCGTGTGCCCAATGTAACTGGCCTTACAGGAATAGCCGAATTGTTATATACACATGGATGAGGTGAATTTGGCGAGTTTGTCTTTACTTCCTGTTCTTATGATATGATAGTTGTAGAATATGATGTGGAGTTTTACTGCAGTTCAAAGTCCTTGGAAATATAATGAGTATCTACCTCATACTATTGTTCCCGATGATTCATCCTGTTGTATTAGATATGAACATACTTTTTTTAAAATTTGTTTAAGGAACCCATAAATAATTATCCACATTTTTCCACTATTCTTGTTTATTTTTATTTAACTAGTCGAATAGTGAAAAACTCTACTCTTTAGAGACATCCGCTTGTATGCTTGGAGTTTTCATAACACAGACAAGGAAGCAAATAGCAACAGAAGCAATACCTCTTAATGGACGAAATCAAGTCAAATTAATGGAACTAGACATTATCACATCACATCATTCAGAACTGGTTAAACGAGTTCAATCGATCGTTGAACGAACAGATTCTTGCATGGGTTTATTAAACAAATTAATGTACAGTTTTAGTTCAGTTAGTGAATGGATTAATCAATTGGAACAGACTGTCTCAAATTATGCTAATCTCTCTGGTGATCGACACACATTACAAGCTAGACTGGAATTAGTGAAAGTAGGTTATTGAATTTCTATTTTATGAGGTTCAAAATTATACGACCGTAATTTTTCTTGATTCTTTTAACGTTATTCTCTCTTCTGAATTCCTTTCTTTCTCATTTTCAAGAAACGACTCGTAAGTCATGTTGCTGTTTTATGACAAATGTTGTCCGTCTTTCTATATGTTGTCATCATTGTTGTTGGGTTTCTTATGCTTTTAACACTAGCTGAGTTCTGAATAGTTCACATTTAAACCATCTAGGTTAAAGAATATAACATCAAAGCTTTACCATACTGTACAGGTTGATTTACAATATCGAGTGGTAATTTGTAGTCTCTGTAGTTTCGTTTTTTTGGAAATGGAAATACTGCTTACATATAATTCTAAAATGGTATTCAAAATTCGTTGAAATTTTTATAGTGATAAGCATTCTTTTTGAATACAGCGTAAAAACATATTCTGATTGGTTCCTACCTAAACTATACTTTAACCGAGAAATCCTTTCCTCCAAGAGTCGTAGATGTGAATAATAAATGCTAAATCATAGCGAATGGAAATAAATGTACTTTCCATTGTTTGTTTTATCCCGAAAAATGGTCCGAGGCATATAATCAAAATCAAAAATATCAAATAGACGTCATAACAATTCAAACCTAAAACCTGGTCTTATCACGTTATAATGTTGAGTTGCGGTTACTAAGTGATATTTGTAGTGAATAGTGCTATATATGTATGATATTGACAATAATGATTCAGAAAAGGGCTAGAATCTCTGTTGACAACTAAAAGCAAGAATGAGAAATGGAAGTCCCCTAGCGTCACACTGACCTTATGAAAATGCGTATGTGTGTGTGAGGACAGTCATGTGTAATTCTAGGCGTTCGGTAATGAATCTATGTTTTAATTACTGACGAAATAATTAGTTACCTATTGTCGTTGATTTTCATGTTGATGAAAAATTCGATTGACTGACTTCATAGACTAAAATCGTATTTAGTTATAGTTCGGCTAATTATTATCCATCATTTTTGTTTAGATTATTTGGATTTGCCGATACATAGTGCATTATAACTGTTAGTATTTCTTCGTTAATACTAAAACTGTTCTGAAGAATCCCAGCTCTATCAAGTGTCTGGTTTTTAATAAATGTAAAATGCAGACACAAATACCGTACCATTCCAACAGTCACTTCAAACATCATTTACTACACATACAGCATCAACATTATAAGACTATTGAACACGTTTTTAGGTTAAAATTATTGTGCCAGTCTATTTGATATTTTTGACTTTGAAGCTCCGATCAGATTGCCAGACTGAGCGTAGTGTATTTGTTTCATTTACCTATGATTTTACAAATAGGATATACATCTGATATTTATAAACCTGATGCCCAATTTTTATCCATTTGTTAGTTCAAAATATGGCGAATTTCTATATTACACATTTGATTCTCTACCAGTCTATAGAGTACAGTTGTACTTCAACTTGTCATCTGTATTTGTATCAATATAATTTTAGCGTTAATTGTTTTACGTCTGTGCTTCTAACTGCTGCGTACACTTTACTTAGGACCCATAATGTTTAAGCGGGCTAGTTAAGAATCGTTTTTTAGATTGGGAAGAAAAATGTATAGTTGTGACAATCGTTGAAAAATGTGCCCTATATAACAAAATATCTACTCGTCGCATATGTATGTTTGCTATTCGTTGACCAATCATATGTCACTTACTTTACATGTTAATCTGACTAGTTAACTAATAGTATACCTGTTAAACTGTATTTCATACTTTAATGATATAGTTTAATCGAAAGTATCTAGGACCCTAAGCAGATTGTTTAAATATTTCATAATTGGACTGTATTTTTCTCCACTAAGTTCTTCTGTCCTTGAAAATTGAAGGGAAACATTAACTGTACTTTAAGCTAACACTTAATGCACTTTTTATCTATCCAGACAATAATTTGATGTATCTCTGTTTATTCTCGAGTGAAAATTCAATCATTCTTGGCCTTATGTATCATAGATGTAACTATAGTATACTTTCTATTTAATAATTTGATTTCTTATTATTTCATAGAACTGAATAACAGTCACAATTGAATTCCTGAAATGAAAACATAATATACTAATAAACTGGACTATATTTAATTATTTCGTAATAATAATTATCCAGGTACTCTGACAAACACTTCACGAATACATTGTAATGAATTAATAATTAATAGAAGTTGTCATTTAGATTGAGAATAGTAATATAACAAAACAATCTACAATTGTAACAGTAATATTTTATCTGAACTCGTAGTTATGTTGTGGTGAAATCAACGCAGATTGTTATAAGTAGAAATGCACTGAAGTAAACAAATTTACATGTTTCACGAGTGTCCTGACATGTTTCGGTATATGCAATACATATGTAGTTCAAGCGACTACTACTATGAGCAACCAGATAGACATAGACAAACACAGATACATAAAAAATTTATAATCAGGGGTATATGATTAATTATAGTAATGATAGTACAATGACCGATCGGAATGACACCTAAAAATATCATATGTGCACTAAACGGATCACATCAATGCAGGCTTATAATAAGCTTCTGATATCCAGCACGTTTTTAAGTAATTTAAAGACATCTAGAATTCAATAGAACTGCGATTCAGATGAGTTTTACTTAATACACTTAGATGGATTAACAATATACCGTGTAACCAAAGCCCTTTAAATGTATATCTAGTGACAGAATCACAACAACTTCGTCAAAATTATTTGAAGCTCCGGTATTTTTTTTTAGATTAAAGTTATTTACAGCTATTTCAGTATTGATTAAATGTGATGTATCCAGATATTTCGCTTATATTTCTGTTCATTTGATGAATGAATGCTCCATGTAAGGGTTTAAATTTGAACAAATAGTTCATTACATGCCCTAACATCTATTAAATATTTGTATTTTTTTTCCATTCAGCGTATCATATTGTACTGTGTTTACATATTCATTAAAGATAATTATGAATAATGGGTTAATAATTACACTTTCATATTGAATAACTACGGTTTTATCAACACATAACTCTGAATAAGGTTTTTGTCTCAGAACTAATGTCATTTCGTGTGGTAATCATTTTGATTTCCTGTGTTGTTGTTGTTGTTTTTGTTGTACAGTAATCAGTCTTTTTTTACGTAATCTCTGACATCTAGGGGAAACTTACTACAGATAGTCTTTTTCTTTTCTTCAAAACTTTTATCGAAGCAGGATTTAAATGTATTAAATAAAGAAGCATATGATCGTCTCACTGATATGAATAAATATGCCTTGAATTATTTCACACACTACGTACCTACAAGTCATCAAAGTTTAGAATTAATTGGAATGACAGATGTTGATAAATCTCAAAGACTCTTTAAAAACTTTGTGAACATTCCTTTCTGTTGTTTTAAATTTTATAAAATGTGGTTTGTATGCCATGAAAAAATTGAATACATCACGAAATCATTATCAGATTCTATTGAAGCATGGCAAGTATTTGAAGTGGATTGTGATACTTTGCAATTCATATGTCGTCATGTAGAAAATTGGTTAAAGGAGCAATCTACTTGGCTTGTAAGCGAACCGGAGCAAGTTACTGAAGAGTTGGAATTACTCCGATTTGTCTATTTTAGATTGGAAGTGAAATTCAGCATGGAAACTTCCCCTAAGAAGCTTGAATCGCCCAGTCAGTGTTTATCAAGTTATCAACTTGAACAAAAACAACGAATCTTAGAGTTGCTAGATAAGTCCACTTCACAGGTTGATCGTTTAAATTCCACTCTTAAACTTTTACCAAATCATCGTCATCAGCTATTATGCTCTGATAGTCCATCAACTCTGGATGAAAATAATTTATTAGTAAGGATAAAACAATTGCAACAGAAATCGAAGTGGTAACTGACTCATATGATTTAGCTTTGAACCGTATCAAAGGCCTCATTGTCACATTTAATCATTTACAAAGAATGACTAGTGAAATTTCAGATCTTTGGAGCACTCGTTTAAAACTGTTAACAGAATGGGACTCTAAAATACAGAGTGTAGAAAACACCTTATCGAAGTTATATTCGCGTATGGCTAAAATTAAAAAGCGATTCAGCAGTTCCGTTAGTGAAGAATCAGAAAAGTCGACATTTTCAGATGAAAATGATACTAGTGAAACATTTATAACAATTGAAGATAATTTAACATTGGTAGATGATATTAATAAGGAACGTGATGTGATCAGTGCTGAATTTGCTGAGTTACGCAGTCGTTTATGTAATTTGGCTACTTTCATGAATCGTAGTAGTCATAATAATCGACAGCAAAGAATGGGAGATCTCCAAAGTAATTGGGAAGAATTAGGCACTAATCTATTGAACTTACAGCACAACCTCGAACATAGAACCACAGTTTGGAGTGACCTAATCTTACAAGTAACAAATATATTGAATTGGTTCAATGAATTCAATGAACGTATGAAAGTATGGCACAACTCTTGTCCTTGGTTTTCAAATAATATACCTTGTGAACTTCTTAATCTTTTATCATTGAATACCTCTAAAGATTCTTTAAAAATATCTACATTAATTTTAAATGAAATGAAACGCTATTCAAAAGATACTTGCAAATTTCTTAAACAGTGTCAATCTCATTTGAGTTTAGCTCGAGCACAGCATTCAAAATTGTCATACTATCATTCAGAATTGAATAGCTCTGAACGCCACTGTACTGAAATTCAGATGGATGCTTATAATCAGTTGTGCAATATGATCACAGAATCTGTTGAAATAAACGATCAGATTGAAAGTAATTTAAACAGGAAACTATCTATTGGTGACCAATTCAATAATCAATTAAATCAGTTTATTACAAAATATGAAGCTTGTTTGTCCTGTATTAACGATATCAATAGAGAATTCGATCAATCTATAAGTTCCATGCCAAAATGTGATCTAGTCACCGAGTCTATGGAACAAAGCCAAGAAGTTCAGTCTTTGATTAAATCACGTTGTCTTATCTTAACTAAATTAATTGAACAAATTGGTGACGGGAAACAATTAAGTGATTTGTTGATTGATAATTTTAATGAAATGGCTGACGACAAAAATGATCCAACGCAACAGGAAGACGAAGCCGCAAACAAACAAAATTTGATTCAACATTTACAAGGACTTCTAAAAGAAGCCAATATTCTTGACTCGTTTTATCATTTAGATAATGCTAGTAAATCATCTGACGAATTAGGACAACATTATGCTTATTGTATTGCAAGATATTTAATTTGTGAATCCTTACAATTACGTGAAATGTTATCACATAAGTTAACGACAATTACAAATGAAACAGAGGAACAATTGAAATTAGATTCTGCGTTAAATTACTTCGAACAACAATTAAAGAAATGTCAAGATGAAATGAATCAGATTATGAATCTATCAATTTATCGATCGAAATCACATGAATCGAGTTCAGTCATCGATAATGGTAGCGATAACACTGATGTTGGTACATTACCATTGAAACCAACAAGTATGAATGCTGATAGTTCTACTTTATATTGGTCTCATCTGAAACAATCAGCAAATGATTGTGAAAATCGAATAAATCAGTTAGATAATTGTATACAATGTATGATTGATTTAGGCAAACATGATTTAATGGCAATTGAACAAGGTTTAAATAACTATACTACTAGAACTGGAAAATTGGATTTAAAATGTTCACATCGTTTTAATGAACTTAAATCAAAGCATGAAATTAATTTGAATAAGATGAAGAAATTTAAAAATCAACTCAATAATGAATTCGAATCTTGGCATCAGTTTATCATAAATCAAGAAAAAGCGGAACACTGGTTAAATATCAATGAATCTCTCAGTAAGAAAGTACTATATGTTGTGACTATGGATGATGAACAAGTGCACCAACAAATGACTACTGAGACTGACGATTATATCAATTCAGATACTAAATCTGAACGAAAATTGAAAGTGATAGCTGGCGATAAGGAATTACTTTCGAAGCAACTTACTAATTTAGAACAATTAGAAATTGACTTAAAAGAGAATGGGATTGAATTACGTGAACATGCGGAACAGGCGGCACGTAATTTATTATTCAACCTAATTCCTAATTCTATGAATATAACTCAAGATAAACAATTCAAGTTGAATAGTAAATCTGAAGCTATTTATTATGTTAATATGGCTATTGAGAGTTTACTTAACCGGTTTGACGAATATAAGGTCAGGTTTACAAACGATTCATTCTAATCTTAGTGAGCAAATATCTATGTTGGTCTAAATTGGATACAAATTTAGAACAAATGAATCGTTGGCTACATACTATTGAATTGCAAGTGAACACAATGGAAATGGAGACGAACTCTTTGTCTACTATATTGATTAATGATATATCAGTACATAAAGCCGATGATTATTTCGCAGTGCATCAATTGAATGCATGGTCTAATTCAAAATTGTGTATTTTGACAAATTTATTAGATGAAATGTGTAGATATAGTGAAACTGAATTAATTCAATTAAAGGAACTTGTTCAAGCTCAAAATTCTATTGATCAGGTGTTTAAAGAGTACTCCAAAGATACTGATACTTTTACGTCAAATGGAGTGACTTTATTAGGACAAGATGCTTCTAAACGATTAAATGATATAAATGAACAACACTGTAAATTAAAAAGTCGTTTAGAGTTTCTAATTAATTCTAATCATGTTATTCTTAATTCTTGCGAGAAATTTGTTCGTAAACGATGTGAACTATTTCAGTGGTTGATAAGTCAGCGTCGTGAACTAGAACGTTTAGTGAGTCGAATTGAAGTGTATGGTTCTCAGTCTAGTCTTCAGCCGTTATCTACTATTTCGTTGAGTAATGAAATTGCCAAAATATGCGAAGTGTTTCACAAAACAACTTGTGATTTAGAAACGTTTAAGGCTCATATTTCAGCAAAATATGAAGAAGGTTTGACTGATGTTATTAAACTTATTGAAGAATTAGGTCAAATGACTCCCCTACGAATGGAACCAGCTGAAACGTATATTATGGACTTTTAAAAGAGATATTACAGATTTCTCTAATCAAATCACTGACAAACTAGAACATTTTCGTGTATGGAGTGATAAATGGTCAAATTTTTCACTTGATTGTAGTACTTTAATTCAGTGGATGGACGAACAAGAATCATTTATTCTTTCTATATTGAATGCTCATTCATCTGTCGGCTTAAGAGGTTCTTTCTTTCAAGTTACCGATTCCGATGTTGTTGAGAAAGAACTGAATAAGTTAACCGATCAGGTTAGTCGAAATCGACAATTTAGAATCGTTTTAATTGGACATCAGCCATCAATAGAGTCATTGGTTGTTAAAGCACAAAGTTTAATCAAGTGCACGATGTTCTCAAGTGGTGCATGTTTAAGTAGTGATGGTGAATATGAAGCATCCCTCAAGTCACTATCCTCTGGAAATTTTTCTGTTGGTACCATAGCAATGAATATAGCCACAAATCTTATGCAGAGATATCAGACTTTGATTAGTATTTGTGATCATCGATCAGAAGCATCTCAAACTGCAGAGAACATGATTAAACAATTATTGAATTCATGCAAAAATTATGATCAATGGGCTGGTGAGTTTCGTATCAAAGTGTCTGATGTAGATTATCTATTGAATTCATATGATTCTTCTATTACTTCATCACAAGATGTAGATAAATGTTCATCAATACGATTATCTGTAGTCAATTTGGAAACTAAAATTGAATCAGGAAAGAATTTGGTTCAGATTATAAAAAACTGCTTAGATCAATATATGATAGAATTAGTCGTCCAGGTTAATCGACGTTACTCAGAATTGAAAACTCTGTATCGTCCGGCTAACATAGACGACGAGACTTCTCATCATGATGATGACAACAAACCAGAAAATGTTTTGAATTATGCTGAAACTGATTATCAGTTACTGAATGAGATGGTTCAGTCACTACGTAGTAGGTTTGATAAAATTATGCAAAATGTTAGTCAACGGAATTTATTACATGAAAAATACACCACATGGGTTGAAACCACTGAAAGCCAGTTGGATTTGATTAGTTCTCACATAAATCTATCCGCTTTGTCCAAGATAATTTCAGAAGCATCCGTAAATGATTTTGATAAATTAATTGACAAAGTTATAAACTACTTGCATACTTCATCAGAATCTATTAGTGAATTAGCTATAGACATTAGAAAACAAAGTTCAGAACTAAAGAATTTTGACTGTATCGATAAAAGTCTACAAAATCGTTTTGATCAGATCGCTGAAAATATTCAGTCAACTCAGCAAAATATCTCAAATTGTTTGAAATTGTTTCATCAATTTCAAAATGAAGTAAAAATCTTCTCCACATGGATCTCAGACTGCGAAAATAAATTTATTCGTCTCTCCAATGGTGAATCAGATCAATTGGCAATATTTTTTCAGTCAGACAGTTTAACATTGATAATGAATAATGCTGACGATGAAGCTTGAACAAATTGTGCATCAGTTAGATATTTCTTGTCGAAGTTCAATATATCAACTAACTGAGGCTAAACATAAATTGTTGATTCTAAAAGAAATTAGTACAGCTCTTGAGAATCAGGGACACCAGTTGAATAAACAGTTAATTGAATCCGGTGAACAATTAACTAGCAAATTGAAAATTTTGGAGGAATTCTCAATGGGATTTGAAGCTAAATCGCTTAGTGGAGAATCTGGAAGATCACTTAGTTCATTGAATTCATCAGGTCATTTAAGTGTATTCAGTACAAAATCATATCGATCAACTGCAATGTCGTTTAATCAGGCTGGATAAAGTTCAGGCTGTTTTTACAATAAATTTAACCGAATTAGTTGATTGTTGGTCGGATTGGAAGATTAGTTTTGATAGATTAATTGATTGGTTAAATGGAACTGCTATTAATCTGAGACGTCCTATATTTCATTCACTCGATTCTTTATCAACGAAGCAACAATTGGCGAACAGTTTAAAGGTAATTTGCAATTTTCTTTAGAGTCAAATTGTTATGGAGGTCGAATGGTCCTCATTCTATCTGATAACATTTATTGTCAACTAATCTTAATGATAGGCGTTCAAGTAAACATATGAAAGTAGAAGAAATGCATAACATGAAATTATTTAGTTACAGATGTTTTTGAAGCATTGTGTATATTCCTGGAACAGTGAAGTAAGTGTTATGACGTTAAAATAGAGGCTGATTTGTTTATGTGAGATTATGACCAGTCAATATGAACTCATACGCCTGCAGGTAGTTACAAAGATGTTTAGAGCTATAGAAGGCAGAAATTGAAGAAAGTATGGATTATTGATAAAACAGCAGATATATATATATATATATATATATATATATATATATATATATATATGCAGAAAATAGGCTTCAGCGATGGAGTACAATTGCAAGATTGATGATTTTAGTCTTTTATAATACAGACTGTACAATGATAATGCGTACTATATGTTGCTTCTCCTCTATAGTGTTTACCGATAAGGTTAGTACTATTTTGTCGAGCAGGTGTTACATATTTTTGACTACTTCTTTAGATTTTCAGACAATTACAGTATTTGCTTGAAAAGTTCATTTTCATTTTTCGGAAGGTGAAACGACAGAAGGTCTATTTAATCCTTTTTTAAAGTTTTCTGTTTGTACTATCAACAGGATTACATAAGGAAAGTTTCAAAGATATTCCTTGATTAAGGTTCATTGCTTATTAGTCTTTCATGGTCATTAATTTCTTCTGTCTTTTTTTTAAAATAGGAAATTCATAACATTTGTCCTATTGAATTCACGTTGTATTTTAATAAAGAATTATTAGTTCAAATTCTAAGTTTTTGAGCTTATCATAATTTTCTCTTTACTAAATCATATTTTCTTAAATTTTATCTCCAATCTCTATACCTTTCCATTAGTACTTACTCTGTTACTACCTCCATTACTCTGGGAATCGGTCCGACAATTTAATTTCTATCTGCTAGTTGGGGCATGACAACTTGAACTGTCGTATGCATATACCAAGTTCTACGTTGTATCTGACTTACTGATTAACAGGATTATTAGCACAAAAATTCCATCAAAATTTCATATTTTTCTAAAACGATCAATCTTATTTTTATGACACATTTTTTTAATCACTGAATATATTTGATGTAGGAATTCTGTAGTAATCCTGTGTCGTTTCTTCAAAGAATAGAGGAGTAAGGAAAATATACGAATTACCTTCATGGTACTATTTAAATTTTTTAGTAATTCAATTCATGAAAAGTTATAAACCTTTCATGTAAGTGCATAGAAGCACATAGAGATAACAGACAATGTAAAATAGAAAACTTTCTAGTAGTGATTACACCTTTAAGAAAAACGGCGACTCAACACTTTGAGCAAGCTAAGATTTCGTTATACTTACGGAAAACTTTGTCAATCACTATTTTATGCTTGAATTGATAATTATTCAGTGTATAAAATGTCACTCAATCATAGTTTTCATATATCTGACGGTTTTTTTGAATTACTATATATGCATATTTTTGGAACAGGCATTCTATCAAGATTGTGTTGGAAAGAAGGCTGACTTCGATTTATGCTTATTAAAAGCGAATCATGTGAAGAGTTTAGCACCAAGTTGTAATCTATCTGATCAAAGTGAACAGTTATTTGAACAATATAAAAATACATTAGATACAGCATATGTGAGTATTTTAATATTTATGTTCTTCAATTAAATAGATGTGTAATGTTAAGTCATATTAACGGATACGCTCCAAATGCAATCAGTACTCTAGCTATTATTTACTTTTTATAGCTTCATATTCAAGTTCTACAATTATAATTTCATAATAACGTATATAAGCAACTGTTATCGTTTCTGGTTAATTCTTCAGTAGGATTTATTCTAATGATACAGTATTATTGACATATGAAGTCATTTCATGTGTCCGTAGTAACGATAAATTGAATCATATAACTAGTCATAACCTACTGAGGAGTCCCGTACTAAATTGAAACAGCTATCCACTGTTGCATGGTTCTCAATGGTACCCAACCGACCACAATCTGTGACGCATACATGCAAAAAGTTAAATACCGATCTCCACAGAATCATATCAATTCAAATTAGTGTATTATCCATGAGTCGAAAAACCACGATTTACCGACTAGAAAATGGCAAACAGATTCATTTCATTATCATTTTATTTCTACTAGTAAACTTTCTATTTTAAATGTTAATTTGAACATTTTTATTATTATGATTAGCTAAGTAATCAGTTTCATTGTTATCATCGTTTCGTGAAATACCTTGATTGATTCATATGTGCATATAAATATTACTGTGTATTAGAATTGAGCTTGACAGATATCTAATTGGAAACAATATATATGTCTCATATGTCTTGTTCTAATCTAACTGATGAAAGTTTTTAAGTTATAATATCATCTAGTAGGCATTGAGTTACATTCTAAGTACAACAATAACTTATATTGTCTAGTGGTTTCTCACATCAAAGTAGATGAAACAGAGTTCAAACTTACTCTTTTTAAGTAACTGAGACTTGAAATATGTAGTAGGTGTGTGATTATATGTAAGTAGTGAAGCAGAGATACAAATGAGTTGAAGTAAAATAAACAAATCAGGATGTGAACGATTTGTAAGACCATCTGTTATGTCTTAATTTTTCGAGCAGGAGATAAGAGTGTTGAATAATCCTCCTGAACGCTTTTTCGGGTTGATTTTCTTACAGCTTCAGCCACAGGTAAAATATGGAATAGAAAGCTGCAAAGGTAATATGGTCGATCAGTCTAGAAAATATTGATTGTTATATTGTAATTCAATGGTCTACAAATGTAGTATTTGTCTCGGAATTTCAGCGTCCTAGATCGCCATGTCATCTATTCTCTCCGCAGTTTAGCGCCTAGCTAGAGTGAAAACAGATATGATCTCTCGTATACATTGCTACTACATCATCCTAATGTCGGTATTATTGGTCTTTCGCTGCCCTATTAGCTTAATTTTAACATCAAAGACTATTCAGCTAGATGACGTGGATCCGAACCCAAGTTTCATTAGGATTGCAAGTCAATCCTTGGTTGATGAATGGCAAATATCACGAAACCTTAGTCGGAGTAGGGTCCTCTTCCAGCGTACTTCCAATCAGTCTAGCATAGTAATTTATTAGAAAAGAAGAAAATCAATTACTACAGATTGTTTATTAGTCAATCAGTCTGTTAGGCCATCGCAGTGTATATTTTAGTGACATTCACTATCATAGTAAAATGTTTATTTCAACTAGTATACAAAAAGCCAAGTTATTTTTCATTTTCTCTAACCCACTCTTTTGTTGTCAGTGAATGTAAAACTACAGTTAATATTAGTTTATATTTTCTCTCCTCATTATGTCTTTGTTTAAGGCCGCATTACAGCAAATGCAAAATTCCGTAGAAGTTCATGAACAGTTCAATCAAGATGTATCTCGTATTACTCAATGGCTTGAAAGTTTATCATTGAAGTTAAATAGTTTATCCACAAATGAAAATACTGATCGTGTTGGATTAGAGCAAAACCTTTTGATATGTCAAGTAAGTCTTATTCATTATTTTTTATTGTTACTATAGTTCTGTTCTTATAATTGTTGGATCTTTGGAATTTTCACTATTTCAAATCAAATTCCTAGTGCACTAAATATGAATTGTTCATAAACACCGTTTTTAGTTCGTAACTCATACATGAATACATAAATCTTGTGTTTAATATTACAAATATTGCTTTGTATAAATAATGAAGGGAAGTCATTCTCTTATTTATAGCTCCTATCCACTGACTGAAGCAAATGGTTTTCTTAGGGAGGTCCACTTCCTTAACCTTTAATCTAAAAGTCAAACAACAAGGTAGGGGAGGGCAATGTCAGAAGACACAGTCCCGTGGGAGTTGATCAGTTAGATGGTTTTGTACCCTATTCGTTTTCTTGTTATTTTTCGGCTCATATTCCATGTTAATTTGGAGATAGAGTTTCTTTTAGGATACACTTAGAAATCTCGATATATTCTTCAGAAGCTCTTAAAGAGTAGAGGATACTCCATCCAATCACCGTTCGAAAACATTTCTGGAATCTTTAACGCAGACAATAACCTAAACCCCATGATCTTGCATTGAATGAGTTGTAATTATGATTTCAGCTCTACACAAACTATTGATGCCTGTGTTTATTTGTACATATTTGAAACTTATTAAAATAAGCATTCCCTCTCATTTTCTTATATCTTCTGATTTGCTTCTTTGGTATCCTATCTATTCGAGTGCAAAAGTTTGTGTGGAGTATTATTGGTAGTCAAGCGCAAGGTAACAGTTTCCTTACTCTCATAGGTGAACTTTTGTATGTATCAACCCAGTTGTTGCTTTATATTTCGCTTCGTGTTTCCACCACCAGAAGGCAATCAGGGTTTACCTGATGAATACTATGAACGCATGGGCGTATGAGATTATTTCAAGAGAAAAATCTCTCCGCTATTGTCCGTACGACATCGTTTGGAAGGTTCTAGAAACAATTAAAATTCAAGGCCACATAACAAAATCTGTAGATCCTAATAAACTTAAATAGTTTTACAATGTAAGTAGCTGTTGTTTCGATCAGGAAAAAAGAAAACTTACAAGTGGAAGTGTATGCGAAATAGCATGAATCTGTTATTTGATAATATTCTTCACTAATAAACAAACTAATCAACTTAAACAAATTAATCTAATTTGCATAAGATTCTCACCTTATCCTATGTACTTTCATTGTTCGTTTTACTCAACATCAGTTCACAAAATATTATACTTGAGCTTTGGATACCACACTACAGACAGAATATTGAAGCTTCCATACATGAAAGTGATGTAAAATAAAGCAAAAGATTTCACTAGCTATATAACTGAAGAATCTTTTGATGTACCCCTGAAACTCCGCGTATGGTATCCAAACATAGACATTCACTCAACTACACTTAGCAAAAACAAAGATCCAGTACCTCTTAACATTTGTCTTTCTAAGGACTCAACTGCTACAACAGCTGGAGAACTTTTTATGATCTCATGTTCATTGAAATCTCATAACAATACACATTCAAGGCTTCACTAGGAATCGAGTTTTGTGACTGTCTGATCTTCAGTTATTCTCTAATTGATATCAGTCTTGTGGCGAAATATAAGTTGAACACTGAACAATCTTTTAATAAACCCACCGATTTTATCAATGATAATTTTTTTGAGTGATGATGATATTGCTAATCTGGCCTAATGATTATTTGCAACATTTTCAGTATTAACTTAGTGTAATGTTCCTATCTCTTCGAATCATTTTTCAGTCCATTGAATAAGTGAGTGTTTGACTTTAGTGTCTATTTCCATTAATTGTTTTTTTTCATTTAAAGAATCTGTAATTATCTATAATTGTCTCCTATGAAAATGCAAAACGTAGTACTGTCTGATATGATAAACTGAAAAATAAAAAAAAAGCCAAATATGGTGACCGTTAAGTGAAATCTTTAATGTTTCTCTTCGATGAAATGCTTACTTACCAAGTGAATAGAAAAATAATTTTAAAGCCAGAGTGTAAATCTTGCATATAACATCATCATAGATCTATCTACGTATACAATTTAATTCATTCGTAATGCTTTCCTTTTAAATGACTGTTCTTCTAGAACCTCTCAAAAACTATCACATGTCAATCTGAAACTTATATCTCACAATTGATTGACTTAGCTGATCAAGTCTGTCGTACAACGGATTCTATGACAAATAAAGAAATATTAGACAAAGTTGATGTATTTCGTCAATTAATTCGACAAAATATTCAACAGTTAACAGATATACAGTGCGATATTGAAAAGAAGCTGAATGTAATTAATGATTGGGAAAATGCCAAGTCTGTTGTTGTCCATGCATTAGATACAATAACACAAGCTATGTTAACAGCTATATTAGAAGCTAAGACATCTGTTGAACAAGTTAAACCGATTACATCTACTATTCTGTTAAATATTAAAGAAGAAAGTTTCAAGAAATTCGAAGTTAGTTGCAATTGGTATATTGTCAACTTGATTAGTTTTGTTGTGATCTATTTGATTTAATGTTGTGATTGATTTGAAAAATCCTGAATGTTAAAGAATTCACCTGATCGCTAGTTGAACATACTCATTTTACATATTCGATCAAAGTAATCAGACAGCACCTCGCCTTCTTTGTGGGAGTGTTATTTCTGAGAAATATAAAATCATAAACAGGTTAAGAATGGGCTTGACGACCTGAGACATTACCACAGAGCTCATAGGATGACTGCTGGAGACCAGTTTTAGACAAATTAGCTTCATACTTGTAAAGGTTTTATTTCCAGAGATGGAAATTCGTGAATCCAGATGAGTTATTATGTCCCACCATTATAACCCCACCCTTCCTTTATAGGAAGGTAACATAGCATCGTTCAATGGCAGTTATCTTAGGAAACACCTTACTGCCATCACACTCTTTTATAGCTGTAGTATGATTTCGCACTTGGACTGTTTTTAATTTTACTTCTCTTAAGCCGGCTGGCTTCCATGGTAGAACCTTAAGAAACAAATGTCTTAACTAAAATATCTTGATTGGTTCATCGTAACAGATAAGTCCAACTATCACGCCAAGGTAGCAGCTACGGTCATAGGTTTGTATACATAGTTTTTTTCGTCTAATTGTCTTGTTTCCTTTTACTATTCTATGATTTAGACAGTTTTGTAGATTTAGTGGATCATTAACGTTTTCAAAAAAATGAAAAATTAGTTATTTGTGAATTTTAATTTTTTGTTTGTGATCATTAAGATACTGTGATTTCAAAGTTTGAAACTACTTATTTACGTATCATGGCGCTTGTATGTTATTAGTAGTGCTCATAAGACATATTTAACTTGGTAAATGTTAGATAATTTAAGAACTACATAAGAGGCTTACATGCCAGTGAGCCAGGGAATATCTTTGGCACCGAATTTAGCTTATCCACAACGTTTTGACTGTTAATCATGTACGTTCTATGCGGCATATCCTGTCATTTCTAACTCATTTATTAGGTGCATCTGATGTATATTAGAGTATAATTTTCGATAACAAATGATTTAAGTTTAAGCAAGAGTTTTGAGGTGCCTGAAGTCGTCCGGTATAAACTTGTCAGTATGGCACTGCCCGATATTCACTATATAAAAGATAAGTATATCTAAAATTAATCCTTGGAATTAAGTCTTTAGTAAATATTCACTGTAATATGCATCACTCACCCACTGAATAATTAAGAAAGTGGCTGAAAGTACTAGCTTCAACATACATAATAAACAATAAAGATGGTATAAGTAACTTTGATCATTTGTATAAACACTTGTGAAGATTTAACTAAATATTTTGACAAAAATAAGGTACCAGTTATATAGTAAATACTAGAAGTAAGAAGAACTATATTCTAATGTCATCTTACTGTGTGTATAGTGAAAGCTTTGACGTAGTGTTCGCAATGTAACATGTATTGGAGTATTTTTGTGTATCTCCATTCCAATCTTGTTAAATACAACCAATAAAATATCCCTTTGGCTAGGGCTAAAGATAAATTTATAGCTTTTACCATCAAATCATTAATGCATGTAGGTAAATCAAATATACCGATCCATATAGTGATTGACAGTATAGCAAACAGTGTAATGATAGTAAATCAAGTAGTTTGAGATGAATTCATTACCATGATTGACTAAGCTACATCAATTGTTGTTGTCGACGTTATTGTTTGTTTTGATGAGGTAGATATTAAGAACTACGATTTTCGTTAATCAAGTTCCGATGGTATAGTTAACTGTAATCCATCTCTTGTATCTATGCTAGGTTTGCTCATATATATATATATATATATATATATATATATATATATATATATATTCAGCTGTTAATAGTTTTTTATGCGAAAAAATCTCCCTCGAATCCAATCCTGTATCCCATTTCTAATGAGTGTAATACTTTTGCTGACACAAGATTCTTGAGGTCGTCCTTGCATTTAGCAACTTTTTAAAACAGTTTACGTTCCTTTATCCTAGCATTCGACCTTATACATGTTTTTTCTACATACACAGTATTAAACTCACTTCATTTAATTCTCTCTTTTATGATCTTGACTTTGTCTATTATTAATAACGATCTTATGATATCGCTGACATAAAAAAACCTATTCTATACTTTGGTTAATTGAATTCTTCACAGATTGATGTTGGTGTGGTACCTTTAATAACGGAGGAGCACTGACGAGTTGTTTCCTGCTAGTATGGGACTCCTTATCATTGCACACTCTAGGTTGGCGAACATCTAATTCTCTGCACAACTGGGCCAACATGAAATAGTACAATTCTCAGTTCTATCAATCTGTGACGTGAGCGACGATGATCGATTATCATTGGTGATAACTGTCTTACTTCCGACAAGTCTGAATGAAATAGCTGTTCAGTGCTCCATGGTTTTTAATGGTACTATACCAACATCGATCTATGACGAATTCAATCAACAAAAACTTAATACCAGTCTCCACAAACCACCTTAATTCAATCATACTGTATTTGTTTAGTATCCTTCTGAATGACCTACTATTTTCTCCATAAAATCTAATTTTTTATTCAGAGTATCAAACAAGAACTTGAACTGGTTCAATTGAAAATAGATGAACTTAAAAAATGTACAGAGAAATACTTAGAATTTGAACATAAATTAAATGTAATGCAACAAGTTAATCAGTTAGTTGAAAAATATGCTAAAATGCAAAGTGAAATTGAAGTGAGTATATTTTGAAGTTCAGTATCTTCATTTTGTATGTATGTAAATATTTTACGATTTCTGTGAATAAAAATATGACTTAATACCTCAAAGTTAAATGGTTGTGAATAGTAACAGTGGGACTTTGAAATCGTGGAGATTAACTATTCAGTTTCATACTTCATGAAGTGCTTATTATGTTGCTTGGAAGGACAATGCGATCTTCCCCATTAAATCATCTAGTTTAATGAAGTAGCCAACTCAGAAACAGCAGAAATTCCATCAAAAATTTTCGTTAGATCCTTCAGTTACGAATATGCATAAAGGTCTATAAATGTAGGTGATGAGGAGATTTGTTGCATCCGCTCGAACTCACTGTTCTCTCATACTTGACTGAACAGTATGTTTATCAAAACTAGCACTACCTGGAGTTTGTTTAAATATTTTCCCAATCTCTGAGCAATATGGCTATTTTAGTTGTATTTTATTTGCAGAAGGATTGCTGAGTAGTCTCATTAAAACCTAACAAATAAGAGGGTTTTTCAAGAGTAGGGTTCATTAGTCTGACCAACTCTTTTTTGTATCTTTGTACACTACTGTTACTTCACGTCCGATTAATAACTTAACCTTTTTATTTGTAACTATTATCTAACTTATACGAATGTGACAATGAAGACATCTGGAGCGTCATCCGTACTCTTTGTGTTCTCTCCTTAATTTATTACGGCTCAATTAGGCAGTATATAAGCTTTTGTCTGTATTTTCGTTAGTTATTTTATCGAATTGAATGTAATGCATTTATTAAGCACAGTTCTGAGTACTCAATTTCGGGTTATATTGTTTGTGTGGACTTTGACGATACAACTTTCTGCAGAAATTGAAGTATATGTCACAGGGTTAGAACGTAAAGCTCCTTTGTCCTATGTCCGTTAACCTCTAAGTTATCGTTTCAGTTTTGATTGATAAGGAGAGTAGATCAGATGATTTGTGCTTATTTTTGCAGTAAGTGTGTTTTCTTGAGATTTACTTTCCTTTAATAGTTTCCATCGTTTGGGCTGATACCAGGTCTTCAAATAGGGTTGTACAGTCGTTGACTAATTGAAGTGAGAAAATGAGATCCTATTTTAAATTTCTTTGGTTATGGCTTTTTGACCCTTCTCTTATGGTCTTCATGATGGTTTTGTACTAGATGTAGACAGCTATCACTATTTAATAGGTAGAATGATGATTTAAGATCGCCTCACATTATTTATCAGCTGTTGCATATAAATTTGTAAATTGTTTTAAAGTAATGGCTTAACAATTACTCCTAAGTTGTATTTCTTGTGTTTGTAGGAAAAATTTTCGGTATCATTAAGTTCTCTGAGTTAAAAAGTTTAATTGTGAAGCTTTCTTTCTTGTAGTGGTCTTTATCTTCAGCGCTTACTTCGTGTAGAAGTAAGCACTTTTGATGATTTAGTAATTATTAAGCTTACCAATTCGTATGATTTTGTCTGTAAATTATTGTTTTCACAAACATATTACCTTGACGTACCATTCTATTCAAGTTTTCCATGGTTCAACGCTATTGATTAGCCCCTTTATGTGGATTGATATTTCGAATCGACATCGACGTATAGATTAATTCTTGACTAGTCCGAATGCTATGCTTCTAGTAATTCTTTGGAATTATTAGAATTTATTCGTTGCGAAGAGTCTTAAAATTCTTATTTGTATAGCTAATTTAATGACTTTCAATAAAATGGCTTCTTTCTATTTAATTTCTTTTTAATTCTAGATACGTCTAATTAAAACTGATAAAGAATTACAAAATCTTCGTGTATTTCATACAAAAATTGATGAATCAAAAAACTGGATCTTACAAATCTCTTTAAAATTAACAGCTATGCATGCTACTGATCCGGATGGACCACAAGGTATAATTCGTTTAGGACAAGCAGAAAATGAACTACGTAAACGCCTTATTGTATATCGTGAACAAAATTTAGCTGAATTGAAATCATTTATCGCAAATTGTCCATCAGAAAAAGATTTACTCGTTGAAACAGATCGAGTTTTGCAAACATTATTTCAAGCACATAGTGGTATTTCAATTAAAGTTGCTGAACAACTTATGGAAAACATGAATAGAATAAACAATCCCGTTCAGTTAAAAGGTGAAAAGGATGACAAAAATCAATTGGTAACAACTAAGGAGGATGGAAATAACACTTGTAGTCAATTTCAACTAAATCAAACGCTTTCTGTAAACGATTCAAGCCATACTAAAACTTGGGCAGAATTATTTCTTCTAGAAGTTGTTCAATTAGAGTCAAATTGTGAAAATTTAGAAGTTATGTGTCAGCGTATCAAAGTGAGCTGTAATAAGAATAATGTTTATTGATTAGTGGCGGTATTGCAGAGATTGTTACTAAGCAAAGTTGATTGGATTCGTCACAGATTAGTATTGGCAGGATACCACTGAAAACCAAAGAAAGCTAGCCAGCTGCTTCATCCCAGTAGGAAACTCTTCGGCTGTGCTCACCATTGATTCAACCTAACCCTGTGCACAACTAGGGTGATGTCTAATGGTAGAATTCCCACTTTCATCTACTTGTGATATGGAGTAGAGATCCGCCATTGTCATCAGTGATAACTGGCTTATTCTTGACTTCACCAGTCACGACTTTTCAGTTACCTCCGATGTCCCATTTTTTTGTTGTGCCATATCACAAATGGATAGATGTGGATGTTCTACCATTAGACACTGCCCCAGTGATGCAGATAGTTAGGCGTTTGCCAACCTTAATGTCCTGGGTTTGATTTCCCTAGTGGAATCTATCTTATTTGAAAGTCGTCAACAAAAATGAAACTGAATCCGAGTGCTGTCTCTATGGAAACTCACTATTCACAAAGGGTGCTAAAAATGTCAATAACTTGATAATTAATTCTTTCATTGATAATCATTTAAACATCTTACCAACTAAACACGTTTACGGTTATTTGAACTCAGTAGCTTAGTAGATAGTAATTTGAATGTTTGGATAAAAAGGTCCTAGGTCCTAGTCTCCGTGTGAATATCAACATTGAAATGTACCTAATACATCTAAATTGTAAGTTCCAAATTTAACAAAACATGTGTCCTAGAGTTCACTGGTGGCTATATTTCATCTACTCGAAAAACGTGCCAGAATGACTCATTTAAGACAGTCTGTTCAGGATATCAACAACAGACTAATTCAAACATTTAGTATTATCAATATAATTAGTATTATTTCTATTGTTTTCAGTATTATGGCAATAAAATTCCTTGTACATCTGATCATTTTTTTCACTGCTGACTTTTGTTGTATTTATTGCCTATAATTCATGTGTTTTCACTACAAATACGCATAGAACAATCTCTTAGTGGTATATGAAGTTAATCAATATTTATCATTTAGATTGCTTAGTGATCGACTAACGTTAAGTACGGAACCATTAAATGTAACATAGCAATAAACGTTTGTTTCATTCTAGTTTATGAATCTCTTACTAATGTTCACTAATGACTTAATCAGAGATCCATCATATAATGTTCAGTTCTTCCTGAGAGATTTTTAACTTAACTTCACTAAGTCAGTATCGGATGTCACGCGTGTCATTCGGCTCATGACATTGAATGGTCGATTCTCTGTATGTCTTTGTTTAATTGGCACCAAAGACTGAAAATATACTTTAAAATTTTATTAAAGGAGTGATTTGTGATTTCTTTGCTAAAGAACCTTCAAGTTTTTCAAATGAAGGAAGTCATCTAACTTCAAATATGTCTGGTTTGTGATCTTCAACAAACATGTGTAGCCTAGGTCATACATAATTCATGTTTTATTTTTAAATCGCTTTCGACCGATAAATTGTCATTCCTAAACTAAATGAGTAATACAATTAAATTATTTTGAACAGAATAATTTCATCTTTATGTTGTCTGAGTTTAAATCACGTATTGACATGGGTTAAACAATCATTATTAGCAGGAATCACTAGATAGTTGTCCTGTTTTGGTATGGTAATTTTCAGCAGTGTGGACATTGTTCCCATCAATAACTCTTTTTCAAGACCTTTAGGCTTCATAGTAAACATCCCGACCGTAGCTGCTACCTTGACGTGGTGGTCGGGCTTGCCTATCGTGATGATTCAACCGAGCTATATTGGCTGGAACATATGTTCCTGTAGGTTCTACCATGCCAGGCAGGTCGATTGGAGAACGATGAGACTAAAAGCAGCTACTCATGGTCTGAGGGCGAAGTCGTACTGCTGACTGCAAAGGGGTGTGATAGCAGTAAGGTGTTTTCCTCGGACAACCACCATCTGCAGCGATGCTGCCCTCTCACAAGGAAGGAGGGGTTAGAAAAGGTCGGCCTCTAAAAGTGTCACACCTCACCCTACCTCACGGAATTTCCGTCTCTGGCGGTATGGGTGCCCACTAAGGGCTTTTAAGTGCGGAGCTAATACTCTAAAAACCCTTCATAAAAAGGCCATGCGTGACAGGCCTCAAGCAGTTGTCCCTTGGGCTCTGCGGTCACGCTCTCAGGTCTCTAAGACCGATAATAATCTACCTTCTTTTTCAGGTTTCTCAAGAAACACCCTTCCATGGTGTGGGCAGCCAGGAAGTGAAAACCGCCCTCATACCTCTAACAGCACACGAGATCATCTTGTTTGAAGTAAACATAACCCTTAAGTCACTGAGCCAGAATCCAATAATTCTTATTTTTTATTTTCAGGATCGACTAATGGAACAACAACAGCGGTGGGCTAAATTCGTTTCAGTTCTTATACGTATAGACAAATTTCTACGTATAGAACTTGTCAAGTGGCGGTTGACAAATTCAACAAAATTTACTAATGTCAATGACGGCGCTGATTCTGAGGGTAATGCTATTGTTGTCAGCAATGTGGACAATGAGTATGACGGTGAAGTATCAATTGATAATGAAGATGAATCACTTCGGTCTGAAAATTCTAGAGAAGTAGAACTAGCATTTTATGAGGAGAATATATTACTTGGAAAAAATAATCAACCAAAAAATTCACAATTATCTTCACCATCTATACAAGAATTATTAGCACAAATAACTAATGTTAAAGCTATGCATGCTAAAATACAAGTAAGTTATATTGGTTACTACCCTCGTCGATGCTTTCGATAGCATTTACCATCTTCAATAATTGTATTATATTCAGCATTTTGTGTTATTTTTCCATTCATTTATTGACCCCACTTTTAACGTTCACTATTTTCTTTCGGTTTTTTCGTCTTCCACGTTGAAATAAGGCCCACTGCTTTGTTCATATCATACATGTTTGGGTAACTTTAAACACTTGAAATCTTAAATAGGAGTTACACTCCAATATGTTACACTAATCCACTCAAAATGAATAAGCAAATGGCCGTAGGTGTTGGTTACAACATGCCCAGTGAGTATTGAAGATGTTGCAAGAAACTGCAGCCAACTATTTGTTTAATATAATAAAGTAAAATGCAATTATTGTGTGTACCTTCCTTAATTTGGTTATTTATCTTGATATAACCCATAATGTAATAATATGAATGAGAAGAACTCATCGTTTGAATATATCACTCCAGCATTTTTGAGTGACTATTATAATTTGTTATGTTGGCGACCAAGACCATTCGTACATAGAAACAAAAATTCTAAAAATAGGCAGAACCGAAAAATCTGAAATCTCTTTGCTTAAGAAAACACTCTACAAAACCGTTGAATTCAAATACGGTCTATTTGCCGACTTGGGGGGGGGGGGTATACAAATACTACATTTATATAAAGTTATGTGTTAAATTAGTTAGACGTTTCCAAATAGTAATAATGGTGGTAGCTTTTATTATTAAGTACTTTAGTGAACATTGCGTGTTTAGTACAATATGGTATTCTCACCATTTGGTACTTTTACAAGTTACTTTATCCTTCAATATACGTTATGAAGAATGTAAATGTAAGCAAAGCAATGAAAAGGATGTATACTATTAGTCAGATCAACTATTATAACTGTTTTTATTCGCATTGCCTATGTTGGCCAGATGAGAAATTGTCATACTTTTATTCTTGTAATGCGTGTATGAAGTCTAATCTAGCTATATATCGTTTTGCCTAACTGTTTACAAGACAAAGACGTTAATGTGACGTCGTTTGTATTTGATGTAATAACACTTATCAGTTTTTTCCATGATTTTAAATGTTTACAATCACATTCATAATTCCATTCCACTCTATTCTACTACTATCCTTCATTGCTTTACACAACAGTATAATCTGTTCTCAAGAGCTCAGGGAAAATAATTGATAATGAAGTAGAATACTACGTAATAAACTGGATATCGAGTTTTTAATAAATGAAAAACTTTCAGTTATATTGACCAAATATGTGACGACCAAAATAGACCAGAAATTACACCAGGTAATATTTGGCAGAAATTTACGTCGACTACTGTTTAGACGTGTCGAAAAATTAGGATTTTATGTTTAAAGTAGTGGGAAGTGGAGGGGGAGTTGGTGGATGAGTGGGAAATATTATCCTTTAGTTTTCGATTTTATATTACCCTTCTATATTATTTATGAATAGATTAGAAGCTTTTGATTTTATGATCATCGAAGAATTTATTAGCTATAACCTGAATATGTTTAACAGTTACGACTAATTGATGCACGTAACTCCTTTTATTAATTTTGACGAGAGTATAAACAAGGATTTCAGTAGAATAATACGAACTCATTGTATTTCGTTTAATACTTACCACATAATAATAGTTTCAATGATCTATTACTTTTGATTTAATTACTCAAATTTCAACCCTGTTTTTAAACTAAATTTTAGATTTATCTACAGGAGTTGTCTGCTGTGAAACATCGATGCTCAACACCACCCCCACGTCCTACCATATCAACAGGTTTGGCTTCATTAAGCCAATATTATAATCCATCGACAGTATTAACTGAACTATTGAACAATAATGATACCAGTCAAGATGTTAATGTCGCTTTACCTACTGATAATGTCTTGTTACCTCATACTACTACTGCTGCTGGGCATGCGTTGTCCAGTAAGAAATTACAACTACCTGAAGAAAAAATGCATGCATTAAGTGGTCAAGATTTACGTCGAAGAGCTTCACATATGAATGAACAACTTGAGATTGAATTGAAACGAGTTAGTTATGTATATACACATATATTTGGCTATATATGCACATCCATGAAATTCTGTTGAATTATGTTGCATTTCTTTCGAGTGTAACTGGACTGTAGGATACAATTATTTGAGCATAAGTGTCATTGAGGCATTTCTTGAGTTACTTAGGTAAAATCCAGGTATAAATGTTAACACTAAGCATAGGTCATTAGGCAAATACGACAAGTCAGTTGATGAGAGAATAATGACTAGAATTTACGTTATGTACACCCAACCATTACCGACCTTGAGGTGCAATGTTAAATGAAGTAAAAATAAAGTTAGAAGAAAGCTGAGATTAGTCAAACCATGATACGACATTAGTTCATGAAATGATTGACTATTGTATTCTGTGTCGAATAACACACGAATCTCTTTGTCTAAAATAATTAAGCTGCAATTACGAATGATGAATAAATCAGTTTAACACTTCGGGTGCAAGTTAATGCAAACTATTAAATTTTGTAGCTTACATCCCAAAGTGATTCTGGGATTAGCGAGCATTGGAAACTGAAGATCATTTTAAAACTGTTTCATCTTAGTATGAGGCTCGTCGACTGCACATATTCTTGACACTACCAAAATGATTGAACACTATACCTGCAGATTACTCTGTCTTAATTCACAAACCTAATTTCAGTCAATTTACTGTATTCCATTAACTCATCTTATACAATAGATAATTTAACTACCTCAATCCCGTCACAGTTAAGCCCTGTTGGTAATGGTTTCTCAACATAATTTTGAAACTTGCCTCAGTAACTAGTGAAATTTCTCGACCTTTTTCTACTTATTCTTCTAACATTTTTTTGCATACAGCTTGATAAATACATTGAAACTCTACAAGATTTAAAAGTTCGATGGGATCAACAAAATCTTTGTGAAGTAGAATTTCTCAATTGGTTACATCAGAAACAAACTGAATTTGAACAAGCTATTCATCATTCACAACAACATCAGTTACAGCCTCATATGAATGAAATTTGCACTTATCCAAATTCTGATCATCATCATTATTCTCAATTATACAAAGCGATGGATACAGTACGTTTAGAAAATTTACTCAACGAATTACACTCTAAAAAGACAATTATTGAACGATTAAAAACTCAATGTAAATCATTAATGCCACTTAACAGTAAAACACCATATTCACATAATATTAAACTCATTGAATATGAATATAGTACACTTGTGAAAAAGATACAAGAGAATCTTAATAATCGTCGTTTACTGACAAGTCAAGCGTTAGAAGCCACAAAATTAACTGATAAATTACACACTAGTTTACATGAAGTTGTCAAACGTTCAACAGGTATCGATAATGTACAGTGTTCAATAAATGCAGAACTTAATAAAATTGGAGTAAGTTTTTTTTTAAGACTCTAGTTATCCACAATGTTTTCAATGTTCACTAAAGGTGTTGTATCTAGAGATTCCGGTCACTTTTTCGTTCACTATGATGAATGATGAGTCTAACATATTAGAGGGTAGATGTTTTTAAAGATCTCGTTTCAATGTGCTGTAGTTATTATCATCTGTTTAATATGAACATATCTAGCGTAGCATAATCTGACATACCGAATGAAATGACAAAGCTTGAAATGAATATATTGCACTCGTCAGGTAAATGAATGAAAAATGACCGAGTGTATTTACTATCCACAAGAAACATGATTGTATATTGAAAGCCTTGGAGATACATCCAACTAGTTCTTATCTATAATGGGTGTTTTTCTTAATTTAAGGTTGTTTTGTGAAGATTGGTTATAGTTTATTGTTTGCATTAATCACAAATGGATCTCAGTTATTACTGTTGAGAAACATGATGCACTGAATAGTTGTTTTCTCCTAGTTTGGTACTTTTCAGCATTTAGTACCTGCATTTCCACTAAGGATAGAGCCCACACCTTCAAGTCTAGTGAAGAATACTTAGGTGTCAACATTACTGTGCTCAGTGTTAAAGAGTAAGATTACCACAGCAGTCTGTTTGTTCTACTGTAATGTCTCATAGTATGAGGAAACAACTGTCCATTGCTCCCAGATTCTTAATTTTTATATAAGATCAATGCAAACAGTAAATTGGTTTTATTTTATGTCGCGCATGTTTTTCAGTGTTGATTCTTGATGTTGTTTTTTAGTGTATGGTTCTACCACTTCCTGTTATTTCTTCAGTGGTAAAATGTTGTATGCAAACAATTGTATACCTTTTGTTGTAAGTCGTTCCTTGTTGTATTTAATCACTGTTGTTTCCACTGTTATGTTCAATTCGTTTTGTTTTCTTTACATGTTCACATTTTGATTGTACATCTGTTTTCTTTTTCATTTCTCTTCATTCCTTTATACATGTATACGAACATTTAAATATACATGCAAAGTGGAAACATCCTCATGAAAAGCATGTTATCAAAGCATCTAATCAACATAAAATCTCTAAACAACCATCTTTTGGTGTTGCTACAAGTAGCTCTAATCACCTTTTAGCTACAAGTCCTGAATTAAAACAATCATTTGGCCGAGTATCAACACCGATTCCAACGTCAGGCATACCACAGCCTGTATCACTAACTAACCAATCAGATTTGAATATACGCAAACCATTGGATCAAAATGTAAAAGGAATAACTGATTGGTTATGGTATTCTGCTTCTTCGATTTTACCCGATTCCTCATTATTACCTGCAGATGCTAATGAAACTTGGGAGATGGATCAATTACCTACAGTGTTTGATGTTAATCATGAACAGAATTTAGATAGATCAAGATCGTCTTCTCGTATTTCACTTGCTATTCAGCGACCATGGACTGCATTCAGAAAATTGGAGCAACGAAATAAACGAGCCAGTTTTACAGAATTGATGTGAATATGTCTAAAGACATTAAAGGATCTAGTAAGTATAAAGCCGGTAAAGTATTTAGTCATACAAAACCAATTGCAGCAACACAACCAAGTGGGACTTCGTTATGGAGATCACAATCAGCAAAAGTATTACCACTTGAAACTAACATGGATAAAATATCTAGTCACTCAATTTGGAATATTTCAAGTGCTGTTGATCCATTTGACGATACAAATATTGCATGTCCTGAAAGATACTCAACACAAAATTCTATGATTCCAATGTTATTACGACGTAGTATATCACCTATAGTTAGTAAAACTTTCGGTCACAGGACAGATTATAAGTTTCCATTTCATTTAGCTAGTTCTGTTAGATATAGTGGAATAGTCGATCAGCATTCGTCATCTGTGATCAATCAAGATTCCAGTCAAATAGATCCTCTTACTTCATGTCATCGTCTTGCTACCACTACATATTCTTATGTAACTAAAAGTAACAATAGTAGTTTGTCACATTCCTTTCTATTTCGACCACAATTAACTTCATTATCCCAACAAAGTCTTCATGAATATTCTCACAGACCTTCTCTTCATCATTCAATTCGTGTCTCAGGGTTAGTAAGTGGTTATGATTTCTCTTCACCAAGTGTATCTGAATTTGAAAATGTATTTTGTTCTGGTAGACCACAACCAATGGGTGCATCAATATCTGACAATTTGTTATCTCCAAAAGTAAAACCATTCAAAGAGCAGGAATTTTATGATTTAACTAGACGACGTGCTACTGAACCATTTCAAGAAAGTTTCGGATCATCAAGTAATTTTATTCAAAATATACCTAATACTTCCACCTCTTCGTCTGTTATTCAACAATCATTTAGTAATCCAATTGATTCAGTTCATATAATACGACCACAAACTATCGCTCAATTAGCTCTTCAACGTTATCGTAATCAACAGTTACAGCGTCAATTCAGATCGAAACGTTAATCTATGATCTTCCGTTGATTATTGTTTATCTGTTTTTCTAAATATTGCAACATATCATCCAGATTTTTGTTTTTTAATATTTACCAAAAAAAGTATTCAAATGAATTTGTAATAAACAATTTTCTTTAAACTATACATGTATGCATATATTTAGCATGTAATTAGCTTCATTTCATATTCTGTCATTGGTCTCCTCCTCTCTTGTATTCTTGTTCCTTGGCATTTTCTATGGAACTCAGAAATGATCACACACGAAAAAAAGAACTTTTTATCTGTAGACCAAGTGTTAAGCATAGCATAATTGTGATAAATATAGCAGTTTATAAGGCTGTCTTTGTATATAAATATATAAATTATGGCTTCCTTTCTGGTTATTCTCTGTAAAACATCTCATACTGTGTTTATATGTCTTCAATAGCTAGACTTTTCAATTCTTTATTTTATATAGGCTTAATTACATACATATCATGTTTTATTGTGTATAAGCTTGACAGTTATGTACATATTAAGATTATTCAATGTGTATGTATGTAGATACATCAATGGTATTTCTCTGCACTCTAAGTACTGAATACCACGTAAATATAGACAGTCTTTTCTTATAGTTTGAAAATTGTTTAACAACTTCTTCCAGAAAAAAAAGTATGAAGTACTTTTCTTTCCATTTTATACCGACATCTGTTGTTAAATACGTACATGTACGTATTTGAATGAAGCCAAGTAGTTTGTCTAATTTATTACTACTCTTTATGTTTAGAAGCGGATAGTTGAGTATGTTTGTGTGTACTGTTTTCTACTTATTCTGACCTACAAATGTGTTGCTGGGATTTATTTCAATGATCTATTTTTTTTCCTTTTATTTGATAATTTGCTTCTTTTTTTCTCTTTATTAATTAAATTCCTAGTAGTGATTGTTTATTCTTATTGTTACACTACTTGGGGAAGTTAGTGTTAATCACAAACAATTTTGCAGTAAAAGATATAAACACTGATTATCAGTTAAAGAATAATCCCGAACTTGAACGACTGTGAAGTGATTTCAACCAATTAGAATAAATACAAGTCTTTACTAATGATTACTTCCTTTTTTAAGAGTTTAATGTGATTTATAGTGTTACATTGATTTTACGACAATACAACGATGTATGAACAACTTCTGGTAACAGTAGTTATTACGTAATTCTTGTCGAATTCAAATCGACGCCAGATGAACATAAAAGTTATTACAGATCGTAGTAAACATCAATTATCCGATTGCATTTATTTAGTGTGTATATGAAATGAAAAGATGATTTACTTAGGAGAATAGCTAGATTCCTACTCATCCTATTGGTTGAAACCGAAACAGTAATATTTATATGTAGATTGCGGAAGGTTCCTAACATCAGTAGGTTAGAATAACTTCATTTAATAAATAACCGAAATATAGTAATCAGAGAACATCTAAGTTAATTTTTTTCGTGAAGAATAAGCTCTAAAATTTTATACAATTCATTACATAATCAGTATGTTTGACAGAAGTATTGACTCATGAAAGGAAGGTGAATTTGAATACACATACAGCTGGACGTTATTATTGATACACAACATAATTGAGGAAAGTTGCAAGTTAGCAGATACGAACTATATGCCGAAGAATATTCTGAAACAGTGATAGCGATGAAGGGCTAAGTAATACAAAACGAATAGTTACGTAATGAGCAGAACTCATTTATTTAGGAAAAGAGTCTAGATAGAGTGCTGTAACCATGTAATGAAGTGAGTCCGGAAATCTCTTATAACGTAGTGAAATAGTGATTATATCACTAAACCGGATAGTGATGAATGTTCTTCTTTGTGATACATAAATCCGATTTTTGACTCCTGATGACAATGGCTTGAACAATTTTTTTTTATCACCTTATAATGCTTCAAAATATCAACTTCATGTCCTATTTCTGATAGATCTCTACGGATAGTCAGTCAGTCAGTTACAACGTAGAACTTGGTACATGCGTACATCAGTTCAAGTTGCCATGCTTCAATAAGCTAATAGAGATTAAATTGTCGGACCAAATCCCAGAGTAGGGGAGGCAGTAACAGAGTAAGTACTAATAGAAAGGCATAGAGATCAGAGATGTCTCTAGGGATAACTCCTTGAAAGGTATATCTTTTTTCTTGAATGAAGGATTTTCGAATATGTTCAAAGAATCCATGATAAATCCATCTTTCTGTTCAGTAAATATAGTTGCTTTGGCAGTCACATATGAACAAATTTGACCGTAACATGGAATTGAATTATTGAAAATGTTGTTATACATAAGATTAATAGTCTAGCTACAATATAGGCTGTTGTTAGTGAGGCGTTAATATTTACACCGAATGCTATTGCAGATAGGTAAAAATGGGCTACTTTACTGATTGTAATTGCATTTCTGAAAAATTTAGTAAATTTTTCTATCCTTATCAGTGAATATTTTATGTGGCCGTTTTCTCTCAGATACTTTTTAATTCTAATCAACCCTTATTTTAATTTGTGATTGGCACATATCCTTTTCGTTCTAAAAAGAGTATTCTGATTAATGTTTCCTTAAGATTGATTAGGGCAGTAACTATTAAAACTTAGATAAAGTACATTCCATATACTCTTATGACAAACTTGACGTTGATTTGTACCATCTCCTTTCCCTTGTATAATGGCGTTAAGTAAGTGGAACTTGTTTTATAATAAACTGAATGTTATGGCAGGCATTTTGTAGGAACGTATCATTTGTTTACATGTACACAAAATAAGAGTACCGGCAATTTATCCTCACTATTCTGTCATTGCATTGATTGCTTGATTAAGTATCATCCTTGAAAGCTTGTGTGTAACTACATTCAATACTTTTATTAATGTTAACATATTGTAAGCAGTAGATGAACAGAATTAAATGTAACAAAATGTATTCATTTTATTTATAATGAAATGTCTATTTTCTCTCTATTCTAAGAATGTTTTGTAGAGGTATCTTTCGTTCTTAAAGATTATTAATGAATAAGATCGATGTGTATATTGAAAGTTGACAATATGGATACTGAAATTTTCAGAATATACAAGTATATCAGGGTGTGATATTAGATTATCTACAGGATATTGTTTTTCAACATGGAATAAAAATACACACGTGTTATGTGAATAATTAGTAAAACTGTAAACGACACAGTATTGTCAACATGAACTGTAAATCTTTGCAGTTAGCTAAACTTGTCTGAAGAATGTATACACATATACATCTGGATTAACCACGTTATATCTCATTGTGTTTTGATCTATCATTTGTAATAAGTCAGTCTCATCATTTCAACTCCGCCCACAGCTCTTCTAGGGTTGCTGCCAGTCATCATTTCCGTTTACTAGGACACTAATAACTTAGAAATACAGTAATATTCGAAGTTTAATAATTGTTCAATTGTTACTATTTAGTGAAATATTGTATTTTAGTTACGATTTGCTATCTAATCAATTGCAATGTGTCACTCGATTGTCTGTGCTCTCACTAACTTTTCATGGCTTGACATAATGGTGATTCATTCTTTTGCGTAGAAATTAAACAAGTAAATGTATTATTAATGATTATCTAGTCAAGAAGTTTTATGTTAAGTGTTCAGAAGCTGTTCTGTTATTGACGATGACGGTAATACTACTACTATGTATACCATAACTGAGTTTCGTAAGCGGCATGTAATTTATATTAATACCTTAGCAATTTCTCGACAAACTGGTACTCAAACTACTCATGTAGATTTTAAACGTGATACTGCTTAATGTTAATTATTTTAATACCCAGTAATCCTGGATGTGGGATAGCCAAGTTATACTCGTCATAAAAAGTACCGTTATGAATGCTTTATTTGATCATAGAGAAGTTACCTTTACGTAACATAGCCTATAAACCAGAAATTAGCATTGGTTTGGTAAGCACTTACACGAAAACAACCCAAGAGTGTAGTTTTCGTGAAAACACAGTTCCTGTGCGTATCCACACAAAATGCTAAATGTTTTCTTATAAACAGCTATAATTCATCTCATGCCTCAATAAATACGTTAAAACTCAAGTCTAAAATAGACAACCAGTATAGTGCAACCTGATATGCTGAATGAAAAGCACAAATATTTTGGATGTAAGCGCTGGAAATGAATTGTTTAATATAAACTCTAGAATGGAACTCTTATTCGGTAAATGAATAGGAAAATGGCTGGCAATGCAGCATTTGACATACTTATTGGTCATTGAAGACATTGCTGATAAAATTACGACTAAAAGTTGAATCATGAGGTCACTAACCCTTTCTAATGCCTATCACCCAGCGTCTCCAATAATTGTTCACAATAATTGTACGGAACTCCATCAAGTAGTCTGGATTCAACAACATGAATATGATGAATTGGGTGACTCAAGTAAGATGACTAACTTTTAGAACTGTTTATCAGAAGACTGTTTCACTTATTTTAGTTACATGTACGTTAAAAATTTTATTTTTATTATACTTTTATTTCCATCGCCTTAGCCTCACATTAGACTCATTAAGTGTAGCCATTTCATTATCTATTCAAGAATTGCGCTTGATTAACTGCGTATCCCCCAGTTTCCTGTCACTATTGTCCTTGTTTTGTATTGCTATTATTTGCCTAACTGGCTAATTGCAAGATCAGGCTTTGTATGTAAGCAGATGGGTGAAACATAAATGGAATTTGGATGTTTGACTCAATTATCTTGTATCCTTTATCAGACCTAGGACTATCAAGATCGAGGCAAATTCGCAGGCATCTATCAATCAGCCTTATTGTTCGCGGTCACTATACTAGTTCCTGAAAGTTCGCATCAATAATTTGGTTGACTGTTATCCGTAGTGGTTGGAGTTCATGACATATCAAATCGGTATAATAGTGGATACTTTATGAACTGATGCCACTTTCTGCGCGCTGCCAATTTTCTTCACCCTACTTCTCTAGTCAACATGGTGTTTCCGAGTAGGCTGTAGTTAAGTATATACGCGTTGCATATTTCAATCACGTTAATGGTTGAAGATTTACAAATTATCTATAGATTAACTATTTTTATATATTATCCTACAGTTAACTATAACATTCTTTACTGTGAATCACTGTCCTTTCTCAAAGACACATCATGTTGTCAGTGGATTCAGTTCTCTACTTTATTCCTGAGTGAATCATAAGAATCTGCACTGAATTTTTTTATATTTTTAAACATGGAAACGTACGTATAATGTGTTTTTGAGACTTGTCATATCAAAATGATCTTCATATCATTTTCATATGACCACTGTTATTTTCACATATGGATAATACTGACAATTCGTCAGTAAAGGATCACTATATTTCCAAATATTTGTTAAAATTTCTAGAAATGCATTTATATATAACGGTAATTAACAACCTCTACTCAATGTCCATTAAGACTATTGCAGCGTTACAATGAAGCTATTCAGTGAAAGAAACAAAATGCCACTTATGTAGTTCAGTAATTAAAATTTTCCTTAGAGTTTCTTATTCTCATTCTTACATTATAGAATTGTATTGATGAAGTCAGTTGTGTGCAAAAGGAATTGCAAAATATTGAAAATGCAGCTAACCGATGTTTATTGTATGTGGATTCAAGGACACGAGACGATTTCCAAGTGTATATAAGGTAAGTAAACTCCACGATTTGCTACCATATTCAATAAAATTTTATTTCTTTAAGTTCTAGAAAGATATTACTACACGTATTCATTATGTAACAATAAAATTGATTTTATTAAGATGATGCCTAAGATTTGTAGCTCAGGTGTGTTGTGTTTTTCATGAGACAAATGGTTTGGTAATGAAACTATCATTGCCTTTCTAAACAACATTTTCAGTACTTACTTCAGAAAGAAGTGGTGAGAATTTTTTTACCCTTTATAGTGCTGATCGAATTCTATCGATTGAATTGTAATATGCTCACTAGTCTTGATATAACTTCATAGGTGGTGGCTTTGGGCTAGTCGACAGGAAACTTTGAAAAGGATCGAATCAGCCATAAAACATCAGCTCCCTCAAGATACTATATAGACCATACTAAAAAGCGTCGAATGGTACGAAACCTAGATGAAGCAGGGTTCCTTGTCAACTGCCCTTTAACTACTATCCATCCATTCATAGTACACACCTTACCGAGTAACAGACTAGTAGTCGCAGAATAAACGTTGGAGTTTGATTAACCCTACTAGGACTAGAAGGATATAACATTGGTCACTCTTCAGTTATTGGTCAATATAAAGTAAGAAGTTTAAGAGTATGTAGTGATCTGTATTTTTAAAACTTGACGTACACAACGTATGCGTATATATATTCACATATAGACATGCATCACTGGGATGATCCGCATACAGATGTCTTGTCATTGAGTCTTAACTAGGTTACTAATTCACTTACGAAACCTACCTGCATTCGCATCTTACACTTACTTTGTAGATTTGTTACAGCATTTAATCCATCTAAACTTTCTCGGAGTATCACAAATATACTTTTGAGTCATATTTTAAATATTACGATAGTTTAAGACATTACCAAATGAAATAATAAACATTACCGTTCACACAGATCAAGATATGAAAAATTGGATAGTGCATACGAAGTACTTCATACAACGTTGGATCAATTTGGTATGCATTCAATATATGTCACGATTTATATGAAACAATTAAGCGATATTTTGAAGAGATTGTGTATTCTATACAAAGAAATAACGAAACCTATAACCATAGATCTCATCAATACAAATTCAAATAGTACTATTCAACTACTTAACAACCATGATGTAAGTTATTTTATTTCGATGACTGAATTGATGACAAATCTATTAGAATTTAATACAAACGAGTTAATTTAAACAAATTAACGACTATGATTTTACATATTTGAAATAGTAATTAATCAAACTTTATGAGTAAACAATGTTAAAATCTACTGTAATCCACCGGGAAATAGTACTTAAAGTTCTATGTTTCTAATTTATTTACCCTTTACAACTGTCAACATCGCACACTATCAACTAGTTCATAAGTTGTTAATAGTCCATGAATAAATAACAATTTTCTAATGTTAACAGTTAGTTAATAAAATCAAGAACTTCATAGACTAATTTAATTTTACTGATAATTGCACTGTTCTGATGGCATATATTTCTAATCTTTTACTATTTGGTAATTGTTGATAATTTCACTTGACGGAGAAATTGTAGAAGATGTAGAAACCTTTATATACTTGAGCAGCAGAGTCATCTATAAACAAGAAGGGTCTGATGCAGATGTGAAGCATGGGTCGGAAAGACAAGAGCAGAAATTTTACAACTAAAAATTATCTGGAATTCAAATCAACTGTCAGCCAGCAACAAACCTAGAATTCTCAATGCAATTGTGAAGACAGTTCTATTGTATGGAGCTGAAACTTGAAAAACTACAAAAAGTATCATTCAAACGATACAAGTATTTATTAACACTTGTCTGCGTATGATACTTCGGATCCGTAGGCCGGATACTATCAACAACAACCTCCTATGGCAAAGAAAAAGTTAACTTCCAGCCGAGGAAGAAATCAGGAAAAGACGCTGGAGGTGGATAGGACACGCACTGAGGAAACCACTAAATTGTATCGGAAGACAAGTATTAACATGGAATCCTGAAGATCGAAGCAAAAAAGGGGAAGACTCAAGAATGCATTACATCGGGAATCGGAGACAGACATGAAGAGAATGAAGAGCTCTTGGGGAGAGCTTAAAAGGAAAGCTCAGGACAGAGTTGGTTTGAGAATACTGGTCGTCTGCCTATGCTCTACATGGGGTAACAAGCATTGATTAATTGATTGAATTGTTGGTAATTATTGTTAACTTTTAGTATTAATTGAAATCGAGAGAAAAGCTTTATAAGACTTGTAATTAATATACGACATCTACATAGTAACCTTAAAGTAATAAATAACACCTATGGAGAGTGAGATAGTCATCAACGATGGCATTTACTAATCATCACGCTATATTACAATTTAATGAAATGAGATATTATGCAATCGGGAGCCGACTGAATGATGCAGATTGTTAAGCGTTCACCAGTGATCCGAAGATTCCAAACTCCACTTCTTGAAAGTATCTCATACTAGGAGACAGCTATCCAATGCCTCATGGTTATTAATAGTATTGTTGGGTAGAACTGGAAAACCTCTCGGAAGTCGTAGAAATCAATAGGAAACATTGTATCCAATCAGCACGCAAAAAGTTGTTTTATCGGAAACGTTTAGACAATGAGAAGTCACGTGATATGTCTTTGATTGGATAGTTATCTTACTGCTACTGTATTTAGCAGATACACAAATTTCTAGAAGCCCAAAGGACATTTATGATACTATAAATATCCTAGTTTTCTGTACCTGATGGAGCATTTGCAGTCAAGTGTTATTTGCTGCGTTTCCTGCCTTCTCTCTTGTGTTTACGTTGAGGTGTAGCTTTAGCCTGGGGGTCGTATCATAACTTAGAAGCCGAATTAGTCAGTCAACCTAGACGAGATAACGATTGACGACAGAGATTTGACGGTTGATAAAAAAAAAAGCAAAACTACGCGTCACAACAAGTATCCGACTATTTAAGGCAATCACGAGAAACTTAGTACTCATTTCCACAAAACCATTTCATTTGAGCTTCATATATTAATAGTTACACTATTTTGATGGTCTATGTTTCTAATCTTGGACTATTTGATGGGATTATTCCTGTTAATCTCTCATTAGTATGCAATTTATACTTAGTAATCGTAAAGTGTTAGGCAGCATACATACGCTTTAGTTAAAATATTAAAATAATTTGAATATAATTGATAAAGACGGAAAAAAATCCGTTTTTCGGTTAAAAAAATTATCGAAATTAGATAATAAGGTTAGGCTTGGTAGCAGATCATCCTCACCCTCCCTCGCCTCTAGAAGCTAAAATATCGGATAACAATGAGAAAATTCATTAATGCCCTTTCATTTTCAACCCAATAAACAAATAGTTTGTTATTTCTAAAATTAGTATGAACTCATAAGATTAATTAGCAAATACACAATAATGTTTGCTATTCACACCAGAAGTCAAATTACAATTATGTTGCTACAATCTGTTTTTCTCAGGGTAAGTCATACCGACTTCTAAATTGTATGCTACATAACTCATACAACAATAATTCTAGTATAATATTGTAAAAAGTATGTTTTCGATTACTACTAGGAAGCCGTACACTGTATTCTGTGTATTAGTCGGCTACATACTTTGCATAATAAACTACTAGAATCATTGTTGTAAAAGTTACATACTGAGATAGTTTTGTACATGAATCATCCTGTTAGCGAGAAGTTGTTACACTACTTTGAGATCATCACTACTTAATCTTTCTAATCTTATCTTCGTTACAATTTATTTCAAGTTAAATGTTTCAAGAATTTATCAACTTCGAGAAGAAACTTTTCATTTGATTATGAAAATTAATTCATTTGAGTCAATGTCATTACATCTAGAAAATTCAAATTATCAATATTTTAACTTGATAACACAATTAAAATGGAAATTTCAAGAATTGAATAATTTAGAGTTTCAATTTGTCGATGATGGTATTCAATCATTCAATAAACTAGCACTACTGTCAACATCTCCGATGAATCCTAAGATTATTCAACAGTATGATTATGGTTCAGCGCCTAGACGAAGGGAATTCTTAGTTCAATATGATATATTATGTAAATTATTTTTTGAGAAATTGAATTCTATTAAATTGAAATTAGAAAATATCAACGAGATGTTTACGTGTCTTCCAAAACAAGATGTATTTCTCAATAGAGATCATTTTATAGATTCCTATTCAATTCAACCACCATTTAGTAATGTTTATAAATCTTGGAATACTATGAAATACTTCTTGGGATCATATTTGGAGAAACTGAAAGTAAGCTCTGTATTATCAATGGCGTTGCTACAGAGATCTGATCAATTTGTTGACTGAAACTTTTACACATTTCATGGTTATTAGAAATCAACAGACACGTCAACTGTTTTCATTCTTGCAAGTTAAATTAAAGAATGCAATTTTTGAAATTACAGCCCATCCACTTTAAGACATTAATTCCAGTGTAAATGATATCAGTAGGCTTCATATAGCAAAAGTATGGTTCAATGAGAAATATCGAAAAATTATAAGCCACAGTATTAATGTCGTAGAAACATATTTTGAAAAGTAGGGTTGATAAAAGTTATTGACACTGAAGATCAAGTAGGAGATAGAAAATGAATGAATCTGAGTTAGTTAAACTAGTTCCAAGCTATGTCACTAGTGATTTTAAACCACTAGTCATCATTATCAGGCGGATCACGGATGAGAAGTATGTATCGCATATAAAGTTCATATCGATATTCAATGGATTAGTCAAGTAAAACCATTAGCATTTGTAGAGTTTTGAGGTACATGACTGCTAGACATTTAAAGCCCTGGCATAAAAGACATGAATTAAATCCTGACTTCAGCTGATTTACATCGATCTTACGCTTAACTGTAGTAATACTCATCATTCGACACACCATACGAGTAGTACAATTACATATGGATCTCTACTTTATTGTTCTTGAAATTTTCAAATCAACACATAACATCTGTCTATGAAATCACAAACTGTTGAACTAAGTTGTTTTTGATACACGCAGACCATTTGGCGAGTGTTCATTGGTTAACGATTTTTACTAACATGCCTTGGAATTGATCACAGTAGCGTAGATACTTTCACTCGTTATCCCCCTACAAAAACCTGAGTTCAAAGTATTTTATGCATACTTTGTTGTAATGATTCAACTACATTTTTGGAATTTGATATTTCTTTTAGAGTATTGAAACGTCTATAGAAAGTGCTGAATTCGACTCTTCAATTTTATCAATATCATTGACAATCCAACATGTACTTACATATGAATCAAAACAATGGATTAATGATCAATTATGTAGTAAGTTTTAGTTAATTTTCGACTTAGTAATAATCTAAGTATAAAACTGACCGCTACTAAATGGTCAATTAGTATGAATAACTCAGTACTACAAAGAATCAGTTTCAGGCTGAGTAATTCAGTGATAATCCTTCTTACTGTGAAATTGTATGATCTAGATTCGAATTCACAAAAATGTACCGTTTCCTTCAAGACTGCAGGTACGCTTTCTTTGGTGGTTACTAACTAACGTGAAACCTAAGTCACAAAGGACCTCTTACTAAGTACCTCCAACCACCTGACAGCATAGTTTTATGAAGTGCGTTAAATAATTAAGGGCGATTAGCATGAGGCCCTGAACTTAAGTTGTATTCTAATTAACACTCATTGTCAAAGGGGTATTCGAGACTTTCAGTGAACTGGTACTATCCATGGGATTTTACCAGTTGTTACCATTTAATAAAAATAACTAGATGTCGTAAATCTTTGAAGGAGTAGTTGTCATTGATTCAGGGCAGTCACATATAGCATGACGAACGTATGTATGCATGTTCACTAATAACAAAAACAGATTCAATCAATTAACTGTAATCATTTCCATATTTCCAAGTAAAAGAAAATTATTTATTATATGCAATAATTCTACAAATGAGGTATATATTCTATTACGATATCACTAAACTATTCAAATTGTAACTATCCTTTTCTAGAACTGAGATAGTTAAATTGATGGGTAGATAGGTAGCAAACAATATCAGTTTAAGTAAAATCTTAGAACTAAACGAACATGATAATGCGATTTATTTATCTAGCATAGATTCATGTATTCCGCTTTTAGCAACATTTTCTGTATAAAGATAATTGACACTACCGGCTAACGAAATTTGAAACAGGTAGATCAGGATTTGATCAAGTCAAAAGCCTTAACAATTATACCACCAACCCATAAACGTGTTGTTGATTACTACTTAGTGATTAATTAGTGGCCCGATAGTATCATTTGATTTCAAACTCTACTAGGAGTATCAGAGGTATGAAGACTGTGTACGAGTACCAACCAGTATAAAAGTTGACGTAAGTAGGTTTACTTTCAGATCGCTTCTGTTATGACGTCAAAAAGCTGCTTACGATTGATACGTACGATCAATTAATGGATATAACTTTGCGTGCGCGAAATTACAATGATAAACGCAAATGAGTGCCAAGTCGATCCATGTATGTTTGCCCGATGCCCATTAAATCTAAGGCCAGAATCAGAAAAACACGAACCAATGAATCAACCGGATAAATTATATTATGTTTCAAGCGTTCCTTTATACATATACAGACCAGACCACGCAGCCAGCTAATTATGGAATCAACATTAATGCAAAACAAGGCAGATAGTGGTAATGAATAGAGGTAACATGTACACAATCAATTATTGTAGTTCACAAATGAGCGATGATATACTGTGAGTAAATATGCCAAATGGGAGGATAGGGCAAGGGGAACGTAACATTGAGAGGAATAAAATGTTTACATTACACACAACTAAAATTACTAAAACAGTCATCCAAAAAATTGTTCTGAAGTTAGTTATTCTTCTCTAATTACCCAATATCATGGCTTTCATTCTCGTCATATTAAAATATTTACTTCAATTATAATAGATGTAGCTTTTTTCTTGAATCAGTTTCTTCTTACAAATACACCTTTCACGTATTTTTATCATTTAAAACGTTCCATTTTTGTTTAGATATTTATAAGAATATAATTTTTAATGTTATTTATTGTGAACGACAAATAAATTCAATTGTATATCTACGGAGACGTGTTGAACACTTGCTTCATGAATATGATCAACATTATATGTCAGTTATTGATGGAATGTCAAAAGATTTCTATTCAGGTCAGCAAGATAAAAGTAAGCCAAAACAATTTGAAATTAATGTGACTTATTTGGCTTATGAATAGTTCATTGATATGATACTAAACAATACAAGTTTGGATTCTGTTGGTGGGGAGGGGATACTAGTTTTTTTCGAGAGTGCATGTAGACCATGCTGATGAGCGTCAACTATCAGGATTTCATCTCATTTACCTCCAACCACTTCACATGCTATACCAAATTAATTAGATTAGGGACTATGTTAACTAATACATTCGATAGAATTTGATCAGCATTGAGGACTAGACAACATGACACTGTTATTCTTTTAGTGAAAATTATCGGTGTTTGTGAATATTGTAGCCTATGAAATAAGACTTCAATCTATTCTACTATAATAGTGCTGGGAATAATCAGTTTCTATAAATCATCACATTATAAACTGATTAAGATGGAGCAATGAAAAATAACTGAATAAAATCCATTTTCTTTTCGATAATGTTATGTAAGAACACTGTTCAACTTTTTATGGTCATCTAACAAAAAAAGGTTTAGTAATAAGATGAAAATGGAGTATTAATGAGACATGTGGTTTATAGTATGTTTATTATGTAACTAGCGATGGGATTTAGAACGCACAATTTGACCTATTTCTAACACATCAACTGGATCCCAATAATGATATTCATCATCCTTTCAAACACTAGCACACTGATTTCTAATCTACTGATTCATGATAACCACAAACTTATTCAATGGATTGTAGTCATTCGTATAGGTTTATAATTTCATGTTGTTGATATTCAGGACCACAATTAATCATTTTATGTTATTATATATGCATCCTAAGTAAGCTGCTTTAATATAGCTTCTATTCATAAGAATTTACTCTATTTGGTACATAGCTAGCAGTAAAATTCACAGGTCCTAGTGTTTACTTTAAAATCCAGATATGAGTAAGTGCAACTGATATGTTAACATGCAAGCCATGTTACCAAATATGCTTAAACTTGTTACAAGAGGCTGTATTGTAAGGAGGTGATCCACTCTGGATATATGTGTGCCAACAGAGACTGATCAATTTCCCTCGTGAATAGAAAATTACAAACTCTTATTGACATTTAGTTTGTTGTCTACTTGATGAACACCAAGATATTTAATACGACAGACATGTCGTTTATGAATATTAGGTTCAGGTTTAAATTGATAAATTGATAGAACGAATTTTTTCTAAGAAGGATCTTATACGCTGTTGGTCTGAGAATATTTTTTTGACACTCCACATAATCCCAAAAGTTTATTTCGGTAGAACTACGTGATAACAGTTTATGAACTTTTGTTTAACTCTCGTTCTTTCTTGTCAACAGTTAGGTAGGTAATACTCAGAGATTCACTTACAATGACAACACCTTTTGGAATCGATATAATACTCTGTGTGGGATGCGCATCGATATGGACGAAGAAATCAGTTTTGTCTTCTAAATATTTTCAAGTTAGATGCCAACTATAGACAAACTAAAGAGAATAGAAGCTATTTCTTAAAAACCAAGTTATGCTATGTTGACTTTTCACATACTACAGTTTATTTTACCAATCTAGTTTATTTGAAAAATTCTAATAGAAATTAATACTATAATTTCAAGCGTGGATAATTTCAAGTTTATGTTATCTAATAGGTAGTTGAGTACTGAGGACACCGATCATCATATAACTGAGATTTAAGCCACTTTATTCCATTTATGCCTAGAAACGAAATTTTGAAAAGTTTGGTTACAAGTGCATATTGCAGTTGAGTTTGTATTAGTACAAGCAGCTCTTCAATGTTTCCTGGATGATTACTGTATAAAGTTTGATCCACGATGTTAGAATGAAAATGAAATATTTTGTATTTGCTTCTTGAGAATTTCTTCCGTGGATGCATGCTTAACCGAAGCTTCTGTTTATGTTAAATCATAAAGTTGCATACATCAGAATTATATTGTGGCTAGGAAATTAGAGTACTTTTAGTGGTTAGCTTTAAAATCGACATGATGAATCATATACGTAAGTTTTTTCATTTGATCCCAAGTTATGATGGAATTTATTATTTACTTTACCAAAATCTACTATTTAGATTTATTATCGGGTTTTATTCAGTTTATTATATAAAATTTCATTTTAGTATTACATAGCGAAACTGAAAGTTTTTCTTTATTGGATTAATCAAGTTGAAGATGAATTTCAAACAATCAAAGAAGGTGACAATGTACACACTTTGGAAAATGTGTATCATTTAAAAGAAATCGTCATTTACATAAAACCGTTGTATGAATCTATTGTGATGGATTTGAAACAATTGAAGGCAGTCATCATCAGGTTTGTGATTACAGTGAATATATGATAGCTGCAGGCGATAATTGTTGGCATGATGAAGTAGAGTGTAATTAAAACATGGTTTATGTAGGATGAAAGTCAGTGACTCTACAGATTCTGTAATTATTTCAATGGAAAACGGCCTTCAATAAAACTTTCTGAATCACGTTAATAAGTTTCTACTACTGTGTAAAAACATCCCAATTCCTATTTAGTTATCTTCACTGTATTAATTGAATACTTTTATTTAATTTTAACATATAGTCATTAAGTTAAATCCTGAGAGCTCAGTTAAATTTTATCAACCTGTGGCTTAAGCGAGCTATCCATCTTTCAACTAAGGAGTGAGCGTACTGCTCAACAATTAGTTCCGTTCTACTATTTGAATATAAAATGTTGCCTATAAGATTAGATGTTCTTCAGTTATTAAAAATTGATCATGTTATATTCAAATATACTCGGACCAATTACTCGTGTGGAAAATATATTGTGTGACCTCGATAGTTACCAATCAGTACAGATATACGTCTTTCCTGTGACTACCAGTCCCCAAATTGAAATGAAGAACACAAGATGAATGAGCCAACCAGACAGAAATCAGAGTTAGAGTCTTATTGTATGTCAAACACTTCTTTACATATACACTAAATTAGACCACATATCGAACCAGTTAGGAATTTTACATTAATACAAAGCTAAGGAAATTGTGGCAGTGAATAGGGGTAAAATGTACACAACCAATTAACCGTAATTCATGATAAGGGATAATATACTAAGAGCAAATATACTAAACGGGAGGATAGGATAAGAAGAACGTAACAATGACATAAATGGGATGTCTAAATTACCCCCCCCCCTTGGTTAAAATAATTGAAATAATGTTCTAAAACACGGTTCTGAAAGTTTGTTACTTTTCTTTAATCTCCTGATATAACAGATCATAGTTATCTTCAAAAAAATACTGGAGTTTCTTAGGACCGAGGAGTAAATAATGTTGACGTTACAGACAGAGTACTATGGGAAAAGGAAATCGGTTGACGAGGTTACGGATCTTCACTGACTACAGTAGTTGGGATATGTATTGCACATACACATCAGCCGTTTACCTCTACTTGCGATGATAACTCAAGTAGAAGTATGAAGGAAAAAATGTCTGGATTGTCAAAGTAAAACGTTGCTGAGTGTAAACTAATTATGTGAGATCCGTGAAATTTTCATATCCTGTAGTTGGAGAAGATGGATGACATCTTGAAATACATCAGCTTGGCGCAAGTCCATTCACCGTTTGTTCTCCCTTAAGCACTAAGCTTTAAAAATATTTTATATCTTTTATTCCATGAAATAACTTTTCATTCTTGAATTATATCTTCAATGTCCAATCTTTTTTGCTATTATCAATGTTACTACAACTTATAGTGTTTTATTATTCATCTTGTTGTACTAAGTGAATTTGACAATTTCGATCGATACACATATTATTCATGTCATACACTGTTTATGACTTGCTGACCCTGAATTGCTTAGTTCGCTGTTGTGTGTATTTAGTGTTATGTTGTTGGGAAGCTTGGATAAGATGCATTTTCATAGTTTAATGTTCATTATCATGTATCTGGAGGATGACCTTTACACTTTAAGTTGTATCCGTGAAAATGTTACTCTTGTTGTTCAGTTATCTATTGATTTCAGGCCTTTGATATCAATGATTGGAATGGTAGTATAATGGTTCATTTCCTGAACTCTTAATGAATAGGTCACAAATTTGAACTTGACCTAATTCAGAGTGAGAACAGGATTGTATCAATAATCCGCAGAAAAGTTTACTTTACCTATGTTTTGTGGTAGTTAGTTCATATCACAGCAACGTGTGTCTGACATTCACGGGTGAACTGATGTTTCTTGTGAGATTCAAACTCATATTGCGCAACCTTAACAATCAAACATGTTACTACTGACTAGAAATATTAGTAATATACTAATTAGTATTGAATTTATATGATGAATGGTATCAGCATTATTCTATTTTCTTTCCAGTCATTTGAGCGATTTACAAAATCGTTCTATTTTATTAAACCGACTAAAAATTATCTCCGATCAACATCAAAACAAAGCGCCTTCCACAAATCTTTATCGTTCTCGAAGCTTGTCTTATACTAATTTGGAATCTCTACCGGTCAAATCGACAACTCGAAAGCGAAATAAGTCATCCTCATTTTCATCAACATTAAGTTCCTTTTCTACAGAAAATAATTCAAACCAGATTGGTCTAACATGTTGCTTAGTAGAGCATATTAATCTGTCACAGTATAACTCTTCCAACTTTCTTCAAAAATGGTAGTAAATTATTGGAAAAGAATGACAGCGATACCGTATCTAACAGTACCATGATCCTTGACTATGATAATCCTGAGAAATGTATTCGAATCACCAAGTTCTGAATCAACTTCGTCAACTTTATGTTGTTCATCGAAAAATGAAGAAAATACCTCAGATTGCGAAGAAATAAGTTTACAACAAAGTGTCGAAAGAACATTGTCAAAAGTCTTCAAATCAAAGAATGATTCACTCAGCAAAAATCTGGTATTTGTAAGTGATGGTTGAAGTGCTAGTATTGTAAAGCAACTTAAAAAATCAACAAAACTAAAAGTGGTTTTACTTTCGACTGATAGATATTTTAGCATAGGTTGCGGAAACTTAAGAATTATGTAGTGTGAACCCCAGTATGGATTTAATCTAGAACCTTTTAGAGTCTGTAGCTACATACCACCGAGTATCAACGAATGCTAGCCATACAATGCATTAAATTAACTGAATTCAGAAGCATACACATTTGTACACTAACTCAGTAGGTTTGAAAGTTAATCATTATCTGTAAAATCCAAAGATTTAGTTCCGATTTCGGGTGGAGTTGTCGATACTCACTTTCGTGGAACTGCATATTAAGACGACATAACTGTTCGATTTCTCCTCGTTTCCAATGTTTATCTAGTTCGAGTTAGTTACTACTTTTTATATTTGAGTCCTCACTAACATCTATTGTTTTAGTAACGTATTAGTTTGTAATGTAGACCATAACGACTTGTGTTAGGTGTCTAGAGGTTGTCAAGAAACAGTGTTATTTACTTCTTATTGCTTTGTGATGTTACGTTATCACTTGGCTATTCGAGTGCGCAGCTGACCTCTTATACTACTCAGGTATTTCAATATTTTCTTTGCATAAGAATACTTTTGATATAAAATGTAGATAAATGCATTCAGTATTGAAGAGCAACGCACACGACTCCACTTATATTCAAATAGTGAATTTCAGTAATTACGAAATATTGTTTATTAGTTTCTTATTTATTACCTTTAGTTGTATGACAATAACTTCTCACTCAATATTCACTATCAAGTATATGCTAGTTGAATTGAGATAGTTTGGTATAGATTGGTGTAGTTCTCCTTAGAGTTTGATAGTTCCCAACTAAGATTGATTCTTAAAAATACCAATAACGAAATATGTTGATTATACTGATTCAAAATGATATAGCAGGTTAATGAGTATCCCTTAATTTTTTCTTGACTAATCAGCGGTTTGAGGAAACTCCTAGAAATCATATTGTGATCTGATTAGAGAGGTATAAAAAGCCATTAACTAATTAACAACAACATCTTTTCTAGAATGCTTTAGAAATTCTTAAACATCGGTAACCCTCTAAACTCACTTGATTATACATTCTTGAATTAATCTCGGAAACAAAGGCTTCTATATTTCTTTCTTTAGCTTTCAATAAATGAAGATTAAGAGAGTTGACTCAGTTGGTTTCTCTACCATTTCGTTTAGGAGACATATCGGACTGTCGTAGTTGAAATATGTATTAATCTTTACTGGAGTAATTTGTTTCATTTTTCAGAATTCAATTGTTTAAATTTATCGACTAGATACTTCTAAACACATTCACTTTATTTTGATTTTTATAACTAACATCAATTCGTTTCGACAAGGATTTCATTCATACTGATGCTGACGGCGATGATGAATAACAATCATCCAGTTGAAGACTGGACAACTGAAAAACTAAAATTGATTGAGAAATTTTCAAGTTTCATTCAGGAATATGAGTATGTTACTTCATAATATACTTTTCAAGTTATTTATTTACGTTATTTGGACGTTTTTTACAGATGTGTATTTATCAACTGAATATCATCTTTGCTTTCTTTACATTGTAATTATGTGCATTCAAATCTGTTGTATTGCAAGTTGGGATTGCCAATTCTGTCGATTCTGATTGCACACGCAACACGAAATCTACTGCTACTCCAACCTAGGCTCAATCTATTACGCAGACATGATCATTCGACAGAAAAATTAAGACATGAATAAACTAAGCGTATGCTTCAGTCATTCCAAGTGACGGATCACACGTACCAAATGAAAAAGAAAAATAAGTTACAGTTATCTATCCACTCAATTGTGATTCATCACTCCTCTGCCTACGCTTTCGTTGACTAATCATCATACGCGTAGGAGGTTATTACAGACGCTTGCTAATGAAAGAAAATCGTTTTATCAAATAGTGAATGGTAATCGGCTTAAAAAATCATCAACCATAAGACTGAACTACGTTGATCAATTGTAGAGTTTCGGATTAGAATTTGTGAAATAATAGAAATGCATATTTAGCTACACTAAGTGATGAAGCTTAAAATCGATACTAGTGATGTAATTAGGTTCACACTTTCTTATGCTGCCACTGAGTAGCACAATCTCTATGACTCTAGCTTGGGAATTATGATACAATGACAGATGTCATTCCTACACAATTATCTTTCATTCCCGCAAGTTTAACGTTATAAACTGTTGATTCCTCTAACTTCTTCATCCTCTTTAGCGTCGGTAACTCCTTAATACACATTGTCAAACCTAGTCACTAATAACTCAGTGTTGCCATTGGATGTAAACAATCTTTCAGAGACCATAATGAAGTCACCAAACATCATCATTCAGAGAGAGTCATATTTCATAAGCATAGAGCAAGTCTACTGTCAACAACGCGTTGTAAATCATACCTTTTTAAAGCCAAAATAATATCAACATGGCACCATAGATGGTCTAAATTAGCATGAATTTCTGTGGCTTTTGGTGTACTTAGAATTATTTTTTCTATTACGCTATCACCCATATATCATTTAATACCTACTGATCTTCAGTTTAATAGAAGGCTTACATTGTATCTTGATGATAAATGCGGGAATACCTGAAACAACTTTTAACCTATGACGATCAAGTAGGCAATAACTGAGTCTATATGAAAATTTAGTATTTGATGAGTATGATTATTGATGGTTTCAAAGCTTTTTTTCTGTTTGTTGTTTGTCTTTAGTGCCTCTAAATACACGAAATTTCTCCCAGCTGAGAATATAGTGAATGAAAGTACTTCCCAGCTTTTCCACTATCAGGATTATCATTGTCATGATTCAGTCAAGAAACTTTTGCATACAGATAATTCATACAATTCTAATCTGCCAGATTTTTATGTATCGAATGTTATTGGTACTTCTCCGTTATCATTTGAATGTACTAAAGAAAATAATGTCAATTACATATTGAATGATTATTCACTGCATAAGTTGCTTTTAAAATCGTATAATGTGAGTGAGTTTTAGTTGCGGTTCCTATAACTAAACATTAAATGAAGTGTAAACTTATTAAGTTGAGCGATTGTCTTTTAAGTAGTAAGTTTTAGTTTTAAACTACATTCTAAATGCTTGAAATGAATGGTGTTTATGTTAGAACACTCCATATAATGTACAACAAAAGATTCTACTAAGTTCGAGAAGCTTAAAACAAGGCTAAGTGAATACTCCATTCACATAAATTAATAGTCTGACAGCATGGCATTTTATCACCGATATCAGTATACATAAATAACCATGAGTATGAATTTGACTGTGATGACACTAACGTTCTGGATGAGGAAAATTTTAAAGATATCGGAAAGTCTTTAAAACTGACAATCAGTAATCACATTGACATAGATCCAATGATTTGAGTCACATGGAAGAGGCTAGTTAGTCACATATTCAAAGGTCAATCAACACAAATTGTTGGAAGTAACCCAGTAATAAATAAAAACAAGAGAGTCATCGAATATCTCCTGCCAAAATCAAGGCATCAGAACGAAGCGTTTTAACTCTTGCGGAACAAATGCAGAGCTCATTTCTAAATGAAGTGGGTACTGATGATTATATCTAGAGCGACAGTGTAAGCTTCGAAATTATGCTATCTAACTTAAAGAACACGTCATCACCGAGAGTATAGGATAGGGACGTACAATACCTAGAAGTATATAATCTTTTGACAGTTGTTGTACATCTTTGATAAATGACGCCTAATTGAATGATAACATGGATGTCATGTGATGCTTTTTTCACTATGAAAGGAATTTACTGATGTTAAAATTAACCAACCTACCACAGATAGTGAAATGATGGAGATTTGTAGTTCAGATGAATCCTCATAAAAATTTTGCGTTCTCTAAGATGAATACTTTATTTGGCAAGATTTCATTTTAATATTGAACAATATTATTAACTGATATATAATTTTGAGTGAAGTATGAGACTTACCAGGCGCATACAATATACACTTAGTTGACACTGAAACTTTGAACTATAAAATTCCTTTATAAATCCGAAAATACTAATGAAATATTTTGTGTTTGACATTATACAGTAGTTTTCATACTCACATTTTAGTGTCGTTACATTATAATAGTTAAAAAACTTAACTTTCACTTAGTAAGCTGTAGTTGATTCGGCATGTGGGCAGTAGAATTCATAGCAAACTTTGGTTCTATCATGGGCCTCGTCAACTGGATGTACCCTCACATTATCACTGATGTTCATACTGAATTAACGAGTCCTAAATAAGACGAAATGTATATCGTCGATTCTTTTGCTAAGTAAAATTCATCTATTGCAAAAGATCGATATACTTAAAGTTTTTATTTAAGTATTTAGCCTCTGGTTGTGCTCTTGTGCTTCAGAGATCAGGAGGGTTATTATTATGAGTAATTCATTTGTCATTGATTGATTTTCGCATTACCATAGTGCATTATTATCTACTCCTAACGTGCTTCTTTCACTTTGAACTTCAGAATTTACTAAGGATTGCGAAGAAATTTCAGTTGAATCTCAAAAATTTTAATGAAAACAATAAGACAGAATTCAACAATTTAAATTTGAACAATGAACTATTTAATTCCTATGGAAATTCCGCTGATAATCAATCGTCTATCTTAGATCCAATCCATTCTCCATTGTTAATACATTTAAATTCTATGCTAAAGTACTTTGATGTACATGTTGATCAAATATCTATTAACAAGGAAGATGAATTTAGGTTGATTGAGGATAATTTAGCCCATATGTGGAAGTCTTTTAAAGAATTAATTGTGAATATTAAAACAGATTGTGAACACTTCGACTGTGTTGATTATTTCATGCAAATGATAAAGAACGTAAGTTTGTTAAGTCTTATAAGTTAGAGTAATCTGCAGTCTTAGCAATACTTCCTAACAGTATAATATCCAATTCTCTCAACCATCTTTCCATTCTTTTAGAATTTAAGTACTGCTCTTCAGAGTTTAATTTTCCTTGATGATTTCACTCCATCCAGCTGGAGTAGTCCGTTGTTTATATGAACAAGTCGAATGCAGTATAGCTTGACACCTCTGATTTAAAACAAAAATAAAGCTAAAGTTGTAGATTTAAATGAAATCTTGTGCTTTAATATATCACTCACTAAACGACAAGAAAATGATTCAAGTCATTCTACATGTATACAACACGTATAAGTAGCATTCAGTATACTACGTATAACCTCAACCTATTTTGTACTTAATTATTAGATTTAGTAATAATAATAACTTGATGATTTTTTTATAAAACTGAATAATAGAGATTTACTTGAACTTTTGAAACATCTAGCAGGATGAATTTGTATATTCCAATTTATTTATTATAGACTGAATCTAATCAGTCACTGTTGCTATATGTGCATCCTAAGCGGATTGTCTTGATATAGCAAATATTCACATGTTTCATTTAATTTAGATTGTGACTGGCAAGTGAAATCCAGGAAACGCGTTTCGTCCTATCCTGGACTCGATGGTTGGATGTACTTGCATCCCAGTGTTGATGTTCACAGTGCGATTCGAACTCAATCCGTTTCGTGTCAAATGCCACCGCGTTTGCTACTAGACTCAGAATGAACATACAGCAACAGAGACTGACCAGCTTCAGTCTATAACAAATCAATAAGAATATACAAATTCATCCTACTACCGATTCTCCCATTGCACAAGTGCGGATAACTGGACTCAGTAGTCTAGGGGTGAACGCGGTGGCTTCTGAGTTCGAATCCTACTGTGGACATTAACATTGGGATGCAAGTACATCCAACCGTCGAGTCCCGAATAGGACGAAACGCGTTTTTATGGATTCCATTTGCCAGTCACAATACAAATTAAATGATACTTTAGAAACATCTGTTTTTCAAATTGTATAAGTGTTACAATAAACAATCCTGTTTTTAATTTATTTTAACTAATTAGCTACGGTCATTTTTAGATGATGTTTTTTTACGCATTCGTAGTAATCTTCCTCTTGTATTGTTGATTGGATCAAAAGTTAAGAGCCATATTATTGGGACTGAATCCTATTGAAATTCTTAACAAGTTCTGTCATGTCGGATTGAAATATTAAGTAGTATTAAATTAATAATAATAACTTTATTAAACATCAAACGTTTTATTATAGCAAAGAATTGTTGACACATATTATGATAATCTGTTTTTTTTTGAAGTTTATCTGTAACCATTTTCAGTTAATCCTCTTAATGGCTTGATGCATAGATTCGAATGCATCATCACCTTTTGTTTTTACACAAACGACTAATTATTGTTAGATTATTTTGAACTTTTTGCAACCACTGCCACTAAACAGATTAGTTGGAAATCAACAGGAGCATCAACTTGATATATGTAGAAGGAAGGGGGAAGACTTGCACTATCAACTATGCAAGAAAGTGATAAAAGTAAGTTATTTCCTTACGACAACTAGCACCCTAAGCTATTCTGCCTTCTTACAACTAAAAAAAGGGGATAGAAAACATCAGCTTTAAAAATACATCTCATTTGGTTACACAGATTTCATTCAGTGACAGCGAAGCGTTAAAAATGCAGAGTTGGCACATCAATAACTATTCACTATCCATATAACTAGATTGTTACCACTGTTGTTGTGGGTTTTTTTCAGTATTATACTGAAACCTTTTGATTGTTTTATTTCTCTGTTGTTCTCATAGAATATGATAGTTGGACATTTCAAGAATATTTCGTCGAATTATTTATTTAATCAATTAGTCATATTGAACAATGAGATCAGTTTATCTATTAATGAGTTGAATAAACGTTTATCAAGTTATTCTATTCCTCATGCAAATGAAACAATTCCTCCGCCAAATCTATGGTTTACTTTATTTAGTTCAGAAGAATCTATTGAAATTAGAATTGATTTATTTACGCATCTTGATACTTATTCTCTATGCTATTTACATATCAGTGTTACTTGTTAATGATTTTGTTAGTATGTTTGATTGTAGTCAATGCAATTCATTTACAATACTGAATTCTAAAAATAATTTCAATGAAAATGATCAATCCTTCACAACAACAAATAACGATCAGGTAAGGTTTCACTGTATGATTTAAATATATTTGGTACTTAATTATGATTCACAGTATTATGTATTAGTCGAATGAGGTTATTCTTAACGTTTTCAATGTGCTTTTAGTGAGTTGTATCCATAATTTTCGACTACCTTTCCATTCATTTCATAAATGAATGTTAAACATTATGGAATAATTTTCATTTCATGTGACTCTGGTAATCTGCAAATGTCTATTACGAATATATGCAGGATAGCGCATCTTGACAACCTGAATGAAAGACATTAAGATTATACAGGTTAGAAGTTCAAATTACTCACTGAAAATTACCACAATCCGTATACAACTGTCAAAAACATTTCGTGTTGCATTTTATACTACTTATTACTAAGTAGATTTATTGATAAATAGTATAATCTTAAGATAGAATGAAGTGATCAGGAATTTTATTCAGATATTATAATTTGATTTTTTGATTATCAATTACTACTTGCAGTAAAAGTTGGTAGCTAGTCAGTAATAACTAAAAATCAAATCGTATAATCCTATAAAATGTCATCTTCACTTATTTTAACTTATTCAGAATGTAAAACTCATATATGTGTATGTATAATAATATTTCTGCCTACTCATAAGTAGTATGGCTTAGTATTTAAAATGTATTGTTTTTCTTTGGTTATGTATATACGACAAAAATCACACTGATATTCATTCTTCACTCGATGAACAGTCGGAAAAAATAATAAGGAATGTTGAATACAACATACCTGTGGAACTTTGAAAATCTTCTGTGTAAACCTAATGTATACTTTTTTGAGTTAAGATGGTCGTATTGGAGACTGATTTTTAATTCGTTGTTTCGGTTTATCATCTATCTATCTCAGTTGGGTATCAGTGAAAGTCATGAAACACTGGACAACTATTCCTCAGTTTTCAGTAGTACTTAATAAGTAGTTATTGTTTCGGGATATAGCTCAATATTTATTTCTTTTATTAATTTACCATAGATAATCCTATTGAATGAATTCAATTATTTACAGTTTGTTTTAAATCAACTTAATGTGTCAGATACACATTGTTCAACACACCAACAATTTGAATGTGCACTGCAATTTACTTCATTATTTTTACTTGATAAAGATACTTTACGGTGTCATTCTCATCAACATACATTGTCGTTATCTAATGTATTAACTTCTCTAATTGAATTGTTTAATAAACCGTATAATTTTCTACTGAATATAACAACAAAGATGCAAAAAGCTATTTTAATTACTCCCCTTATTAGCGACAATATGTTTAATAACAACTTAGAAAGTTCAATCATTAATCACTACACTACTTCTGACAAAACTGTCATCACTATTCCACACAATATAGCTCTCCAGATGTTTGAACACCTTAATGACTGTAATTCAATTGATTATGAAGATGCCGATGTCAACACTAAAAGAATTGAAAAACTAGATTCAATAAAAACTCAGTAAGTCTTAATTGACTTAATAATGTGTGTTCAAGCCTCAGTAGACTAGGGATAATATCATTTTTTTTGTACTAAAGTACGATTTTTGTAAATATGTGAATCATTCAATCATAATTAACGTAAAACCTGGCACATATTTATGTAAGTCGGAAGTAACCACATTGAATTACTGTAAGAGAGATGAATTATCCATGACAGTAGAAAAGATTAGACGATGTGATTCCAAAATAATCAATCGATCTATTAAATAACAGACAACATAATTACAAATTTTGAAATCATAGGCTGAACAAAAATTGAATTTATCGTTGTTTTTGCGATAGACTTTGATGTATTTCAACTAATTTTTATGACTTTTGATCTTTTAGAGACCTCAGCTAAGCAGTTTGGCAAAAATACTTACCTAGTTGCTAAATTTACTTCTTCCTACTAACCGTGTATTATTACATCGTGTTAAATGAATAGACTGAATAATTAGACACGTTATCTCAATGAATAAAGTGTTTCCACTTGACATGGCTTTCTACAGTGGCAGCGACGGAGCAGATTTCTTGATCTTATATAATTGTATTGATGAATTAGTTTACAGTCGATTCTACTGTTGCAACTTCAATACTATTGATTATTTTTAGTCTATATTTTGATTCCTGTTATATTCCTTGGTGTCAGACGTAGTTACTATATGCTAACACTTTCACGCACGATAGTAAAACTGCTTTCAAACAGTATAATTTATGTACTCAATGCCTGTCTCATTTATCTATCACACTATTCATTCCAGTTAGTTGCAATTCAATCTGTTATCATTTTGAGAAAATTTATATATTCTACCAAAATTCTAACCTTCATCGTGCTCATATTATCATATTTATTTTTCGTTTTGCATTTTACAGGTGTTATTTACTCGCATTCATTGTACTTGTTGTCGAATAAATCTTATACAGCGATCCAAAGACAATATTATGACAGAACAAAGCCAATTACCAATTCGAAACAACAACAACAACAAATTATACATCTTATCAATCGTGGCATAGATTTAAGTCACAAATTAATGATATGGTACGCAAATTGTCATAGTCTGTTAAATCGATGGGAACGATTAAGTATTCACTTGGATTGGTTCAATGGTACGTCCGTAGTTTATAACAGGAACATTTTTCGTTTTTCCTGTTATATGCAATTAATTGATATCAAATCTAATGATTTTTAATAATATACGCATCATTACATTGAAGTGATTTTGTGGACACTGGCTATAATTTCCTATTTATATTTGAAGTAGGAATCCTACTATTTGACTATTACCAGTCCATTGTTACTTGTGGGTGGACACTATTACTGATGAGTCACATTTTAGGGTGAATTAACTGTCCAGCACTAGCTGGTTTCCAGTAGTACCCAAGGGGAATCAACCAGCAACAATTACGAGCAACAGATACATACAAACATTGGGTTTCTTTAATTAATACGCTGGACGGCATTTTTTTGTTAATTTTGTGTTTCTTAGTATCAGTCCTTTAGTTTCGTTCTGATTAACACTCTCGGTAAGCTACTAAAATTTTTCAGTAATGGAGTTTGTATTTCTGGTCACATATTTATGTTTGACTGTTGGTTCTCCCAGAACCATCGCTACTGCTTTTCTGGACAACCACTTTAAACCAGAGTCCAAGTCTACTGGAAACGTAGCCTTCTTGTGTATGGCGATAACGGGTACGCAACAACGCACAGATTCTATACTGTATTACCGATATTTACTGGTAAAACCAGAGTGATATATTCAAAATCAAACACAAACATTATACACAAACATAAACGGCCATAGTGACTCAAATAAATTTGTACAATCGGTCTCTAATACAAACATCGGGTTGAAAAAGTATGAAAGTGGTTACTTGTCCAAGTGAAATTACGTTCCTATCAAACAAAAAGAGTAAATTTGGTTTACAACTAATCAAAATGAGTAAGTTACTCAAATGTAGGAAGCTGTAGACATCAAAGCAATATCGCTTACCTCATAACCTTGAAGTCCAGTAACAGAAAACAGACAACATTTGTGGTGAGTAAAATATAAACATAAAAATACTCCTAACAATTGATTTGTAGGAAAATTTTCAAAAACAGACTTAATAAAAGAAGAGAATGGACGCAACAAGTCGTTATAAGGACAGATAATAGTAACCTGACACCGATTATGAAGTATAAAGGAATTGTTCAGTACAAAGAACTGGAGGGATCTTCTGACATGAAAATGGACTTCACACAATCCAGTTAGCGATTCTGACGTTAGAAGCAAGATATTAGACAAAAATAATATTGTAAATCCTCACTGGTTGATGTAATTAGGACATGTGATTTATACGTCAAATCACTGCCTACTTCTATTTTTAATGTTGGCTAAGGTAGTAATCTGAAAGAAACAAAATCATGGCGTCAGTTTATTTACTCATTGACTGTAGGTCTAACCAACTAACTTCATCATAGATTTCCTTCCTAGAGGTCACACTTTCTTTATGTAATATTTCAGAAATTGATCTTTTTCCGCAGACGATGTAGTCCTGCTCAGTGAAGACTCTGAAAATATACAGCCTCCTGAACACATTATGTAACGATGCAAGTATATTCGGGACACGTTTCTTTTCCTTCTAAGTGCATAATAATACTCCAATACTGGTTTGCACCATCTCTTAAATTGGTCATAAGAGGTGAAGTAATTTAGTGGGTTGACCACTTTACTTATCTTTGAAGTCTCGCTAGCCCTGGTAGGTTGGTTTCTAAAGAAATCACAGCACGGACTCAGAAGGCTGACTTGGGTTTTTCCAACTTACATCATTTGTGTCATAGGCGAGATATCCGTCTCTTAATGAAAGACCGAGTGAACTGCTCAGTAGTTCTCTCTGTTTAAATTTTTGAGTGCAAAACATGGACCATGAAAATAGAAGATATTTCATACGTTCCAGATCTTTGATCATAGAAATCATTGTAGTATCGCTGATATATCATGAAAATAAGCGATTAAGTGATATTGATGTTAGGTGTAGAGTTCCAGGAAAACATAAGAAATTGATTGATGAGATTGTGATATCTTCATCTACTGAAATGGTTGGGAGATGTTTTGCATTTGTTTGGTCGCCGCCTACCTCGTCGCGCTATGTTAGCTGGGGTAAGAATAGAATAGAAAAAGGATAGGGGCGACCAAATTGAAACATCTAATCAGTTCATGAAGTTTTTGACTGTTGGTCGGGGCCATGTTGGTAGATACTGACTACTTGGTTAACGTCCGCGTTATTCATAATCAATGACTGGAAACACTGAATGACATGGCTCAGAATCGGTCACATTGGGGCAAGTGTATTCATTTTCTTTTTTCTTCTAGATCTTAACCTCTTTCTTTTTCTTACACACACACCTTTACTTTATCCTTTCCTATTGTATTATGTTGACGTGTTATTTCTGCATCAATAGAAATGCTACTAAATGTGTAAAAGTAATGACACGTTTTAGTCAACTGACAGCTATCCATAAAACTGGTTTATTAGCTCACCTTTCGTTCTAAATGAGCTGATATCAATGACAGGATTACTAACCAGAAGAATAGGGTTTTTAATTAACAAAATGTTATGCTTATCTACAGATTTGTAACAGAAAAATAAATATGATTAGATAAAATAAATAGTCAGTGGAGAGAATCTTTATAGATCACTTCCTCGCCAATATGGTCTATCTGTTAGATTTAATTTTTGCTTATCATATCACTAATCAACCACTTACAGTTAGAAACTAATGTTTAAGTTAAATGTCTTAAATGTTTTCACTTACTTGACAATATCAAACAGTGAGTTAGTGATTATAGCACTTACATTCAACCAGTAGATATCATAGTCGAATTATAGTCGATTGATTTCAGTTTCAGCCCTCGGATAGTACTACAATTAATTGCATAAGTAATATACCTCAAAGCTGAGTATAGAGGTCTACAACTGATATATGAATTAGTTTAAAGACTCTTTAACTTGATGTTTGGTTTGATCTTATAGTTAATCAAGGCTGCAAAGTGGAATCTTTTCATCATTACATAACTTTGTTTAATTAGTTAATTACGCACTGCTTTATTTGATTTTTAACATTCATTATTTATTACTTTCTAAAGTAAGCATACAAGATTTATGGAATCGATTGCCTGAAACACCAATGTCTAAACCACCACAATTAAAGTTGGATTACCTATTAAATACTCCAAAAAGCAATCGAATTATTACTGATGATGACATTGATATGAAATTCATTTCACCTATTCAAGTATCATATAATATCTTAATGTCTGCAAATTCTTTAGATGCAATACTTTGTCATAAAAGTTGGTTAGAAGATATTTTCAGATCTTTTACATGTTTAACGCCTATATGTGAAGCTATTTTACTTGAAGGTTGTTCATTGACTGACGAATTACTTCATTTAAACACATTGAACACTGATAATATTGTAGACAGCATTGATGTTGTTCATAAGTCATCATCGTTTTTTCAATATTTGAATAATGATAATAACAATAACAGTAAGACGTTTTGGAATGAAGAGTTCAAAATATTTTGGGATTTAATGATTGAATGGATGTTTAATTTATTAATTGAATTTAATCAAAAAATTTTCTATGTTCAATCTCTTGAAATTATTATCAATGATTTAACACCATGGATTACTTCAAAAAAGACTATAATTGATCAACATATGAAACAGTTTAAAATTCAATCTCTTCAACCATGTGTAAATAATTTATTTCAATGTATAAAAACTTTTAATCAAATCAACTTAATCATTACTGATCTACTAATAAATGAGAAAGTAGTACAGTTAAACAATTTAAAATTGTATATTGAATTATTAACTGATCATAAACAATATTATCGTCAAAATTATTTATTTTATTCTCAACTTATTAATTCTGGACAATGGATTATTGAAATTTATCAAAATTATCTCCTGGATTGTTTACATCTATTAAAACAATATCAAGAAGTGATATCATCAATTATCTTACAAGTTACCATGACAATTAATGAAGACTATTCAACTGCTTACAATATAATGAATTATTTTCATAATTGGTATAATTCATTCAATAAAATCATTTCTAATAAACATTTACAATTCATTCAATTGAATAACATTTCAATTGATAATCTTTATTTTATAATTGAAAATTTATTGTATCAATTGAAAATGTATTTGCCTATTCTGTCATTATTATGTAATCTACAAGAACAAATCTGTTTAGTTAATAAAGATTGTCATAATTCAATTAATACATTCTATTCACAACAAACTACATGGTGTAAACAATCCATAGAAATATTGAATAAAGTTCAAATTGATTTATGTAGAGATTTTTATGAATATCAACAATTGAATGTGTGTTTTAATCAATTACAGATTGAAATTGAAATGTTCAATGTAAAATATTCTAATGATATAATGAGTGTATGGGATGAAAATGTTAAGAAGAACATTTTTACAAAGTACTATTTCATTGCAATATTGAATGTAAAAAAGGCAAGTTTTTTTAAAAGAAATTTAGATTCTTTTCGAAATAGTTCATTGAAACAGTCATAGGCATGTGATTTGAAGGTATTCGGATCTTGATTTGTTATAAATTTAAATTGATCAAATTGTGTAGTTTTATGTGCATCTAGAGCGCATTGCCTCGATAAAGCGTTAGTTGACAAGTGGAATCAAAAGCGTGTTTCATTCTATTTGCAACTCTTCAGCCGGGTCCGACTTTCTAGCCGCAATCCAACTTTCATTATTAAGTTATATATATATTTTTTATTTACATCATTGACTGACTGAAAGCCACTAGATTTTAACTTAAATTAAGCGTAAATCCTATGACTTGATGGTTCTGGCTCTGAGTTTAGCCGGTGTTGTAGATGTGAGCTGCTGGGGATTTCTATACTAAAATGAGAACTTCTACTCAATGCCTCCTACTTTTAACTAGTAGTCCTACTGTAAACAGTTCGGTGATTTAAATTGCAAATTTTGATATTTCCCACGACACCTTGTACCTCTTATAAAAGTAATCCTTTTCCCAACTATCATGTATGCACAATTATACTCAAAGCGCTTACTCTGGTCCAAATTACATGTAATTTTAATTTACAACCATGAATGGACCTGGCTTAAAACATTGAAAAACCAAGAAATACTTGACAGCCGTTCTATTCTAGTACGTGATATACACCAGATATTCTCACCGAAAGTCGTGCTCAGAGTCTTCTTCTTCACCCTTAGGTAAAAGATTGATATTCTAACTTTAGTGAATCCATAATATAAGAAATGATCTTGTTCACTTTCATTAGTGGGTAACTATCACACACACGACATGGCTTAAAACTATTTTGACGTGTTCTCTCTAGATTTCTCTCTTGGAGTTAGTCACCGAGGCGGGGAGTTCATATTGGTTATGATTAAGTGGTGTAAACATAGTTATCTAGGATTATTGGAATTCGTTTTAAGTGATTTCTAATCTGCATAATGAAAAGGAAAGTAGCTCATTCATTTGATGTAAAATAGTGGTGTTATCCAATTACTAATTTCTAGTATAATACTTAGAAGCTAACTATCTCAGTTATAAGTATCTACTTATTTTCCTATAAAAGCTATTTTCATTAAACTACTTAATTCAAGATGAGTAAACGGGAACCAATAAATCCATTAAATCGTATGTTATTTGAATATGAATATTTTCAAAGCACACTGTTCTTATATATCGAAGCATTCAAGCGAATAGTATTGATGTTAAGCGTAGGCTACTAAGTAAATATGGTAAATCAATTGATAAGACTGAAGACTTTCATTGAATAAAGTATCAGAAATGCGTATCATGCTAACCTAATCATCATCTACGTCAGCATACAATGCTAGATAAAGTAGGATTTAATTGTAATAAAACTATGATTTAGCATCAATCTGTAAAGTCATTAGATGTTTATCTGTGCTGTGTTGATAGATACAATTTAACTGATTATTGTCCATAACATAACCATAATTGGAAAGCAATCAGTGTTAATATAAACAGTTCATTATGATATTAATAATAATAATAATAGTATGTATTGTTTTTAATATTTCATATATTTGTTTTTCTGTTTTATTTCAGACTTATAATGCTTTCAAGAAAAATCTTAACTCACGTTTAATGTTATTGAAAAGCAGAACCGACCAATTTATATCTACATCAAAATTGACACAAATTAATGCTTGGAAAACAATTGCCAATATTCATAATTTACCTGAAGATCAATTACATGAAGGTCTATTGTCTACTACAGCACATTTAGATAAATTACACTATTTCAATGTTCAACTTCATGAAAAGATTGAAAAATATCACATTTTCTCAATTGATAAATGTTTAAACTCTTCAATTATGGAAAGTTTAAATAAATTCTATCAAGTTTTATATCAGCTACTTTATTTAAATGGACGAGTAAACTTTATAGTACAAATAGAAAGTGAAAAACTTCATGACCTTAAAAATATTGACTATCCTACTAATGTTATTCATCTTATGCTACCTTTGTTGAATGAAATTCAAGAATTAAAAGGATACTGGTCATACGGCGATGATAATGATGATAATGATGATCACGATCATTTAGTTCCAAAACAGTCCATTTTTTATCAATTTATAAATTATGGCCAGATCATTTTGAGTTCAATCATGAAACATGAAATTAGATGTTCTATCTGTGAATACATTCAGGTAACTATCATACATATTAGTAGACAAGTAATTACTAATTTAAATGATGAATATGAGGGACTTTCTGTGTTAGTGGGCTGGGAAATCATTGAAAATCAAAGGGATGGACGACACCAAATAGATAATTAAATTTAGTTTAAGATTTCTCCATTAACTTCAGATCTCACATGGAGCGAATTGGGGTCTTTTTAAAAATTCAATCTTAGAAGTTCATGATAATTGCATGGCAAAGTTTTTAAAAGTCAGGAAATGTTGGGAATATTTTGTAAAGATTCTGGAAGAATTCCTGAAAACGGTGGTCCATATTTTCGCTTTCCTGACTAAACACTTAGTAATTTTGTTGCTAACATTAGTATATTTCCTAGAATTTCAAGGTTTCACGTAATTTTAGAAATGCTTTTTTTTTATTGACAAACACTAATTCTGGAGGTGAAACTGCAGTCGTAATTCTTCCTTAGTGTTTCTCTACTTAGAGTTCATGAGTAGAAGCATCCTAGAGATTAGGATAAATAATAAAGTCCGCTCCAAACGTTCATATGCCAAGTACATTCTACTACAAAATACGATGATTTCAATGCGTTCTTCATATATTGTCCTTCTAGCCTTAATTAACTTCGTAATTGAAACAGACTGTATGAAATTTCCAATATCAATAATAATGATGATATCCAATACTTCACTATTTATTTAATTAGTCTTCTCTCTCGATATACTCATTTAAAATATGATAACTTTGACTAAATTTACATTTGTGCTGTAGATTGTAAATCGTTTACCAGTTAACTGACTAAAGTATAGATGTCCCATTAGCGGTATGCCATGGAATGACATCTCGTACCTTTGTACTTTTTTCAAATATAGTAATGAACTGTATTTTGTCGCTATTACTACTCCATATATTGATGTAATCAATCGCACCAGTATTATCACTTCTCATTAAGTTTAAAATACCAACCACTTATTAGGTAGTTTGATATAATCATCAAATTATGTAATAACATGTTTTATTTTTTATATTACAAATTCATATTGTCTTCTTTTTAGACATCCATAGAGGCCTTATTGAATGAGTTCACTACAGTTCGTCTTATTGTAATAGAAAAACTGAAAAAGCTTTATTCTACTTTTCAAGATCATATTAATCATGTTGAAAAGTTGCAAACAACTTTCATAAGTATTATGCATCAATTACAACAATCAAAAGATTTATATGAGCTAAATATCAAGATGTTAGTTGAGAGTCCCTATTTAGTATGTAATTCGAAACTGTATGCTGAAAATAATCTTGATAATACTCAGCTCGATTATATAACGCCTAATTTATATTTGATTAATCTTGCTAAACTTGCTTGTCAACATACTTTATTATTGAATCTACAAGAGTTTATAAATAAATCACATAAACGATCAGATTTTTCATTGAATAAACAAATCACCAACATGATTAAATTAACTGATTTATGCTTATGTCGATTAAAACATGAACGTGTACACCGGATTAAACTGATGGAATATTTACAATCAACTAAGTTGTATTCAACTGGTATATTGTCATCGAATGATGACAAGTTAGAACTTTATTATTCTAAGTACAACATTAACGCAGGTCTAATCAACAGAATCAAAGATGCTATTACAGTTAACTTGTTGAATAGTGACCCTTACTACCGGTTTGATCCACTATCCAATTCTCTGATGTACAATTTAATATTAGAACATTTAAAGAACAACTTTATGAAGCATTTAACTGATGAAATAAATAACAAAGTAAATTTGAACAGCTACTACAATTGTATAACTTCATATCTTTTAAAACGATTTAATACCATGGAACAAAATATTATGCAATCACTTAGTAATTTGTTTGCAACAACAACAAGTGAACAATGTAAATTCAAGCTGGAGGATATAATCAAGGAGTATATCGCTGTGAATGTAAGTTGTATTTCCAAATGAATGCTTGTTTGTAAAAGGTGTCATATTGTTGTGTGCAAATTACTTTTAAACTTTAGAATGATGAAGGATGATTTCGTTCAAAACGTACTCTCCAAGCTGATTAGTTAACAATAATTAATCAAACACAAAGTCATCAGTAAAATTTACCAGTTATTTGAAGAGACATTCTTATTCGGTTGATATTGTCAAAAAAAAAGATAATAAAAGATTTACGATTAGATAACTCAGCTTTTATAAGACAGTTTCATAGACATTTTTCGCTAGATGATATCACCAATAGTTTCAATGACTTTTCATTTCTGATTGCTTTATCTGGAATTCAAGTGTTCTGAAGCTGTCAGGGCGAACAGCTATCCACTTTAGTTGTCATTAATCAACATTACCAATTGTTCATAATGTTCTCTCTGTAGAAGCAAGGACTACTAAGGGATTAAAATAAACAATCCAAGTACCTTAGTTCTCTCCTGCGACATAATGATTCAAGTCTAAATCCTGCGAACAGCTTCAGTTTTGTCATTACTTACTGACGAGTGCCTACTAACACTAAACATAGATCAAGTGGAACTTTCTGCCGATTATCTTCAGCCATATACAATTTCATCTTTTTTTACACACATACATAAGTACATCCCAAACAGTCATTATTTTTCTACTTTGGTAAAAATGGTAATCGTTTTCCTCGTTATTTTTTCTTCGATTATAGTCATGGTGCATCGAATATATTCAACTGGAACCACTCTTCAATCGTGTTATTATGGTTACATTAACTATAAAGAGTTCGCAGAAAATCTGTGAAGAAATTACCAATACTGATGCTTTGTCATCAAATATCGTCATGATAAGTGATTGGTTCATACTTGGTATTCGTTTACATCAGCTGAAGTCAATTTTGCATGTCATTATGAATCAATGGATATGTTTTGTATTTATCAGTAATAACGTTGATAATTTCTTAAAAAATATTGAGTTATTACATTGTTTGAATCAAACATATCCACAGTATTCCAAGTATTTACGTAAGTCTTTTCCAAATGTTTTACTTTTCATTAGCAATACAAATTTGAAAATGTATAGATTTATCATTTCCAGTCGATTGTCTGTCGTACCCAGCACTTTTAATCATATTTCCTTCCATTTAGTATTTACTGTACATCCGAATATAGTTATCTATAACTGTAGGTCATGAATTTAACTGTTTGTGCTCATCACAGATTGACGTTGGTTGGGTACCACTGAAAACCAGGGGGTACTTAACAACTGTTTCCTCCCAGTACCGGATCCCTCGACGGTGAACACCCTTGATTACCCCAGGTAGTCAAGGTTATAAACTTGTCCGATGTAATACAGTTCAATATACTTAATAAAAATCATTGAAGCAGTGGAGGTTAGAACTCAAATTAAAACCTTTAATGAAAATTGCACTACAACATACTACAATATATTCATGCAATAAATAAACGGAAAGTTGACCAAAAAACATTCGACAAATTATGCATGCTGAATACTTAAACGTTGTAGATAACTTCAGTCTAGTTAAAAAATTACAATTGGTATTAGTATTATTTTAAAGTTTCTGCATACAGACAGTAACTGTAATCGATTCATTTAAATGGAACGTCCCTTGATTACTGGTTGGAAATACTCATAAGTTGTAAAATGTTGATTAAATTGAAGTGTTGGTCTCGTTCTAACCTATCACTAATGATTATTGTTAACGTAAGTGGCAGCTATCGAGAGTGAAGCAAAAGTTCACTGAGTCTTAAAAGACGTAGTTTTTTGGATTACGCAGTTACATTTTAAACCATTAAGAAAACCATCTAAGATAGGATTTTTAAGAACATTCGTCGCTAACTACTCGACAAACAGGTAACTTGCTGTTTTAAGAAGACTTTTTACAATAATGACTGTCGATTTATGGATTATGTTTGGTCACTGCATTGTGGTTTTTGCTATTCTTAGACAACAAGTTGTCAGATAACTTTATGGTAGGCATCCTAAGAGAGATAAAATGAAGTTGTATAAATAGTCATATAAACTGGACTTTAGCGAGCTAGGATAATGAGGAAAAGTATTAGAATTGTTACTTTTGTACTAAACATACTGAGAAGAGTGAGCCTCAACCATCACTGGAGCTAGAGGGCCTATTGCAAACAACTTGTGTTGATTTTATTATCCCTGTACAATGAAAAGTTTACTCGGTTGCCGTGTACGTTATTTCAAAGTAGTCAGAAGTATATACCCTGCCAAATTTATTATCCAAAGTTTTCAGATTTGCTTAGCTCTTTCAAGGTTTTGGAAACCTTCACAGCTGATAACAGCATTCAGTTCATATCATCGACATTCAAACAATTCTGGAATGTGAATAGCATCACCTGTTTTGTCATATCACCTACAGTCCGACAGCAAAGGGGCTCATCGATATGTTCAAAAAGGCGTTGATAAAAGAGAGATGAGATAGAATACCAAACCAAGCAATAGATAAAACTATAAACTCCTATAAAGTAATCCCTAACCCTTCTATGGTGATAAGGGGGAGGGGAAAATCTCTTACAGAATTTACTAATTTATAAAATTTATAACGGAATAAAACAACAAAAATAAACAGATGAATTGAAAAACATAAATAATGGAATGCTGATAAAGTTATATAGTGAATTTGTAAGAAGATAATCGTATTCAGAAAATTCAGAGTAAGTGTGATGTTCCGATAGCTCTTAAAAATCTCGAAGAAGCCTTAAAGGAAGTGAAAGTACCCCAATATTCTGTGGAATTTGTGGAAGCTTCGACATGGTCTCATCTCATGAGTTGATTTTTCACCTTGTCGCTCCTAGATTGGATATGATACAAGATGACTTTTAGTCAGCTCATAAATATAAATGCACATGGTTTTTTTGTACTTATTTGATAACATAGTAAAATCTTTCTCTCATTATGTCTTTCGCTTTGGGCTTTGGAAGTTTGGGGACTGAAGTTTGGAAAACTATTGTATACCGATTAGTAGTGAATAGTCTACAGTCATGCACAGAATTTATCAATGTCAATTTTTCTTCATTTTAGCTATGGAGCAATATTTACAGTCTTTTAACTATCAAGAAATGATCAATGAATTGAAAAAACGACAGATATTATTAAACAATCTTTTTGTTGATGAAGATGATAGTGTTAACAATTTGTTGGGAAGTAATAGAAATATGCCATTTGTTTTTTTTAATAATGACAATTGGGATTATCATAATTGTAACATTCTGAATGATATATTTCCTTCATCAAAATCTCCAGTACTTTTGTACAATATGTCATAAAAATCCTTTCATGAATAACAGTATGTCATCCAGGAATGTGATAATTAATGAACAAGTAGAACGTCTTAAAGCTTTAAACAAACATGAGGTTGCTGAAAAAAATAAATTGAATATTGAAAAACATCAAAGTTGTTTAAGTACATTACAATATCAAATAGATATGATTTCAAATTGGATTATACAATTCATAGATGAAACATTCATTCCAATAATCGAGTCTTCATCCAATAATGAACTTCTATCGAATGCAAAAGTAGGTTTGTTATATTATCTTTGATAATTAATTGGTGATTATAAACTTGTTCAAATTTCAATTAAAGAAGATTTAAAATACCGAAATTCAAAACTAGGAGTTTATAATTTTCAATTTTCAAATATTCCTTCCTCAAGAAGAAACGTTCTGAGAATATCAATATAACGGGTTACTTGGAATTATTTATTAGTCGATGACTAATTTTCAAAGATAATTTATGGAGTTCTGGTGCGTGGCTTTGATCACTGGAGTTAAAACATGTCGAATAGGAGACAGTTACTTGCTCATGTTATTGGATTATGGTCACATAATATTGAGAAATGACTGAAATTGTTAGGAATGTAAATGATTAAATGTCAACTCATTAGTCTTATGGTTGTAATACCTGAAAACTCTCGATGCTTTTTAATATGGGGTTAGTAAATGTGGACTGTTCTAAAGTCTCATGCTAAAATAAAATAGCTGCCTGATGCATCCTTGTTTTCAGTGGTTATCGAGCTACAAAATTTTGCAACTAATTGGATTACAGTTCTAAGGGATTGATTTTAAACACGTTTAACTATTTGACATCTCTTTCGAATCTTTTCTGATGTTTTTAATAAACAAAAAGTTAATATTCTTGCTAGTTATATGTCATTAATGAGCTACGAAAGTTTGAGGATTACGTTTAGTACCCGTGTTCACTAAGTACATTTTATTTGGTAAACTTTAATCCCAATTGTGTCTTTATTGTAAGCACATCAGTGAAGTTCTACAAGAGTGACCACTCACCTTAACTTTTATTCGTTTTCTTTTTTAGATGCTAATAAATGCACTACTTTAAAAGTATTTAATTCAGATTATAGAAAAATATAACTTCTCAATCGCCATTGTTCATTATTAAACTGTACTCGTGCAAATAAATTAGGCGCTACCTAATTACAGTTTAAATGACTCATTTCTAAGTGCACTCAATCAATCTTATTAGTATTCTTATTGCTTCCTGTGTCATAGTCGGTTGAGGAGGCGATAGAACTTCTGCTTTCTTCTGTCTCTTTATTTATTGGGATGAGTTCAAGAGTAATAAGGGAGCACCATGGAAGCTATTGATTTTGCGTTCTGTGTGGGCTGTCACAACATTGTTTTGACTTATTTATAGTTTGATATGCACCATAGCACTATTAGATAACAGTTCTCGACGAAAACGTGATTTTGTTTATTTGATATTTTTGAGTAATAAATGTAATTCTATCTAAAATCCCTTGTTCTACTACTATTATTACGACTATTAAAGGTTTTCTTAGATCAGTTAACAAAAGTTGATGAATTACTTAAAACTTGTCACAATGAATACGAGAATGTCAATATTCATCATATTGAAGATGTCCAATGTGCAATTGCAACTAGATTTATCAATTCTACTTATAAATTGTTTACACGTATGCATTAACCAGGTTAAGGAGTATGAAGATGATGAGATTTTAACATACGTCACGACAAATGTTAAATATTTAATTGAACAAATGAAAACTATGCTATCTGATGATAACATGGTATATTTACAACCCTGTCATCGCATGATTCAAAAAAACACTTTATTCAACAAACCAGGAGTATATTCGACGCTTTCTGAAAATATTCAGGTAATCTAATGTACTTATTTTCTAATCTACTGATTCTAATGATTTTATCCAATAATTAATTAATAATCAAGATGGTTTCAAGTTATTCTAGTATGCAGGTGTGATTTACTCTCACTTCAATAAAATACCATGAGGAAAAATCCTCCTTGTCTGGAGGCAGTAATGTATGTGTACGCATGAGTTGTTTGCACTGTTTATTCCATGTTGTCATTAAACTATCCTACGTATTTCTTTTATCTCATTTACGTTATGAGTCCAGTCAACTATTTAGTCAGTAAATCATACTTAAATTGGATCACAAATGATAACAAACTAGGGTTCTAGCTTATTGATAAACGCAATAGACTTTCGATCAAGGGATTGTAGGCATGAATTTCTACTTCATCCACATTTGTCTCTGCAGCAATTCGGTATCATCAGATGTCATACAAATAAAATGATTTAAACCTAAGTACATATACTTCTATTCGGTAAGTTACATTGTATTACTTATTACCTATGTTCAAAAGTCTGGGAATCGTAAGCGGTATAGAACTTAATAAAAATCTTCATTTTCAGTTTGTTATACTTTAAACGAATACATAAAAAAATCAACCAAGTCCCAAAAAGAATATAAATAATACTCATAATAACAATGCAGTTCTTATGGATTTAGTGACGTCAAGCAATGAAATGTACAACACAATACTAACCGATTTCGATCTATGACATCAAGAATCTCAGATTATGTAACTATGTTTACGAGGTTCGAGTCCAACAGGTCACATAGATACCCTTCTTAGTGAGTGCCAACTATTATGACATCGAAAGTTAAAATTTCCTTCATGACTGTATCTAACAAATTAACATCCTCAATCATCATGATTATCTCACCGGACTCAACTGAAGTTCCTCTATTATCATAAATCAGCTTAAATAAACTAACATTATCTTTCATGAAATGATGTTATATTTATCTGTAGCCACTTCTTACCTATTCACAACCTTCCAAATTGTTTACTAGTATAATGTGTCTTGATTGATAGAGATTGGTCACATTTGAAATAGGTTATATCCACTTCATTTGATGAAGATTAATAACCTGATCACCTAGTTTATCACGTTAATATCTATTCACTTATCCAACATTTATCAACTTTCTTGACTTCTGTACAGTTATCTGTGATCACTAGTCTTCTGTTTTTCATTCATCAAATTATTTCACAAAAGATTTTGATTCAATTCTTACTTTTCAGGCAGTCCAGCTTAAGCAAGTTTAAGTCCTCATTTACTTACCCGAAAATCAGCTTCTTGTGCCTACTAGGATTCACTCTGTAGTTTCATGGATAGGCTTTCTCAATCCAAATCATTTTATCATGACATGTAATGGTATTTAACTGTAATCGTATTTAAACTACATTAAATGAGTGAACTTCACACATCATCGTCATAGCACTTAATGAAAATAACTTCTCACTTAAAATCGTAGTGGCTTATTGGCTTATCGGTTGAAGCGTACAACTTCCTGTGACTAAATCTCAGCTTTGAACTCAGCCCTACTTATTTCGGTCTTATCAAATGGGAGTAGTATAACTTACGGTCACTACTTAAAGTTTGACTCTAAACCAAGTCTATAGATCTGTAACTGATAAATTAGTTAGTAATTTACTCAACATAAGTTCATATTATTGTCACTATTATTATTATTATTATTATTATTATTATTATTATTATTATTATTATTATTATTATTACTTGTGAGTATTTCTCTTTTACTATTGTATAAAACAGAATGTTCGGTTCAAATTATTACGCATAACATGTGTTCATAATCAATTGATGCATTTATGTGAAATTCATTGGGATAGGATAAGAAATCATAAGGATAGAGCAGTTTTACTTCGTCGATTCTACAGTGTTTACACCTGTTTCAATCAAATAAATCAGTGCGTTGAATACAATAATAAGTAAGTACGCATTTCACCTTACTGCTTGCTATTTGACCTCTTTATCCGTACTATTAAACTGTATTAATACACTTTTTCAGAACCATATTACAGAACCACTTTCACCGACGACATGTAAATTTGACCTTTTGTAGATAAACACTAGTATCATGACCTTACCAAAAGTGGTCCAGATCAGCATAAGTTCTTTTGACCTTGATTTAGGTATAAATATGTGTTTATGTACTGTTTATGCGCATTCCTCACAGTACGAAAAAAATAGTTGAATACTTCATTGAATTACTCAGTGATTTTCATTACCAGTGGTGCTATCGGAAAATAAGGAAGATTATACTTCTTTTTTCCACTTGGTATGCAACCTTTCAATAATGCTCCTTTCAACCATACCAGTAATCGAATAGTAATGTCTATTTGTAATGTAGGGACGAATAAAATAATATTTTGGCATTGTAAACTACTCTATAGAATAAGAATGTAAGTTGTTCAAAACTGTGGTTCTATCAGTCGAACTTGAAAGCTCTACAGACATTAGAACTTACTCATTGAATTCAGTCTGTATATTAGGATATGAACAACTCCAATTGTTTTGATAGATAATGACATCATGCAGTTGTTAAAACATCGGCAAAGAAAGTTTGGTTTGAACACATGATCCTACTGTTATAAGTTATATAGTCAAAACAACGGCTAGTTATAAGAACACAGAGTCATATATATCTGTCTGTCTAATTCACAATACCACATCCTCACAGCTTGATGAAATTATCTAGATTAGTACCAAAGTAGTGAAATAAAATAGTTTAAACAGAGAGGTTATCTGCGAAAAGAGAATGGATTCGAGGAGTAAGAAACGCAGGATAATTCCGAAACTGAAGATATAAGATGAAACAAGGAGTAAATGCATTTGCTCTACCTGCGACTAGTTTTGATCTATGTCAGCAAACATTTCCAACCGATGGTTTCATTAAAATGTCGGAACTCAACCACGTAATCTTCACCTACTAACATGTCTAAGACTTACAGTTAGTGATTTAGTTGATTATCGCTGTTTTAGTTTGCTCTGTCATATACCAGACAACATTGCTCATCCAAGTAATGCGTAGTCAGGTAAAGAAAATACATACCCAACCACTTCAGTCTATGAAGATCTACAGCCTCATCAACCATTTTTTTCGACTTTACCTAGCACCCTAGATCTAATCTAAAATCATCAATCCATAGTTTTTCATCAGCTAAAAGTTTACAATACTTACAGGATGGTCACATATTGACTTCAAGTATTCAGATAATAGTTTTATTCATTGATGATGCAGACAATATGCAAGGTCCTCTGAACGCCGTAAATAACAACACACGTTCAGGATGTGATTCCCTCCATCATACTGCCAAATGACACTTCACGACCATTCCCGGTTATTGTTTATATCGACAGTATGAAGTGAATCACTGCAGGGAGTACAGTGATCACTCCACCTTAATTGAAACCCTCCCTAGTCTTAATGGTTCGATTGGTGTCTAATGAAATATTTGCACGGATTGAGAAAGATCGTTCGACTTTTATCATTGTGAGTTGTTTGTGAATTGAATAGATGATTTATTCATCTGCGAAACAAAGAAGAGGTATGTTGCACTACACTGTGCTCTGAATTAATCTGTGACCGTGTGACGTGTCTTATAAAAATGTTATATATGTGTGGAGTTCAGGTATTTGATGATAGATATGTTTTGAAGTGTGGTTAGGTGTATTGTGTAACGGGCGATTAAGCGATGGTTGTGTAATACACAGAATGGTGGTGAGATATAGGAAAGAGAATGAATTGTTGAGGTAGTGAATATGAATCGACTGAGTTGTTTGTGATGTGTGATGTATAAGCCTGATGGACAGAAAGATGTTTGAGGTATATTGGTTGATGGGAGAGTAGGCTAGATGAGAGTTGAATTGTTGTTGTTGGTGGTGGTGGTGGTAGTGATGATGATGATGGTGGTAGGTGGGTTGATGGTTGGACGATGCAAACTAAATTGTGAATCAGTCTATGTAGTCATTGACTGCCATCCTTTGCCGTGTTGTTAGGTGTAGACTACTTGTGTGAGATCTGCTAAATTACTGTAACCATTGATTAGAGACGTTGGATGTCATTGTTCAGAATATGTTACAGTAGCTTCTAGATTTTAATTATCACTATTTCTCCTTGCATTCCTATTCGTTCCTCGATGCTTCATTATTCCATTGACTGACATCAACAAAGCACAAACACAATCGATGTATATTAAAAGTCAGAATGAAAAGTAGACGGAATATTTATTAGTTTAACAACTATCGAACGTGATGTTAAGAGTTAAAAATTGTTACAAGTCCAATTAGTGTGTTCAATATAAATATAAATACAACAATTAAACAAAGTCTAATGTTCTGACAATAGTTTGATAATTATACATAGAAAGTAGTCAATTTGATATTTTTGTTACTATCACATGGAAATAAATCATGCAAACATCGACAGTACAGTGGTATGGAAACTTGAGCAGTTGATACAACGCTATACAACTGTCAAACATAAAATGGATACTGTGTTTAAACTATTAAAACTTTTAAGAATCATTTTGTACTCTATAAAAGATATTGAAAATAATTAATTTCATTTAATTTTCTTCTTCAATTTACAGTTCTCTTTATCATATTGAAACAGTTTATCCAATAAAAGTGGAACTTACTTTTATATCAGTTTTAGGGAATGCATTTCGTCAAAACAATTTCAAACAAACTCATTTCAAGGTTGGTCATTATTTTACTTTTCACAATTGTTTCGTTTATTTTTCGCTTATTTTTTTCTTGTGGACTGTTGAGGTCATCTTTAACATGTTGGATAACTAAAACCGGCTTTAGATAACCTAAGCAGTTTTTTTCCACTATTCACAATGCTATACACTATGTAAATAAAATAGCTTTAAGCTTTTGTTATCTGTTATATTGTCAAGTATGATTGTACCTTACTGGAAATAGAATTCATGCATTCTCGGTTCATTCCTTTCAAATAGCTTAGAAACATGTAGGATAACTAAATCCGATAAAGTAAACATGCACATTTAAATTGCCATCCACCATTATATGATCGATTGCTTTCTTTTTATTGATCCATACAGAATACTTTAAAATTCAGTCACCTGCTACTTTTTTTAAATGTTTCATTCGACTACTTAAAAGTAAAGTTGATGAAATTGTTGAACAAGATTTAGTGAATTATTCATAAACTATTGAATAATGAATAATGAAGTTAAACAAAATGATTTCAATAATGATTTCATCAATAATGAAATTGTCAATACTACTACTAATAACAATAACAGTAGTATACTTACAAAATATATTTTTAATGGTAAATCACAATTTGTAAGAAATGCCACCATCATTGGAAGTAATCGTATGCATGAAAGTAAACTTACTATTGATAAGAAGTATTGGTTTATGTATCCTGAATGCAAATTTTCTAATAGATATTCATTAACAACTGATAAGAAAAACTTCAGTCATGGATTATTCACCAATTTCATCGACAGATAATGATTTTAAGTATAAATTAATCGAATCTTATTTCACATCTTATTTCTTTACAATAATTAAACAGTTGAATCAAAGTTATACTACTTATACATTAGATAATAATAGTAATATAAAATATTGGTCAAAAAATTGTTTTCAAACAAAATATTTACATGCACATTCAATGGCAGGATCATTACATAAATCTTATTTAAGCAATGTAAATGTTAATATTAATGAGAATTGGTATTCAGATGAAATGATTAAAGTGTTAACCACCACTGAAGGAAATGCTTTTGCAACAAATAATAATGGTTTAACAGTCTGAAATGAATTTTATTAATCAGAAAAATGAAAAAAATCAATCTGAACATCAATTATTACCATATCCAAGACAAAGAAGTAACAATAGTAGCTTTGCAAGAAATTCACCTGTGATTACACCTAGACGTCAACATAATTGTATAGGAAGTATGAATATGAATGAATTGTCAAAACATTGTTTACCATCGGTTTTATATGCTAAGAATTGCAATACACCTAATCTGTCTACTTCTTCCTCATTAAAGACAACAACAACAACGATAAAGTCAGTGAAAAATATTAATCGATCAGAAAGATTGGTAGATTATCAACAACCTGATTGTTTAGTTGGTGACAAATATTCTCTCAATAATATGTTTCAAAGTAGACGCTTAAATTCAATAACTAAAAATAATAAATCTCTAGGCTGTGATAGTGCTGGCAATTTAAAGCATTTGTCGTTAACAAAACCCACCACATCATTGAAGAAACAAACTAATAAACATTACTTGAGTAGTAAAACATGTGTAACAAGTTGTGTACGACACTGTGCACCGGATATAGAGCAAACAAACAAGTTAAAAACACTTAAATATTGTTCACAAAAACGACTAGTATCATCGACCTCTGGGTCAGTTGATTTTAAATTGCCGTCTAAATCGTCGATATCGTTTGTTAAACCACATATTTTAACTAATTCTAAAGTTGCTTCAGATAAGAATTCATTAATCACGCATACAGCTGGATTACAGACTTGTCTATCCATTCCTATTTTTGAAGTTGACGGGACAGATTTACAAATATTGAATTATTTCTGTGAACCTATCGTTACTGAACTTAGAATTATACCTTTTTTACACGAATCCGTTTTGATTAAAAATTATGAACCATTGTGTTTAACTCAAAATTTGAATTTACCAGTAATAATGAATAACTGTCCTGTTGATCATTTTACAATACAGGATATTATTCCTGGAATTGATGGAAAGCCGATATCGGTACCAACATCATTTCAAGATGATCATTCGCCAATAATTGTAGAGTTAAATAAAAGTAATGTTTGTTTTTGTGCTACTTTTATTATTATTACTGTATACATCTGGATTTATGTGTAGATGATGCTTTTACAATGCAAATAAGACCTATGTATACACTTTTACATTGATTGACCAGTAAGTAGCTACCAATGATACGTTTGTCATGTTCTTTCAGCTGATGATCGAATACTACCAACCATGTTAAAATATCACAACATGTCTAAGAGATTTTAATGGTTGCATTACCTTTTGATACTAAGTAGATGGATGCAGTCAACAAGAAAACGAGTCTGACGAATGATTTCATGCTAGTTAACATTCGTTACTATTAAGGAATAGAAAAATATGTATGATATTGGTCAGTACTTGATGATCAACCAGTGTAAATATCTCAGTCCTACGGGAAGTCAGTGGCAGCCTCAGAATTTGAAACTAAGTAACACAAGTTTAGGTCTCAAAATAAGTATCGGTTCCCTTAATATTCTAGGTACAAGTGTCATGGGGCAAGTTTCAACTAACACGAAATGTAGATCAAACAAAGTTTTCAGCTGAATATTACCTCAGTATATGCGTTTAGCGGATTTTATTTAATCTCACAAAACTACTTAACGAACACTTTCAATGCTATGCAATTATTATTAACTATATTTTACAATTTCATCGAGAAAAATCCAAGGATGATATTGGACTTGACTATTTGGCTGGATCACTACAATAAACATTGTATCCAGCTTCGTTAAAAGTGTTTATTTCTGACCGATCACTGTTACACACCCGAGTATAGAGCAAAATACTTTTTAAACTTCTGTTATGTAGCTAAGCACATAAATTATTTATTGTCAAAAATGTAGGGGGTATGTTAGTCGGTGAACATCTCCTAAGTTATCTGATTGACTAATAATTGCATAATATTGACCCTGCAATCCAAAGTTATTGTTTGGACGGCTCAGAGAAGTCTCAAAGAAGCCCTGAAGGAACAGAAGGCATTTCATTTAATCACTGCTCAATAAAATTTCTGGAAGCTTCGACGTAGCATCCTCCAATCAAGCAGTGGCATAACTACCTGTTCCGAGACTAAATAAATAATAATGATGATTTCTGGTTTACTTAAAGCCGATAATACACTCGACTTAGTATACATACTTGACACTTATTGGGAAATTTTTTTTTTCATTTTCTTCTGTCCTTTTATTTGTGACTCAACATGTCTTACGAATTTGAGTTCAGAAACTAACACGTAGTATTTCAAGTGTTTATTTGTTAGTAAGGTTCGATAATAATTTCAAGTTTATATGAATACCTGTCGAAACTCGAAAGAATACAGTCATGAGGATGTGGATTAATCATATATATGGCTAATTTGTTTTGGTTTTGCACTACAACAATGTTTGTCAAATGGTTTTGTAGTCAATCCACTTGAAATAACTGATTTGATTACGAAATGTGGAGAGATACTGATTTATCGATGAAGCAAAAGAGAACGGAAAAGTTATAATTAGTTCATATTATTTCGTATTTCTCAGTGGTATAGGAAAAAGTTAGTGCAATAAAATGAGGTAATAAAGAAATGTATTGATGTTAAATAGTGTGAAACAGTACCCACTTTAGGATTCTTGCTAGTTGATATGTCACAACAAGGTTTACTTAAATTCTTAAGTGAACTTATGGTCCCTGTGGAATTCGGTCCTATATCACCCAGTCTCACAATCTAAAACGTTACAGCTGATCTATTCACTCCATGACTCAACTCCTGTAAGAATAAAATATTTAAATAGATAAATTAGTAATTACTTATTCATATCATGGTTATCTGGTACTTTTTAGTACTAATTCTTTTCTATGGAATCAAGTTGTATTTAAGTAATCATATGGTCAATTTGGATCGTTGATATTCAGAACTGCAGTTAATCATTTATTTGCTATATTTACATCCTAAGTAAATTGACTTAGTCTAATTATCTTCACAAGTTTTAGTTTGCTTGAGTAAATTCTTGCAGAGAAACCTAGCATATACGTTTTATCTTGTTTGAGACTCGCCAGCTATATGTTTCTGCATTCCGTTTTTGGTGTCCGCTCGGAAACAGGAATTTTTGGCATAAAATCGGTCTCGATGGTGTAGATGCACTCGCTCTTTTTGTTCACTTGCATCTCGGCCGTCGAGATTTTTATATATTTCTTTTATATCTACAAACTAATTATTTCTCGAATTGTTCATTGTGTCTTGTCTTTTTTACTATTACTATTAATACATTCACTACTTTGGTACTCCTCTTTTTTTACTATTCGGATGTGGTAACTTGATTCGTTATGAATATATCAGGTTCTATATTGCACTTACTGATGAACTGGGTTATCTACGTAGACACTGAATCCAATCAGCAACAAAGTGTTCATAGTATATGTAGGTATTAACCAGGATCTATAATTTTCTATCGTAAATATTTGGGATTACAAATACTGTTCAGTTTGTAATGCCATATATCCTCGTGTGGATATCAATACTAGGATGCTATTACATCCTACTAACAAGTCACAAATAAGGCATCCCCTAGTTCTATTGCTAGCCTCAAATAAAATATATCAAATAACTACAGCAATTAGAAAATATTTACTTTAAATCAGTTCTAATTATTGTTTCCTATTTTTTAAAAATAATGTATTTTTTTCAACTTTTTATCATAGAAATTCAATCAAATATTGTTGATAAAGTAAATGATTTCGATAAGAATTGCCCAAAGGAATATTCCAACGTAATATCTGGAACGTCATCTGATTCATCAGTCGATGAGCCATTATCAACATCATCGTCATTAACGGTACATTCCAATAATAAACAATTAATCGTTAAACCACGTTTAGTAAACCCACTGAACTATCTAGCTGATACATCAAAGGCAGAAATTGATGATGAGTAAGTATCATTAAATTACATGATTCTAAACAACTGTATTGTTTTTACCACTGGTTTCATATAATGGAAGTTAATTAACAAATAATCAATGACAGACTGTTTGTAAACATAATGAATGAATTGCTGTCACATAACAACGTGATCGGTAGAAAAAGATATCTGAACTGAAAAGGACTAGATAAAAGCGACAGTGATCAGTAATTACTTAACGATTAATCAATGTTACTATGATCTATTGGATATACCATTTTTCATTATTTCAGAGATTTAAATAAGACAAGAACGACAATATTTGTAGAATATTTTGAATTCAATGTATATTATTAATCACTACTCAGTGGTCAGTCAGTGCAAATATTTCACTTTTGTAGAAGGTCATTAGTAACCGTCTGAAGCTTTAAAACTAAGTGACCTGAGATTGAATCTCATAAAAGAGAACATTAGTTTTTATAAAATTACATGTACAGCTTCCTGAGGAGTATCAAATATCATGAAACCATCAAGCAGGATATACTGTTGATTAGTGCCAAATCAACTCCTGTTGATCTTAGCTAATTCAAAATATCCAATGATTTTGTATATTAAGAAACGTAATGTTCACCGGAAAAACATTAAATTACTTGGAACACGTAGTTCTAAAGAAGTTTAATTTAGAATACTTGTAAACAAATCAGTTGGTCATTCTCAAAATTATTGTGAATAATTTAATTATGATAATCAAGTGTTCAAACAGAAATGGTTATGTAATTATGAATGTCAGTCAGTCATTAATAATATCGAATCTGGCATATATGAGCATCAGTTTAAAGTGTCATACTTCATCAGCAAGATGAACACTAATGTTGTAGAAGTAGTAGTTACATCAGTTGTAGTAGAAAATAATAAACACAGATAATATGGAATCGAGAAGAAGGAATAAATTCATCGAACAAAAGGTATAAAGTTATGCTTGAAAATCAGAACCTAATGAAAGACAAATAGTTAGTGTACCTGCATAATAGTTACCGATTCTGAGTCATTTCATATAAGGTCACTAACTATTAATTATGACAATTGCACAGACAACAACCAGGTAGTCTATATTCATCAACACGCCACAGACAAACAGTTAACGACTTCATGTACTGGTGCCAAGTTTTGTTTATTCGCCTTTAACGTTTTTTCATACTACTCTTACATTAGCCATTATCGCGTGTCGGGTTTAGCGGTAGTTAATCATACATAATACCTTTTTCGACCACTTCACTCAGTGATAGTCAGTAGCTATATGTACTTGTGACACAGATTTATTTCGAATATATAAAAATAAAGAACAAAACTCAAGTTTTATCTATCTTGGTTAGTTACCATCAAAAAATAAGGATAGTTGTGTCGTCCTAGTATGAGACTCCGGAACGGTTTTACGAACCCTAGACACCGTTACACATCGAGCTCAGGTTTTGCGGCCAATGACTAACAAAAGTTTGTGACTATGAATAGTGGTAAGCAATCAAAGCAAAGTCGATAGTAAACGCCGAAGTGATAGACACAAATAGACAATTGTTTCGAATCATCAAAACAAATCTGAATTACAAAGTCGGTTGCCAGTAAAACTATTTCTGATAAAGGTAGGACCATAATCTACTCTCAATCCAGAAGGTTAGATCTATGGGCAGAACACTTCCAAGTTCAGATGATTTCCATTTCCTTTCTATTGCGAACTGTTCCTGAGCAAAACGAGCGGAAAATTGACACAAGTTCCCTAACTCTTATTAAAGTTGAAAAAGCTTCGCATACCTTGGGGCAAACAAAAATAACAGAATGTGATCGGTTGATTTTACAGATATTTGAGAATTATGGTCTAATTTCAGGAAGCAGGTTGACCAATATGTTATCTGAAATTTGGAGGTCTGGATGTAATTTCATCCGACTGGTATCGACCTTCGATCATCCCAATTAAGAAAAATTAGGGCAAAAATTCTGTTGTAATAACTGTGGAGTAATCAGCTTGACTAATAAAATGACTGAAATACTAGTCTCTTTAATTATTAAACGCTTATTTGAAGTCAGGGGGCAGTGAATTTGGTAAGAGTTTAGGCCAAGTTCATCGACATGAAGACACTTATCAAATGTTGACCGACTTTCGGGTTCTAGAATACATACTTATAAACGTCCGACAGCAGTAATATTCGCTAAATTGGAGACTGGATTCGATTTCGTAGACCTAAAGGTCCTGCAACAGTGTTTTCTACTACTTTTCGAAAAAAAAACAGCAGCTGTCATTAGAACCGTCAATTACGTGTTCGTTAAGACTACCTCCTACTTTTCATTTTATTTATTTTTGTTACAGATATCTTTCTAGAAATAATTAAAATTCTTTCATCTAGCGTTTTATTGATTAATCTACTACCATAAGGCTCACTTCTTGACTTAGAATATATAAATGATATAGTCCTATTCAGCGAAAACGCAGATAGTGTGCAGTCTCCTGAACTCCTTGAGTAACAACACACTCACGTTCAGAATGTGACTACCCTGCATCAGACTGCCAAACGACACTTCACGACCACTCCCGGTTATTGTTTATATCGACAGTATGAAGTGAATCACTGTAGGGAGTACAGTGATCACTTCACCTTCATTGAAACCCTCGCTAGCCTTAATGGTTCGATTGGTGTCTAACGAAATATTTACACGGATTGAGAAAGGTCGCTCGACTTTTATCATTGTTGGTTGTTTGTGAATTGAATAGATGACATATTCGTCTGTGAAACAAAGAAGAGGTATGTTGCACTACACTGTGCTCTGAATTAATCTGTGACCGTGAGACGTGTCTTATAAAAATGTTATATATGTGTGGGGTTCAGGTATTTGATGATAGATGTGTTTGAAGTGTGGTTGGTGTATTGTGTAACGGGCGATTAAGCGATGGTTGTGTAATGCACAGAATGGTGGTGAGATATGGAAAAAGAATGAATTGTTGAGGTAGTGAATATGAATCGACTGAGTTGTTTGTGATGTGTGATGTATAAGCCTGATGGACAGAAAGATGTTTGAGGTATATTGGTTGAAGGGAGAGTAGGCTAGATGAGAGTTGAATTGTTGTTGTTGGTGATGATGATGATGGTGGTAGGTGGGTTGATAAGTGGAGGATGCAAACTAAATTATGGGATCAGTTTATGAAGTCTGTGACTGTTTACCTGAGCTATGCTAATATGTTTAGACTATCTGGTTGGAGTTATTGCAATAATTGATTCCATCTACTTCAGCTGATTAATAATTGCATTAGTTAGGTATGCTAACGTCACTCACGTGAACATTTCAAATCCCACTTTTTCTAATAAACTTGATTTAGAAATAAACTTATTATATCTGCAAAGTACATGACATAACTCTTAAATCTTTTCATATTTACCAAGCCATGGATATTTTCTGGATACTAGTGGGAAAATAATCACTAGTTGGTGCGCAGATAAACATAACCTGCACAGTAATCATAATTTTCCTGTGTTCGTATATTAAAAAATTAATAAATTTACAAGTCATTAGTTAATCTATTGTGTATTTAGGCAAATTAACTATCCTCTGAATAATGTATGAACCATACAATATTAAAGCAATATCAAGGTAATTAGACAATCAATCTAACTGGTTCAAGTCAATTTGTTCACTTTGTGATCTGCTGATTTTCATCATTTAAGCATTCTTATTGTTAAATTTAATATCATAAATTAATCGACGTTAGACATCCATTGAAACACAAGAAGCATTGGATAACTGTTCCTTTCTATCTTGATTTTTATTGAACTTTTGTTCGTAAATGTTCACTTATTTTATCTGTTTGTTTTCCTTTAATTAATTGCAATACTCCCATCATGGGTATTTCTCTCCATAGATTATATACACAACCGATTGTTATTACCAAAACATTTCAACCCAATTCTGATATGTTCAATGATTTAATATCTCAAGTTAAAATTAGTCTAGTTAAGGTAGAACGTCATATAAAAGAGTTAGATCGTTATCATAATGATAACGTTGGTGAAGAGTGTCTAAATAATATCTATGATGATGGACAATTATTATCAACTCATTTAGCTACATCATGTGATCAGTTGAAAAAATTCTTTGGTCAACTGAGAGCTTATGATTTTCGTATACATTCTATGCAGTCTATGATCAAGTTAAGTACACCAGTGTACTTCAGTTGTTTCTATGTGTGAATTGAATAGTGTTTGGCGAAATTTGCTTATATCTACGAGAAAATGGATTTGGGAACTTCAATCTGTAAGTTATTTGAATGGATATGTTCTTGTCTTACTTTTGTGTGATTTATCATTGAACTTTTGTTTGTAATAAACTTTATTGTAATTAACTTTCTATAAGAATTGTTGACATTAAGACAGATTCACGGAAGTATTTGTATTGGATCTCCTAAAGTCATTTGATAACTTATAATCAATTACACTAGTTCATCATTTTAGAATGTTATTTTTCTAGAATAATTAACAGTCATAAAGTGACTTTTCCACTTTCCTTAGTCCCTTTACAGAAGAATATTGTGTATTCAAATTACAACTTGGCATACTAGTGTAGGTTTTTCTTAATGACGGCACTTATAGACTTCATAGAGACTCTCCTGCTTGAACAAATAAATTGCCTAGTTCTTCCAACTTGTGCAGATATTCCAGGCTAATCTCCTTTTCTAGTGGCTAAGACAGCTGAACTGTACCTACATTCAAGTGCTGATGTTCATATTATGACTCTTCAAACCTGAAACTCATTAATCAGTTAATGATTTTTCTTTAATCAGCTTTAATGTCAATTATTCACCAAATTGAAGGTTTGTACAGCTTTCTTTGAATCACACTTCTTCATCTGACGTTAAGTGATAATATCCGACAGCCCTAACCGTCAAGTAAATAAAACTTAATTCAAATTTACGATACAGTAGTTGGAATTTCAACTCCTATCATATTTTTTCAGTGAACTCGTTAACAGGGTAAGTGTTTTTGGCTTCAAGCTGCACTTTAAGTCTGTGAGAGCTAAACAAAAGTAGACTAAGAGGAGGGTTTAAATCCTATGACTTAGTGGCTGGGAGTTTAATAGCAATTAACCAATAAGCCATCCATCTCCATCTACCCCAGTTGGGAATTGTGGGCTATCAGGGTGCAATCAAAGCTATTCCGTTCTAGTATGAGATTTCTCAGTGATAGTATGCGCTCATGACTACTATCATAGATCAAATGTAGGGCTTTCATATCTCGTGGCAAATCCTTGATCATCAGTACCATTGGACCACAGTTCAATGGTAGGATTCCTAATTCAGTTAACATCAGAGGCATTAGATGTACATCTGCACATATTAAAATTGGATTGGAGTAGAGATTCTACTATTCAATCCCAGCTTATGAGTTCTCATGATTAGGCTCTTACCTTATGGTCCGATGTTCAACCTTTGATGAGGTCGTGAATATGCACTTAGTAGTCTTTTATTAGGACGAAACAGCTATGTATTGCTTTCTGGTTTACAATATTACCCAGCTAAGATCAATCTGTAACTGATACGATTAACAAATCTTCTAAAGTTTGATATATTCCAAAACCCTACTTCATTTCAGTGTTATCAGTGAAATTCACTACAACATGTTTTCGTTTTTGTTAATTAGGCCACTCATTACATTGTTCTATCGATTTTTACTATGAAATCTCTCCTGAAAAAAAAAACATTAACTATTCAGTATTCACATTTGTCTATCAATACACTTTAATGTCACCCGATTTCAATGTTTAGATTCACTCTATTGACAGTATAGAAAAGCATGCACTAAATAATCATTGATTGAATATTGTGCTATTCATGTGTAAAATTATGTGTGCAAATCGATCATGAAATCGATTATTATTATTATTATCTGTGTTAGTTTGAAGTAAATTGTGAAAACTAAAAAAAAGGTAATTAGTATCGTTTATATAGTTATCAGAATAAGAGAGAGTTAGAGATTGATAAATGCTGTAATCTACATGACGGATTAGTTGTAGCTGGACAACTATTGATAACTAGAAAGAACTATTCAGCTGTTATAGTTTCTCACTGGAAATCTCAGTGAATTACCTATTAATACACACTACTGAAAAGCCACATATATTAAGATGAAACAGCTGTCTACTGATTCTGGTTCTCACTGGTTGTCTAACTAAGATCAATCCATAATGTAAATCTACATAATTCTATTATTAATGACCAGTTTAAGAACATTTAATGAACGTCAGGCATAAAGCCTATTCATCGAGATTTCAGTCATATTAATAATATCGTAAGCTAGTAAGAAAGCTAACCATAATTAATAAATATTTTAGAATTATTTATTTTGTTCGGTTGATGTTGTTTAGGACTTCAACTGATCATTTTCTTTTACTATATGTGTTTCTTATGTGGATCGCCTCTATATAGGGTTACTTCACAATTATATTTAGTGTTGGACTGCAGCAGGCATTTGAAACCTAGGATACCCGTCTAATCCTATTTGGGACTGTAGTTCTAAACATCAATAGGCATATCCAAACATCTTTAAATTAATTATACATTCCGATTACACAAGTGTAATTGTATGGACTTATGCGATGATATGTTGGAGTCTGAGATAAATGTACTGAGTCTTAGTCTCACTATGAACATTAACGTAGATGCAGACACATCCAGCCACTAAGCCCGAATTGGGTGAAATCCGCGTCCTGGACTTCACTTAATAGATACAATCCTAAGTAATGAGCGTTTAAGGAATGTTGAAAATAATAAACAAGGTTGAAATTAATTACTCATTTTAAAAATTGTTCTCCAGTCACAAATATCTACATGCTGTAAACTTTGCTCATGTACACTTTAGGTATCATCCCTAGTTTATCGTATAATTAGCTAATGACATCTATTACATAACAACTTTTAGTTCATTTTCTTAAAGTTATTATTCCACATTAATACTTCCGATGAATGTGATAAATTCCAACATTGTGCATAGCCTTCAAATGTAACAACAGTTTCATTTGTTATCGTATGCTGTTTAGTTGTAATGTTCATTATCAAGTAATCCTCTAGAAAAGTTAACTTTTAAAGATGGTGGACATTTCAGTTATACTGTAAATTATTGAACTGTAATTGCTCAGATTCTTTTAACTCATACATTGTCTGTTCGAACTCCACTCTCTCTTTGCACATACACTTTAGTCTGTACGTTTGCACTGGCGCAGTGTGGTCCCAATCTTAACACATAAAGTTGTGATGTCGAATGATTGAATGTGAGTGCCAAAAATCCCTTCCTGGTCTAGTTTTCTTGCTAGTCAACACTTGTAACAACAAGGCATGGCTACACTCTTACGGAAGTTAATGCTCCCTCAATAAGATTCGAAACCTTATCATTCAGTTTCGCGATTCGAAATGTTACCACTCAACTATTTTGTACTCTACTGACTGATCTCCTATAGTACTAAGTTATTTAGTAGTTGATGTCATGTTTGTATAGGCCTCAGACAGAATTCGATCAATAGATAGTGAACTATGCAAACTGTTATGTCGGGCCACTAAAGAAGCGTAACAAACTCTCAGAACTGTGTTTTAAGAACGCTATTTCATTTATTCTGTGTGTAATGTAAACATTTTGTTTCTATTATTGTTACGTTCCTCTTACCCTATCCTCCTGTTTAGCAAATTTACTGTTATTAGATTGTCTCTTATTATGGACTACAGTTAATTAGTTGTGTACAAGTACCACTATTTTCTTTGTTCTGTATTAATGTTGATTTCTTAACTGGTTTGCTGTGCGGTCTGATTTTATGTATATATAAGGAAATGTTTGAAATATAATAAGATTCTGTCTGGTTGGTCTATCGGCTCATGTTTTTATTATTCCGGCTTGGAACTCAGTGGTCATAGTGCAGACGCGCAAGTATCGACTAAGCACAAGTAATTGGCACTCGGCCAACCAGCCACCAAACTTCTTGCATCATAACACAAACATATCACTAGCCCACTACTCAGAGATGAATCAGTGTACATAAACTTTTAATTGATATATGACTTATAATGTTCATAAATTCTCTCCTATTAACTTTCAAAATTTCTAGACATTTGTTTCTAACAAAAGTTTAAATCGCTTAATTCATGAATTTGAAAAACATTTGAAGCATACAAGAAACCAGCTGAATTACTATTCTCATAATACCAATGGAACTTTTTCAGTCATTTGAAGAAAGTTTGAATTTATCTTCACCAATATTATCGTCTACATTGTCATCATCATCATCATCATCACGAACATCTTCTCCAGCATTATCCTCATCAACGACGATAATATCATCTGACTTGTTGTCGTGTATTCACTTATTGAATACAATCAAATTACGATTAACTGATTGGCTTACGTACAGTACATTATTATTAATGACAAACGATAAAGATCTAGTGTGATGTATTTCGTAATCATTCGCTTAATGAACTATGCGATCTATCTACTAACAGTGATAATCAATATAGTGAATTATTGAAAATTGATCTTACCAAGTTACATAATCATTTTTCTTATTTGTTAAATTCATGTGAACACTTATTGATTGAATGCAATCGATTATTTACTTTACAGTTGTACTAGTAATAAAAATAATTTGTCATCAGTAATCAGTACAAATTCTATTCAACATGATACTACTGAAAATAATGGATCGTTATCATTATTGCCACCAATTAAATACGATGATTTAATCAAATCTGGTTCTCAGTTATTTTCAAACGATTGTCATGGTTTAGAAAACTCTTGGTTACATCATTTCACATCAAATATTAAGGTATGAGGTATATAGTTTTATGACAAATCAATTAATCATTGAGTAGTGATTAGCCAATGCAACGTTTGCCTGAACTATTTTGGTGTTAATTTCATTCTGTACAACTAAGTGCCAATCTGACAGTTAGTTTACGCGACTCACTATTATATATATTGTGTTTTGGTATAAATAAGGTGGTTGGAGGAAGTTGGTAGGAAACCCACTTTTACCAACGTTTTGTGCTAATTGCTATTTGTCAACAGGATGAAGAGGAGGATTAGCCTAAATAATCGATTGTTGTCGATCTAAACTATGAAACTGAATGAACCAAGTCTGTTTTCCATAGAGAGTAATAGTTTCCGTAAGACTGCGCGTAAGCATCGCTGTAAAGATTTCTAATTAAAATGAAACATATATCAAGGAAGGTTTCTTGTCGACTATCTGTAATAAAATTTAAGCAAAGACTTTAAATGGTTTTGTCGTGTCAAAACTGATCAAGTGCGGAAGAAGAATTCCCTAACATTATCGACGTCATACCTCTACAACTAACTAATAATTCTTCTGTCCTATTCAGTGTATTCAATAGTTATTTCCAACTATTATTCGTATTCATTAGTGTTTCTGAGTGCGTAGTACTATTCAGGCTTTTTAAATTAGGAGCTACTCATTCTTTTCTAGTTTGTGATTATTCTTAAAATCAAGATTTAGAATTAGTTCATAGAGTCATTGTTTAATCTGAAGCATATTGGTAGATCCAGGTTACGTGATTTAATTCCACTTGATAACCTTAATTAGCGGTTGAAGATGTTAGATGATATGAACCCGAACCGATTGCGATGCCCCAGATGCATTCATTCTTCACATTCCACTGGGTCTTGCTTGCATTTCAGTATTATTTTGTGGATATCTTTTTATTCCTTTTTTCTTGAACTACGTTTTCAATTTTTATACTTCATCATTACGACCGCCACTACAATTATTTCGAATCGTTTGATTTTCATTTGGTTAATATGATCTATTTGTATTGATTTAGTATGTTGACTTGGATTTAACGTGCATTTTGTGAGACTCTACATTGATTGTGACTAACTTATTGATTTCATTGTTTCCCTCTATTTATCTAAACATTTGATGAATTATTTCGTCCGCTTACACTCCATACTATTTGTTAATGAAGATTATGAAGGGGCTTAAATATAGATACAAAAAAAATTTGGTTGAAGACTGTTGCTGACTCACATTAGCACAATGTAACAATAGTGTAAATGAAGCTAACCAACAGAATAAAGTATTGTAAATACATATAGTAACAAATGACTAAAGAATTAAAATAAATGTTATTTAAGTTGGATTGTGACTGGCAAGCGGGATCCAAGACACGCGTTTCATCCTATTTGGACTCGTCGTCTGGATGTACCTGCATTTGAATGTTAGTGTTCAAACTGGAATTCAAACACAGTCCTTTTCAAGCCAAACGCCACCACGTCCACCACTAGATTACTGAGTCCGAACAGTCACACCTGTGCAACGAGTGCATAGGTAATTAGGATGAACTTATTTTTTCCCGTTGATTTATTATGGGATGCGGGTACACCCAGACGACGAGTCCTAAATAGCACGAAACGTACATTTTGGACCCCGCTTGATAGTAAAAATCCAATTTTAATAATGCTTATGACTAACAGCTATATCGAGGCAATCGGCTCAGGATGTACATATAGCAACAGAGATTGACCAGCTTCAGTCCCTAATAAATCAACGGGCAGAAGCAAGTTCATCATAATTGAAAATGAATGGTTGCATAATAAATGAATCAATTAAATCTCAATTATTAAACAATGAAATCGTTGGAATATAGTTCATGTTACTAAAGCAGAGAAATGCTTATAGCTGTTTCCTTTTAAACACACGAATCAGGTTCCTAACACTTTATGACAATAACATTACCAAATTTCAAGAGATTGGAATATAGCTACTTACTAATCAAATTAAACGATTTTAAAGTACCTGGTTGATGTTTCATATCTAAAAAATGTCTGGTTACTGGACTATTGATGCTACTGTTTCTTCTTAGTCGAAAGCTTCTTGGTCATATTCATAAGCCCGACAAACGTAACTACTCAGGACGGTATATGTAAATTTGTAGATAGTATACAATAACATGTTTGAGTGCATACCTGTCTTAGATTAAGTCATTGAATGCGTTGTTTCGTATAAATTGATAGTTTACTTGCCTAATAAGTCCTATTTAGTTCAGTTTCATTCCTTTTACTGGTTATTGTTGTAATATCATCATCTTTTACATTGAGCTGCATGTAGATGTGTTTTTTTTCTGACAGTAGCTACCTTTAAATTACTATCTTCAGTTTTCTCATACTTATCAGTGAATTTCTGCGGGTAACAGTTGTCTCTAAGTTTTTTTCCACGTTCATTATTCATTCCTTGATGGCATAAAATTACATTTTAACCGATTCCTGGCTCTACGTTATACATGACTGACTGACTGTCCAATAGTAAGTAAACTTAATACTAGTGTTTCTGACTGAAAGTTCTAGTAAACAGGTTGTGTGATTTTTGTTACTACATACAATAAACGTGTCATTCACGGAGATGGCATCAGCTACTGCTAACCACGAGATACTGAAACAGTAACTTTGATAGGAGCCAACACCTTATCCCTAGACATTCAGACCATTAGTATCATGCTCGCACATCTGCTCCATAATTTTCTTGTTCTCAAGCCGAACTGACGAACACAACAAAAGTGAGCTAACAACCAACCAGTGTGTCTGTATTTCACTCATTCGTTAATATACATACAAAGCCTTAACCGAACAACAGACCAATAAGGAAAATAACATTCATACAAAACAGGAACAATAATGATTAGGAAACTTAGGAGAACAGATACATGGTTAATTAGTTATAGTTGTTGAATGAAAGACGGTATGATTATAATTCATGGTTCTAATTGGAAGTTAGGAGGAGGTAAACATAACAATAATAGAAATAAAATGATCTGTATATATGTACCCAAAATAAGTGAGATAGTCTCATAAAAGACACTTCCGGAAGTTAGTTATTCTTCTTGAGTCACCTAATATAACATTCACATACCTTCAGTATTTCCTCATTTTGTCAATTGTTTATTTAACCTCTGTCTTTTTAATAGTAACCGATAAAAATATTCACCAGAACAGGAACCGTTGAACTACTCATTTGTAGTTAGTTTGTATTTAGAATTCTAATATCATTAATAGTTGTATGTTACTTTAACTGGTTTTCATTCTAATCTTATTGAATATTGAGTTTAATGGTGCCTTCATTAATTTTGTTTTCTTTATTATTTGTAGGGAAACGACTTTTCAGATTTATCAGATTGCAATAAGAGTATTGATTCGGTAAGATTTTTCATAGTCACATTTATTATTATTGTATACATTGGGTTAATATTGACTAACAGTTCATCTCTGTTTAATTCGAGCATAGTTATGTGACTGCCTAACTTACATTGAAGCACAACAACCAATGGTTCCTTAGCCCGATCTTTACTAATCATAGTGACTAGGCTTCCCCCCCCCCCACTTTAATATACGCTATATAAGTAAGAGTATTATCAAGCAAGAATATATTTTATAAGTTATTAAGTTAATGAGATCCAAACATATTTTAGCTAATAAGTTAGGTCGATAGAAAAATTGCGACCCACACTACCTTACATACCAGATCTACTCTGTAAATTGAATTGTGTGTCAATTATTGTTAATCTTGACAAGTGACCATTACGTACAGTATAACTTGGTTGGAGTTTAGTGTCGTCATACTAACCCTATATTACTATTATAAACAAAAGATTTGTCTCCTATGACTACTGCTTTTTTTATTCGTCGTTAGGACTTATCCTTTTTTACCTGGTGATATTCATCTCTGATTTAAGTTGTTAAAATGCTGATGTCTTACATACTTCATTTACGTGATTAAATTTAGAATGGTGACAATCCGTCAAGTAATGGTAGTCATCGTATTCCAGTAGTCTAGTCAATAATGCCCTACCATTTGCTGAATAGTCAGGTACTCTATTTAAATTGTAATGTAAATATCAATACTGAAGGTGGATGTACATCTTGTCAATAGGATTAGAAATAAAACAAAACACTTGTTGCATTTCGCTACCAATTTAAAGTATAGTCGGAATGCTATTGTTCTAGCTTTGTTAGCTTTCAATTATGAATGTTTGAAAACCAGGAATCACTAGACATTTCTTTCATCCTAGCATTGGAGGAATTCTTTCTAGGTAATGAACCCAGAACCTGTAGGTCTCGAAGCAAATGTATAATCAGTTGACTATTGGAATAATGTCTGTTGGCATAGATTTTTAGCTTTAACGATTTCGTGATATAGCGAGGTGAGTATACTATTGGTAACGGCTACGGGTATTACTTATCTTGCTTTTAAGCTTTTCTTCTTATGGAAGCATTTACTAACAAGATTTTATTAGTATTGTTATTATAGTTTATTCTCGATTTGTATATTTCTATGTATACATCTAGATTTTATCCAATTCATCCTTTAATGACTTTGGGGTTTCTAATGTATCTGACGAGTTAAACAAGTAAAATCTTTATTTAACTGTTATAGTTCGTTACTATCTGTTCGATGTTTCATTTACGTGGCTTTATGTGTAAACAAATGAAGCATGTTCTTTTTTTCTATTTTGTTATTCAATGTCATGTCTCCCGCTCTATGCTTATATACATTCGTTTATTCTTAAAAGCTGTTTAAATCTGTTCGCTGCTTGTACTTTTGTATCAAAGGACTGTAATTGTTTGTTGTTTGTTTTTGTCAGTGATTTATCTCAGTTTGGTACCATTAAAAACTAGGGAATACTAGACAGCTTTTTCATCCCAGTGTGAGATTCCTCAGTAGCTCACACCTACGAGCCTGCTAGGGATCAACGGATAGCAATCTGCAATAAATACTGACAACAAATTCTACAATAACACTCTAACTTAAGTGCATTGATTACATGGTTACTTTTTACAATGTTCTTTGTTTCCTGCACAATGTTTGGTGTTTATCATCTAGATGTGGCATTACTGTATTTTCCCTAGATAACTTATATCTCCCATATAATGCTTGGGTCATTTTCAATACATTTTAGTATTGGTTAACCTAAATATGTTTGTTAATTAGTGTTTGGCAATCAGTGTTTGATGACACAGTCCATAAATTTTTTGTGGTATGAAGAATTTTGTTACCTATGAAATTCACGTTGTCTCTATTATACATTTATAGTGTAATTGTAAGGGGTTAAAATAAAAACTAGCAAACACGAGTTCATCGCTTAACTGGATGGGTTGAGATTAATTTGTACTTTTGTATCATAAATTGTTTCATTCCAGCATGAAACTTCTATGCAGTGCTCATCCACTACCCCCCAAAGGGTCAAACACAAGACCTATATACCTTTCATTTGGATGCTTAACCTTCAGACTTACTAAGCTGTAATTTAGGGTTAATCATGCCATTTCTGCTTGTGATATGAAACTAAAAATCAAATCATTTTCCCTGAACTGAGCTTTGTAAGGGATTAACGCTGTTTGAACGATCATTGGGTTACGACTCAGTGATGTAAAGTTGTGTGCAAGGTTCGACAATGTTTACTTCTGAGAAGTTTCTGAATATTAGGATGAAGCAGCTCTCTAGCACTCCTTCATTTCTGAGGATTGTCTAGTTAGTTAGTCGCTGATCAAAAAATATATTTGTATTAAAATATATTTAAGAAGACTTCTTAGCTGTTTCCTTTCATCATACTTTATGTTTACACTGTTGATAGACAGTTTAACAATTCACTATTAAAGGTCGTTTAATACATCAAGTCTTAGTAATCAATAACACTATGCTTCATTCTTCACCATTTTTACATTAATTGATAATCGGGTAGTGATTAACACTATAATTGTTTTCCAGAAAATCAGTCTACTTGAACTTTGAGACTGAGCAATAAAAGTTTGGATCCCATGATGATAATAAACTGTCTCATGATTTCAAATACGTCTTACTGTACTGAATGTTAACTGTTAATTTATTTAGATGAGACAGTATTTACTGTCATCTTTTAAACTAACCATTACTCTGTCAATTCTGATGATATAAATAATCTATCTATTGACTATTGCTAATTGTAAATAAATGAACCTATGAATTCACTTAGTTACTGTGATTCACATTAAAGTACTAACGATGTGTTTGTTCTTTTCCTTATTATGTATGTTTGTATGTATATGAGTGAGCGCAAGCGAGCGCGCGCGCGCGCGCATTCATCCACTATTTATTGGAAATTGAATCTATTTCTCTTTAATTGTTTTGTGTAATCTTTTAGTGTTCATCAAACCACTGAATTTTTCCACTTAATCAATATGATCCAAGCAGATAAAAGTACACGACAAAATGTAAATAATCTTGACGTTAAATCTTTAATAAAATTATACAATTTAAAACAAATTACTAATGTGCTACAGTATTTTGTTCAATCTATTCCTTATCATTCTTTGTGTTTACTTCATTATTGTCAATATGATGAGAAATATACTAATTCTATTAACAATCTATCAGAATCATTGAATGAATATGAACAATGTCAAAATATATCAAAACTACCTATTCAAACAATAACATCAATTATGCATAATAACTCATTGATGAATACTTTCAATGAAACTATGAATAAATCATCTAATAGAATAAAGAATAGTATAACTTTATTAAATGAAAGTGATAGTAAATCTTTTAATGAAGTACTAATTAACTCATCATTGAATCAAATTAACTGTATAGTCAATGATAATAAGAATCATAATGATCATAATAATACTGTTGTCAATGATAATGACGATAATAGTTCATTATATCAATATAAGTATTCATTTAATGCTGTATTCAATAGAAAGAATTATAATCTATACGAATTAATCAATCATGAAAGATTATTACGTAATAATTCATCATTTATTTACAATAATAATAATAAATCACACTTATTATCTGCTTACAATTTATCATCTTCTACATTATTACAATCTGATATTCTTTCATTGCCTAGTACAAATATTCCTTATGAAAATAAAAGTATAATATCTTACTTAAATAAATATTTAAGTAGTATACCTAAACAGTTATTATTATATTTTCTTGTTCTATTTATAGGATTTTATTTTATTTACTACTTACTAAATTGTTTACTTCTTCGTATGAATATTCATAATGAAAATTATGCATTAAATTGTAAGCTAGGAATTTTTACAACTATTACTTTCTACTATATTCTCATTGTTTCAATCAATTAATAATGATAGTTTATCAACATCGATTGATTTATTGAATGAGAAGATATTAACTATAAGTTGGCCAAATAATCCACCACCATATTGAAGATAATTTTGCTTAGTTACAAAAAATAACTTTGTAGCCTATACATATGCATATTGAAAATTGAAAGAACATTATTCTTTCTTAATAATTTAATGTAATAGATAATATGCATTTATTCATGTCTACATAGAAAATATATACAAATATGTATATGTGTATTAATAGATAATAATAAAGAAGCACTATAAATGTGAAATATCTTCTCTTATTCCAATATTTATAAATATTGGCTAAGATTTAAGGATGAATTTGTATATTCTCATTTATTTATTATAGACTAAAGCTGGTCAGTCTCTGTTGTTATATGTACATCCTGAGTTTAGTGGTGAACGGCATGGCGTTTGATACGAAACGGATTGAGTTCGGATTCCATTATGAACATCAACATTGAGATGCAGGTACATCTAGCCGATGAGTCCCAAATAGAATGAAACACGGATCTTGAACTCAACTTGCCAGTCACAATCAACTTAAATAATTGACTAAGATTAGCTGTTATGTTGTCAATAAGTTCAATAAGTGTGTTTTATTCATGTTCTTCATTGATTTAGTGAATAAGTACTGAATATTATAGTGTAACTTCATTTTAATCAGATAACAGTAACTGTAATTATTTAACTATTATGAATAGATCAGTGTAGATGTAGTTTAACATATTGAAAGTCATAATTATAAAAATTACTCAATAATATACAGTACTTAATTAAAATAAGCTTGTATCTTCCCGCTGATTTGTAATGGATTGAAACTGGTCAGCCACTATTGCTATATACGCATTAATGTGCAGGTACAAAATGCACATATAGCAACAAAGGCTGACCAGTTTCAGTTCATTACAAATCAACGGAAAGATGCAAGCTTATTCTAATTACATATGTACCCGTTGCACAAGTGTGAATATCTGGACACAGTAGCCTAGTGGTAAACGCGGTGGCGTTTGGCATGAAGCGGACTGAGCTCGAATTCCACTGTAAACATCAACATTGGGATATAGGTACATCCAGCCGTTGAGTCCCAAATAGAACAATACACGCGTACTGGGTCCCGCTTGCCAGTCATAATCCAACTTAAATAATACGGTACTTACTTGTTAATTCAGTATCAAGTAATTCAGAATGCTAATATGCAACATAATTATCGAACAATGAAAATATTTGTTTGAATATCATACGGTACTTCTTGATTATTTTCATAAATTATTTACTCATCTAAATTGATTAATATTTTATTTTATGATATTAATGATGCATCGATGTTATCACGTTAAAAATACTCTTGTCCTATATTCATTTCAGTTGTTCGAAACAACCACTGAAGTCCTCAGAGGTCCTTGTCTGATAGGTCCATAGGGTGCTCATGAGAACAGTCTACTTCCAACAGGTATATCCATTATTGGGTTTATCAATGTTTCTGCTTCGGTGAAGAATATGTTTTCAAATAACCTGATATGCTAAAGTCTAACGACACTGATGTCAGTTATCTAATAAGTTGCATAGTTGTACGACCGATCATAGATAAAGTTGAAGATCTAATTCCAGAGAGAGTGCTATATTTATTAGAGAGAAGGAATAGGTAGGGACGAGATTGTTAGTCTGTGCAAGTAAGAAATGTATATGGGTAGCACGCTTGCATAGTGGCGTAAAAAGGTACTTTAAAATATAATTCTATACAGTCATTTATATCGCTTCACCAAAATTAATAAGGTTAGATTCATGTAGTACGCCTCCATCTATGTACTTATTTTTCGGTTAAATGTGTAGTCCCACCACACCTTTAGAAATTTTTGTAAGGGTTCTCAGACGTTGGACATATAAACACGTCTGTCGTTGTTTTGATATTTTGGGTTAGGTAGATTTCTCACCGCTTGTTCGTTCTTAGTTAGTGCTGTTGGCAAGAATTCAAATGGGACTATATAGCTATAACAATAATGATTAATGTGCAGCTAATTCATGAGGTGAGGCATTATTCTTGACACTTAAATTGATTTGACAGAAAATCTCAACGAGATTGTTTATGATAATTTGTTCGGTGTTACCCATGAAACGAAGTGAGTCTGAGAGTTGACACATACATGTAATCATATCCATCTGTTGTATAGACTATTCAAGATTACAGCTAGTACTGTAGAAGCCAACGTCAACAGTAAGACTTAGAAATAAAAGTATATTCATTCAGAAGGACATAAAGGATTTTATTTCCTGCTGTACAGGAAACTTTGCTTAAAGTGTATAGTTGCATGAAACCCGAGAATAACGAACGTCATTAAACAGGGTTTTATATGATCCAATAAATGCACTGGTGGCTCGTCCTATATGTGCTATGCTTTGATTTTGTGGAATAAAGTGGGAAGACACCTAGAATTTATCAAAGGGTTACGCTTAAGTATTACGTGGCAGTAATTTACTGATAACCCACTAGTTTATCTTTTTCAATTTCTTGAAGAGTCAAGAAATCGATAGGTTCCTGTATCTCGCTCTAACTTTAAGGATCATCTGCAAAAAGAAGGGCTTAAGGCTTCAAAGTAATATATAGCATAAAGTTATAAAAATATTCAACAGAAACACATCTATCGTTCTTAACCCTAAACGATCAGAAAATGTCCCATCGTCTAAAGACAAGCAAAGAGCGATACTGATGAATTGTTTATAGTATAGTTACAGATAAAGCAGTTGACGTTACTTTTCATGATCTTTGATACATAAGTAGCGAGAAAACTGGCAAGTATCTAGTAGCTTTTACTATATTCCTCCTCCTTATATGTATGGGCATGATCAAGCTTTATTCCACTGGAAGGGTAGGCTGTCTGCATATGAAGAGTAGTTGAATGGAGGGACTTGGAATGACTGAGTTGACTCATGCATTTCATGTGGCATTTGAGATAGATCTTATCTAGGCTTGCAAATCTTTATCTTTTCCTTAAGTCTCAGGATCGCTTGGTCAGAATTCTTAATACTTGTGCTAGGGTTGGGTGTGTTAGATTATCTAACGATTAGAGATGTTTGTTTGAGCGTAGTTTGATCAGAATTTCTTAGCTATCTTTTCTGTAACCTCAGAATGAAAGCTATGCACCACCACAGAATATCGATTCATTGAATTAATAGTAAGGGTATTTTTTACTTCAGGTGATAAAATAACAACATATTAGTGATTACAGGAAAATCCACCATGATTGCAAGACAATTTGCTCTGTGTTTTTTTTAGTGTCTAATGTGCATTTCTAACACAGGGACCTATAGGTTAACAAGTCCTTCAAATTATTGAAGAGTACCCGTTTATTCAATAAATAACTTTTTTCCTAATGAATTTATGTGCACTAAGCTTTAACTAGGGGTAGTCTTAGAAAGTTTATTAAGAGATAACCTAAGAGTAACATGTCTATCAATAAACTGGAGACGGCTATATTTCGTCTAGGTAAACAAAATCATGTTCATGTGGCTACAGTAATTTCTCTTGATCTTCCTCAATCTTGTCGTTATTGATTTTTTAGTAACTTACCCCACATTCCAGTTGGAGATGGTGGAGACAAACCTTAAACAGTAGATGGGTACTATCACTACTTCCCTGTGGGATTAAAGTTTTGAAGTTCGTGGTTTGTGTGTTATGATTAGTAAAAATGTAATCTAATTTAAAATCACTTTCATTTTACATCCCAACAAGTGCATTTAACTGCATCATCGTGTAAGTTAACTTTTTAATCATGGACCCAAAATCAGTTATTAATGTCGAGTATATGTTTCAGAGTAAAAAATGAATACCACTGAATTCACTCACCAGATGAATATAAGTTAACTTTAGGTCGAAGACTATACCAGTTGCACTATCGTAATGTATAGAATTTCGACTCCACGCATCAACATTCAGGATACTTGACTGTCACTAAGTGTAAGTATAATTGTCGTTACGTGTGACCTTAATTTCACTAAACCTGTTATGGTGATTATTATAAATGAGAGCGTTGTAATGGTTTGCAGTGACGTGTTATTACCCTAATGCACTGCCTTAGATACTGGTGTTTGCATTTGTTTATCCTCTTTATTTTTGGCTACCGCTAATGTAAATCATACGGCTCAGTTCCTCCCACCCCCCACCGTCCCGTCTAGAAACATAAATTTGTTAGCACGTAATCTTATTATCAGTTTGCTTCCTCCAATCAAGGTCGAATATGCCCTGGCGGCTACTATTTGCCGCTTATAGATACACTGAAACAATTTGGTTCTATAGTGGATTATTTCTATCCATATTCCATGTTACCGTTTTTTCCCCAAAAGAAGGTATGAACATTTCCTTCACAGTAATTTATAAACTCACTATTTTAACTGTGTATTGCAATTTGCATTTAAATGACTTGATCTAGCCTGTTAAAGTGCTCTGCTCCTGGTATCGGAAAACAAATAGATAATTAGGTAAACCGTCATTAACATAATGTTTGTCGAGAATACGTAAATAAATAAATATTTTCTGTAAATGTACAGATTCCACGCCAGTTTATAGACATAGTCATGGTGATATATAAGAAGTACTTAGAATACCAAACATATAATATAGACATAAATATGTAATGTAGAAGGAGAAGCAAGTTTATGGTATACAATTTTCACTAACTTAGAGTGTCGTTGCTAATCACAGTAGTTGTTTGAAAATTGTCATATAAATGGCGCATACTACAAGATATGACCTTGTGACGGTAACTCTTGAGCAGCTAAAAGATGGTACATAAAAGAATTTGCAGCAATATATTTGTATTGTATTTTGATGGCAAACATATTTTTCGCCGCTGGGTGTATATGTCCACGTTATACTCAGTGGGATGTGACAGCAGTTTGTCAAAAAAATTTTAAATAAACGAACAGCAGGACGAAGAAGCATAAATGGTTGAAATTACAAAATTGTTTTGGTTTCAGTAACTAAGGTGTCAGTCTTGTTACCTAGGATTATTATTATATTTAACAGATCGAGTTACGACGAGGAAGGCTGAGAGATTACAGTATGATTAATCGTGAAAAGTGGAGTGCACCCCGATATATGACCAAGTTATGTTAGTCGTATAATCAGAGCAACTTCTAACGAGTGAACCCACTCTTACGAATGAGAATAAGTCAGAAAGCAATAAAAGATGGAAGGAAGGTTACATTCGATCGTAAATAAAGTGTCAATGAGATACACAACATCTAAGCTGGCAAGCTAGAGAAAGAAGTTTACCACGGTGCGTCAGGTCGTAATCTGGTTGTGATGCATGACCGAGCTCCTTTAACTAGTCGTGTCTGCTAAAACAAACATGGTCAGCATCAATGTTGAGAGCTTATGCAAATATTTATTTTGAGGATTATTTACTGCTACATCTCACTCCGCCTCCTAGAGAGTTCGTGAGAATACTGAAACATACCAGCCAATTGATGAAACCCGATACGTTAGATATTACTTTGATAGCTTGTGATGTTGTGCAGCTCCTAGACGTTAGTACCTACGCTGGGGTGTCGTTGCCGAGAAAAATTATGCAAAATATATTCTGTTTCTTGCACGTTTTTCTGTTCATTTTCAGACGGACTAAACATCCAAAATATGACAATTGTTGAATTTGTGTATTTCGTATACAAAAGAAAACAGTTTGAAAGTTAAATGAATCTAAAAATAAAGAAAAATATCGACAACATTAGTATGGATAACAAAGGAATTTTAATATTTTTTAATTTACGAAAATGTACAAAATGCATATTGTAAATTGAAAAAAAGTGAAAAACTATCAAATTACTGTTCAAACTTTTACCAGATAATTACAATACGTAAAAAGTGGTAAATTAGCAGAAAAATGACAAATCTAATATTCGTTTAAGAGCTCTGAAAATTATATTATTCGACTGAAAGGTGTAGCTCACAGGGTCATGAAGCTCATCGAAATTCCAACTTGCGTGTTGGTTGTTGCTTAAGGCATAGTGACTTCGTTCATGTCAAGTTTCGAGGGTGTTGTGGCGAATTCGACTATTGAGTGGTTTACCTTCTAGGTTGGCTGCTGTGAGGCGGTCAATGCTGACGTTCTCCTGGTGGCCATTTTTATCGATAATATAGTACTTTGATTCTTGTTTCAGGATTTCGTATGGCCCTTCGTAAGTTGCGCCGAGAGGACAACGTACGGCATCACGACGTAAGAAAGCGTGTGTACCGCATTTAAAGGCGGGTCGGATTAATGCGTCTGTCAATTATTGTCATGTTTGAACTGGCTTGACTGGACGCATAGCATTTGTAAGCTAGTTCACGTAAGAATTGAAATTCAGGTTTACCAAGGTGAAAGCCGCTTCCATGAATTTACCTGGTAGTCGAAGTTTTGTTCTGTAGACTAATTCTGCAACACCACGATAAGGCGTTGGCAATTACATCGTTAACTCCAGATATATGTCGTATATCAGTAGAGAACTGGGAAATGTAGTCTAGATGACCCAGCTCTCGTGAAGTGTACTTATCTGAAGATGACTTCACGGAAAACGTCAATGGTTTATGGTCGGTGAATATAGTAAATTCACGGCCTTCGATGGGATGTTGGAAATGTCTTATAGCACAGTGCATGGTTAGCAGTTCACGTCCAAAAGTGCTGTATCTCGATTCAGTACCGCTTTATTGTCTTGATAAAAATGCTAAAGGTTGTCAAGTTCGGTTAATTTATTGTTACAGAACTGCGCCAATGGCTGAGTCAGATGCGTCAAAAGTGATGCTGACGGGAACTGAAATATTTTGATGTGCCAGCATAGTCGTATTGGCTATTACTGCTTTAGTTGCAGTGAAGGCTTTCTTTGACTCTGCATCCATTGTGACCACCTTTTTATTTCCACGAAGCTGATCTGTTAGGGGTCTCATGATAGATGTACAGTTGGGTATAAATCGTCTGTAAACATTTACCAATCCATTGAAAGCTCACAACTGCTTAATAATGGTTGGTTACGGATACTCAAGAATAGCCGCCACCATGTGTTTGTGAGGTTGTGTGCCATTAGTATTAGTAGTATTCCCCAGGAAGTCCATCGAGGTTGTTCCAATTTGGCATTTCGGTATATTTATGGTAACTCCACATTGTTGCAATCTTTCAAAAGCTGTGTCCAGATGCTTCATATGTGTTTCCTCATCTGGGTTTGCTATCAAGCAGTCATCGATGTATGCATGGACATAGTCAAGTTCGTGGAACACGTCATCAGTGAAACGCTGAAATGTTTGTGATGCATTTCTCAAACTGAAGAGCACTCGAAGGAATTTGTAAAGGCCGAATGAGGTTGCGATAACAGTTTTGGGTATATCATTTTTGGACATCGGTATTCAATTGCACGCCTCTAATAGGCTGATTTTTGAAAATACGGTCATTTCTTTCAAGGTGGCCGTAAAATCGTGGATGTGTGGTAAAGGGTAACGATCAGGTGTAGTTTGAGCCTTGAGTTGTCAGTAATCACCGGTTGGACGCCAATCATTGCTATCTTTCTTAGAGACTATATGTAGTGGAGATGACCATGGACTACCGGATGGGCGGATTATTCTCAGGTCAATCATATGATCGAATTTGTTATCCCAATCCTTAATTTTTTAGGTGCTAGTCGGCGTGCTTGGGAGAATACAAGTTGACCTGTAATCGTGATGTGATGTGTAACATTGCCGGTTACACATGATAATTCTGGCGTTGACTCATTCAGATCTGAATACTTGTCGAGTATTGGCTAAAAATAAGGGTTAATTAAATGTTTGAAACAATGAGGACATAAGCTACAACCTGGAGTAGTGGTTTCACGAACGTATAGCTTTGTCTTGCCGTCCACTAACCTCATTTTACAAGGGTCCATAGGCAAGTTGTGGTGGCCCAATAAATCCATAGCTATGATAGGTATTTTTAAGTCAGGCGATGACGAAAATCCAGTGTGTGTGTTTTCGTAAACCCACGTTCAAGTAGACATATCTTTTACTATACGTGGCTATTTGTTTTCCGTCGGCTGTCTGTAGATCGAAAGCAACTTCATGTTGGAGATCGGATGAAGTTGCAGGAAGGACGCTGACTTCTGCGCTGGTATCAACGAGGTCGTGAACATCCATTATCACGTCAGAGATGAATAAAAGGAGGCTGTTTCTACCGGCTATGACTGCCGCTAACGCATGCAGTTGGAACAGTCACATTAAGCCTAATTTGCACTTTCTAAAGTGACTCTAAGTCCCGAGTTTAACACTCTGTAGTGTAGTTTAGTCGACAATCCGTCTTCATCGGTATTTTTGTAAGGCATCACTGTATTCCTTAAATTTTTAGCTCATCACCTATTAGGAGGCTGCTGAGTGTAAGTGGGTAGTATTTAATTAGTGAGGGGTACAGAGCCCTTATATAGTACCAATCTAGACCCACGTTGGTAGAAATTATCGTTCACATAACCCATAAGTCTGCTAGCTTTTGAGGTGACAGATGTAGTTTGTTTCGTGATCGTACGATCCGTATTGTCTTAAGCCTTGGTCCAGAAATGTTTCGCGTTCGGAGATTCGTTCCGTATATACTACAAGGTGAAGATTCGGGTTGCAGCATCCTATAGCACGGTTTCTGGTACGTTTACCCTTGTTAACGTCAAATTTTGAATTGTTAAGATTATTCATAGCTGTTTCCCATACTGGACTTAACTTACTACCTAGACCCGAAATCTGACTCCTCCAAAGAAAATTTTGAGTTTCTGTGGACAACCAAGCTCTTTACAAATCAAAATTAATAGTTTAATAAGCAGAAGTTCGGGAGACTGTGTTAGCTTTTTCTAGTAAACTTCTGTCAGTGTTTGATTCCTTTTGGACTCATTAGCCTAAAGCGCAGACACCACATTCTTCTGTAGTATATTCCTAGAGTTGATTACTCGGTGAAAATTCTTGAATGTTACCGAGATCCTATTTGTTTATCCCTTATAACTGATCTTCTGTGTCTTCTGAGATATTCGGACATAATTGAAAAAAAGAGGAGCTATCAGAGCAGAAGTTATTTTTCAGTATCCTGTAAATTATAATTAAGTCACCCTTTAATCTCCCAAAAACGAGAATGTAGAAGTCTAGCCTTTTGAACCGTAGTGTCATATGTTAGGCTACTTAACTCCAGCAGTTAACGGATTGTAGTCCTATGTACTCTTCTAGGAGATCAGAATATTCCTTAAATAAAGGTTTGATGACTACACATATTGTTCTAGCTTAGGCCCATTTAGGTCTGTGTAAACTACATTAAGCATATGTAGAAGTAGCCAGGTAAAGGTTCTTCTTAAGAATCAGTCTATTCTTAAGGTATTGTTTACAAGTAGACGACAGTGGTATATTGTCTTGAGGTCATGACCTACAGTGACCTCGAGACCACTGCGCATTGAAACTGGTAGTTTAGGGCATTTTAGTGGTTGATGTGTATAGTGACACATTTGTCTATGCTAACGGTCATTGACCTGAGACTGAATCAACTTGCCTGTGAGTCGAAGTCGGTTAGATATCCCAGTATGACATCTTCACAAGTTACCTCAAACCATATTTTGGCACTACCTATATAGACTTACATAAAGATATGATTTTTATGACGTGAGAAATTTGGGGTTGATGAGCGAACGCAAATTAGGTGCGCCTAGTCGATATTTGCATGTCTGCCCTATGCCCACTTAGTCCCAAGACGGAATTAGAAGAATGCAAGCCGATAGACCAACCAGACAGCATCGAATTATATTTCATACATTCCCTTATATATACATAAAACCAGACCACACAGTGAACCAATTAGGAAATTAATATTAATACAGAACTAAGGAAATGGTGGTCGTGAATAGGGACAACTTGTACACAACCAAATAACTGTAGTTCATGGCAAGACACAATATGCCAAGGGAAGATCTACTAATCGGGAGGATATGGTAAGAGGAATGTCACAATCACAGAAACGAAATGTTTACATTACGCTCTGAATAATTGAAATCGTGTTCTAAAACACAGTTCTGAAAGTTTGTTACTCTTGTTTAGTGGTCCGACATAACACTGATAATCTGGAGGATATCACTGATACGTTAAAGAGACAGCAGCGGACCTAGTACAGAGAGTTAAAGCAACTTACTTTGTACTGGCTTCCAAGAAAAGACTTCAAAACTCATACTTACCTTCTGTCTTCTATCAATCAAAAAGTTTCCTATGCACCTTAAGAAGTCCCTAAAAATTTTAAATTTTCCAGCTTCAGTAGAAGCCTGTTGTTAAGGGCTTTATCAAAGCTTTGCGAAAGTTCACACTGATCACTTCCACTGACTTCATGTTAACAATCGACTCTGTTCAACTTTCCATTACCAGTAGCAGATTCGCAGCACACGAGAGGTCGTTCTTGAACTTGTGTTGTGCACTCTTTAGAAACCTATGTGTTTCTAGAAAGGCCATAATAGTCTTTCTGATTATTTTTTTCCAGCATCTTCTCTACGATAATTATAAAACTAACAAATGTTTCCTGAGACCTGCAGACTATTAGCGAAATTTGAAACAGGATAAAACTCTCAATAAAAGAAATGAAATTCTAGTTCCCTATGATTCGTGACATTTTTGATAATACTTGTTTAACGATCTAGGTTACGTCATACTTGTTATAACCCATCAAACAACTGATCACTACAACAAGTACGTTGTCGCATTTTCAAGTGGAAAGATGGAATACTGTGGTGACAGATACGAAGGCGAGACTCACAATGAAAGGTTAGTTGAACTACATAAAACATTTTTCTTAAGGATGGAAGGATATGGAAAATATACACTGTCTACAGGAGCATATTATGAAGGAGAAATGTATGACGGCATGTATCATGGAGAAGGTACCCTGCATTTCCCAAATGGTAGCAAATATCACGCAGTGTGGGAGAACGGACAAGCTAAAAATGTTAGATTGTTTTATATATCGACATTTGTAGGGGGAGATCATATTTTCAGATGGTTTTAGGTACAGAGAAGAGGCTCACTATGCTGATGAGTTTGACAGAAGATTCTATACAGAAATATGTTCCGGTATAAGGCCTACAGGTAAAGATCTTGGAGTGATAATTTAGTCCCCTGAATAGGGACAAATCGTATTGTCTGTACTTTATACTCAATATTTTATCTAGATTTTTAAAACTGATTATCTAAATTTTGCAATAAAGTGATCAATAATATCAACACATTTCGATAGTTTGAACCTGCTTAGAACTATAGTTTTTGAGGCGATATGCTTCGTTACCTGGATGAAGTAGCTTTTGAAGTCTATTGATAAAAATTAAATGGCTAAATCGCTAGCTCATTCAGACAGTAGGGATTACTATATCGAACATTTGTGCGGATACTGTATCCTGACAAGAGTTAATGCAGTTAGCTGACACTTGCCTCGGTCAGCAACTTTACAATCTCCTACTTAGCTACATTCAAGATGTATCAGGCAAGCGGTTTTGTTAGTCTCTAGGCATAAATTAGCAACAACCATTTAGTTAATGTTATCATAAGTAGTTATAGTGTTGTTATCTATTCAAATAATTATCGGCTAGATAGATAATATTTTCTCTTAACAAACTTCTGTATCTATTTAAGATCACAGATGACTCACAGATAGTAACCTAGGTATATAAAATATTCAGAAACAGAAGTGACATTGCCTGTAATTCAGCTTTCTCGGTCATACTTTAAATTTCAGAGTACTTCCTTTTCTAAGATTAGTATTTAAACTAAACCAAAATGAACATTCTGAGAGGTTACTAAAGGTATAGGGTAATTCATAAGTCAGTTTAATATCGCATAATGACGATTGTGAAATTTTCTACAAATATTGAACTGAAGGAAATTATTTGTTCTAGAATGAAGTGCAGCGGAACCCCGACATACAAAAGATGGCCTCTACTGAAATCCTTCTGAAGTCTCATAGTTTATGATGAAATAAGAAACACAGTAACCCCACTTGTAGTTCCTACAACAGACATTCTCTAAAAATGGACCACTCCCAGGATTCGTCGTCTATCAGATGCAAAAAATATCCACCTACGTTGGATTTTATATTTCTGAACTCGAATATTGTCGTTATTCTTACTACGTGATTATAGATTATCCCTATATGGTAATCAGTATCGAACAATCGACTCAACGCGCTTTTTAGCTTGAATTTTCATCACTTTCATTCATCCGTTAAGCATGACGAACATTGTGTTTTAACTAACCCAAATGTTGATACACACAAGATTGATAATTTGTGCATTTCCATGTACTGTTTGTCCTGGAATTGCGTTAAACTTACGACAAAGTGTATAGTAATAAAAGGTTATTCTAGATTCCTCTAGAACGGCTTCACTGAGTAGCTCATAAAACACACTACCACATGAAAACAATATTATTCAGTCATAGATAATGACTTGATGTACCCTTGAAATTATTTACTAATAAATGCAGTGATGATTTATACTAAGGCAAACACCATACTAGTTTACAAAGTTTTATGTATTATCGGCTCCATAAACCTAAAACAAACGTACTTTCAATATTACTAACTTATGAGTAAAAGATTTAATTTAGAAACCTCAGGTGAGTTTACTTAGTATATTTGATTGTAACTGATTAACTAAGAGATAAAATGTTTGTCGAGGATTCGATCCTCTAAGGCATAAGAGTGTTACACTGAATACAAATTTAAAATGTATTTTCTTCTTGGAGAGCTCAACGCCATAAAAATCTCTACTGATGCAACAAGGTCTTTAATACACTGAAACGTGAACCATCTCCCAAACAAACGATACTCAAGCCATTCATGCTACAAATTTACTGTGATCAATTGTCACTGTTCAGAGAAATCTTACACATTTTTTGATTTCAGGATACCGCTGTATACGCCTTATATTTTGAAGATACTTCTTTCTATCTAACGTTTTGTGCTCTTTTTATGCTCTTATAAAAGACTGCATGACTTTGTGTGAAACTGAGAAAATTAATAAGTTAAATTCTAGGCAAATTATGAAGTTCCATTGTAATCAGTATGAGACAGGATTTTGTTTTAATACATATCATCCCAGCTGGTATAGGTAATTGCTAAAATTGACTCGAGCGCCAAGTAGAGAGATCAATTATAGCTAGTGAATATTGTTATGAGCTACGTCCGCAGATGCCGACATTCTGTTCGAAACCCACTCTAGTTGATCTGGAGTAGATAGATTCTCCCCATGAATCCAGAAAACATCAGCATATGATTCCATTTGTTTAATTCGAACCATATATCTTACACATAGTTTCCAACTACGACGGATATCAGTACTTTGCTTTTCTGTTCTTGTCAAATTCCTACATCGCTACTGACATCAGGTGTCGTAACCTGAAACGATATATATCCGTATTAGGTCTTGCTTCGATTATATATGACTATGGATAATAAGTGGGCTTGAACTATCTACGTTTTTTAACCTACCGATAAATGTAACTTCACAAACCTAAAGACCCACTTATACCACTTATCCAGTACTTTGTGTAAAATTATCACTTTTTATATAAAAGCTCAACTATGTGCTACAAATAAAGATAAGGAAGTGGTTAAAGAACCAAGCCACTTCTATCCTTATTGTTAGTACGATTAGATGATGACACCTACCAGACATAAAGTACCTTTTACAATTTATTAACGAATTCACTTTAAAAAGCAGTAATTTTATCTGTTATCCAGAACTGTCGAGCGATTGTAAAGGTTAAAGACCAAAACGAAACGGATGCTAACTATTATGTTCGTTGACTAACTTACTCAAGTAACAAGTACATATTTATGTATAGTTTTCAGTCAAACTAGTTGAGTGAGGAAAAGATATACAACCTGCCTACTCAAACCGAAGTACGTGGAACCTGCAACGAGTGGAAAGCCGAGTTCTTTATTCCCTAAGCCAACCATTTAGGTATATGCTAAGAAGGAATTACATATCGTCAGAAAAACGACCGACATTCTTACGCATGATGAATCATGGCGATTCGCCATAAACTGTGACCTAACAGAAGTTGTCCATGTGATGAACTCTCAATAGATTGCTATACTTTATTAAGACGCGATACAAGTACGACTAAATTGTATCTTGTGACTTGATCACTATTTTTAAACTACAGAATACTACATGCATGCATCATACAAGACCTAATTAAATGCAAATATCCGATCTTAGTATCAACAGACCGGGCCGAAAATAACCTGATTTCCCTAATGTCAGATGACAATTGACGACTTCATCAAGTCGTATTCTATGTCCTTATCACAAAGAAATGTTTGTTTTTCCTAATGAAATAGGACAACGCCAGACCAGTACTAGTTAGATGAAATGGCGCCCAAGCTACTAGACAATCATTAAGTTAGTCATAGATCTAACTTGTCAATGGCTAGTAAGTTGTGCAACTGGTGATTATATGGCACGATACCGTGAGCACTCCGCTTGCTATTTCGTTCATGTTTTCCGAAACAGGCCCACCAAATTGAGGTATGAGACCAAGTCTTCTTGACAAACGCGAGGAATACCCACTTACCACCTGTCCCGTCCCCTTCCCCTTGGTTTTGTATCATATAACTGTCCACTAGCCACCCGATTTGTTCCGGGCCGTTATTGTGTTTGGGGCTAGTCAGCACGGACCTCCGAATATTCAAACGTCTAGAGACTACCTCACTTGCGTCTTCGCTACTTACTACCAGATACTATAGTCGTCCTTGTAAAGGATGTGAATCATATCGGGACAATGCACTGTCTTTACGTCCTAATAATTTGAGCATTCATTCTTCAGCCATACGAGATTCACTGACACGATTTAATTACCAATCGACGTAGGTGAAGCAGGGCTTCAACATACGATTTAGTGCTCCAAAACCGCCACGCGACCAGGGACTTACACAACAGTCTACTGGATATACATGTTACAGTTGTTACTAATATATGATCATTTACTTTTAAGTCCCACTATAACTATTTATAGAGTATTAATCATGGCTAGTCATTCGATGAAGCTGATTACAACATTCTATTAAAGACTGTTTAAAATGTCACTTCACAAAACTTAAAATATGAAGATTCTTGAGCATCCGAATGAATCGTAAACCCTGATCGACTGAAGTTAAGTGCACTTAAATAAAACTACCCTACTCTAAGTTACAATGAAATGTTATAGCTAAATCAAGGAAGCAGCTGCCTATTGAACCAACTGTCTTTAAACGTTTCTTGGCTGGATTTTGCAAAAAAATATAACAGTATGTCTAAAAGTAGATCGAAATTCTCCGGTCGAGGTATCCGAATAATACTCCTTATGGAATGATAAAAATAGTTCGTGCTTGGTTATTTCAGGTAAAACAGACTACAACTTAATGTACCCTAGTGCTTGGTATTCATTTACTTTATTGTTTTGTGTAACTTAACTTAGATGTCACTGCCTTCCAATGCATACATCGATCATGGCTCTGCGCTTTAGTTATAACGTCAAAAGACATTTGTCGAGAAGACATATGAAATGTGCTTAAGATCCGTTCTAAACACTGGGTGCGTTGAAATGTTTACATTAAAAAATCTTATGTTTACTGTACAAACCAGATCAAAGTAATGAGTTACGTTAGACAAAAACATTGTTAGGATGACCGGTATGCACCGTGTGAAGTAGGCATCAGATGCGCCACTCAAGCATTCATAAAATTTCCTTTAGCAATTAAATTTTTTGGTCACTGAGGTTACGGATAATCAATTAGGCTAAGTAATATTACAATGGTCTCATAAAACCTTATAAACAAATTTAGAACTCACGCATTTCAAGTACCATGTTTTTGTTTTACAGGTAGATCGCAAATAGTAGATAAAGAACCAGAAAAGCAAATACCAGACGGGTGCTACGACACTGGAGATGGGTTTTACAACCCTTTAACTAAAGTAGTGGTAGACTACAATGGGCGTTTCCTTCGAAATGCAGGTAGGTACTATATAACACTAAGAATACATTAGACCATGAGGAGCATACGTGGATTATCTCCAAGTGCAGAAAAGCATGGGATGAATATATCGGCGCAACGTATGACGTTAACATTAAGCAGAGTATGAAGCCCTACTGAATACAATATCGGTCTTTACCACAAATTCTAGAGTAAAATAATACTTTTTCTTAAATAAAAATTTGCTTAACTTCGTGCAAAAATTTTATTTATGGGATTTTATCTACTTGTCTGAAGAAGTACGAACTGCATGTGCTTGCTGTTCGTCCATAGTAGTAACTATAGTGACCTACAAGGAACTAATAGTACTTAGGAATCAAACTTACGATCACATTGTCCATATCCCCCTTTGAATTCCACTTTTCCTGTATTTCTTTACCAACATCATTATCAGGAACAGGAATATTTTCTAACACACAAAAGTCATCGCTCATTAGTGACAAGAAACCATCCTTGACATCTATCAACTGGTATTCTTTGCGTGCTATGATAGGTACATACATCGTCTGTGATGAAGGGCATATTTCTTCATATTTTTTGCCAGTAAATATATCTATTCCTACTAAGTGCACTTTTGCGGAGCCATGTTTCCCGGTCTTTGATGTTGACATTTCCATGATTTTGCAAGGACGTTCTTTCATTAAAACGTATCCGCCCTTTCTCAACAAGCTGCACTGCTTCGGCTCCGTTTTTGAAGCCCCAGACTCGCCGGTTGCAAATTCTTCATCTTCAAATGTAGACATACCACACACAAAGTACACACGTTAAGCACAGCCAACAACACGACTGGAACAAGTGAGAAGGCAACACGCGCGGTCGTCAGTACATTTGATGCATAAAAACAAGTCGTAATGTACCGAAACTCAGTCCCTATTAAATTGCAGTTCTGATAGTGAAGTCTCTAAACGTAGGATTGAAATTTGGGGCTTTGAGTATTTTTGCTAAAAAACCCTATCTATGCAGATCCTATTAACGGTCCGGTCTGATCGGAAATGTAGAGGAGGTCAATGAACATTGTTAATCTGCTCGAGAGATATTATTGTGAGTAACCATTGTCTTCTTGAACGTGCGTACGTACAGAATTCCAGTAATTGGAGGCGCAACTCATGTAAAAATTACTCCGGACGTGAACTATTTATTGTAGTTTGTGAACCATTGTAGAATATCATCGTAAATAATCATTCCTAGATAGAACATAGCGATTAAACAGATCTATACCAAAAATCACCTTTTCCTATAAGATAAGAAATTATTAAATTATCTTGTCACTCACCGTAAGTTTAGGCGTCTTTAGATGTACCATCCAAAAATGGCTGGTATTTTTCCTCGCTTAGTAATATCCATAGTTTTATTGACTATCCTGGCTTCGAGACTGACATTTCACTTTGACCTGCCTTTTTTACAGTTAATATATTCCTACAGTAAAGACTCTGGTTCCAATTTTTACTTCACTCACTAGTATGCACACAGTCTTTATCTGGATCAGTTTGTGACATGCATTCCACAATTCCTTCACAAACTTGTGTTAAGCTTTTACGAAAATTCTCCGGGTCACTCTGTTCTTTGAATCCGTAGCAGCAAATAATCCCCAAAATAAATATTTGCATAAGCTCTCAACATTGATGCTGACCATGTTTGTTTTAGCAGACACGACTAGTTAAAGGAGCTCGGTCATGCATTACAACCAGATTACGACCTGACGCACCGTGGTAAACTTCTTTCTCTAGCTTGCCAGCTTAGATGTTGTGTATCTCATTGACACTTTATTTACGATCGAATGTAACCTTCCTTCCATCTTTTATTGCTTTCTGACTTATTCTCATTCGTAAGAGTGGGTTCAATCGTTAGAAGTTGCTCTGATTATACGACTAACATAACTTGGTCATATACTAGGGTACACTTCATTGGTGAACACGACGTGATCTGGACACGGCAACTACTGTGAGTTCGTTCCTTTGTACAGCTTTCAGCAGAGTATTATTGGTGTTTTTATCATTTTTTACGTATATTTATTTATTATTTGCTTACATTACTATTTTTATGATGTCCGATCAGACTCCTCAGCTTATTAGGATAAAAACCCCACGCCTCCAAACTTTCAGCTCATCCCTTTTTGAGCAGATGGTGAAGAAGCTTGGTTCTGCTACGCGGAAGCTACGTTTCGAGACCACGGAGTGACAAATCCAGGTGTTTAATTCCTTGCCGTTGTAAAGTTACTTTGGCGCGAATTGAAAAGGTACGTCACCCCTTCTTTTTTCAGCCCTGGCTGCCTAGAACCATATGACCAGCTCAAAATGATCAATTCTCAAACGCGGAGACTCGTTTTACAGACAACATCTTGACGAGTTGTTCCACGCCATCTAGCTCGGTGGCATTTCAGAGACAGAAATGTAGACTAGCATGAAAAAAGTAATTGGTAAAAGCACTTTCCACGAAGGTCTTTTCCATTAACTCTTCTTATCGAAACTGCCAAAACAAGTGCAAACAGTCTTGATAACACGCCACAACAACCCAGTAGATAAACTAGCTTCATCTGCTGATCGGATTTAGGAGAACACTAGAAACCGTGCTATAGGATGCTGCAACCCGAATCTTCACCTTGTAGTATATACGGAACGAATCTCCGAACGCGAAACATTTCTGGACCAAGGCTTAAGACAATACGGATCGTACGATCACGAAACAAACTACATCTGTCACCTCAAAAGCTAGCAGACTTATGGGTTATGTGAACGATAATTTCTACCAACGTGGGTCTAGATTGGTACTATATAAGGGCTCTGTACCCCTCACTAATTAAATACTACCCACTTACACTCAGCAGCCTCCTAATAGGTGATGAGCTAAAAATTTAAGGAATACAGTGATGCCTTACAAAAATACCGATGAAGACGGATTGTCGACTAAACTACACTACAGAGTGTTAAACTCGGGACTTAGAGTCACTTTAGAAAGTGCGAATGAGGCTTAATGTGACTGTTCCAACTGCATGCGTTAGCGGCAGTCATAGCCGGTAGAAACAGCCTCCTTTTATTCATCTCTGACGTGATAATGGATGTTCATGACCTCGTTGATACCAGCGCAGAAGTCAGCGTCCTTCCTGCAACTTCATCCGATCTCCAACATGAAGTTGCTTTCGATCTACAGACAGCCGACGGAAAACAAATAGCCACGTATAGTAAAAGATATGTCTACTTGAACGTGGGTTTACGAAAACACACACACTGGATTTTCGTCATCGCTGACTTAAAAATACCTATCATAGCTATGGATTTATTGGGCCACCACAACTTGCCTATGGACCCTTGTAAAATGAGGTTAGTGGACGGCAAGACAAAGCTATACGTTCGTGAAACCACTACTCCAGGTTGTAGCTTATGTCCTCATTGTTTCAAACATTTAATTAACCCTTATTTTTAGCCAATACTCGACAAGTATTCAGATCTGAATGAGTCAACGCCAGAATTATCATGTGTAACCGGCAATGTTACACATCACATCACGATTACAGGTCAACTTGTATTCTCCCAAGCACGCCGACTAGCACCTAAAAAATTAAGGATTGGGATAACAAATTCGATCATATGATTGACCTGAGAATAATCCGCCCATCCGGTAGTCCATGGTCATCTCCACTACATATAGTCTCTAAGAAAGATAGCAATGATTGGCGTCCAACCGGTGATTACTGACAACTCAAAGCTCAAACTACACCTGATCGTTACCCTTTACCACACATCCACGATTTTACGGCCACCTTGAAAGAAATGACCGTATTTTCAAAAATCAGCCTATTAGAGGCGTGCAATTGAATACCGATGTCCAAAAATGATATACCCAAAACTGTTATCGCAACCTCATTCGGCCTTTACAAATTCCTTCGAGTGCTCTTCAGTTTGAGAAATGCATCACAAACATTTCAGCGTTTCACTGATGACGTGTTCCACGAACTTGACTATGTCCATGCATACATCGATGACTGCTTGATAGCAAACCCAGATGAGGAAACACATATGAAGCATCTGGACACAGCTTTTGAAAGATTGCAACAATGTGGAGTTACCATAAATATACCGAAATGCCAAATTGGAACAACCTCGATGGACTTCCTGGGGAATACTACTAATACTAATGGCACACAACCTCACAAACACATGGTGGCGGCTATTCTTGAGTATCCGTAACCAACCATTATTAAGCAGTTGTGAGCTTTCAATGGATTGGTAAATGTTTACAGACGATTTATACCCAACTGTACATCTATCATGAGACCCCTAACAGATCAGCTTCGTGGAAATAAAAAGGTGGTCACAATGGATGCAGAGTCAAAGAAAGCCTTCACTGCAACTAAAGCAGTAATAGCCAATACGACTATGCTGGCACATCAAAATATTTCAGTTCCCGTCAGCATCACTTTTGACGCATCTGACTCAGCCATTGGCGCAGTTCTGTAACAATAAATTAACCGAACTTGACAACCTTTAGCATTTTTATCAAGACAATAAAGCGGTACTGAATCGAGATACAGCACTTTTGGACGTGAACTGCTAACCATGCACTGTGCTATAAGACATTTCCAACATCCCATCGAAGGCCGTGAATTTACTATATTCACCGACCATAAACCATTGACGTTTTCCGTGAAGTCATCTTCAGATAAGTACACTTCACGAGAGCTGGGTCATCTAGACTACATTTCCCAGTTCTCTACTGATATACGACATATATCTGGAGTTAACGATGTAATTGCCAACGCCTTATCGTGGTGTTGCAGAATTAGTCTACAGAACAAAACTTCGACTACCAGGTAAATTCATGGAAACGGCTTTCACCTTGGTAAACCTGAATTTCAATTCTTACGTGAACTGGCTTACAAATGCTATGCGTCCAGTCAAGCCAGTTCAAACATGACAATAATCGACAGACGCATTAATCCGACCCGCCTTTAAATGCGGTACACACGCTTTCTTACGTCGTGATGCCGTACGTTGTCCTCTCGACGCAACTTACGAAGGGCCATACGAAATCCTGAAACAAGAATCAAAGTACTATATTATCGATAAAAATGGCCACCAGGAGAACGTCAGCATTGACCGCCTCACAGCAGCCTACCTAGAAGGTAAACCACTCAATATCGAATTTGCCACAACACCCTCGAAACTCGACATGAACGAAGTCATCATCTTGACGGTAATACGTGGCTGATATTTACTTACGGAACTTTTAATCTTATCCGCTATCGTTTACATTCTACCACAACTAATGTTCGGATACTTGAGGAAATCGACCTTCTCACTTTGACTAGAATTCGGAAAGTAACAGAGCTTTCGAAAATGTAGCGGGAATATTTGAGAAAGTGCACCGAGCGTGCTACTTAGCGCCATGTTGGCGATGCATGACTTTCCGATAATCTGTTCAAATATCAGGTGTTTACACACCTGCCTATTGAATCGCTCTCAAGTCGAAATTAAGAAGGAATCTAGTTCGAAAAGTGATAAAATTCAATTACACTTAAAGAATTACTTCACTGTTTGCATAAAAGTTTATAGTACGAAAAGATGATATACAATTATAATTGGTCAGTGTTCGTTTCTATGCAAGTGTTTGGTATTCACAACGTGTTATAAATTTGGAGAGAAATATATATGATGTAGATATTTTGTGTACGCAAGTGCACTAAGAAAACTCAAGTTCATTATATATATATATATATATATATATATATATATATATACGTGAACTTGCCAGAAGTCAGATCATACAGGCTACCTTAAACATGTGACGACCGCCTTTTATGACTGGGTTCGTGACGGTATGTACTGATAGTACCCATTAGGACAGAAAACCATAACATATGCTTAGGTAAGAAAATGAATTACCGAGATCATGATAGTGCTTAGACTCATTAAGACTAAAAATATAATCTGCGTCTTGCACATTGCATACGTGATGAGTGGTAGGTAGGCAAGTTTATCGATCCCGTCTGTTAATCATTCCAGTAACTTTATGAACCCTATTACGTGATTGTCATGATAATGCTTTATGATGATATCCCGAAACTATTATGAGCAACTGGTGGTAGTGTTTACTTACGAATAGCTATTTTCTAAAATAAGTTGGTGTTTTTGGAGTGATTTAGAGATATTAGATGCTTCTAGCCGTTAACGGATCCAAGCTGCCTGATTATATTACAATTTGCAGTACAGAAGTATTCATTTATTTAGGATTACTTTTAATGTCAGGCTCCGGAGTTTATTTGAATGTTTGATTGATTAATAAATATATGATAGTGCCTAGATGCGGTAATTCTATTACCTGGACTATGTTTAACGTCTTTTAAGGCAAATGATATAGTCACCCAATTTATAAGAAAAAATATGCCCAGCAATAACTACTAAGATGGGTTTAGGGACAAATTCAAGGTTGAGTCAAAAAAGTTGTTAAATTCAGTTGATACAGAGACAATACAATGTATTTGTAAGTTAGTTCGTCGTATTAGTTTACTTGAATTGTAAAATATTGTAAAATCTAACAAAAGAATTTAAAATCTTAGACATAACTCATGCCACTACATGTAGAAAGATGCTCGAGGTAATATAGACATTTAATAATTTACCGTAGTTAGCTTAGTGATATTTATATACTTTGGCAAAAGTAATTAGAACTAAGGTGAGTCGAATCAGTGTGGGATTTAATATGTTTTGTCTGAAAACAACATACCTCTTTGTAGTAGTATGTTGTCGTATAAAGTTATTTAAAATATATCTTAAGCAGAAAATGGTCTTAGTAGTGGCTTGTATGAGATGTATTTGGCTAGTCTAAGTGAAAATATATCCATGTTAGGTACTAGTGTGGTGTGTGTAGAAAAGAAACTGGCGAAACAGAGAAACTCAAATGATAGTCTCAGAGTGGTCCCAAGGACTAGTTCTTCTCCTGAACATTGTAAGTCAGTTTAGACAGCTGTTCTTGTTCTTAACATAACTAATGGCAGGAATTTCAGTCCACTGACTGGGGTTTGAATGAGATATAAGAGCAGGCCTTTAGTTGACGATGGAACCGTTCTACCATCTCATTCGCTTGAGGATGATATGCAGTGCAGCGTATTCTGTTGGATCCCAACAGTTTCGTTAAATTGTTGAATAGTTCAAATTCGAACTGAGCTCCTCTGTCCATCGTTATTGTTATAGGTGTACCAAAAATGGTCGTCCAGTTTTGTATGAAGACTTTAGAGACTGTTTCGCTTATGATGTCCGTGACTAGGGGCGGCTACAGGAAGCTCTTTGTTAACAAAGTATCTAGTCCTAAATTAGTGCATGTAGTTTAATGGCCTAGAGTACGATCAGCCTCAAGAATACAAATAGTAAAGTGACGTTGTCACACTTCACTCTGAATTTATCCTTAATGGAAACACTACTGAGAATAAAGATGCAGTATTCCAGTAATGGTCGAACACGAATTTTAAATAACAGAATACGAGAATCATTGCTATAAAAGTTACGTGATATGCAACCCAATAGTCGATGTGACTTCAGATGCCTGCATATTGACCTATTATGTAAAAGACAGATTATAAGAGTACCTTAGTCCTAAGTGAACTACTGACTGGAGCCTAGACAACTTACTACCGTTTATGGAGAGATCGAAATCGAGGCGCTTATCTCCAAAACATATCCAACCACGCTTAGAAGCATTAAGATCTAACTTCCATTTCGAGTAACATACTGCAACCTTGTTGAATTCAGCAGTAACTCCACTGAATGTGTATGCAAATTCGTAGGGAGGGGATGAGTACACTATTTTGGGGTCTAGTCAAACTGAAGCATTCGCATATATCATTTACGTAAGCTATAAAGAGCAATGGGCCTAAGACATTTCCTTATATAACACTACATGTAGACGGTTCGTCCTTCGACAGAGTGGAATTAAGTTTAACAATATGATGTCTATGACTGAGGAAAGAGTTTAACTAAGCAAGTAATGGGTCCCTAATTTTAAAAGAGAGGAGTTTGACGATAAAAAAGCCTGTGGTTAACCATGTCAAAAGCTTTGGATATGCCTAAGTACAATACTAACACCAAGTGCCCAAGTGTTGGCACGAGACGAGCCTGATTAAAACACGCTCAAAACATGCTCACGAAGCTGTGCTGTGATTGGTCCATTCTTAGCCAACTAGAGCCAACGACCAATCGGGAAGTTTCCAGAATACTCGATACCGTTGTTTATATAAACCCTAGTGTAAATCATTTTGCTTGACTTTGCCGTTTGCCTCCTGACGTTATTTTCTCAATACATCTTGCTACCTGTTCTACTCTTGTCCTGATTTGGGATCCAGTCGCGGTCGTTGTCGAATCGTAGAATACTAAGCGGGTAGGACAATATATAACACCAAGGCTTCGTTTAGTAAAGACTAAATTAAAAAATCCAAAGTGACATGTCATACAAGGCCTAGTTTTGAGGAAACCATGTTGGGAATCAAAGGTAAGTTTTATAGAGGATAAATAATTAAATGTTTCGTCAAATACTGTTTTTTTCATTATTCTAGAGATGACTGGGGTTATATTTATGAGTCTATAGTTATACAAGCTTCTCCTGTCGCCTGACTTAAATCGAGGGCATATGTATGAGATTTTCCATCTACTAGGGTAAGTACCTGCTTTCAATGAAAGGCCAAACAGTTTTAATGGGATTTATAGTATATTAGGTTTACCGAGTTTGATGTAAATGAATGCCATCCAATCTACTCCACAACTACTTAACGTCCTAAGTAAGTTGATGGATTTACAAATGTTGTCATAAGTGAAAGTAACGGATTTCATATAGTTAGAAGCTGAGTCGATCATTTCCACCTCAATGTCATCCAGGGGCTTACCTCTGTTAGCGAAGAAATTTCTGGACAGGTTGATCATAATATTATGGTCGTTAATCATTAAACCATCTCGTAAAAGGCGGAAAATATCACTATTCCCGGAAGGCGTTTACTGAACAGCCGTATCAATTTTTGTATCTTGGAGCTACTGTGCATTTCTGATAACTCTTCTTTAATCTTCTTTAACCTGTGGACTTCTTTTAGTTGATTAAAGGTTGTGGTAATTCCCATGAATGCAGAGTTATTTGACTTAAAATAGCACTTCCATAGGCGTCTTAGCTTCTAACGGTAATGAAGTGGTATGCATAAATCATTTGACTTAATTATACTGCTTAGTATCATAGGTACAATAGAACCCAAACAAGAGTCATAAATTTAATAAAAAATATCTAGTGCTTCTGTAAAGCTATTGGATAAGAAAAAATTGTCCCAGTCAGAGCAACTTAAAAGGATGCGCATAAAATTCCAGTCCACACTTTTATATTCTCGATAATGTCTAGTTTTTGTAATTTACGATTAGAGTTACTAAAATTGAAAGGAGGAGCACATAAAATCATCTTGTGGTCACTGCTTTCGAGCTCTTTGTTAACTTGAAGTGACATCATGACCGAAAACTAGGTCAAGAATGTTATTATGTCTCGTGGAAGTGTGTAAACACTGTGTCCAACAATGAATGTCTGATGTAATAAGGTTTTACTTCGTCTATCCTAGGAAGATTAGAGTCACCTGCGGTGACTTTCGCACTATAAATTAGAGCAGAGTTATGTACAAAAGCATTAATAATGGTGCTATCTATGATAGTCGAGGTGTTAGGGGTTCTGTATATGTATCCATCAAATACTAGTCTTCTCAGTTTAGCGAAAACAGGTGCCCTTTTTGTTGTGGTTGTATGACTTAATTTTAACTTACTTTTGAAAGGTTGAGGGTTCGGTTAGGTTTGGAAATTCAACCAGTATATCTTGAACTTTGTCGTTGTTACTGGGGCGTTTGTATTAAATTTAGGGATGTGATATGACTTTCTGTACCTTTTATATATTTCAAAGTTTCTTTTAATGTCAAATGTTGTTTATTTAGTGTCAACTAGAAATTCATGTCTCTCTGAGTTCATTCCTGATATTGTCAGATCTAGACCAGCTACAGTGAAAACCCTGGGAAATTACCTTCCAAACCCCAAATCTAGCGTTATAGTCCTCTGCCATAAAGTAGCGATTTTTGTTTTATTAGTAGGTTGAAGTGCAACTGAGATAGCTTCTTGACCCAACTCGATTTTGTTCCGAGGAATAGTACTAAGCGCAGCATCAGTATCCACCAAAAAGTTCTTCCTCTAACGTAAAACAAGCTGACTGCTTAGACACCCTTTCTCAGTCGTCGCGACCTAGGGAGGGGTTATTCATTTCTCATATTCTTCTAGGTCTGATTGAGTCAGGAGCACGGTTGGTTGCATTTGGTCGATTGAACACCGAATTCCAGTGATACCAAAGAAATTGTCCAGATTGCCTGTACCCTTGCGATCTGTTCCGTGATTTGGATCTTGGTCGTTGTGGTGGCCTGCTCCTTTCTCTATGACCCATTTGCATCTCGCTGGCAGCCTCTGTGAAACTTTTAACACTTGTAATGAGCTGTGCTATGACCTAGTCATTCTCTAAATCTTCCTTTTGAGTATGGTATATCATACGTGGTGCAGTTCGGAGACATCTTTCCATTATTCTATCTGTAACACATGCTAAGTGAGACAAAGAGGTGTCAAGATTTTGAACACCCAAACAGTCTTGAAAGTAGCATGGAAGAGCTTGAATCCATCGTTGCTTAAAGAGTGCTTCACACAGTGTTGTCACCCATTAAGGATTGAAGATGACACAAAAATTGTGATGATGACTTGTCACCTAATGTTTCTCTTTGAAAAAGCCTTTGAATTCTTCGCCCGTCTGATAATGATAGATGATTCATTATTTCTCGTCTTAGGATAGTATATTGTTGTGGTGTTGGTGGACTTAAAATCAAGTTGCGGACTTCTTTGGCTACTGAAGGGGCTTGGACTGAACATGGGTCTCGATAGCGAACTTCTTCAGAATTAAAATTGTGTCTTGTGTAATAATGCTCTAGTTGAGCAATCCAGAAATCGGGGTCTCTGAAATAGAATTCTGAGAGTCAGATTTCCTTAGTCATAACGGTGTATTTATCTACCGGTGACACGTCCCTCTACGCTTACGGTTTGGATTGAGTTTGACTTGTTGTATGAACAACTCTTAACTAGTCAATTTAGGTTGCTACAGCTTCCGAGTTCATTTGTTCTTACGAAAAATGCACATGTTAACAATATTCGTTTGTTTGTTTTCAAAGCCGCCTGAAAACGAGGGAGGAACTCTGGTGAAAAAAAATATTTTGTACAAATAGTTCATGCAGCGACACTATAGCGTAACAAAGCTAACAAAGGAACGTTTGCCAGTGTCTAACGGATTAGGTTTTATCTATCGATTGATACGTCTTCGGGTCCACACGATTCCTTTAGGGGAAGTGAGCTGTAGAGGTAAGTAATCCCCAAAATAAATAGTTGCATAGTCTTTCGACAATAATGCTGATCATGTCTGTTTTGGCAGACACAACTAGTTAGAAGTGCTTGGTCAAGTATCTCAACCAGATCAAAACACTACACGACGTGGGAAGCGATTCTCTCTCAAGTTAGCAAGCTTAAACGTTGCTATCCCATTGGCGCCCTACTCATGGTCAAATATAACTTCCCCTCCATCCCTCACTGCCTTCTGATTTATTCTTGTTCGTATGTGAGGTTTGATAGTTAGAAGTTGCTCTGGTCATACGACTAACGTAGCTTGTTCATATTCCTGATGCACTTAATAGACACTAGTTCCTCTCACTGAAATCTGTCAAATGCTGGTATTCTCATCCACCTAAAATAGCTAATATATATTTTACCGAAACCTTAACGAGAAAAACTGTATTCGATCTTTTAGACTCAGACTAAACCCCCTTGTTAACCAGCTAATACTATTTTATTTTATTTATATAAATCTATTCAACTAAGTTCGTACCTGGTGGAATCACTGATCAGTTAATACTAGACAGGAAGGCCCATTGAGCGAAAGCTTCTGTTCACAAGTTTTTAAAATTATTTCTACAGTTTCATTAAAAAACTTTTTTTTTGGAGTGATATAAGTTGAACGATTGAATAATGAAACTACCGCAGGTATGCTTCCAAGCGTTACAATAGGTCGACTATCTCACTCTCTAGTCAAACTGCAGGGACCGTTAGCTCGCTATGTTTCTAGTGAAACTGCTGACAAGAAAGGTGAATCCGTGCGATCGGTTTACTGCAAGTCCAAAGTATGTCATCACCAAAAATCAAATCTTAGTAACTTAGTATATGCGTGTTGTCGACAATAAAAAACCTCGAAAAATTTGTACTGGTTTGGTGGGAGAATCGCCGTCTTCTGTTCAAGACAAAATTCTTGCACTACTCCAGAAGATATGGGACATGAAAACTCTTAACATAGACACATTTAAAACGTCCTTTATATCACGAATGAGAGAGAGGAACAGACAAAAACAACTGTAATTCTTCCGTTTGTTATTTGCAGGATTCTTGATAAAGATATTGGGAATCTAGGACTGGATATTGCTGTTGCTTACATGATATGTCGTTTGGGTGGTCGCTTTCAGCTTGTTGGTAGCTCCGAGTGGATACAGCCTTACGCTGGAACCCCACCTCTCCTACCACGTGAATTCATCGATGGCTTCTTGCTTGAAACTATTGACCTGTCAGGTACCAATATTGTCTATGAAGGACTAGAGTTTTTACGTAAGTAAAACAATCGTTCTTAGTTTTGTCATTCTAAACGTTAAGTTCGGTATTGCGTTTTAAACTCATCACTTCACTTTCTGGCGGTAAGCAGTGAAAAATACTGATTTAGTGCTTAAGTCAGTGACTTGGTTATTTGTTATAACCAAAACAAATAACGTCTTATTAGAAACCGTCTTAAATAAGGAACAGAGTTCTTTGATCTGTCACAATCTTCTCAGTTCAGTAGTTGTGAAAACTATTTTACCATCAAGAATGCTGCCTGTCATATTCGCTACATATGCGTAACACTGACCCTGTTTCTTCAAACCTACTTAAAGATAAATGCTTTCATGTAGCATCGGCAACTGTGAAGTGACAAACATACACCTTTGGTAGCACTTAAACCAATCTTACCAAACCCCTTTGTCGCTTTTTAAGATGTATGGCATTCTTAGTAATGATAAAGACAATCCTGGCGTCTTTGTATGATGTCCAGATATCTATAAATCCAACATTGCCTGGGATAACTCTTCGAAAAGTTAAGAAAGACCAGTGGTCGTTGAGATCTGCTGGCGAAATTTCACTACACTCGGGGAATTTCGTTTTAAGGTAACCTAAATGTAAATGAGAAATCCGTCTGACAGCAGAAAGTGAGATTTATTGCTCGGCAGTCTACTCTCTACTACTCTATGACTATGAAACATGTTGTCTAGAAAGATATCAAGCGAGAATCTTCGGAATACTGTTTGCATGTAGTTGAATAAGTGGTGACCACCTGGGGTTATGTAAATAATGCTAATAATGATTATATCTCCGGGGGAAAGGGATCGTGAAACACATACAATAGGGAGGTTTTTTCAAGCACAAAGTAGGTGTTTTACTCAAGCTAAAGCAACATAAACCCAAGTCATTTATGAAAACTGAGGTAAAGTCAGGATAATCTTGAGAATGATTAATAGATGTTGACACCTTTCTCTGAAGTAACGGGTGTTTTGGAACTCATTTTGACAAACTTCATAAACAATAAAGGCTTAGAGCAACCTGGATGATTAATAAATGGTTTACGCAGTAATTATACGAAGTGGTGAGGGGAACAAAGGTAGAGATACCGGTAATAAATAACAACAGTGTACTGGCTGGAGAACTGCGTTTAAGTTAGCATTTAATGCAGCTTCCACAGAAAACAGGATAGTTAATAACGGACCATTTGATGGAGTATATAAATAGAAAATCTGTAGGAGCATTTCAAACAGTTTCCAGCTGCTTATCGGTTGCTCATGGGCATCAGCGGACTTTACTTTCAGCTGTTGGTAAAGCCTAAAGACTATAATTAACCGTAAAGCGAATGAAAACACCGAGTGCTGACTGCATAATTCAAGAGCGCTGTCACAATGGTGCTCTAGAATTACCAATTAACTAACATGAGTTTTAATACATCAGCTTTCCTAGTCACCCCACCTACCCGGAGCCCAAGGTAACCAGACAGCTCTCAAATCCGTCAGTGAATAACCTTGACTGAATACTTCCGTTTTCCCAGGCTCTAAAACAAGGTAATTAGTTCATAAAGTGATTCCTTTCAAGCTTTTTTAAATCGACGCAATCTCCCTTTGGAAACTCAAAGTGGTACTTCTAAAAATCGATATGTCGTGTATTTATGAGGAGGCGTTTTATAAAATGGATGTTTTACATCGACGAACTAACAAGCAACTCACAAATAGCAAGATGCTTTTGTTTAGTGTGAAGAATTTAATTAAAACATTTAGTGGAAACAATAATCGAGCGTAAAGATTTCAACTAGTTTTTCATCAAGGCTCTTCAATAATATATCTACATACAAATTTGCAATAATGATAAAATCAATACCAGGACACTTGGTAGTGAGTCAGATTATGGTATGACAAGTATAAACATGTTCATAAAGATAATTGCAAGTAATTAACGAAAATGAGGTGGACGAAGCATAGCGGTAGGAGGATGGTTATCACTTCTATGTTGCCCACACCGTAGATGGGTTCTTTTGAAGTACCTAACAACGAAGCCGGACTATAAGTGATCTCGTCAACCTGAACGTGCCCATGGAACAACTGTTTAAGGCCAGTCACGCATTTTTACTGGAGTTTTTTGGTGCATTAACTCCGTACTTGTTTAGGCCTTACCGTCAAAGATGGAAGTCCATGAAGTAAGGTAAGGTGTGCACTTTTAAAGCCGATCTATTATAATCCCGCTCTTTTTTGTAGGAAGATAGCATCGCTGTCATGCTGGTTGTCTGAGGGAAACACTCTACTATCGTCACACCTCTACACAGTCGACAGTACATCCTTGCTCTCTGACTTTAGGTTTGCAGCTTTTGATAGTTACTTTGCAACCGATCTGCCTGACATGGTAGGACCTTAAAGAATGGTCGTTCCAGCCAGTACAGCCCGATTGTTTCATCACAATAGGCAACCCTTACCATCACATCAAGGTGACAAGAACGGTCGGGAACTATAGCTTATAACTTCTGAATAGTCACTATGTCCACTTCATTTTTGTTAACCATTTGCAAATATTTTTATGAACCTGTTGATAGTTATTATACTATAATCTGACCTAATGTTGTTTTTTGTGATTTTATTAAATTTGTAAATTATATATACATATATTAGTGTTGAGCCTTGGTGAAAAACTGGCTGGAAAGATACTTCTTCGAAAAATTCGATTTATACAAAACAATACCTCTGTTTTATAGCCTGTTTAACTCATCTACGTTATTTACGAATGAAGAGATGTGTACATCTTGATGACTTTTGTTTGTCGAGAGTTGGACGCATCAAAGGATTACGATTTCTTGATGTCAGTGAATGTCCTAATCTTACTTCAAAAGGTCTTGCAACATTGGCACAGCTCAAGTAAGTTGGTTTAATAAAAGTTTTCATAATTTACTTAAAAAGTTTTTCAGTTAGTAAATTTTTTCTTTATACCTTTTTGCCCAGAAATTTACGCCGCTTATTAGTGAGTGGAAATCCACAGATCGAAGACAAAGAGTTAGTTTGCCTTCTGCTAGAAGATCATCTACCAATGGTGTACATTGATGGTGTTGACTACATTGGTCAACTATCCAGTGAAGCGAAAGAGAAAATCTCACACTTAATATCCACCAGTAAAAGATCTATTGAATTACAAAAGGAAGAGAACAAATGTCAATGAAGTTTATTTAATTAATAAAGCATAGAAACACTATTAAATAGCATCTGCCCATACATAATATTAATATTTATCTAATATACTTAAAACAATTTGATCACAGAATTTTAATCGATTAGAATTTTTAGGTTTGACTAACTGTTGGCATATTGTTACTATGTGATTCTGTTCGAGTTGCATCTATTTCCTCTATAAAACTGTCCAACTCACAAATACATTCACGATTTAAACCCCACAATTTCTTTACCTTGGGAATGGAAAACAAACACATTTAAATAAGGCAAAATAGGACTATTACCTAATAAACTACAAAGATGCAATAAACTTTAGCAAGCAGAGCTCTTTTATGAATTGGTCTCTCTTTGGCGAATTCAGCAAGCCGTTATTACTAAATGTCGCAGAGATTGTTGGATTTGAAAATTCACACTACAGACTGATCTTAGCATGTAGTTACCAGTGAAGCACTTCAGAAAGTAATTCTGGAGCTCTAATAAAAAGACACGACCAGTGGTCACTGAAATTAAAAGTAAAATCCATTAGTGTCAACTCAGTCGTTGGAAGGTTAAACGCTCGCCGCAATGCTTGAGAGTTCTAGGTTTAATCGACGGTAGAGATGCGGATTGGAGCGTTTAGTGAATCTGATACTAAGATTAACACAGCAGCCTGGGGTCTCTTGATTTTTATCAATTGTCAATTAGTAATATGAAGTCAGTCAGTTACAACGTAGAACCTGGTGCATACATGCATCAGCTCAAGTTGCCTGTGCCTCATTAGCAGATAAAGATTAAGTTCTCAGATCAAATTCCAGAGTAGTGGAGGTAGTAACAGAGTTTTAACGGAGAGAGAGATGGGAGACAAGATTTGAGAAAATATAATTCAGTAAAAAACATTATGATGAGTTCAGAATCTTAGAATTTGAAGGAAGATATTGAATGGATGCACCTGCGCTTCGTAATATGAAACTTCTAACTAAATATCGTTTTAAAAAGTAGACTAGTAATACATAGTGTAGGGTTTCTACACTTTCTGAAAGTACAGCTAGCAAATAAGTGAAACGAAAAACCAGGAGTACCCCAAACCAAGATCAGAAAACAAGCTAAAAATTGCTTGTTAATTTATAACTGAAACTGACTCTCAGAACAAACTACCAACTGACCTTTGTTATGTCTACGGAGCCTGTCTCTACTTAAACAGCCTAGACTAATAGTCAACAATTCAACAGATTGGTCTCACATCACCTGATCTAGGTATCTGTCGATTCCTTCAAGCGAGTTCAAGCTTTTTATTAGACATGGCTTCGGCAAAATGCAATAGACTGATTAAATAAGCAATACCAACCTCATCACTATATGCTGTAGCGTCTAGGTACAGTTGATGACGTATCTTATCATCTGAGTGAAGTCCATCCACATATTGAGTTTGATTAGATGTTTGCAAACTGCTACCGCTGCCACCACCACGTCGAACTTCGCGTAATCGTCGTAAACTATCTTCCATTTTTCTTACTGATGTCGATACTTCAGATAATTGGATTGTATAACTGTAACATAAAGTAATGATACATACAATGTTGAAGCAAGTCAGTATAAAACAATTTTCGAAATAAATTATTTGGTGAAGTGGTGGATGCTTAGGATGCTAAATTTTCAACCACTAGTCCAAGTTTAACTCCACTTACATTCGTTTAGGTAGCTGGGTTAGTGTCACTAGCCCATATACATGAAGTGTTGCTCAAAGTTGAGCACACGAGTCTGTACATGTTAACTGAGTTACATCATCAGTGGGGCTTAGTGTTACAGTAGTTAGTGGAGAAAAGATTAAAGGGTAGCTGATATTTTCCCTCTCATTAGAAGACAGGTACATATAAATATGAACAAAATATAATGAATACCGTTCAGTAGTATATTCCTACATAGTATTATCTTTTTTACCTTGTAAAACCATTGGAAGGATTTTATTAATGCAGTTAGTCACTCACATAAACTTACTTGTTTTCTCAGATTCCAGCCATACTGTTTCTTGTAGAGACTAGCGATAGCATCCAGCAACCGGAATCAAAGTAGGTGGGACTGGGGTTCGGGCCTGTGGATTACTATTATTTTTATGGACAGATCTTTCTCTAGGATAATTTATGTATAAACTCCTAGTTGATACTTTTGTAAAGTAGGGATCGTATGTTCAAATTTTCTATGAATACATATGTCACATATTTACAACATGATAGAGATCCCTACATCATAATCTCAATCCCTTATTGAGTATATATAGTTTCAAATTATAATTACGTCTTCAAATTTTACCAACTTAAATATTAGAGTAGTTTTGCTGTCCGCATTACGGACTGACTGTAGCTACACAAACACTGGAAACGAGGAGACATTGGATAGCTGCTTCCTTCTTAGTTTCGAACTCATCAGCAGTGTGGGTGCATGACTCAACTAAATATTGAGTCCGGAATCTTCAGGGCTCACACCGAGATAATTCCTGGAGTTCTGAGAAGCCCCAAATAGCGGAGTGAGGCGAGTAGATGTGAGGCATATGGTAATAGATGGATAACAGTCTTGAAATATATTGCCAACTGGTTGAAGTTAGAAACGTAAACAATTGGTTACCAATTCAGTTATCTGAAGCACTTCCTGATCCTTGGTGAGTTTGTTGAAGCACATTGTCAAAGAGTCCACAAATTGAAAGAAACAATTATTCAATATCTCCAGGTTAGTCTCTAATGTAAACTAGGAAATTCAACAATCCCCACGAACTTCGTATGCTAAGACCGAAATAGTTTTTGATCATTACATACAGTAAAATAACAAAGCATTCAATTTTAATGAATTATTTCCCTCGTTTCTCAAAAAGCAACTTACTCATGAGTAACTGTTGTTATACATTTTCGTAGTAAATTAGATAAAGATAGTTCGGCACTAGGGACCAATCGGGACAAATATAATGCTAATTCACTTAATTTAATTAGCGGCTGTGTAATATTTGATACATATGTGGATGCGCTATAAGGAAAGTCACGTTTAGTCCAACGATACTGACGTGGTATATCTAGTACCTGACGAATATTATTTGCGCAATTTTGCTGCAATTTAATATGGTAATGAACAAAAAGAAATATAAATGTATACTGTACAAGAGACAGGTCTATCGAAAGATTTATATAATGTATGTAGATATATGCGTTTAAGTGAATGTACATGAAGTGTGTATGCCGAAATAAGTATGTCAATTACAAACATTTAGTGGAAAGTTGATGTTTTATTGACATTTTATACGGTGAAACAAGGAAAAAGATGTTTGCATTTGGATGCATATATCTCTTGGATCAAATTAATTTTATGTATGTGTACAAACGAAAAATCTAAATTTCAAAGTGATAATATATTGCTTTTGCATAAAATCACTAATGAAATGGTTATATATTGTGTTTTGTTTATAGATAAGCGATTCATAGAGCAATGGTTTAGTGGTTGAGGCGTTCGACCTAGAATCACTAGGTTGCAGGTTTGAGTTTGATTATCAACTTTGGTTCGGGCGTCCGGGTAATATTATATGAAAATACTGAAACCTGACATAAAGAGTCCAAAACAAGGTCATCAGAATAGATTGGCCTAATGCATGTAACATAATAATAAATAAAAATAATAATGATAATAGTCAGATAACTTGTACACTGAAGTAGACACACTACAACTTCAATCTGAATGCACATCTCACAACTTACTTGAATTTTATTAGTAATCAAATCTATTATTGGATTAATAGATGTAATCAAACGCCTGCATGATTGTTCTAAACAATCAGTTAATACTCCTTCATAATTCACATTTTGATTGTTCACTGTTGCTATTTGAGTTAAACGTTGATGAAGACAGGTGAATAGGTTCCCCTTCAGTTCTGAACGAACAAAATCAACTAGACGAAAACAATCGACTAAAAAGAATACTTGTAATTCAGGAAAATTGTAATCGTTTGGCTTCGTTGGATCGGACGATGATTGACTTACGACGTTATTCTGTAAAACAACATTAGAGAAAATAAAAAAAATGATACATGACCAACTTTGTTAGTTGTAAGCAACCTAGAGATCAGTACATATGTCTGTAAGTTTGAGTTGCTATACCACGTTAGCACAACAAGATCAAGTAAACAAGATTATCAGAACTTCAGGCAATTATTTTCCCTTATGAATTTGAATAAAGTAAGAACATCAATATATATATATATATATATATATATATATATGTTATTAGAATATACTTCAATAAGAAATTAAAATGTGTGTATAGGAGAATAGAGAAACTCGACATCTAGGGTAAGAAACAGAATGAATGAATCTGAAACCGAATGCCAGTCATTATATCGACAAATGTCTCCAATCAGTGATCATGATTATCACAGATAGCAACTAAGCAGTCCGCATCTAACAACACAGGTCACATCCATAGTTAACAACTGATGTAATGCTTTGGATTGGTTACTCCTACCTTCCTCACAACAAACTTGTACACCAACGAACATCATGCACCGAGATAGTGATTGGGGATGTAGAGCACATATCCAAACCATCAAATCAAGTGACTTCAACGAACTTTCTGAGCCAGTGCAGAGATTTCGTCACGCACTAGCCAAATCACAAAGACTAGTGAGAACCCGAATAAAAGTGGCGTCACTTGTGGCCTGGGCGAGATATTCGTTTACTGCGCAGCAGTTAGATCAGTTTTACTTTATGGATGTGAAACATAGCCATTAAAGATATTCGTAGGTTTCTAGTATTTGATCATAGATGTCTCCGAAACGTTCTCGTATCTGCTGGAACCACCGAGTAAGCAATGCATGGATTAAGAATAGAGTACTAGGTAAATACGGTAAGTCTATTGATGAAGTAGTGAATCTTCACCAGCTGAGGTGCCTAGGATATGTGTTACATATACCTGACCACCGTCTACCTCGACGAGCAATGTTGTCTGTTGTGGGAGTAGGCTGGAAGAAAGCTAAGGGTGGTCAAACGAAAACATGGCACCAAGCCATGAAGTCACTGACAATTAGGCTGAGCTATGTTAATAGATGCAGACTACCTGGTTGGGGCCCACGCGATGATCGTAACAAATGATTAAAGACTTTAGGTGATATGGCTCAAAATCGTTGGCAATGGCGCAGGTGCATCCACTCCTTATCTTCCTCCAAATTCTAAGTTTTTGAGCTTATCATAATTTTCTCTTTACTGAATTACTTTCTTTTATTTCAAATCTGATCTCTGATCTCTATACCTTTCCATTAGTACTTGCTCTCTTACTACCTCCCTAACTCTGGGATTTGGTCCGACAATTTAATCTCTATCTGCTAATAGAGGCATAGCAACTTGAACTGATGTACGCATGTACCAAGTTCTACGTTGTAACTGACTGACTGAAATAAAAGTGAAGTTACTACTGCACTCCAATGTTTAACTCTTTATAAATGACCGAGACGTCCTGAAGTATCATTTCGCATTCAGATGGAAAAAATCCCATTCCGAACGTGATTGTTACTCAAGGCGTCTAGGAGATTGCATACTGTCAGCACCTTTACCGAATACGATTATATCATCTCCATATTCAATAAGTGATCAGTCACAATATGTAGGTGGAAATTTATGACAAAATCAAATAAAAAACGGGATGAAGTACAGTCCTAACGAACATAACTTGAAGTCGACAAAAATGGTGACTTCTTCATAAGTTCTCATCCGGCCAGTAGTGTTCAAATAGAGCCTTCAAATGGTTCGTTTACTCCTGAGGTATGTCTTGTAATGACAACGAACTTTTGTAAAACTACTATTTTTAGTAACAAAAGTTGGTGTAGATGTTATGACCACAAAATATAAATAGATTTTTGTTTTCTCTGTAAGCTAGATGGCTTAACTGCTTAGCTTTCATAGTCGCGGTAGATAACATCATCAGAGCCTATTTCAATTGATGAGATGATATGTTTGGTTACTCCACTAAAGTTTAATCAATTTGTTCTTGTTTATGATTGTAATGTTCTTATAACTCGTATGTTTCTGCGAAAAACCGTAGTACTAGTATTTTCGCAAAAAATAGCGTAATAAATACACTATATGTAATAAAGAAGTGTTGAATTAGCAGCAATGATCTATGCAATCCTACAAGAAGCACAGTAGTGTATCAGTATATGTCTAGATATAATTTTCTTAAGTATGAATCAGTCTAAGAAGTGAGAACGAACAAAATAAATGACAAGTAGGCAATGTGAAGGTCACATTAATAGTACTTCATAGCAATATAGTACGGGAATATACAAGGAAATTGATTGCATGTATTGATATCAATGCCGTTCAACTGTTAATTTATATACATAAATGTGTAAGTGAATACGTTGATTGAATTATTGTAACTTAATACAAGGTCATTAGCTTTCAAATCAGTCAGTCGTAATTTATAGATAGGCTACAGTATATTATAAAAACGGAATTGAGTGTCAGTATCCGTGATGTATAATGATTTTACTCAATCAGCAAAGACTGTTAAAGTCTGAGTCTGCATATGAGCCGATCAGACCGACGAATTCACAACCAGCTTTACCTAGTCATAAGATGATGGTCGTGAATATTCCATCAGTCAAAAAATATACTAGGAATAGTATACAGACATAATCAGTCTTATTATTCAAGCTTTATGTAGATATTCCTGTTTGTAAATAAAAAAATAACGACAATTTCACTCGTCCATATTGCTACATAACACTCGTACTCTACAACCTTTTTTTAGAAACGCAAATAGCCAGTTATGTACCACTTAACTGGTTCTGGTTGGTATTCATGGTTGTGGTTATATGCATGAGATAAGGCTAAGAATAAGGATAGGCAAGATTTAGGTACAATATATCGTCTTATAAGCAAGAACTTAGTGTTTGAAACATTTAGCATCATAATTTTACTATGTAGTCGCAAAAAATTACATAGCTTTTAGGCATCAAATAGTTATTACGCTAAATGATTCCTGATTGGTTTCGAATTCCCTAGATCATTGTTGATTGGCTGAGTGTCAAATACATTGAACCGATGGTTTAGCACACTACTATATATATATATATATATATATATATATATATATATATATATAAAGTGTACAAAACTCCGTTTGGAGCCCCTCTACGGTTACTGCTGGTCCCAAGCCCGGATAAAGGAGGAGGGTTGGGCATGGGGTTAGCAATCCCATCCCGTAAACCAACAACATTCCTAAAAAAACTCTGATCAGTGGAAACCTTTACAATCACTTTAACTCTGCCCTGGGAGTTGGAAGGTCTGTTATGACGCCTCAAAGTGAAAGCCGAGTTTCTTCGAAAGAAACAAGGACGACGTCGCTTCTGACAACCACATCAACAATTAATATAGGTACATGGTACGTCCGCACGATGTAGGAGACAAGGAGAAGCATGCACATAACTGGAGAAATGAAAAGATACAACATGAAGATACTTGGAATAAGTGAAACTCATTGGCTACAAGCTGGACAGCAAAGATTTTCCTCAAGAGAAGTGATTTTATACTCCGATCACGAAGAAGAAAACACCTTACACAAACAAGGAGTAGCACTAGTGTTGTAATAAGAAACATGGAAAGCCCTTATAAGATGGGAACCTCATGGACCTAGGATCATCAAAGCAACCTTCGAGACAAAGAAGGAAGAGATTACAATGAATGTCATCTAGTGCTCTGCTCCCACCAACGACAGCCACGAAGACGACAAAGACCAGTTCTAGGCAAGGCTGCAACCAATCATCGATAAATGCTCAGCCAAGGACCTGAACATTCTGATGGAAGACTTTAACGCCAAGGTTGGAATGAACAACACCACCATGAACAACTAGACATCATGGGACGACATGGACCGGGAGAAACGAACGAAAACGGTGGGACATTCGCAAACCTATGTGCTTTCAACAAAATGATTATAGGTGGCACCATATTCTCCCACTAACGCATACACAAAACTACATGGGTTTCACTGGACCACATTACGGAGAACTAAATCGACCACTTCTGCATCAATAAGAAGTTTAGAATGAACCATGGAAGACGTGAGAGCAAGCAGAGGAGCTGGTATAGCCTCAGATCATCATCTAGTGGTGGCTAAAAGGAAATTGAAGCTGAAGAAGCACTAGGCAACTGGAGCAACAGTGTTACAAAAGTTTAACAAGGCACTTTGGGATACTAACAAACGCAACGAATTCAACATAACTCTCAACAACAAGTTCCAAGCATTTCATAATCTACTAGAAGAAGGTGGTACTTATATGGAGGACAACTGGAAAGAAATTTAAGAAACAATAACTTCAACATGTCAGGAGGTTTTCTGTCATAAGGAACAACACCATAAAGAATGGATTTCTGTTGGCACTCTGGACAAGATCCGAGAAAAAAGGAGCAGAAAGATAGTAATTAATAATTGTTGAACAAGAACAGATAAAGCCAAGACACAGGCCGAATACACAGAAGTCAATAAGCAAGTGAAGAGGAGCATCAGGTTGGATAAACGGAAATATGTTGACGACCTAGCAATGACGGCGGAAAAAGCTGCAAGAGAAGGAAACATGAGGCACTTATACGATACAACGAAGAAGTTTGCTGGGAAATTCAGTAAACCAGAACAGCCAATCAAAAACAAGACTGTAAACTAATCACTGAAGTGAATGAACAACGAAACAGGTGGGTAGAACACTTCGAAGAGCTGTTAAATAGACCAGCACTACTGAACCCACCGGTCATAGAAACAGCAGCGACGGATCTTCCCATAAACACCGACCCACCAACAGTTAATAAAATCAACAGAGCCAGACAGCATACCAGCTGAGGCACTGAAGGCAGATATAGAAGCAATTGCAAAGATACTCCACATTCCCTTCAGGAAGATTTGGGAGGAAGAACAAGTGCCAGCAGACTGGAAAGAAGGATACCTCATCAAAATACCAAAGAAAGGAGATCTCAGCAATTACAAAGACTACAGAGGCATCACTCTCCTTTTGATACCAGGAAAAGTCTTCAACAGAGTGTTATTGAACCGATTAAAAGAACCAGTCAACGCCCTACTTCGAGACCGACAGACCGAATTCCATAAAGACCGATCGTGTATCGACCAAATCGAGACTCTACGGTTCATTGTTGAGCAGTCAATTGAATGGAATTCACCCCTTTACATAAACTTCCTCGGCTACAAAAAGGCATTCGATAGCGTGGATAGGAGAGTATTATGGAGCCTTCTACGACATTATGGCGTACCCGAGAAGATATTCAACATCATACGGAACTTCTATGACAAACTAAATTGTAAAATCGTGCATGGAGGTCAACTCAAGAATTCATTCGTAGTGAAGACAAGGCTGCTTACTCTCGCCCTTCCTCTTCCTGTTGGTAGTTGACTAGATCATGAAGACCACAACATCTCAAGGCAATCTCGGGATACAGTGGACAACAGGGATGGAACTAGATGACTTAGACTTTGCAGATGATCTAGCTCTCCTATCCCACATACAGTAACAAGTGCAGATGAAGACAGACAAGGTAGCAGCAGCCTCGGTAGCAGTAGGCCTCAATATACACAAAGGGAAAAGGAATATCCTTCGATACAAAACAACCAACACTAACCCAATTTCACTTAGCGGAGAAATTCTGGAAGATGTAGAATCCTTTACATACTTGGGCAGCATCAATGATAAACAAAGAGGGTCTGATGCAGATGTGAAGGCGTGGATTGGAAAGGCAAGAGCAGCATTTCTACAACTGAAAAACATCTGGAACTCAAACCAACTGTAAGCCAACTTAAAGTTAGAATTTTCAATACAAATGTGAAGACAGTTCTATTGTATGGAGCTGAAACTTGGAGAACAACGAAAAGCATCCCTGATAAGATACAAATATTTATAAACAATTGTCTGCGTAGGATACTTCGGATCCGTAGGCCGGATACCATCAACAACAACCTCCTGTGGTAGAGGAGAAATCAACTTCCAGTAGAGGAAGAAATTAGGAAACGACGCTAAAAGTGGATAGGACACACATTGAGGAAACCATCGAATTGTGTCACAAGACAAGCATTAACATGGAACCCTGAAGGTCAAAGGAAAAGGGGGAGACCCAAGAACACATTGAGTCGGGAACTGGAGTCAGACATGAAGAGCTCTTGGGAAGGAATGAAAAGGAAAGCTCAGAATAGAGTTGGTTGAAGAATACTGGTCGGCGGCCTATGTTCCACATGTAGTAATAGGCATTGATTGATTTGATCGATAAGTGTACAGCGTTTTCAGTGACATAAGCAATGTATATATGAACGCTACTCACCTCTTGGACAGATCTAAGTTGTTCTTCGATGAAACTTGAGTAACGACTTAATATTTGTAGCGTCAATTTCCAAAATCGATGCATTAATTTATCTAAATAAATCCCTTTCTCCCAACAACGACTCAATTGACAGATAACTACATCTGTTACCTCGGTTAAACAAGCTGTAAATTATGGAAAAAAAAACACTTAAGGTGAAATGGTTTAATGAAGACTGCTATTTCCCAATTTGTTGTTCGCATTTGTCGCAGATTGATCTACGTTAGGTGTTATCTATATCTAGAGAATAGTGGATAACTGTTTCATCCTAGCAGAGAACTCCTCAGCAGTGTGCTCTGAGGACCTTCATATTTCGCAGCGAACGCCTAATCTGTTAAGCTGGGTTCGATCCGTAATGAAGTCATGAGTGCTGTTGAATCTGCAACTCACTAGAATTATTTTAATCCTTTTTAATGTATTTATTTATGCTACTAATTGCTAAGCAGTAGCTTACACTGAGTCTACATTGCTTATTATACTTTAGGTGCATGTATAAACATATTCGCCTTGTACGAGGTACTATTGACGTTTGACTTGTTACATTAGTATAATTTCATTATTAATCGAAATTTAGTAGCTGGATAATTTAATCGAATAATTGTATGTTTGCATAAATTTTTCCAGTCTACGATCATTTATGTCGCTTAGAATTCTAGACGCCCTTATGGTCATAGATAGAGCTTGTTACAGCCTATTATTTGCAATATATTTCAATAAAATCTGGTTATGTAGTTGTAGAGTTCTTTCGTCTCAATAAGATTTTGATGAGTCAAAGACGTCTCAAAAGTTGAGGTTTGCACTCTTATACCTATTTAGCATGACAAAATAGAACCTCACTTTTGAATACAATAATACTTCCACTTTGATATTAGACATGGTCGTATCTTGGTCGTGCACTTTAAATCTTCGAAACAGATTTACTAGGCATCCACTAATAGGGAGTAACATACTAGGATGGAGTAGTTGTCTACTGCTCCTTGGTTTTAAATTGTATTCAACTGAGGTCAATCCGTGACGAATACCACACAACAAATAAGTGAATTATTTTCATTTATTGCCAATTGGTGGTAATATTAAATAGACAATACTGTTGAATCTATTCCTATTTAGTTAATAAATACAAATTCGTGCATTTAACTTCAGGCTGTATTCTAAGTGTGTGGCTAGTGATAGTACTCGGCTACCCAAACTAAAAGTAAGAAGATCGGGATCCAAACCTGCGACTTAATAACTGAGTCGATCGCCAACGCACCACATACTGTTGAATCGTGACGCAACTAAGGAGTTAAATATAGGGTGGGGTAAATGATGAACATAATTGCACCAGTTATATACACTTATCTCTTATAGTCAACGTTTCGTGATAACTATGAATAACAAAAAACAGCACTTAAACAGTTAAATAAATATAAAGAACTAATAACCAAAGTCTTGATTTGAACCATTTAAAAAACTTTGTTGTGTTGTTAAGAACCAATTGGCTACAAGGATCAGAAATAGGAGACGCTAAATGGTGCAAGTCAAAGTCCGTTATACAGTGATACAGTAATGTGTTGTACGGGAATTAAAAACGTAACATTTAAGACAATTAGTTGGTGAGTATAACCTTTGTTCCATCTACTTGCTTTATGAGAAGTATTTTACTCATAACCACCTAGTGTTAAATGTTTATACTTATTCATTAAGGAGTAATAAGTTAGTGAACTAGATATCCCAATTTTACGAATGACTAAGATTAACATGGGCTTTAGATATCCAGCATGCTATTAAGTTATCCAAATAGGTTAAATTCAGTGAGCCTGAATTCTAGTTCGAATACTTAAACATATGTCGGATATTCAAAGACATGAACGTGGCGTTTTACGTTATTTAATCAATCACTAGGTGCTCCATCATATTTTTATCTTTAATTGTACTCATCTGCCTTTATTCACTAGGTTTTTCTTTGATGTTTGTTATGTTAACCGCGATCGCCTGGATGATATTTTATATGGTCAATTAATTGTAATCAATTTGTCTGTAGTTAAATCAAATAAATTAGAGTCGTTCACATATATCATCAATTTCCCAGCTACAAAAAGCAAGTATACTGTGTAGTGGTTCATTCTGCTTTATTAAGTAAAACGGTGCCTTCAAAAGATGATGTTCGTAAGTTACAAGAATCTGCTAATAGATGTCTTCGAAACATTGCTAGTGTTTCTCGGGATCATCGAGTAAACATTGCTAAGACCAAACTCAATACTCGGTAAATATGAAAAATCGGTTGATCACATTGAAGGTCATAACCGACCAAGGTGACTGGGACATGTATTACGTATACTTGACGTGTGAAGTTGACTGGCATAAAATTAATTTGGAAGAAAGTTAAGAACGACCAATCAATAACGTGACATCAATCCATGCAATTATTGAATATTGGTCTGAGCTACGTTGATACGTACACATCACCTGAGTGAGATCCGAGCGATTATTCTAACCAGTAGTTAAAGACGTTGAGTGATAGGACTCGGAATCGGCTGTAATGAAGCAGCTACATTTGATGTTAATATCCCATTAATTCATAAGTAACAGAATTATTTTGAAAATAATTTTCTTGACAAATTAACTCGCTCTTTTCGAATTATATTGCCAATGTTCAATCTCTTTTTACGATCACTAAAAATACTACCACTTCTACTACTTTAGAACCAATCTTTTCATGCTATTGTAGTGTGGTAGCCTAGACCAATGACTAACTGATTTCTCGGCTGTTGTAATTTGAGATAGTAAGATTAACACACATGTTTGCAACATTGTCCTATAATATTTTACACCCGTGAATTCGCCGATATGATAGTAGTACTAGATTATAGTATCGCTGGGACTGCGCTACTATGACGTAAACGACTGTTTAGTTAGTAACAAGCATGAGTTATGCAATTTAAAATTATTCACCAATTCAGTTGTTAATAATGATAACGCCGATAAGTTAACCAATACATCAAATTTACACTACTACATATTATTCCTCACAGCGAAGCTTCAACAACCGAAAAGACAATAAACACTGGGGACTATATTTGCTGCTGTTGCAATCGCGAAATGAGTGGATAGAAATGGATGTGATTTGCAATGACGAGTTCCAAGAAGGAAAATTTTAAATTTTTACACAATTTAAACATGTATATACGATTCAAAGAAGTAATTTAAAGGAGGAATGAAGAATACTTGTTTTCTTATTAAGATAAAATAAGCAAACTTACATTTTTGACTGTCTTTAATCTCTATTAAACCTTTCTTCATAGCATTTTCAACATTAGAAGCTATTTCTTGGAACCTGGAAAATAATAATTTTTGTGAATTAAGTCAAAATATTATATATATGCCAATCAATGAACAACTAACTGATTCAAAATGATAGTTCCCATTAACTTTTTTCTGAACGACCAGATTCGTCATGTTTACGGTTGTATTGCTGTGGAATCTCAGATGTTAGGAATTCGCATTAAGAATATATCGAGGTATATAACAGCTGGCACTAGCCAGTAGTTAATATTCGTAAACCTAAAAATATATAATGAGCGTATTGTTTTTCCCTAGGAATTTTATTGGTTTCATGAAAGGCTGAGGTTATCCGCAATGCAGATGATTGCTATACATTAAGGTGCCACTTTTTCTATAAGTTTAAATTTCAGCGACTGAAGATATCTATATTTGTCTGCTACGAGCGTATTCACTGTGGCGCAGCAGGATACGTAAGATGGAAAATAAAAATACGGTAAATGTTATAGATTGGAATCAGTCAGTCCGTTACAACGTAAAACTTGATACACACGTACATCAGCTGTAGTTGCCATGCTCCATTAGCAAATATAGATTAAACTGTCAGACCAGATCTCACAGTAGCAGAGATAGTAACAGAGTTAGTATTAATGGAGAGAGTGAGAGATCGAAGATAAGATTTAGGAAAATATAGTTCAGTAGAAAGAAAATTGTGATGAGTTTAGAATCTTAGAATTTGGAGGAAGACATTGAATGGATGCATTTGCACAATTGCAAACGATTTTGAGCCATGTCACCCCAAAGTCTCTAACCACTGGTTACAATCTTCAAGCGGATTTGTTGTGTCCTTTAGTTCTATCCACCCACTAATATGATGTGCGATTAAGCGACTTGTCGATAAGTAAGTCAAGACCTTGACAGTGATAGGTCGAATGACTAACCTTGAGGATGATATCGCGTGAGTTCCGGGTTAGACTAAATAATTAGGAGTAGAGAGAGACGGAAACTATTCGTTCACCTGATTGGTTTTCTAGCGCGCGAGAGAGAAGACGAGTTGGCTGGAACACGTTTATTCACCTGCTAATACCACTCCAATGCGATAGCCATGCGATTGTCGATTAGTGAACAAAAATGCATGAATAATATAGATGATTTACAGGACCACAACGTAGAACAATTTTGCAAATACAAATATGTCCGAAACAGGGGATAAAGGTCGGGGAATGATGTAGCAAAGGCTACGTTTAAATTACAATAACTTCGGAACAGAAAATGGTATGACGATGAGTCATACATCAAACGGAAGCTTAAGATTAGTAGAATGAACTAAGAGCAAAAATAAGTGTTAGTTTTTTCACGAGCTTTGAATAAATTGAATAGAGTTCCCAAAAATAACTTCCGTTGTTTTTCTGTTCACAACAGGATTCCAATCAGGTAGTCTGCACCTATTAACATGGCTTAGCCCAATTGTCAATGACTTCATGGACTGGTGTCATGTTTTGATTTGACCGTCCCTAGCTTTCTTTCAGCCTACACCTACACCAGATAGGATTGTTTGTCGAAGTAGGCGGTGGTTGGGCATACTTAATATATGTCCTAACCACCTCAACTGATGAAGATTTACTACACCAATCGATTTACCATATTTACTTAGTACTCTATTCCTAATCCACCAGTTTAGAATGAAGCCCTTGGTGAAAAGGACACTAATGGGCAGCGCTTATTTACTAAATGAACGAAAAATGACTGGAAAAACAATAGTGTACTTTAAAAAGGTTGTGGATAACCACAGCGATGGAAAAAATTTTGAAATAACTGAACAACTGCCATAATAACGAATTCTTATTCGAAATTAGATAAGACATATATTTTACTACCTTATTTGAAAGTAGACTGGTAAACTCCATTTATTCACAAACATTGAATAAGACGGATGATTGCGCAATTCAGTAAGTTGTTTAGGTGACCAAGTTCTTTTTTCTACCGCTTCAACAAAACGCATGCTTACGGTATATAACTAAAAAGAAGTGAATATATGGAAATTAATGTATGTGAAAAATGCACTTTAGACTGATACGTGATAGTAATTTATCACATATGGGATATTTATGACTTATAATCATGAACCCATATTATGCTAGGAAACCAATGAAAACCACGAAACACTGGACAGCTGTTTCGTCCTACTCTATGACATTTTTCTATACAATTCGGACCTACGACTTCGCGTGAAATCAAATCTGAAACTTTCAAGGACCATGACGAACATGTTTAATTTGAACTACACTGAGTTATTCACATTTTAAAGTAGATTAATTATCAAAGGTAAATTTGATGTGACTTTATATAATGCTATTACTGTGTATGCATGTTATGATGCGAGAAATTCGGGTTGGTTGGTCGGATGCCAATTAGGTGCACCTAGTCGATAATTGCGCGTCTGCCCTATGCCCACTGAGTCTCAAGCCGGAATAAGAAGAACACAAGCTGATAAGCCAACGAGACAGAATCGAATCATACTTCATATATTCCTTTGCAAATACATAAAACCAGACCATACAGAGAACCAATTATGAAATTAACATTAATACAGAACTAAGGAAATAGTGGCAGTGAATAGGGACAACTTGTACACAACCAATTAACTGTAGTTCATAGTAAGAGATAATATAATAACAGCAAATATGCTGAACGGGAGGATAGGATAGATAGCTGGAACCACAACTTCGAAGAGATCCGGTTATGACATAATAAATATATAGGACTTGTATGACTGGAAGAACACAAGGATACGAGAAAGTTTTTTTTTACAACCAAAGCAAGTTAGCAGCATCAATAATCCTACGCCACAAAACGTGAAGCAATTAACTTATTTATTTCGATAAAGAGATTTTCGGTACAAATGAGTACGAAAAATGTAAACGATACTCAAACAGAGATAATGTTATGGAGAAATAAAAGGGGGAAAGGGATCATATTCGAAAAGGTCAGATTTGACAAGAAAGTAAGGAAATACATAATACAAACACGAAAAACATATTTCAAGCTAGTTTCAATTTTACGAAGATTTTAGTAGAAAACTATAGCAGTGTCGCCACTGGCTCCGATTTAGAGCCAGATCTTAAGCTAGTAAGTCGAACTGTCTTAAGGACCCAGACCAGGGGGTCGTGACAGATTGACAGATACAAGTTCTGTTCAGCTGTCTTTCATGGCACGGCTTCACATAGTAAACTGACTACTTCGGAACTTTCACCATCCAGTCCTAGTGTCGGTAAATACTATGTGAAATAGGGGGCCGATGCAAAAAATTCGTAAAACATATCCAAGTTATCGAATCCGGTGGTAACATCGACTGAATTAACATCACTGCGAGTGGACACAAATTGTCAAACTTAAGAGTTACTAACATGCTAGTAATAGATCTCAGAAATCAAATGGAGACAACAACGGTTGAACACAGAGTCGCCGAACGTCCTCAGCCCCAAGAGCGCAGATTTGGCAAACATAGAACAAAACTGCTTTCAGCAACGCGTTGTAGACTCGAAGTTTTATAGCCATACTCACATTGCGACACAACTAAAGAACGCCCAGATTGGCATAAACTGGTATAATTTTAATTATGCGGAGATTGACCTCATCTGTCAAGCCATAACTGCAGATGTACGCGAACTACTGAACTAGTCTTAACGACTCACCATGAAGTATGAACACTAGTCCTGTAAAAGTACTTTGCATTTATAACGTGCAAAGCACATGTCATATATATGGATACTGATTGACATCTAAGTGCAGTTAAGATGACCTGTGTATTATTGCGAAGACGGCATCATCCGCGAACCCAATTTAGAGATCTTTCTCCATGCAACAGATCACCACCACCACATGCTTCCAGAATGCCACCGACGAGAAGTTGGAAAGGAATGAGAAGATTTAACAATGCTGCTTAACCCCCAGAAGTGAATTTAGTATTTATTCGCATGAACGTCAATAACTAAAGACGCCAACATGGCACTATGTAACTGTCATCACTACAGAACGTAAGTCAACAATAGTTTAGAACAAATTATGCTACGAATTCGTGTTTTGTTATTTATTTATGTTCGATTTTCATTGGCTGTTCATCATATAAATTGAACGATAAAATTAAATCGTAATATAAATTTGCAACGAATTCGAGTTTAACGTCGAAAAAGTGTAACACAACACAATAATAACAAGTGAATAAAATGGGAATTTCTCTCACTGAATAAAATCTATCCGGATGCCCTGGGGAAAATACTTCTGGTAGATTATCACAGATAAGATCAATTGTTTCAGGCCAGAATCCATTGACTAAACAATCGAAATCAGATAGAGATTCGGAGCTAGATTATAAAAAAGAAACATAATGGATTGGTACAATAGTGCGACAAATAAGATCTGAATAATATGAGGTTATTTTATATACATATACCTAGCTACTGTCTACCTCGACATACGATCCTGGTTGATACAAGGATAGATTTAACAAAAGTTAAGGACGGTCAAATCAGAATATGGAATAAGTCCATTAACTTACTAACTGCTGATCTAAGCCGCATTTATTAATGAGGGCTACGTTGATGTGATTAATCAATGCAGATATTCAGTAACATGGCTTAGATCCAGCCAATCTTTGTCTACTCACACTGATGTAACTTACTGGTGAAGGTGTTCGGTTTTCAACCCCTAGGATATAAGGTTTGAGTCAAGTTCTATCTACTTCACTTTGGACAGTTATGTATATTACGTCTAATGTGTCTTAAAGCCAAGTAAACGGATCTGTGTTTGGTGAGTCAAACTAATTAATTGGTAGCTTTTGTCACAAATCCTAGTCTCGATACAGAAATTTCATACTTTTTAATTTCATGAATTCATTCCTCCTTAATGAACCATACTCCCTATTTATAAAATTCCTTCCAATTATCACTGATATTTGATAGGTTCGGTACCTGGAATTAAGCAGCTAACTTGAGATTTGCTTGATGATTACCTAAATTCTGACACCAAAACCATCAAGTACAAAAGAAATAGTTAGAAGGATAGAATAGAACTCAACTCCAATTAAGTATTAAATAATGTACAAAAGCTGACAGGTATTTGTTGTATCAGTGTGAACAGAAATCAATATCATAGTTCATCCAATCAGATGGTGGGTAATTGTTCAGTGAGTAATGACATTTAAGTAAGATGTTTTCAGCCTTTTCTAAGCTTCTGAAGACTTCATTTATAATTATGCAAGCCTTTAAGACTTTGTATAATTACTGCGAAGGACTGCAGAAATCTCGGAGCTGAAGACATACCATTATATCGCAGTTTAGTAGAATTTCTAGAAGGTTTGACGTGATATCCTCCAACTGGGTAAACTATAATGATGATTTCTGTTTTACTTAAAACCATAAATACACACGACTTATTGTACATATTCGACACTCACTGGAATGTGTATACTTTTTGCTCTTTTGTCTTATAATTTTCGACTTCTAAAGTTTTACAGGTTTGGGTTTAGAAGTTAGCATACGCTATTAAGTTTCCAACTACAAGACATCAATAACGATTTTCATTATCTGTAAGAATGGAGTGCTATAATTATTACTACTACTATCTAGGTATTCATCTTACTAACTTCATTGTACTGTGGTGTTACAATATGTAACAACTTAAGTTGATCCACATGTGTCCTACATTGCTCATAACTAACTGACTGCAGGAATGATAAACAAGGGAAAAATTGACGAAAAAAAATGTAAGCGGAAATATCTTCAAAAAATCTATTCACAACTGATAATAACAAACTATATGTAAATGATGAATAAATAAAAAATATTCTTTTAAATAACCCATAAAAATATAAACACTCCCAATTTTTGAATAAGACTTCGGATTATTTTTAAAGAAACAGAAAGAGTTAAGGTCCTATCTTATAGAATATGAAGTAAGTATACAAATATTATGATTAATTTAAGAGTTGTTTATTATTTGGTATCTTAACCTGTTACATTGTCAAATAATAGGACTTATGAGTTATTTAAGGTAATGAGTTCAACTTTAAGGCTGTCCCTCTTAGGTCTTTCGTAAGAAAAAAGTGATTGTGTGTAGTTTTATATAGAAAACAAAGTGATCCCTAGGCTATGATACTGTATTAATCCAAGCATTAGACATAAACTTGTATGCAAACATGTACATTTAAGATATGCCAACCAGCCTTGAACTACGTGGAAGATGAGATATATGTGTAAAGTAGCATAAGTAATGTAGTAGACAACGAGAGTATGATTCGAGGGGAAAAAATAATTTTTAAAAATAAAAGTAACAAAAAAATAGTGGATGTACTTGCGTCATAGGAACCAATTCTGAGACATGCCACCCAACGTCTATAACCATTAATAACGATAATCACATTAATCTTAGCCAGTCAGTCTGCATTCACCTACAAAGTTTGATTATTTTATGGACCGATACTATGTTCTGCTTTGATTGCCTCTAGCCTTCTCCAGAACCTATTACACCAGCCAACATCATGGATCGCAGTAGGTGGTGGTTGGACATACGTAATATATGTTGCAACCACATCAATCAGTGAAGATTCATAGCCTTATCAACTGATTCGCCATCTTGTTTTAATTTTATTCGTCTAGCCACAGCATCGTTTAATCGTAGTTCCCAAATGGATGAGCAATTTCAAAGACACAAACGTTGGACGAATATATACACTCATAATTAATGTTGACACCTCAGAAAGTTGTCACATGCTTTTTAACAAAAATAAATTGTTATTAGCAGTGGAATCCAAAAAGCATATTTAGTCCTATTTGGGAATCTTTAGCTGGATGCATCTGTCATATCCAAGTAAGTTCATGTTCACGCCACTGCTAAATATAAAATCTAATTCCCTGAGCTAAAAACACTTGCAAAGATTTCATGCTACTCAACTTTGAATACTATACTGAAAAATATCCATAAGACTCCAGAGAGTCACTAGATGTTTACGTTTGAGTATGTATGTATGCTAAACTATAGTTAGAAACACTTCCAAATAATCTATTGAAAAAATCAGGTCAGTCAAAAAATATGACAACAAAATCTTTAAAAAATACTGATAATCAAATAAATCTTACTTTTCAGATGAGGATCTAAGAATGTGTTCTTTTACATGATAAAGTTGTGAATCAAGGATTTTCAAAGCTCTAGTGTACATTGAATCCAAAGTTTCAGAAGCTACTGTAGTATCGGAACCTGCATGAGTTAATTCAGGTCGAGGAGTAAATATCTATTTAAAACGATGGGATGAAAAATGAGAGCAATTTTTTTTTCAGAAGGATTGGTACGTATGATAAATAGCATTATGAAAGTAAAAATTTCAGAGTTGAAGTAGGTAAGTGTCACTCAGCAGTGTATTTTATCATGAAAAATTGTCATTCGTTATCAAAAGGTAGAAAAACTGGTCGTTGAAGACGAACTGTCCATTGATGATGACTGGACACCAGAGTATTACCCCATTACTAGTAAACCTTCGAAATTTAGGCTGAAGTTAAACGCAGCTGTTTTTTATGAACAAGTCCAGTTCAGTACTGCCCGATTTACTGGGTAAAAAGATTAAATATAATAAGACTTATGATTTGAACTAAATCTTAAATGAAGATTACACCTAATAAGCAGCACTCACTAAATGGATGAGCGAAATTTACCCAGTATAACACATGTGGTGAGCACTGAAATATTGCAGATAACCACAGTCAGGAAGTGATGATGTAACATATAAAGTATACATTTGTTTACCCGGTATTAAGTCACAATTTGTGTATTTAGCGCTAGTTAGACTAGTCCAACTGTTTAAAATTAAACAGGCAGAACAGGATTTGAGCTTGTAACTTAACAGTTAAAAATCGAGCACCATAACCAGTAAGTCATCGCTCTACGAAAATAAAGTCAATCAACGGTCACTAATGGTCTGTGATAATAGCCGAATCCAAGGTCAATGACTGACAGGAAATGTGAGTTCAAGTCTCCTATCAAGTAAACTAATTCCTGAAGTAATTAACCGAATGATTTCGAATTTATTTTAAACAAGTTGTAAACTTAAAAGGTTAACTGGAAAGAGGGAAGGACAGACGGAAAAATATGGAGCATGGAGGGGGGGGGGGATTTATTTGATGAATCAATTTGTAAATATGTAGCATTTAATAACTATTTATTTTATGATATTTTCACACTGATCTAATTGTAAGCTTTTATTTATTAGCTCACTTATAATCGATGGAGAGCATGACACAAATGAGTAGCAACCTGAACCGATGTACATACGCTGACCACAACAGGAAGATGAGATGAAAATAACAAGTAAAAATAGTAAGACTCACCAACGATTGGAATTTATATGGATTCATTATAGGTATTCACCACAAGTGATCATTTATCTTTGCTTAGTCTTTAATGATTACACAGAAGCGCTAGCTAATGAAAAATAATATGAAACCTCAGTTCTGAGTAATTGAAAATCATATTACATGCTCAGTCTTCTCTCTTCACGTAATATATATATATATATATATATATATATATATATATATATATATATATATATATATATATAGTTATACTAAACTTTAGTAATTTCATACACAACTCTACCTTCATCTAGATCTTGAATTCTATTATTCTTTTCTGTACACCTTTAATTACTCTCCCCTCTTGTATTCTATTGTTGTGTTACCTCTGTAAATGTAGTCTCGTAGTGCTAATGTGGTATGGCAACTTGAACCTATGGGGTATGTGTCCGGTTCTATGTTATTAATGAATGAACATAACACAACCATTAGGTTTAGGTTACTCACAACGTTTTCAATGTATATTACTTCCAGTCATTTTCTAGTTCACTTAGTGAGTGCTGCATAGTATAGTATAATTTTCACTGAAAGTTTTATTTAAAGTGTCTGGTACTATCAGGATGGTCTAGAAGCACATTCCTTTCGAATTCCACTTGCAGCGTTCCGGGAGATTTGTTGAAATCAGTTACAATAAGGAAGATGCCAAAAAGCAAATATGCTGTAGACAGTCGTTAGCATTTGATTGTGGAAATGGCATGCGGAGTCAACCATTGATTTATGTAGTATATATGCTTATCGACAACTTTTTTAGGGGGTTAAGATAGAATTTTCAATGAAATTACATTTTAATATGCAGTACTCACACAATAAATGAAAGAAAATATTAAATATAGCACACTTGGTGAATGCTGAAAATATTGTGAATAACTATCATACATTAGCTAGAACACTCTATCTAAATGCCATTTTAGTAGAATTTTTAAAAGCCTTGACATGAAATCATTTGACTGGTCGACTGTGCAACTTATTATTCTCAAAGCGGATGAATTACACTCGCTATTGCTAGTCAGCTCAAAACTTTAAACGCGCATGACTTTGTATATATTTAGCAGTAACTGGAGTAAGATCATCCTTCATTTATCTTGTCTTTAGATTTGTGACTTGAGACGTTAAACGGATTATGGTTTAAAAAAAAAATTTAACTGGTACACAGATTAGCAAGCGGTAGTCTAAGCTAGCGGGTAAGATGTATTGAGTCCGAATTCAAAATAGAACATCAATTCTAACAATGTAGCAGATGCACATACTAACATATTCGCTAGATCACACATGGCTCTTCCTGAAGATTTTTTTGGACTATAATGAAACAATTTATAATTAAAAATGTATCAGTATGAACAATAATAATGATGTAAATATTAACAAACCTGACTAAGTTTATCACGAAGTACAAATTTACGATAGATTAACATTAAGTCCGATAACTTATCAATAGCCAAATAAATAGAAATAACTTGTCGTAATTGTTCAATAGAACTTCTAGATATTACTATTGTTGGACAATCATCATTTGTTGTATCTGCTGTTAACAAACAGCATGCCTCGAGACTCTCCTTTAAACGTGCATCTAATCGTTCTTGAAGATTTACTGTAATCCAATGAATACGCTAAAATAAGTTTTGTAGAAAATATAATTCATATAAATCACTTAGTATAAATGATAAATAATCGAGATTGATTAATCTCATAATTTAACATCAGGTTGCATATCCACTGAGAGCCAGGAAGCAGTGGATGGGTGTTTGTTTTAATATTAAAGTCCTCAGCAGTCTCCAACTATCACTTTATCAAGGATTGAATCCGGGGCCTTCACGTCTTACGAGTGTTTAAACGTTTAGAACACTTAGCATCAACTCATCTGAAGCATGCATTCCCATTTTGCATACGCTGAGCGTGTAGGCAAGATTATTAACAATTTGCCACTTAAATGTTAATACCTTTAAAACACTGAAATCTAAGTAGTTGGGTTTGATGGAGCAGTAATATTAAAAGACATTTCTTACAGTGAAGTATCATTTTATGAATCTACTCTCAACATGATCTCAACCACTAATTTTACTAGAGGCATATCACTGAAAATAAAAAAGATTAAGCATAGTCAAGTGTGGGACGAACTTAGGATTCGCGTTAATTTTATTTAGGATTCACTGAATGGATCTCTACTTATATCCTAGTGTTGATGTTTACACTGAGATTTGAACTCAGTGTATTTGTTACAGACGTACAACGGAGTTATCCATTGAGCTGTAGATCCCAAATAGCAACCAACTTGGTATCCCTACTAATAGACCCATTGAATTAGAGGAATAAAAAGTATGAAATAATATTGACACCGAAGATCAAAAAATATACAAGCAAATTCCCTAAGGCGCAAGTGTAGTAATCTTTTTTTAAATTATGTCACTTAATAACATGAACATTTTTCAAATGTTTTTGTTCGATAAGCATTGATAAGGACAAAGAAAGTAACCATTAAATTTACATAAATATTGATGCATTTTTATTTCCTTGGAATATATTTTATATCTGGTCCATAATATTTTTCAACTGTATTAAGTCGAGTGCTGTGTTGTGCTCGATTCAGGGTGTACTTTTGAATAACTTGCTACTGTGACTCAATAGTTAACGGAGATTTTAGTTACCTGGGTTGTTTCCCAGTAATTTAGACATAGTCCGAATTTAACGAAAATTAAGACACTCAGGACTCAATACATATGGATAGCTTAACAACATGATGGATAATTAAAGCTAGTTTCAACCTTGCCTTAATGGCTATACGATTATCCGATTGAACGATCAAGAACTAATTGAGTAAGACGTTAAACATAGACTATGCTACACCAGCGTCATCACAAACAACCAGTAGAAATATTACACAAATAGAAGACGACAATATGTAAGTTACAGATCGCTATTCAACAATTATGATACGCCACCTGTCTCCTTTTTACTCTCACTAGCCAATCACAGCTCACATAAGTAGGGCAGACAATGAAGAAAAAAAGTATTTTCTAAGAAGATACTATGAATGTGTAAAACAGTCGGCCACTATATACAGTAGATTGATGCATAACTGGAGAACTGTATCAATATGCAATAATTTACATCTAGCGACTGAATCATTTTAAATTCAGTAATCTAAACTTCTTTTAAATATTTATGATAACGAATTATGTAGACACTCCATGTATAAGCATAGATCCATTAAAAAGCTCGATTATTTCTAAAATAGACAGTCAGTCAAACCCAACAAAAATGAAATGATGGACTGTAAGGAGAATAAAGTCAATTTTCCAAAACATACTGGTTTTAATGAATTTAAAATAGTATGACCACGACATTTTTTTGCGAAAAACTGAAGCTTAATATATTCGTTAGCTATTCGATCCATACGTTGGCCAATATCTTCATGAAGACTGAAAGAAAGGAAGTAGGAAGAGATTTATTGTATTACAATCGTTTTAAAGAAGATCAGCTAAACCCTTTACCAGGGTAAAGACTGGTGTATTTAGCTTCCATTCCCACTTTAAGTGTTAAGAATAGTGATATTACCCGGTTGTACAAACGGAAGTCGATGGAGAGGGATCCTAAACTAAAACTTAGTGCCTGTACGTCGGATACCTTAAATACTGAGCTCCATTTACCAACTGTATTTATATTATCTTGTCTAGAGGGTGCATATAATCATGAAACAAAATTTATACAAATCAAACGATATATATGTAATACGACAATGTTCAAATACATCATAAAGATAATCGGAACCCGATTAATAAAGAATGCAGTGTATTTACTAAGTCAATTGGCACAAAACCTCACAGTGAATTACCTTGGCTTAAAAAGAAAACGACAGGAAGTTCATTAGACTGTGACAGTTAGGAGAATATTTGCGAAACCCTAGGCTTTAGGGCGGTTAGTACTCGGTAAAAAAGCATACCTGGGATCATGAAGATATTAGTGATCCCTGTGAGATAAGTCTGCGTTACTCAGACGTTATCACTGAGCTAGTCACACTACTGTTCATGACCACCTGTAGAACCGAGATATTTTCACTGACTAATAAGTAACTGCTTAGAATCGGCGATAGGTAACACAATCGCATAATCGTTAGTCCGAAAGTTGGGTTTATATAGCCAACAGTAATAAATGTTAGTGTGGGACAAACAACCGATAATCACAGTAAGAAGAAACTGCTTTTATGTTATCGCGATCTGTATTATCGAAACATAATAACTAAACGTTTAATAAATACGATGTTTATATTCTTTAAACTGTAAGCTCCGTATGGACTTATTGAAGGTTACCAAGTTCTTTTTAGTCCTCAAGTTATTGTGATTTTATCTGAAATCTATCACTACATTAGTGTACATGTATGCCCTAGTTTTGTCTTTCTACTTACAAAGTGGTTTATCGCATGTACAATATCAGCAGCTGTTATGACTCACTAAATGATACTACTTAATTGATGTTTCTATTAATTGACTATCACTCAAAAGGCATTGGTCAATTATTCCCCATTTAATCCGTTAACAACTGGCAAGGTTTCTCACCGAGATCAATTCAACAATGATAATAAGAACAGTAAAAATACTAAATGGTAATTATATGAACGAAATACAACTTACGAACAATCAGCATAGAATTCAGCTGGCCAAATATTCACTTCATTATCATCATCTAAATCATTATTTATATCTTTTGACGTTTCACCATTATTATTATTAGATTTATAATATAATTGACCATTCACTTGTTTTTCATTCACTAGTCGTTCATTAGATTGTGTTAGCCAACGTTCTAAACGTGACACACAAGCATCTAATGTAAATAAACTATTTGCATAATCCTATAAAAAATAATACACTACTTGTAAATAATTGATTTAAAAAAATTAATATTGTCATAAGTACTTACAATAATTTTGATATTGGGTAGTTGAAAGCAGTCGGAAGGAAACCTTCATAACCTACATATTGTGTGAATTGCAAGGTGCACTTGCAATATTGACAAAAGAACTGATGTTCTACAAAGGATTGGATAGTGGATCGTGTAACCACATAGTTTGAGACGTTACTACTGAGTTATTCAAAAAATTATGTGTATAGTCAATCGTACACAACGTAGAGTATGTTACCCATATACGTAGGTTAAAGTTGCCGTATAATATTAACAAGATCAAATCAAGTCAACACGATTAGAAATAGAACGTGCTTCAGCAAGGAGAAATCAAGTTACGTATGGAAGAGTAGTGCAAATTAAGATTTAGGATAAGATAAGGAGTGACTTCACCTACGACAGATTACTAACCATTACATCGCCCAATGTCTCCAACCATTGAACACAATTATTACGCAGACGCCGATCAGGAAGTATGAGCCTACCAAAGCAGCTCAGATAAACACTCAACGATTTCATCAACTGGTGTCACGTATTGATTCAGGTGCCACTTTTCTTCCAATACAGTGATACATCAGCCATCACTGCGCACCGAGTTTGGTGGTGATGGCGCACAGATAACGCATAAATGGTGGTGATTTTGTGGAAATTTATGTGCAATATCAACATTATATTCATTACGAAGTAACCATACCCGGCAAACCATTAAAAATATGAGGGTAGCAGTAGCAGTAAACAACTGTTTCATCCTATTTAGGTATTTAAAACATGTAAAACTGTGATTTCATATAAATAAAGCGCAAAACACTTAAAATCATGCGGCTACACACCGTTGAGAAATCTTAAAAGCTGAAAAGAGAAAGTCTTCCGGTACTCACATATTTTACAGAAACCATAATAAGTATCATCTTCATTAGGCGCAGAATTTAATTTACTTTAAACAACAAGGCATTGCTATAAACACGCGATCATGAGTTGTAACTACATAACTAAATGATAAAAAAATTAATGTAACAAATAGGCATAATTTTGACTCAAGTCATATCAAACACCAAGTATATAAACATCTGTCACATCAAATAGTCAATTAAAAATCATCTAGACGGCAGATTAAAGTGCACGCCTTCGCCAGCTAATCGGTAATCAAGTTCCGTAATTAGACAACATCAGTTACAATAAAGTATACCACTAAAGATTGAGAGATTCTTAAATAATCTTAATAAGCCAATCAGAAAACAGGTATCGTAAAAGAATGAATTATAATATGAAGTCTTGAAATACAGATCTTGATACGGATTGTTTCACAAGCCGATTACATGAAATAAAATAACGAAAATAAATTACATTCAAAGTATACCTTTTCATTTTTTATATGTTGAAGGGATTTCAATTTAGTTGATAATTCTTCGTCAGTAGATTGAAGTTCTTCAAGGACTGACTACATAATAAAAATTAAGGATGCAACGTTTAGCAAATGCTGAAGTAATGACTTTTATATAATGATTACGGGATTTATAAAAGGATGTAAAAAAGTATATTGCTGCATAACAGTATCGAAAATAAACTACGATAACCTGATACAAAATAATACATATACATATAACCTTTGTTGACCGGGGAGAAAACAAAACGCGAGATCGGTATGTGATGCAGTGGCTTAGTAATTAAAGCACTAGGCTCTTTGACTAACAGGTTCCATAACCGGACCCCTACCCACTAATTTCGTTTGGGCATCCAAGTAGTATTACAAACCTTTGAACCATGTGCTGGTTAGCATTTGTCAATAAGGTATACCTGTATTCTCAAAGGAATTGATATCTCCTGGTGGATTCAAACCCGTGTCACCAACTTCATAGTCCGAGACGCTACTACTGAAAGACTAATCTTATGCAAGAATGATCTTAGTGATTGAGTTGTAGGTTTAAGGAAGTTGGAATTCCATTGCCAGTTAAGCATGTGAAAATGAAATAAGAAGTGGAATATGGGGAATTCATATTTCTGTGAAAACATGCTGGCTCAATGAGAAATCAGTTTATAAGTCTGACTAATCTTAGGTTCAACAGGTAACAAATGAACTATATTGGTTTAAGAAAAATTAGGACACAATTTAGATGTGGCTGACTTCAATGCTTTTGACGTTGGCTATGTTGTATAGTCACACGATGCTTATCTTTAGAACTGTAAATTTCGGTGAATCAGGCTGATTTCAGCTCTGAATGTAGATGTATATTCACCTTTCGTTAGGTTTTAGGATATGGACAAACTTACGGATATCCGATAGTAGTGGTATTCCTTGACTGAAAAGCAACATACGACTATGTAGACTAATAGGTTTTGGGTAGGAGTTCATCCCTAAAAAGCATACCTCAGAAGTAAATGAAAGCTCTCCACCCGAAAACTACTGATATTGTCAGGGTTTATGATGAACTGTAATTAGAGCTGTCAACGTCGTGGTTTTCGTCAGAACTGTCCCTTATTACCTATTTTTATTTTTGTCATGGATTACCTCCTAGGAATGATAATTTCTTCACCTAACATTCTCAGGAACTAAAAGTAATAGCGGAAAATTCTCATAATGATTGAGGTATTGTTTTTTTTTGTAAGGAACTACAGAATCATATGCCATCAAAGAATAAAAATAACATTTATTGAACACCGCAATATACATAAGCAAATAAATTGTAGTCAATAAAGAAATCAAGCACTTTAAAAATAAGCATATCTTTGTTTGGATGCGTGTATTTGTAGCGTCTGTGTAAAATTTAGCTTTGTAATAAAACAGTAAATTAAAATTGTTGTTTATTATGAATGGACCTATTAAGCAATTTTTTATTAATTTTAGCACTACAATTTCATGCTATAAGTGTATACTTTAAAATAGTTTCGAAACATCAATTAAGAGAAATAATTAGAACGCTTGAGTATTCTCTGAATAATTGCTTGATCAATGCAAATATCACAGTAATGGACTGAATAGCTAAGTGATATCACTTCGGACTATGAAACTGAGCGATAAGGGTTCTAATTATATAGTGAGAAACAATTTAAGGGTATTAGTCATGACTTGGTGTGATGAGTGACAATTAGTAATAAATTCGAGTGAAGCAAGGCTGCTCGCCCGTAACCTAAAAACACCTTACAACAAAACGTACCAAGAGTGTAAATCAACATAAATGATTAACATCCAGGACTGTTTCAGAGATTATTTCTAATATTTTAGTTCTATTTACACATGACGTTTTACTTCTATTATTTGTATGTTTCCCTCTCTTTAACTCTCCTGACATGTGACCTGTTAACTGTTGCTGTCACTTTCAATTCAAGAATTATGACTAATTAATTATATACGCGTTACCTCAGTTTCCTATCATTGTTTCTCTTGTTCTGCATTGATATTATTTTCTTAATTGGTTAACCATGCCGTCAGGTTTTACAAGTATAAAAAGGAAGGTTTGAAGTATAGATTGACTCCTGGGGTTTTGGCTTATTTATCCTGTGTTCTTTTATTTAGCTTAGACTAACAGGATCTGGGCAGACTATAGTGGCATGGATCAGTTAGTCTTACTGTACGAGGTCAATGTATTGGTTCCTGATAAGTCGCATAGATAATTTGGTCAACTGATATACGTATTGATTAGTATTTATGATATATCAAAAGTATAATGCACATGAGGTCATTTATTTACAATAACTATTTAATGAAAATAGTATGGCTGCGAGTTATTTACCAGTCAGTAATTGTGAAATGAATGTTCGAAAATGAAAGTCACGAAGGATTCAGTAACCTACCACTCTTCACTACTGTAACACTATCACTTCCAAATTTTAAACAACTCTTGATACAATGCGAATTCTATCAATAGCATCAAACCATAATTCTGAACAATTAATAATTTGTATAATTTAGCTTGATAAAGTTGGTCACAGAGTTAGATTATTCACTGTGATGATAAAGTGTCTATACATTTGAGGTATTTGGGGTGCTATATCCCCAGAAATCACTTAGAAAACTTACTATTTTTGTAACTTAATTATGAAAATCCTAATTTCTCATTTTTGCCTTAAAAGCATCCCATTATCACCAGCTAATGTTTCCCGCCTTGAAGGACCTTAAGCCCTATTGGTTTATTCGCGCTATCAGTATGTTATTTTTGTGACACTTCCAACGACATTTTTGCTGCATATATACGGACGAGTAAACTTCTTGTTACTCATATTCTGAGCTGGTTGTGAGATTACATTTTTCCTTCCCAGGTTGGTCTGTTTGCTGCAGTTAGCTAGGTTGGGGCGTTGAGAATAGCGTAGATTCATTTTGTGTTGATTTTGTTTGTTCTCATTTGCAAGTATCAAGATAGTTGTCTTAATTCCGGAAACCAACCAGGAGGGTAGAGAATACTTTGAATCACGTTCAAAAGACATTGAAGAGTAATACTATCTGATGGTCCATAAAAAGTTATAAACGAAGAAATAACTATTAATTGAATACTTGAAATTACAATAAGTGTTTATAAAAGTACAACCCTGGCTTTTGGTTAATGATGGAGAACTACGAAAAGCATCATACAAAAGATACAAGTATTTATAAACAGTTGTTTGCGTAGAAAAATCCCGTTTGTAATCCCACTCCCCAGGGTAGCTGCCAGTCCGAAACCTGGATGAAGGAGGGTTGGGCATGGGGTTAGCAATCCCATCCCGTAAAACAACAACATTCCTAAAAAAACTCTGATCAGTGGAAACCTTTACAATCACTTTAACTCTGCCCTGGGAGTTGGAAGGTCTGTTATGACGCCTCAAAGTGAAAGCCGAGTTTCTTCGAAAGAAACAAGGACGATGTCGCTTCTGACAACCACATCAACAATTAATATAGGTACATGGTACGTCCGCACGATGTGGGAGACAAGGAGAAGCATGCACATAACTGGAGAAATGAAAAGATACAACATGAAGATACTTGGAATAAGTGAAACTCATTGGCTACAAGCTGGACAGCAAAGATTTTCCTCAAGAGAAGTGATTTTATACTCCGATCACGAAGAAGAAAACACCTTACACAAACAAGGAGTAGCACTAGTGTTGTAATAAGAAACATGGAAAGCCCTTATAAGATGGGAACCTCATGGACCTAGGATCATCAAAGCAACCTTCGAGACAAAGAAGGAAGGGATTACAATGAATGTCATCTAGTGCTCTGCTCCCACCAACGACAGCCACGAAGACGACAAAGACCAGTTCTAGGCAAGGCTGCAACCAATCATCGATAAATGCTCAGCCAAGGACCTGAACATTCTGATGGAAGAATTTAACGCCAAGGTTGGAATGAACAACACCACCATGAACAACTAGACATCATGGGACGACATGGACCGGGAGAAACGAACGAAAACGGTGGGACATTCGCAAACCTATGTGCTTACAACAAAATGATTATAGGTGGCACCATATTCTCCCACTAACGCATACACAAAACTACATGGGTTTCACTGGACCACATTACGGAGAACTAAATCGACCACTTCTGCATCAATAAGAAGTTTAGAAGAACCATGGAAGACGTGAGAGCAAGCAGAGGAGCTGGCATAGCTTCAAATCATCATCTAGTGGTGGCTAAAATGAAATTGAAGCTGAAGAAGCACTAGACAACTGGAGCAGCAGTGTCACAAAAGTTTAACACGGCACTTCACCGGGATACTAGCAGAAGGCGGTCGACGGCGTGGATAGGAGAACATTATGGGGCCTTCTACGACATTATGGCGTACCCGAAAAGATAGTCATCATCATACGGAATTCTCACGACGGATTACATTATAAAATCGTGCATGGATATTAGCTCATAAATGTATTCGAAGTAAAACCCGGCTGTTTACTCTCGCCCTACATCTCTCTGTTGGTGATTGGCTGGATCATGAAAACTGCAACATCTCAGGGCAACCTTGGAATATAGTGAACAACACGGATGCAACTAGATGACTTGGACCACGCAGATGACCTAGGTCCCCTATCCCATACACAGAAATAAATACAGATAAAGACGGACAAGGTAGCAGCAGCCTCTGAAGCAGTAGGTTTCGACATACACAAGTGGAAAAACAAGAGCCTTCTATACAAAACAACGAACACTAACCCAATTACACTTGATGGAGAAATTCTAGAAGATGTAGAAACCTCTACATAATTGGTCGACATCGATAAACAAGGAGATTCTAATGCAGATGTGAAGGCGCGGAATAGGACACGCATTGAGAAAATCATCAAACTGTATCACAAGACAAACTCTAACTTGGAATTCTGAAGGTCTAAAAAAGAGGAAGACCCAAGAACACATTGGGTCGGGAATTGGAGACAAACATGAAGACAATGAAGAGCACTCGAGAAGAGCTGGAAAAGAAAGCCCAGGACAGAGTTGTTTGGAGAATGCTGGTCGGCGGCCTACGCTCCCCATGGGGTAACAGATATTGATTGCTTGCGCAAAATACTTCGGATCTATTAACCAGACATCATCAGCAACAGCCCGATGTGGTAGGGAACAAACTAGCTTCCAGTCAAGGAGGAAATTAGGAAAAAATGCTGGAGGCTGATAGGACCCACATTGAGGAAATCACCAAACTGCGACGCGAAACAAGCACTATCTTGGATTCCTTAAGGCTAAAGAAAAAGGGGAAGACCAAATAATACATTGAACCGGGAGTCGGTGGTAGACATTGAAAGAATGAACAGCACTTGAGAACTGAAAAGAAAAGCCCAAGATAGAGTTGGTTGGAGGATGTTAGTTGGTAGCTAATGCTCCAATACACAAGGTAATAGGCAATGGTTGATTGATTTTGGTTCATGGAGTAAGTTAAAATTACACAGTGAAATATCTAGTTTATTGTTTTCATCAATAAACAAAATATTACCCTATATGTGTACTACGACACTAGACACAAAAATTATAACTGGTATGAATCGTAATGATTACTGAAGTGGAATGGTGAGTCAAAAGTTAAAGCATTAGATTATCAGCCACCAAGTAACAGGTTTCAAGCCATTACACGTACTCAGGTTTGAGCATTCACGATAGTAGTATAGCTCAAAGCAGAGTACTGAAAACTGTATTCAGTGAATGAGATGTAGAACAGAGTACTGATAAATATGTGGAAATAAATTTTAATTTGACAATACAAAAGTAGTCAGCGAAGGTTAGTCAACGTCGAACTTGAGAAGAATGTGTATCGGTTCAAGCTGCCACACTGAGACCTGGAATTAACAAAATATGTAGCTAAGGGGTGAAATAATACCAAACGCAATAAAGAGAAAATACTAGAGAGATATAGTTCATAAGCAATAAGTGGGAAAAAAGAATAAAAGGTAATAAATGAAATATAACTCCACGATAATAAAGAAAATAGAGACTGAATGCAACAACGTCTCCAACCATAGATTTTTATAGTGTAACTTATTTACCAAGTGTACAACCATATAAACAGGAATTCGAACAACGCATGCATTGTATGCAGAAAAGTGATACTACTTGATTGTTCAAACTTCAGTACATGGACCAGGATTTCGACGATGAGTGGTTTAATCGCTAAGCAAAAAGATAGTACTTAAATGAAATTAATAAAAGAATACTATAGAATTATGCTAAGCATACCGAAATACAAATGAATAAAAATGTTGCTAACTTACTGAAACATAGGATTGTAGTTGTTTCAATGGTGTTGTTATAGTATCGATTGATTTGTCCAAACCGACAAGATTTGTTGATAGGCTTACAAAATCAGCATAATCTTGATTGATTAGTTCAATTAAACTAGATTTGAGAATATTTGAATATTGCAGCAAATCATCACGAAGTTTTTCTAGTGATATTCCCCGACGATGTTGCTCCAAAATGAAATCATCTGAATTGAAATCATCCTTAAAAAATGTTTTAAAAAGAAAATCAGCAATATGAATAAAATATTTTTAAAAGCTATCCGTAGGCAATATTTAAATTTTTGTTAATCATCATTCCTGAATATTCACGCTTAGGGTATAAGATATCCATAAGAATGAGAAGCCTAGACAAACATGGTTTAGTGATTAGATTGCTGGGTTCTCCACTAAAAACAAGAGATTTGAGGCTTTCTTTATAGACTTTAATGTGAATAGCTGAGTACTACTCCTAGGTCAATTACACAAATTTGTACAGAATACATACGTTACGTTATTACAACAGTGTTTACAAAGTACGTGGAACAAAACAGTCACTGAGGTTATCCGCAATATTTTCAGTATTCACTGAATGTGTCGTAATAAGTAACTTCAATTACTTTCATTTAATTGGTGAATGATAAATATTAATGTAATTTTAATTAAAGCTTTCACATCAAGCAAGTTCAAAATATACGAAGTAATGTCTGTTGTTCATGCTGCGATATGCATACTGGGACTATAAGTGACCGCTTCTCATTATTATACTTAGCATATTTGTCATTTCAGAGAATATAAAACGTCGTTAAATTTCTTCCATTGAAAAGAAATTCAACTGGAAATAACATCTATGCAGTATATCTTTATAATTCTTAAAAACTTATAAATAGATCAAATCAAAATTTCACGTAAGCTAAATTCAGAAATATATAATTCCGTTAAATTCCGCATTTCAAAATCGGAGATCTAGGAAAAATTTACATCCCACCGATTAGTTGGTTACATACTCATTTATGACTAGTAGCTCAAATATTAATATAATGGATCATTAGGGATTACTAAATACGATATCAAGGTAAATTTGTTTCCGAAATATTTAACAAATTTATTACAATGATGAGAAACTAAAGATTATAGATAACCCCTTAAGGTTATTTGAGCAAACATATCCGTCAAAAAATACACTATCGATAGGCATGAAACCCTTACAATAAAATGAAAAGCTACATAAACTATTTGGATGTAAATTAAAGAGTAGTTGCATTACGATCTACTATCGACGGTAGAAGTCTGAAAACTGTAGAGTTTGTAAAGGCAGCTGGGCAAAATATCTCATAAACCTGCTGTTGTGGGACAAATTAATTTGTTGATCAACATAGTAACACAAAACAAACTTAATGTTTACATCTTTTATCAATTGGTTTCTTCATCTCCTACAGTAAGGACTAGTCTTTTCTCACTTTTCCAGATATCCTGTTTATGAGTTTCATTCAACACTATAATTTGGTTACAGTAAGGAGTCCTCAGTACCAATCGTTCAATACTGCAACAAATCTCGCTTCACTGTGCATTAAGAATGTAATTATTCATATATATATATATATATATATATATATATATATATATATATATATATATATATATATATATGAATGTTCTTCATAGTTAGCATCTGTAAAATATCATTTTCAATTGTAAATGTTTCAGATTAGTTCACTTGATGTAACTACATTGTATTCCATCCATCACGTAAATAAAATACATGAACTTAGAGGCATTTGTCTTTTGTTGCTTACAATGATAAACAAAGAGTGGCGACTATGTGAGGAAACGAGTGTTCGGTTGCTAGCTGGAAGGTTGACAGTTCGGTCCCATACGGGGGTGATAGTCAACTTCTAGGAACCTAACCGGTACTAGTTGGTTAGTGCTTGATGAAATCGCTGCATAGATTTAGAAACCTCGTTTAAATCTTGTCACTTCCGATGTAGGCGAGATATTCATCTGCCAAACAAAAGACGAATATACTGAGTTCCAGTCCACTCTATACTAACCTATGTCTGTGAAATATGGGCCATGAAAATAAAAGATATGAGACTGCAAGTCTTTCATTATAAGTGACTTCGAAACATCGTTCACATGTCCAAGAGCAACTGATCAAGTAATCGCTAGGTTAGGCACAGAGTACTAAGGGAGGATAGTAAGTTGGTTGAAGTCGTGAATGTTCATTGACTGAGTAGGTAGTTGGGATATGTATTATATGCACTCAACCGTCGCCGTCTACCTCGAAGAACCATAATCATTGATTGGAGATTAATCCGGTTGAGAATTGGTCAGTGCAATAACTCGTATTCGTATCTTTGGTTTTAATTTACATCAATCTTCTATAAGTACATTTTATTTCCCTCTTGTTGAAGTATATTCTGGTATTAATCATATGAATTCGATCAGGTCGTGGTATTTCGCTTTGTTTCTTACTACATATTTTCACTCTTTATTCAGTTCACTCAGTAGTTCGTCTTTGGTGATAATTAGACCTTGTTGAATCGGCTTGATGTCACAAAATAATCGACTTCATGAATCCTATCACTGACGTCGACGTATTATTGCCTTTCACAAGCCAAGTTCACCAATTAAACTGGTCTCATTGGTTTTTTCGGAGTCACACCATGCACCACAACAAAGGCAGTACTAATAGATTCACTAGTGAATCCTCACTAACAGTTGCTGGTAGTTAAGATTGTGTAAATGCTAGTGGTATGACAGTCCGAGGATAACAAATCTCATATTGGTTTACGCCAGTCTCTAGAATCTTTGGTGTCACCCTGATGTTCGGTGACTTTCTGAATTCGATCGCCAGTTTTCGAAAAGTTTCTGAAACCAATCGCGAACATCATGTTAGTGAGACTGAGATTCAGAAATGCTTGTTAGTTCACAGTAATGATAATACAGTGGATGTCACAATCTTCAGTGCTTTAAGAATGCCTTTCTAGCGGCTTCTATATCGAATATTAATTTTCGACGCTGGAATTGCTTGAAAAAAGCAGATAGACGACTAGTTTGTGACATGGCTCCGAAGTACGACAGGTTTTATACTACCAATCTCTATTAAACCCACTACAAATCCCTAGTTGGCGTCCTAGAGATGCATAAATTCAGTGGTTATATTCCAACGTGAACTGCATCTACAAAGTAACTTTCTTATTCTCTTGTTGGATCTTCCCTTTTGATTGTGACTATCTATTATTTTATTTTAAATGTTGTCTATCTAATTGTTTGGTGAATATATTTTGGTGCCTATTTGTGACAGATTGTATGTTTAAGAAAATAATATAGAAAAATATTCCATAGTAACCACCATATGAACATGCCTCTTCGACAATCAAGGCTGAGATGAACCTGTGACCTGATAAAATATCGCATTAATACGAGTTGTAACGAAGGACTGTACTGCCAGGAGGAGGATTAAGGTTAATTCGGACACCATATACTGAAGTGAATAACTCATCTTACGACACAGAAAAATCTCAGTAACGCGTCTTAACTACTAAACTCAAGTGACATTTGTATGAAACTTTTAGTTTTGAAACCAGTAGACAACTGTTGCACACACAATACATGACTATAGCACAGAGCAGAAAAATTCCAAAACTTTCAAGGAACAGATTAAATGGAATCATAAATTAGTTTTAAAAGCTTACATTTAGAAATAATTCACGATCGAAACAAAATGTTAGACCAGCAGGAGCAACATCAAGTGTATCCTCTAATAGTAACTTCCGTAAATTAGGATCCTTCCTCACTATTGAAGAACACATTTTACTACCTTCAATTTCCCCAACATCAGGCATGCTAAAAGATTAAAAAACTAGGGGTTGTTATGAAAAGTATACAACTTATGACCAAGTTTATCCATAACATTTTCAATGTTTTCTGTGTAGTACATGTTTAGAGGGTAACTTCCACCGAAGATTTAAAGCCCTAACCTTTACTCATATTTTTCATCCAACATGTTAAGTTTCTCTCGACACTGGGCACAGCAGAAAATTATGGATAATCCCAGTCGTTCGAAGTAGAATCTTTAATGAAAATATTACAGCAAATGAACAGAATGATCGACAATTAAAAAACATTGAAAACGTTATAGACAACCATAGTCCAACTAATTCACTAAACATAACGAAAATTATTTTAAATGATCGCGTAACTAACAACTTTAATGATTCGAAAACAAGCAGAAAAAATAAGAATATGAACACATCGCAATAGTAATAGTATGTATATTTGTATATAGATGTGAAGCACATCAGTAATTCATCATCGGGGTGAACAATAATACAATACGCGTTCGTTAATGGTTGCAGAAAGTATATTTATGTGTGTGAACAACAGATAAAACTTAATACAACCTGAATAGAAGCAAAAAAAGGTTATACACAATTAGGACAGTATCAATGATAGTAAAGATGGTGGTATTATTCAGCACACATCAATCAAATCCGAATAAATGAATAGATAGTATAATTACTGTACAACAGATAAAAACTACCTTGTATCCCACAGTAAATAAGTGTAACAATGGGAAAATAAATTAAAACAGCTATAATACAAGAATAATCAAAATGAATAGTCCACAAATGGACTACATTAATTAAAGTGAATTTGAAAGAGGAGGAGGAGTGAAGATAAGCTGAAAATACAGTACACACGAAATGAGAACAAATACATGAATAATAGTGATAATAAGCCATAAAATGTTCTTTTTAAAAATGAATAATTATGAATTAGTTGATTAGTATACAAAAGAGAAAAATAATTGGAATAATGTAACAGCTGCCTATACACATACATACAATACACTGTAAGATCGAGAAATGATTAAACTGGACAATTACAAATAAAATGCTATCCGTGATTATTCTTTTAGAGATTGACTAAAAAGTGAAGTTAATGATGACTATATCCAATGATTGCGTGAGTAAACAACAAGTGAATAATAATAATAATAATGGTTATAACATATAATGATGTAAACCAGCAATTTTAATGATGACAAAGGGGAAAGTAGTAATGTACACGTATGCTGAAAAGCTAAGATAATATTATGTACACGAAAGATTGTATGTTTATATATAGGTATTGAGTTAAAAAATTATCGCTTTCTACGACATTGACGTTTATGTTCTTTCTGCCAATGTTCTTGTTGACATTGGGTACTACAATATGAAGTATTCCAACAACAGTGATAAATAGCTTCCATAAGACAATTACGACACCATTGTCGACGCTTAGTCTGAACAATTACTTCAGCAAATCTAGCTTCAGCTGCTTCTAATGTTTCATGAGCTAATTTACGTTCATGTTCTATAGCTTCACGAGCATTGGCTTGTGCTTGCTCTAGAGCAGAATGTATGGCAGTAGATTTCTCTTCTTTGAATTGGGCAATAAGTTTTTCTTCAAGTTCACGTAGAGCCTTTTTCGTCTCGTTAGCTGCGGCTAAACGTTCAGCCTCACGCTCTTTACACTGTGAACATGGTTGCTGTGATGATGTTGGTATCTCCATACTGGCTGGAGTCTACGTAAAAAAAGTAGATAAGATTATCAAAGTGAAAAAAAAGATTGCTTGCACATTAAAAGTTAAGTTTAAAAGTGGATGTTTACACTATGCAAGTGACTGCCAATATTCACGTGATTGAAATAATTGACCACTTTTTAAAATGTATTATCACTGAGTAGTAATGACCAATGTGAAATATGTGCAGTTTTTGAGGTTGAATAGGTTTTATACATCTAGTTGTAATGTCGCCATCGATCTGAATGACTTAATTTCGTGTAAACAAGGTTATCATAATAAGTGGTTATACGTAATTGGTCACGTCTTCTCCACAACACCCAATTTCAATCAATAAGTGTTCAATAAAAGCTAACTTTAGAGAGAAAATGTGATCATATCAGGTATGAGGTAATCACCCATTGATGGTTGGCGTAATATAATGCGAACTGATCGAGGTTAGAAATACTAACCGTTGGATGCCAGTGGACATGACGACTAAGAATTCGCCATGAAAACCAAAGTTCGTGGGATGGATGGCATAGTGAAGTTCCGAATGCCATTACTAAGGAGCCCCATACTAGTACAAAAGAACTGTCCAGTGCTTCCTAGCTTTTAATGATTGTCCGATGCAGGTCAATTTGTGATATCATAATCAACTATCTCCACCACAACCGACTACAATCTACATTTTGTCAGGGTCGTCAACAAACAGGATTGCCATCCGCGCATTACGAATCAAAAAGTGGAACTCCTGGTAAAAGGTCAGTTTGTGAAAACTCAGAATGCGTTACTTTTAGCAACAAATGAACGATGAAATTAGACAAAATGAGGATAATGGACAGAACTGATAAACATCAGTTGAGGTTGCGCCTCGATCTTTCCGATAAGTAAAAAGGACAAAATCATACACTGATAATATTAATAGGAATCCCTTTGCCTAATACAGTGTCAAAAATACTAGGTTGAATGATTATCTAACGTCTAACAAAAGCTCATGAACTGCAAATCCAAGAAAATCAGGTTGATTTAAGATCTAGGTGTAGCTCATGATTAGTCACATTAATGCAGATGCATTCATTCTTTGTTTCCCCCTAAGTCATTAATTTAAAATTACTTTATACCATTCTTTCCACGAACTAAATCATTCTCTCTGTATCATATTTTATATACACACACTTTCCTCTTATTACCACTGATGTAACTAGTACTACTAATTTGATGTTCGTCTTGATGTGTTGATGAGGCGCGGAAACTTAGATCGATGTGTATGAGTCAGATTCTACGTTGTACACGACTGACTGATTTAAGGTTGAATGTTCAGATGGCAGTTCGTTATAAACTCTCACTAAACAAGTAGTCTTTAAGTAAAAACGTTCATACAGTTTATACACTTTCTAAATATGCCTTCCAATGACAAACTCTGTCACAGAACGTCTCGGTCAAATGATACTTTTTAGGTCAAGAAAAACCACCATCGTTTGTTGTCGATATGTATGTCGATATTTCAGAACCTGATCAATGGTGAACGTTTGATCAATGTAACCGCAATCAGGTCTTAAACCAGCCTGGTTTTCCACAGACTGTAGTTCATTGTGATGAAAAACCAAAATACTTACCTAAGTTCCTTTCACTCTGGTTCAAGTTACCAACTTGGACATTAAAATAATCTGCCACATATACTACTTCTGAGTTCAGGAAGCATTCCTATAGAATTCATTATTCCCTCCACATCCAGGCATCCGAGAACGTAGGCAGAAATAACGAAAAGACAATAACGTGTTTTCTTCTTCTATCCGTTTGAATTATTAATGGGATAGCACATAAGCCACATTTAAGTGTTTGTTCTGCTTCTATACTTCGTCCCATACACAAACCAGACTAGGAGTGTAAACTGTCGGGTTACTAGAAAAAGCCAAGGGTTTATTGCATCAGTGTATCATATTGGCTAACTGAGGCCAAGTGAATGATCATGCTATGATCGTGTATGTGTTTTTCGGAGACATAGTATACATCGATGGTATGAGATCCTAAAGTCACAGCTAATGTAGCCTTCTGTCTGATTTGATATAGGGTTCAGGATCCAAGCACAGTCATTCGCTTGACCTCACCTTGTGAAAATAAGGAACTGACTCGGTTCACTCTTCGTGTTTCCGGAGACCCTACCGCTACCACTTGAAACCTTGCTGGTGTAGGCATAGAACTAAGTTGAAAAGCTGAACAGGCTCTCCTTGATTGGGTTCCAATAGACAGTCGCTTGTCCGCTGTCCGTCTAAGTGGAACAGTAAAGACTCGTTAAGATAGGGACACGCGCTGTTGTCTCCTTATTGTCTCTGCCTTATGCTCCCACTGACTGCAGCTCAGAGGAAGTGAAAGATGAATTTTGCAGAAAGCTTTATGACCTTCTTTGTAAAGCTAAGCGCACTGATGTAGTAATAGTGGCTAGTGATTTTAATGCCAAAGTAGGTAGACTAGGTGAAACCGAAAGGCACCTAGGTGGATCCTACTGTGTTGAGGCTCAACGAATAGATAATGGCAACCGTTTACTAAAAGCATATTCGAATAAGCGTTTATTTCTCGTAAACACCAACTTTAAGCATAAGGAAACACATCGGTTGACATGGCGGCTTCTAAAATCAACTCAACGCTGGACTCAAATAGATCACATTGCTATCAGCCACTGTTGAAGAGGCTTGATAGAAGACTGCCGCTCGTTTTGGAGCACATGTTTAGATTCAGATCATGCCTTAGTGCGAGCGCGTATTAGTCTGCGTCTCACTGGACGTAAAAGATCTACGACAAGGATCCCCCTCAGAGACAAACTTAATGATAAAAACGTCAAGAATACATTTCAAGAACAACTAGAAAACCAATTAGTCAACTGCGTAAACTGTACTCATCCTGAGTTAGCTTGGAATGATATCCAAAAAGCTGTTGAAATAGCAGTAATATCTACTAGTAAACTAAATCAAAAGGTTAAGAAAACTCAGTGGATTTCAGCTGCATCTACTGAACTGATAGATGCTCGACAACATATCCTGTCTGGTTCAGAACACTATGAGGAACGAAGGACAACTTAAACATAAGCTATTTAAAAGCTTACGCAATGATCGTAAGCAGTGGTAAGTAGCTAAAAGCTGAAGAGATGGGAAAGGCCAATAGGTAACAGTAGGCAAGTGTTCAGGCTTATCAAGGAAATGGGTATCAGGAAATCCGACTGTAAGTGAAACTATCTCAGAAAAAGATGGGACCACTATTCACTGTCAATTCAGAAGATTAGACCGATGGGCAGAATACTTTAGGGAACAGTTCAACTGGCCCACGGCGTCATTTCATGTTCCACACCATCCCCAAACAATCTGAATGGCAAATTAACATTGGTCCCACAAATTCGCAGTAAGGTTGAGAAGGCTAAAGGAAACTTAAAGAGAGGGAGAGCAGCAGGATTCGGATGGATTACCCCTGAGATATTTAAGGACGGTAGTCCAGCTGTAGCAGCGAGATTAACTGAGAACTTGGCTAGAATTTGGGAACTGGACGTAATCCCATCTGACTGGTCTCGAACACTAATCATCCCAATCAAAAAGAAAGGACAGAAGCCCTCGTGCGACAATTACCGAGGAATTAGTTTAACGAATATAGTGTCTAAAATACTAGCTTCAACAATACTTCGACGTCTAACTAAAGCTCGTGAAGAACAAACTCGAGAAAACCAAGGTGGTTTCAGACCCGGACGTGGTTGTATAGACCAAATATTCACACTTAGGCAGGTTCTGGAACATAGGCACACTTTCAGACGCCCAACAATAGCTGTATTCCTTGACCAAAAGGCGGTGTTTGACTCTATCGATCGTAAGGTTGTGTGGCAACGTCTATCATTTAAAGACGTACCGGAGAAGTAACATTAACCTTATACAAGCTCTCTACACGATCACCGCATGTCGAGTTAGAGCTTACGGCGGATTGTCGTCGGAATTGATCACTTCTAGTGGTGTTCGTCAAGGTTGTCCGCTTTCCCCATTTTTATTTAATTTTATCATGGACATACTTTTAGACTTAACATTGTCATCGTCCGACTGCTTAGGGGTTGACCACCCTTCCAGGAGATAAACTTACTGACTTAGAATATGCAGATGATATAGTTCTATTGAGTGAAGATACTGACAAAATCCAGAATTTTTTGACAACCTTAAACATGAACGTAAGCATGTTTGGGATGCGATTCTCCCCATCCAAATGCAAAATGCTGCTTCAGGACTGGCTTAATTCGGCACCAAAGTTAGTGATAGGGAGAAAAAGCTATTGAATGTGTTAACTGCTTCACTCATATCGGGAGCCTCATCAGTCCTGACGGTCTGATGAAATCTCGGCACGTATACATAAGGCACGATTGACTTTTGCCAATTTGCGTCACTTGTGGCGTAGGAAAGAAAATCGTTCATTGACGAAAGGACGCATTAACTGCGCAGCAGTTCGAACCATTTTACTTTATGGATGTGAAAAAGGGCCTTTAAGGATACAGGACATTCGTAGGCTCCTAGTATTTGATCATAGATGTCTCCGAAACATTGCTCGTGTTTGTTGGAACCACCGAGTAAGCAATGCATGGATTAGGAATAGAGCACTAGGTAAATACGGTAAGTCTATTGATGAAGTAGTGAATCTTCACCAGCTGAGGTGCCTAGGACTATGTGTTACATATACCTGACCACCGTCTACCTCGACGAGCAATGTTGTCTGTTGTGGGAGTAGGCTGGAAGAAAGCTAAGGGTGGTCAAACGAAAACATGGCACCAAGCCATGAAGTCACTGACAATTAGGCTGAGCTATGTTAATAGATGCAGACTACCTGGTTGGGGCCCACGCGATGATCGTAACAAATGATTAAAGACTTTAGGTGATATGGCTCAAAATCGTTGGCAATGGCGCAGGTGCATCCACTCCTTATCTTCCTCCAAATTCTAAGTTTTTGAGCTTATCATAATTTTCTCTTTACTGAATTACTTTCTTTTATTTCAAATCTGATCTCTGATCTCTATACCTTTCCATTAGTACTTGCTCTCTTACTACCTCCCTAACTCTGGGATTCGGTCCGACAATTTAATCTCTATCTGCTAATTGAGGCATAGCAACTTGAACTGATGTACGCATGTACCAAGTTCTATGTTGTAACTAACTGACTGATATAGGGTTCATACATTCAGAGCTCAAATGTGAAGTTTCGAAAGTGGCTGCAGTAGACACATAACAGAAGCTCGTGAACCGGAATCGTTTGGATTGATGCAAATAAAGAGGAAATTGGAGGACAGATAGTGGCAGCAGAATAAATATTAATACATAAAGGAATTTTATTATGAAGACGATGATCTTGAGTGCTGTCAGATGTAATGGGGTGGTTATTGCATCTCTGCAGCTCTCACCGTGGAAGTGTCCTTCTTCGTCTTCTTAAGTTGTCTGAAATGGATATCATGTCAAACGTAGTCTTGGTAACCTAGGAGCATAACCAGTGTTCAAGAGACAACTGCTTGAGGTCGGTGAAATACAGGCAATTTATGAATAGTTTTTGGTGTGTTAGCTCTGTGTTTATTGTTGGGAGTAAAAATCCATAGAGTAAGATGAGATGCGCACTATTGGAGCTGACCATTCCTAATAACATGATTTCATTGTGGGAAGGTAGAATCGGTATAATGCTGGTTGTTCGATGGCAGCACCCTACTGCTGCCATACCCTCGTATAGTCGTCAGAACGAGTTAGCCCTTTGACTCTAAGTTTAGCGCTTTTAGTTTTTATCAATCCTCGACTGACCTAACTAGCATGCTAGAACCTAAAAAAACAATTGATTCAACTAATATAGCCCATTTGGTTTATTACGACATGCAAGCCCAATCATCACACTAAGGTAGCGGCTACGGGTAGGTCAATTTAGTATGTATTAATTATGATTGTAGTAGTTAACGACTTAGTACAATAACACTGAATACGTATAACCTATTTGAAATGGTATTTAAGTTTACGATCTCAATATTTTGCGATGTAGTTGTTGGGTTGAATGGATAACCTAACCAGTATATTTGCAACAGCCACATAAACAGATATATAACAGGAAGAAACTATAATCACCGAACAAAACGCTGACTACAAAAAGTAAATGTATCTCAATTGTTAAAAATTATTACATAATACTGTTTTCAAGAATATGAGTAGTATATGCTAATATAATGTTGAGGATAATAGATGTTACTATTGTTATGATTAGAGCTTGGGAACAAAGAAATGAGTCAACCAACCAAGATTAGTATAGCAAGTTACTGAGTAGTGGGCGTTCATCATTCCGACTCAATCACTGTAAAAACAAAGTCATAAAAGCCATATACCAAATACATGACAACTTGTTGGCAAGACTTCACTATTAATCAGAGACTAGAGTGCATATTACTGTGCAAATAGGTAAGAATGCAAAACTAAAGTGCAAAGTTTATACTTATGAACACTTAGTAAAACTTTTTGTTATTATACAATATTTTCAGCGAGAAAAATAACCTACAATATACCGAAACTAATTAAGAACAAGGAATCACAGGAAAAGTTATATAAGGCACATTTCTGTGAATTAACAACTTACTTGAATTCCTTTATGAACTTGTTTTCTTGGAGAGGATGCAATAGACATTTCAGGACTTTTTATTGAAGCTTGACGTTGGCTAGTTTCGCCTGAACTATCACTTATTCCCCCTCCTCCAACTGAATCCTTGTTTAGAGCTGCTGCTGTTGCTGCTGCAGCAGCACGTTTATTAGGCGGTAAATGGGAACGTGGAAGAGTAGACATTACAGGAGTAGTAGTAACATTATTTGAATTGTTGGATAAGGCACCTGGAGATACAAAGTGTGAAGGAAGATTAGAATTAGCTGCAGCAGGATGCGTGGAACTACCTAATCTGTTAGCGGATGAAGTATTCGAGTTCATTGAAGAACTCATCGTAGCGACTGATTCACTACATGGAGAGAAAAGATTCTGACCTGCATGAGGGAATAAATTTGTAACAGAGGATAAGTTATTCCGATCGTTTGTAGCGTTTGAATTACTATTGGACCCAGGTGTATTCAGAGGAGGCGCGAATGGTGGTCTACGTAACATCGTACTACTTGCTCCCGAAGTTCTATCTTTAAGGCTTGAAACACTACGGGTTGGACTACGGAATCTACGATCATCGTCTTCATCGTCAACCTTGACGATATTACGCTGTCTGCGTCCATCTTCCTCGTTATCATCCATATCAGAAGAAGAAGGTGAAGAACATGTACTAAAATTACTAGAATGAGAAGAACGCTGTTTAGCAGAAGACTGTTTTTTAGATGGTGATATTCTGTGCAAACTAGAATCATTAATTCCCGATTTCCTCATCGGAGAAACTGATGTGCCCGACGTATTATTAGTATTTGAAGGATGATGAGGATGCCACACATAGTTATTTGAATGTCTTAGATTTTGATTATTGTTTCCAATAGGAGAATCACAACGGTCGGTTAGTTCATCATCTTCGTCCCGAACATTACCATAAATATCGAGTTGTTTGGAATATCTTTTAGGACGTTTACCACCGGAATTAGCTGTATCTTGAATAGAACTTTTACTTGGAGTTGTTAACCGTTTCTTGTTAGCAACTTCAATACGATTAAAAGAGTTATTAGCAGAAGTAGCTAACTTTGATCGTCCTCGAGTAGAATGCTAAAAAAGTACAAAGTTGATAATTAGAACTACGATCATAAATTGGGATGAGAAAATACGAATATGAATTCATTAAAAACATAATTTCCTCCTAATATGAGCGTGATAAGTGCAAAATAACTACGGAAACCTAAAAACATATACAATAAAAGAAACAGTAATCAAAATATGTGTACTTAAAAGACAAATATGTAATGGTGAAAAGATAAATTGCATCGGCAAGGAGTGCGCAAAAAAAGGCTTACGAAGTTCACATGTTCGTTAACAGTCTTAAAGCTTGGTATATACGATCGTAGCCATATGACATTAGAACAACGAGAACATGTAAACAAGATTATTGCCAAAATTTTACGCAACTATTTAACTTTATGAATTTGAATAACGTAATAACATCAAATGGGAGATTAATGTAAAACCGTTTAGATAGGTAGTTATTGCACTGACCAATTCTCAACCAGGATTAATCTCCAATCAATGATTATGGTTCTTCGAGGTAGACGGCGACGGTTGAGTGCATATAATACATATCCCAACTACCTACTCAGTCAATGAACATTCACGACTTCAACCAACTTACTATCCTCCCTTAGTACTCTGTGCCTAACCTAGCGATTACTTGATCAGTTGCTCTTGGACATGTGAACGATGTTTCGAAGTCACTTATAATGAAAGACTTGCAGTCTCATATCTTTTATTTTCATGGCCCATATTTCACAGACATAGGTTAGTATAGAGTGGACTGGAACTCAGTATATTCGTCTTTTGTTTGGCAGATGAATATCTCGCCTACATCGGAAGTGACAAGATTTAAACGAGGTTTCTAAATCTATGCAGCGATTTCATCAAGCACTAACCAACTAGTACCGGTTAGGTTCCTAGAAGTTGACTATCACCCCCGTATGGGACCGAACTGTCAACCTTCCAGCTAGCAACCGAACACTCGTTTCCTCACATAGTCGCCACTCTTTGTTTATCATTGTAAGCAACAAAAGACAAATGCCTCTAAGTTCATGTATTTTATTTACGTGATGGATGGAATACAATGTAGTTACATCAAGTGAACTAATCTGAAACATTTACAATTGAAAATGATATTTTACAGATGCTAACTATGAAGAACATTCATATATATATATATATATATATATATATATATATATATATATATATATGTGAATAATTACATTCTTAATGCACAGTAAAGCGAGATTTGTTGCAGTATTGAACGATTGGTACTGAGGACTCCTTACTGTAACCAAATTATAGTGTTGAATGAAACTCATAAACAGGATATCTGGAAAAGTGAGAAAAGACTAGTCCTTACTGTAGGAGATGAAGAAACCAATTGATAAAAGATGTAAACATTAAGTTTGTTTTGTGTTACTATGTTGATCAACAAATTAATTTGTCCCACAACAGCAGGTTTATGAGATATTTTGCCCAGCTGCCATCACAAACTCTATAGATTTTAGGCTTCTCCCATTGATAGTAAACTTTCAGACACCAATTCATAAGTTCGGATACTATTCCCTTCTACTTTAGTTCAGTACCTAGATACTGCTATTAGCTGTGGCTTAAATTTAAACCCATGAATCTGTACATGGTAAATAACTTAAGAAATAAATTGTACAAAAATAGTAATGTGTAACTAAAGTTTGCCATTATCACACAAAATTATACGGTCACAAAGTAGCCTGCTTACAGATTTTACGATATTGGAAGAGCCAGATTTCATCCACAAATCCGATGTACCTTCAGCATCTGAACTTACACCTGTTGGAGAACACCAGCTTGAACGACCAGTATCATTAACTATGAAAATTATGAAAAAAATAATGATATAGTTGGATTAAATATGATATATTTAACTGACATGAAGTAATAGGTAAAATATGAAATCTCACTACATGTAAATATAAACAAATAACTAGGATTGTCATGCAGCATTGATGAGTCCCAAATGGCACGAAATTTGTTAAGCAGTGTTACCTGCTGATTACAACAACGACGAGTTGCTTAGATTGGTGGTTACACTGAAGCTTGATTCAACAAAAAATTGAATCAACACATAGGAGCAGAGAGGTTAAATCGATTGATATTCAATGATCAATCAATGTATGCATAAGAAATTGGCAAACATGCTGAATGTACTATGCAGCTGTCTGAACAGAAGTAGGTGAACCTAGATTTGAAACCACGAAAATAAGGTGCTAGAATAATTGACGAACACCTCTTTGATTATATATAACTCTGTTAAGTGTTGCAAGAATGATATAACCGATAAAAAGATATATTTTGTTAAGAAGTATTGTCAGTTTATAAAGAGTGATACTGTTAAAAGCGTTTGAGTCCTAATCACATTTAAATTACATGACATGCCGGATATTCAAGGCCTTCTTATTGTATGTAACTAGACTGGTCATTTATAAGCAACTTGAACTACGTATACAAATGTCATGTGAGACTGAGTTTAGGCAGATGTCTCTTTGACGCTGTGGTCACGCTTCCACGTAGTCAAGACCACCTCAAATTCAGGTTCTTTGTCGGGTACCTTAAGAAGTAGAGTGTTTCCACGATAAGGGCAACCGCGAAGTAATCTGTCTTCAGAATTTGAACAGCTTTCAAAATCACTTTGTTCACTATTTGATATGAATTTAATAATCAAAGTAATATGTGCTAAACATTAAAATTGACTAAAAACGTATTAATTCCAGGTAAAATGGCTGAATAAGTTGTACATAACTTGAATAATACTTCACATATATAAAAGCCACAGGTTAGATGAAATTAGAATGGAGGATTTCTTGGAGTTTGAACATATAGTTTATTAAATAGAACTTTAATGAAAACCACATTTAAGTCCATAGAGAAGTCTTCAAAGCACTCAAGACAACAGTGATTCAAAAAAGCATGTAGGAAATCCTTACCAGCTTTAACACGGCCTCGAGATTTTGGTGGACGTCCTCGACGTGGCATTTCAGTTTTCTTTACTTTCCAATCACCAGAAGACTAAGAAAATGAATCAAATGAATCAATCTTAATGAAGCCAAATTATGAAAAAGAAAATTGAGTTTCCAGTAGAGCCAGTTTGTTAATCAGAAGCTTCATTAAATAATAAATTGATCAGTCATATACAACGTAGAATCTGACTCATATACGTATCGGTCTAAGTTTCTGCACCTCATCAACACATCAAGACGAACATCAAATTAGTAGTACTAGTTACATCAGTGGTAATAAGAGGAAAGTGTGTGTATATAAAATATGATACAGAGAGAATGATTTAGTTCGTGGAAAGAATGGTATAAAGTAATTTTAAGTTAATGACTTAGGGGGAAACAAACTATGAATGCACTTGCATTAATATGGCCTATTATGAGCTACATCACTCAGTCTCCTACAGTTGGGTACGGCAGTTGCGCAGATAAACAAAGTAGTGTGGATCTATAAGCACTGCTCAGATCAGCAGTCAGTGGCTTTATGGACAAATGTTACGTTTTGCTTAGAATGCCCCTAGCTTTTTCGGTCACAATCACCTAGATGGACTAAGATTTACAGCCGCGCCAAGGGATACACTAGCTTCTCGAAGAAAGGAAGGTTTCTTTAAACATGTCCCAAAAAGTTTCATTGAAGAATAAGCATCTTGAGGAATGTAACCTCTAGACGTTCCTTGAACACAGGATATCAAATTGACATTTCAAAATATTTCAGGGTGTCTAACTGAGAGCTAAGCTTCAGTTTCATGAAATATGTTGTAATTATAGGCATCAGGCACCAATTTTTGCCTACCTTAATAACAGAGTCCCTACCTTACTGTTTCAAAACTCTAATCTCATTATATTGTTAGGACATTCTCTATTTCAGTGATTTTATTCTTAACCAACTATGTCCATCTTATTTTAACCCTTATTAGCAGTTATTCACTACGCGATAGCACGTTTCTAGCTCTTTGAACTTTTGTAACTATTACTACTTTGGAATGTTTAACATATAGCACATATTTGAAACATTTTACTGTTACTTAGATTCACTTACATTTTGCTACACTATGCTGTGTCAAGAACAACTTCTATACGACTTAATTCATGTGAGCATACCTAGATTTCTCTACAATTTGAGGTTACAAACAAGTGAAGAGAACCTTATGTTATAAATCGGATTTACCCTATTCAGATCAAATGATTGTTTTTTACTCATATTCAATTAGTTTAGTCGATATCGTAGAGAATAACAGAGTGAGAATTAGATTTTTAAAGGCCGTTTTACAGCCATGAAGACAAAACAAACTCGTTCTCTAAGTGGTGTAAAATCATGAAACTAACATCACAAGTGACGTAAGTTAACAAAAAGTCAAGTGAGATTCCCGAATGTTTTGAGATTCCTTAAGGTTACGTAACTAATATTATGGTTATCCTTCGAATTCAAAGTGAGACACAATATTAGCATACGAAACTAAACGATATTATAGAGTCAGACTCATATATCCATGAGACGGACAAGATCGTCACGGCAACCATTTAAGTGACAGTATATAACTGTAAACAAAAAACCAGTAGTTTCAAACATAAACCTTAAAATATTGTAGATCCGGTAAAGTGTGTTGTTTATCACCGAAATTCAACACTTGTTAATTTAGTAGATCACAGAAAAATAGCAAGTGAATAGAAAAAACAGAAAAATAGCTTTTTCGTAAAAAAATATAGATTTCGTCGGATAATGATTTTACTTGAAGGGGAGTTACTTTATCATTATCAAAAACAAAACTATTGCCTACTAAATATTCAAAGATATTTATCTTGAAGAAAATGAAAATCTTTCGATAAAAGGCACAGTTGTAACTACCAACAGATATTTAACAGTAAAGTTTAGTGCATTACCAGCCAATTGACACGTGGAATAATTTAGTAAACCATAGATACTAAACTATAGGAAAAAAAGAAACAATCTTGTTGGATAGTCACCGATTTATAAAGCATGCTTCGAATTATTGGAAGTCACATGCAAAGAGGTAATGAGGAAAGATAAACTTACATTTGAACACCAGTTGTTTTGAGAGCTATTATTTACAGAGAGATGAACATCCTCTTCTGATAAAGAATCTGATGAAATAGATGAGGATGGGCTATCTGAAGAATGTGGTGATGAAGATGAACTTTGATATTTGCGTCGTTGAATAGACCTTCCTTTGTTATCTCGAAGAGGTGGTCTTCCTCTACCCCGTTGACCACGAATGGGAGCATTTGAGTTATTTTCCTTCGGTTGTTTTCCATAAGGTTTATCATGTTCACGATGGGTTAAAGATAAGAGATCAGCAGTCAATGATCCAGTTGGTCTACGAGTAGATCCTACTGCGGCTGCCATAGCTGCCTTTGTTTCTGCTAAAGCGGAAATAGCTGCAGCTCCTGGAGTACCGGGTTGAACAGCCGGCATCGGGAGACGACTGCTTGTCGATCGTTTGTCAGTAGGTTCAGTATGTGAATTAAGCAAGAAACCATGGGTTCTGAAGTGTTTGCCACTATGTCCATGTGGTGAAACATCACGAGTAGGAGAGTCGCCAGTAGGAGTAGCACTAGCAGTTGTTTGATGACTGCTTGAAGAAGTATGACGTCTGTAAAAGGCATAAAAGAGACAACTGTGACCACAAAAGTTTACAACTTCAAACTATGCGAAATCGCCAAATGCGAAAATTATATAATCTTCGAATATTATCACCGCATAAAGCCTATATTACTCGTAAATTGGTGAGCGAAGTCAAAGTACTCAGTTTGAAGTCACTAAACCGCACGGATTATTTCTGTTTTGGCAACTGAGTAGTATTACTGGTCTCTTGAGAAAAAACGTAAGTGAAAGTAGAAATGTATCTCATTAATGAATTATACTGACAAAAATGAGTAATTTTAAACTGACCTAACCATTAAGTATAGAAAAAGGAAGCATATTCACTGGTTTATTTAAGCAATGCTACAAATAAAACAATCAACAGATAAATAATTTCCTTACAATTGCTATTAATTAATTGTTCAGAAAAGTGAGTACAGAAAGTATCCAAATCTACTATTTTTTTCCGTATGAAACTTCTTAAACAAAAGAAGACATAGCTATTCATGAAATAAAGTGTACACGTGTTTTGCAGTCGCTATGACCTGTTATTATTATTGTCCTTATACTCTTTTTGTAAATGTCTCGCTCCATCTTTAATTTTATAGTTGTTCCTTATGGCACTAGTTACTCCCTTTAATTGTTATAAAAACATTTAAATTATCTTGCCCCATTCACACAACAACCCAGTTTTGGGTTATTAGTTTTACACCCCTCTCCTATTTGTGTGAATCAAGTACAAGCCACTCAATCATATGCATCACATAGACTAGTTCTACATCATCATGCTTATTTAATATTTGTATTTTATAACAAAATAAAGGCCTACAAATATATATATATATATATATATATATATATATATATATATATATATATATATAATTCGTTGAAAGAGACCTAATAGGTTATTAATTTGAATTTGAAGTATCGGTTCATATTAAAATATATTGCAGAGAATCGTCGTTCACATATCTTTGTTTTAAGTAAAAGATGAAGCAGCTATAGGCAAAATTAATGTAGAAAGATTAGGAATGAATGCCTAGTACTTGGAACTAATAAGCACCTATTATGGAGTTGGCAGTAAAATGGAAAAACTTAATGTATTAGGGTTACGGTCTGCTCTCAGTTATATCGTGGTTGTAATGAGAGATTTCGAATCTGATCTAATGCAGAAGATAACAGTGAAAAGTCAGGGAAATTCAGGTAGAAAACAAAAATGCACAATCAAACTAGAAATACCTAAAAGCAGTCGGAATGATACAATGAAAGATTAAGATGAGTGATACTAATTACATACTGGAACCGCTGTGTAGTATTTTTAATGTAATGTGAAAAACATACATTAAATTTAGAAAAATGTGGTTTGATTACCTTCTTTTATTCCCTTTGGTATTACCAGAATTAAGAGAAGATCTAGGACTGTCTCCACGATGTAGACGTTGGATCTGGCTGACTATTTTACGACGCGGACCAAGATACATTTCATCGGAGTAATCGTCATCAGATGGAGGAAGGTCGCTCTCACCAGAAGAATGAGTATAATATCCACTATCGATGTTAGCTTGTAATTTGCTGACTTCATTCCAGGCTCGTTCGAACCCTCCACCTGGAATTGCACCTGTGGCATTCGAACGTCGAAGCACGCCAACTTCGTCAGCTGGAAGATGAAAGGCACGAGTATGCGCTTTTTTTACGAACATTCGTTCATGGGAACCTCCGAAGAAACGTATCTACAGAAAAATACGTAAGATAATGAAGGGTTACCAAGTGAAATATGGAGAAAGACTAAGATTCTAAAACTAACTACAACCTTTAAGATTTACAACTGAATGCGTGTAAAATAAGATGATAAAACATTATTATGTAACTTGCGCCACAGTGACCGATCTAGAGACACGTCACGTCACGACGTGAAACCCAACATGTGCTAAAATGTCAGTCTAACTTGCTGTAAGCCATAGGCATTAATCATCAGTCTTAAAATATTTGATATAAGCTTTCATGTTGATAAATTAAGTGGCTTACCTCATACCCATCATCACGCTCCAATAAAATTTTAGCAGGCCAATAGAATTGAGAAACGGAAGTATCGTTAAACAGACCAGCACCAGCTGACGTGCGATTGCGTGCCCATATTAATTCATGACGTGGTTTGCAGGGTTTACTAATCCAATCTGTAACACGGGCTTTAGCATTGATGTAACAGTCAGTACATAGTTGAATTTCGTTTAATTCTGCGTTGACAGATCGAAAGAAAAAGCGTATCTCGTCGGCTTGATTACTGTAAGGACCATGAAGAATGCAGACATCATGCACAAGTAGCTGCACATCCATAGAAAACTCCTCTAAAGCAGCATATCGACCATCTTTAATCTTCCGTTGTAATAGCTCCAGATCAGTGTACTTATACACAAGGTACTCATTTTTGGTTATTTCACCCTTATAACCAACTTGAATAAATGTTTTCCACAACGGCTGCTTTCTTAATTGATGAGTTGCGAATTCCAACAATTTTCTTATCTGTTTACGAGAAAATTCGCATTTCGGTCTAGATTCGCATACAGGACAAGTAAAATTATCTTCTTGTCCATCGTGAAGAGTTGGTGATCGCATCGACTTTCTTGATGGGCTATTAGGACCAGATGCTTCTTGAATGCAATCGGAATGGTATACACGGAAGCAATCGAGACAGCGCAAAACTTCACCAGGTCTGTGGCACTGAAAGCAGTACCAATCGTGTTTACCCCTTGGGTGCTGTTTAGAAAAATCAGGAAGCTGATAGCGAGCCATACCGTTTTTTCCGAATGGAGGCTCGATTTTCTCAATCAGTCCATCACCTTCAATTTCATCAAGTAGCAATCTTATCTGATCATCTTTTAGACTCAATGACTTGCGGAGAATTTTGCTGATTTTATCTGCTGGTACTGCCGGTCGGTGGGATTTAAGTAAACCAAAAGCGTCCCAAACTTGACGAACCTTCAACGGATCGGCGTGCCGATAGCTACTAAGTTTGGCATAATCCATTTTCGAAGTCAGTTCATAATCTAAAATAATATAGAAGCATATCAACACAGACTACATATCAGACGCTTGTCATAGGTATCTGCATGCAGTAAAGCTACTACCCAGAATAAAACACGTTCATCTATCATAAAATCAAGAGTCCATTGTAGTCAACACGTAAATGAACTTCGGTTCTAGTTGCCACCACCAGAAAAGATAAATTAAATCGAAATTCATAGTAATAGGACTAATGATGAAAGGAATGAGAAAAAGGGATAAGAAGTATTTAAAAAATGAAACTCAAGACCTTGAGTGGAGATTGGGTCGCCTCGAGCTTACTCCTACATTAGATAGCACTAATCGAAGTAGGCGAATCTGTGCATCATAAGACATAGGCACTTAAATTGACATTTATAACTTCATCTGATAAGCGATTTGCCTCATTGGTCTTGGCTTCCTTTACTTCTGCAGCCGAGCAGACATAATAGCTTGCACTTCACGTCGCTCAAATCTATGCATATAAGTATGTACCTAGTAAATGATTTACGTTTAACCACTGTATTGACTGCTTGAGTATCCCACTATACTCGATCAATTCCGCGGGAAAATACATGATCTAACGTTAGTAATCTATGAATGTAATGCACTTCAAAAGCTAGGATAAAAACAGAGCAATATTAGACTTAGGTCACAAGCATATTAATAAAGCTGCTCAGAGCTGAATCGTTAGGTCAGATATCACAAATTCCAGCAAGTAAACCAACAAAGAGTAGCTACCAATACGAATTAACAGACCAGAAGCGGAAAGATAGCTAGGAACAAAAGTACAGCGAACTATTCTGAGTAAACTATCGGTTTTAAGTCTTCAAGATAGCCAAATAGCACAATTACGGTATCATATGAATTAATTATGTCGCGGTGTTTGTCAAACTGGTTCTTTATCAAATATAAATAATCAACTGAGAGTACACATGGGAGAGGTGACAGGTAGTCGTTTTCTAAACAAACTGAATAACAAGTACATTTGGAACGCATTTCATTCTATCTGAATGCAAAATTTCGTGAAATTAATAAGCCTAGCAAATTTAAGCAGACCAAAAACAATGTCTGGAGAACTATTGAATTTAGTTTGTTTGAAATAATTTTCTTACAAAATTAAGAAATAAGCAGTCCATTATTGTATGCTGCAAATAGCAGCATTCCTAATTCATCTAGGTATAATATGATGTTTCGGGAGTAGTCTACTTCAGATTACAGGTTGACCACTCATCTTTAGTTTGTACCTTGTTAATTTTAACCTCGCCGTGAGGTATACAACATTGGTTTGCTTCACGCTTGCACTTCCTCGAAATCTTGAAATTTTGGTGAAATAAGGCGACTTTAGATGATTTAAAACTGCTAAATAAACCAGCATTCGTTCAGTTATTGCGATGATTTTCAACGACTCAGAAGATCCTAGTACTATAAATGGTTAGTTTATACCGGAAGCTTAAAGCACTCATCAGCTCTTAGGAGTAGGGATTAAACTAACTGACATCATTCGGAAGCGGGATATTATGTGTGCTAAGACAATTTTCTAAATTTTCCTAAAAATGAACTGCAAGAAATCATTCTAATTGTAAGACTACATGTAGTCATGAGCTTAACTAACACGTTTAAGTGAATATAAATTAATATTACTTTCATCTATCGGCTCTGTTGACCCTTAAACCAATACCTATGTGGGCGACTTAACCCGACTAAATAAGTGGCTATGCCTGAAGTTGACACAAAGCACGTAGAAGAGAAAATACAAAACTCATTCAAGGCGTAAGTCATGATCGGTTACGAAGAATGAAATACCACCCTTAAATAGTATAGTTATGGCTGAGAATAAGAACAAAGAACCGAAAAATTAAGTCATAGGGCGTTCCTCACAGGAGAGGTGTGATACTACACTAGACTGGATACACACAGGGCAAGACGTGGAGGAGGACACCTTCTGTAACAAAATTAAATAAAACAACCTTGAAGGGCGTTGATACAAACTTTAAAGACGACCAGTTTGAATAGTCTAATTATGTGAAATCTAGAGGAATTGAAGGATCCAAAGCCTGCTAAACGTCACGCCCATGACCTTCAGTTACTTGAATCAGCTATCCCAATTGTATTACCTGACAGTACAGGAAGTCAATATTAGGAGTGATTAGATATGGAAGTTGGGTTGATGGTGAATCACAACAGATAAATTGTAAAAATAGTCCCAGGCTATGAGGATGAAAGAAATATAGAGTTGAAAAAGGCTTACAAAATCCGTGAGCAGAACATAATTATCCGGTCTAACTGATCGCTTGAGGATCGTATTAGAAGCTTTCATCGGGGTGAAAACAAGGTCGTAGAATGGAGGAAAAAATATAAAAAAAATTCAGGGCTTTTAGGTGGTGGGGTAGGGGGTGGGAATTAACTCAGGTACCCTGAATGTATTGTATCCTAAAGCCCGGAGCCCAAAGAATAAAATGACTAAGTATCTTGGAGGGAGGAATTGATTCCAACATAATCTCTCACGAAAACGTTGCTAATACCTGATGTAGTCTCTACACCAATCACAACAGGGCATAATTGTATCAGGTCTGGTAGGATCAATAGCCGTAAGAGTGGAGGGGAATAAACTTATATACTCAGGATGACTTACGTATCCAACATAGTAAGTCGGCAATACATCATAGTGACACATAAGAGGTAATCAGCTGCATTCTCAGGTCTACACATAGAAAACGACTTATTGGAGTAGTCTGCAGCAGTCCTAGTTGGCTAGCAGACGGTTTTACTTTGAGTCACATTCGTGAGTGAAGTAAAGTTAGTAGGTGTCTTATTGTTGGGGACTTTGATAGACATCAAATAACCTGGACGGTTACGATAGAAACCAGTCGCCAATTAGTCTCTGGTGTGACTTAATACAGTGTCAAAAAACCGAGACGTTTCAATTTAGATGACGAACCCCCACTTCTAGAACTTGCATTGATACATAATTCTGATGATACAGATCTTAAGCCCTAATGTCTATAGGTATTAAAAAAAAGTAACTAAAACATTTACAATGAAATAAGTCATTATTAATACAGAAAAGATTCCCGATTGGCTTAGACACCTAAAACAAGGTAAGTCACTGTAAACTGATGTGATGCACCATAAACTGTTATCGTCCCTCGCGAACATCACTTCACAGTTTACAAGAATGTCTCTTTCGCAAGAGCAACTTCCAAGAGACTGCAAATACGCAATAATCTGCCTCATTTATTAGGGTGAAAATAGACAACTGGCATCTCAATATAGGCCCATCAGTTTGACTAGCATAATACTTGATATCAAGGAGAAAATCTGTAATAAACCACTAACTTACGAAGAGTCACAAAACTTGCTGACTCTAAAGCAACATGGATTTAGAAAGTGCCTTTCCAGTCTTAGTAACTTGTTAACTACGAGGGAGCAAGGGGCAAAAGCTACTGATGAAGGACTGTCTAGGAATATAATATTTTTCGATTTCAACAAGGCATTTGATAGTGTCTAAAGTCAACCTTGTACGGAAACTATCAAACTTTGGGATAATAGGGCCAAATAAAAGTTGGATAAGGAATTTCCGATGCGCACGAAGACAGTTCGGGTCAACGGATCACACAGCGAATAGAAGCCAGTACTAAGTGGAGCCCACCAAGGTACCATCACGATCCCACTCTTATTTTTTCTCTACGTCAGTGATTCGCTACGTCGGCTGGAATCATTGACGCTCATATTTGTTGATAACGTGAAGATATGGGAAACAGTATGCAGTGATACTGACCAGCTTCATCTTTAATCCGACCCACACGAATTGGCTCGATGGTCTCAAAGTCTAGGGTTAGAAATTAATTGCGATAAGAGTGCATTAATGTATATCGGCCACGGCAACGACTACCAACACACATTATGTAATGCACCACAAGTACAAGAATTTAAGGATATTGGAATAATTATATTATGACTTGAAAACCACTGAATACTTTAATGAAGCAGCACCTAAACGGTCTCGAGTGTTGTGTTATAGTCACTCCCCAGAGCAATCAAATGTTTTGATGAAGATATGTTCGGATTTCATATTTCACCAACTTGAGACTATCTTGAATACTGTGTCCAAGCAGCAAGTCAATGTCTTATTATGGATACCAAGACATTTGAGTGGGTTCAACGAGTAGGCACTAAGCTAGTTACAGGCCTTTCACACTTCCTTTACGATAAGCATCTGAAACGCCTGAATCTTTTTCTCTATCTTGTTGTAGAAAACGAGGTGACTTTGTATTGGCATTTCGTATCTTAAATAATGATTTAGGTGTTAATGTTCTATCATTTTTCTCCTTCTATAACTAATAACCTTGGAGGCCACCTCATAAATGTTCGGAAACTAAGATCCGTTTCTCACATCAAGTGGTCATCAACTGGAAAGTACTACATGTACAGGTGGTGTCAGCTCTATCGGTGACCTCTTTCAAGGAGAAGCTGGAAAAACAAACATGAGGATCAGACCACTAGATAAACTATCCTCGTCAATGATCACTAATGTATATTTAGTTTATACCTAAAAAGCACCCGGAATATGCAATCATTTATTTAGGGGATAATTAACCGATACATAACCATAACATACTCGTAACTGACTAAACACCAAAGGAACACTTTAATTATCAGTAAAACCGACCCGACTAAAAGCCAGCCGATATGTTAAAATAAAACCGGAGGTGTTTTACATGAATAATGTTTATACAATGCAATCCTCAGACATGCGTCCTTAGCTTACAAGCTAAAGATATTGTATTAACGAAAAACTATCTCTATAGCTGAAATGATAGACTAGAACTGAAAATACAAATATAATGCACATACTACAAATAATCTTCTTAGTGATTTATAAACTGGTACTTCTTTTAGTTAGTAAAATCGAGAAAACGAAATATGCGAAGTCAACTTACGTTAACTTCAGGGCTGCCATTGAACAATAGCACATTTAAACAATAAACAAAAAATTCTTAAAACACTTTAAAAGCTGAAATTTCAACAAGCATTTTTATGTTTTATGCTAAATATAAATCGTATATTTCCGGTAAAATAGAATTGCAGCGCATAGTTTGAAAAGTAATCGGAGTGCAGTTAAGTTTCATTTTTTTCTCTTTTTCGTCTAGTTATTGGTTATGTATATAAAACTCTTTCCTATTTCGATGTTCCGTTTGTTTCCTAAAGGCAATCTGCTAGTGTTTATAGTCACTGTTTTCCCTAGTAGGCTACTCTCACTGTATAGTTCACTAATTGTACCAAACAAGACTGAGGCTGAACACTGCCTAGTGATTATTTATTTTCTTCTAAAAGTTCAATTGACTTACATATTTTTTATAGAAAATTACATGGCTTCAAACGACTACACAGAATGGTATTGGTCCAGTTTGTCTTCCGTGCTCATAAAAATATGTTGGTTTACTTTCTTCATCATTACTGACTGACGTCACCTTAGATGGGGCTCTCAGAATCGATATAAACCTACTTTTAATATTTACTGTGTATCGCAGGCTCAGTTTATGAATTAGATAGAGATAACTGATTGGTACTACTCAGTTATGAACCGTTGGTTCTTTCTATTAAGAAGTGAATCTTATATTGATCCTGGCGACTGAAGTCATTCGTTACAACCTTCTGAATCTTTGAACATGTGGAGGTGTAGCCTTGAGTTAGGTCGTGATGTTTGTTCATCTCATTGGAAAGTTGGCATTTATCAGGCACATTATTTACCCATGCCTCATAATGACATTGCAAATGAATCCCAAGTGTGAGCTCCTTTTTAAGTGTATCCTTAAATCCTATGATCTGGGGAGAAGAATAATTGTGTTCAATCGTCTTATTTATTAATAATTTACAAATGTGAGACTAGGTTACCTCTAGACCTTCTGTATTGCGACCGGGACACTGCTAACCACTCCTTTTTACTCGAACTTTGGTATCAACTAAACTGTTATTCACCGAATCTTCACATCTCATAGTCTTTTCCAGGTAAAAACTACCTTGTGCACAAATTTGCGAAGTGACAATATCTGTTTATATGGGTATTAACTCCCTAAGCATTTGTAAGATTCTGCTTCTAAGTTCTGGTTGATTCTAACCTACAGGTCACTTTGTTTGTATCGAAGGTAAATGATATTACTTAGCACATTTAATTTTGCCTTACATGGTATATTTAATGTTAGGTTATTTTACTAACATATGAAAATCTTTTCGGACGTCTTCACAGTAAGAATTTGAACATCACATTGTGCCGTTTAAATAACAAAGCTAGTTACATTTATTTGTATTAGTTCTGAAGCGATTTTAAGGAAGTAAAAGTAGGGCATGTATAAATTCTAAAGTCATTATGTAGAGTGCATTACTTTAAACTTCTGTTTTCTTCTTAACTACCTAAATATATTTATGTTCTCTCTGTAATGTAAGTTATACATTAAGAGGATAGTAGGTCTAGTGACCTTTAGTAATTACACGCTTACTGGAGTTAATCATTAACCCTTTACTTTTGGACCATCAAATTATTTCGTGACTAAGTATATTATCCCAGATTATTCCCAACCTTTGTACATTATCAGACCTGATACATATATATATCGTATGATGTTTCACCATGATTCTGCAAGAGGTTCCATATTAAGTCTAGTTCCTCCTACTAGAAAACTTGGGCATTCTATTTCTTAGGCTTTAGACGTTAGTGTAGATTTCTGAGTTGTCACCTATTGTATCTATACAGATCCTGACCGCTTAGCTGCCTAAGATAATTTGAACATATTCTAGGTCGAATTTCGACATAAACCCATTTTCCGAATCTAACCACTTTCCTCGTATGCACCAGTCTCTGTCTTTCGTATGTTTTAAATGTAACTTCTTGCTATCCTGCAGCTCCCCTCGTTGAATGTTCATTTACAGTCTTCACACGACATCCTACCTTACACTGCAAGTGGCATCCACCACCGTCTTTTCTGGTGGTACGTGCCGGTCAGCAGATTCTACTAACTAAAGGTCATAAGTGCGGCGTCCTTCGATTCCTCTAAAGTCCCATAATTTGGCTTGTGGAGGGGGGTGGGCAGGTTTAACTTTAATGTAAAACCGACACCATCATTTCATTATAATTGGTTAGATGAACTTTTCCTTCTGCTGTATCCATTCTAGTGTGACTTTCTACTTTTCCTATGAGATACCTGGTTTCCTCATCTTATTGTGAATTATGTTTTCTAAAAAAAGCATTTTTCACCTCAGTAAGTGTTTTCGCCTTTTTCTAAATTTTAGCTTAGTTGGATTCTGTGTCATTTTCCCTACAGACAACGTTTTTGTCAGACGTAACCATTGGGGATATAATTTAAGTTAAATTCTTGAAAAGTGTTGGTTTGTATGTCGACAAAACTACTTTTGTCAACTTTTTCCGCCACTTACCTTGTAGCAACATTTATAAATTCTATGTCGTCCGTTAGCTGGCGTCTCGGCAACGTTCTGGCCATACTTTTCCAGGCTTAATGGATCCCTTCTATTAGATTAGTGTATACTTTGTGTTAATGACCTTTAAAATTGTCACGTTTTGTTTCGTTCTCTGATGAGTAAATACTGCTTAATCATTGACAATTACTAGTATAAGTCATCATTTAGATGTTAAACTACAGAACCAATAAACATTCACTGGAATTGTAGGTATACAAACAAAACAATACGAAAACCCTTGTTGCATGATCGGTTTAGTGTGCTAAAACGATGGATGCCAGAAAAAACTGCTTGGTTAAGGAGTACGGTTAAGAAGTAAAGTACAGAACCTTCGCTATTGTACTTGATGCTTTAGATGAATAAATTTCAATTTTACCAAGCATAGATAAGTTCTGGCGTATTAAAACAATAAAGGCCAGAAAGTTACTCTATTGCTAAAATACTTTTGCTCTTTCAAACTGTTAACCTCTTTATTTCTGTGGCGTAGTTGTAACGCCAGGTTAATGTGTATTTCGGTACATCATTATCTAAGTTGGGTATTGTATTAAGAATTTTGAAAGCGCCTGAAGTGTGATCAGTGACATTTTACTGTCGGTTGCAAGTTGCAACTCTCCAGTAGCATGTTTTACTCATCCTACGGAATTATAATGTCGAATATAGTGTCAGCACCTATTTTTGTAATTTGTGTTAGTGCACTTATATTAAAATATATTTCTAATTACAATTTTTCGAAGTACAAAGTTATATCATCCAAATAAGTTGGACATTGAAGCTGTGGTAGATGCTTCATCACCATTCTCAGTTAGGAGCATCAGTTATTGTGTTTCGGACGAAGGGAACCTATAATCGTACCTTATGGAAAACGTGCTACTGATCTTCACTCAAGTACATTCTCTTACTCCATCATCTATGAAATATTTGAATTATTTCGGCTTATTTTCCACACTAGTTAACTTACACACATGATTATAGTAGAGCTAGACGGGCACATACTAAGCGATTGTTAAAATGCTCTATCCTAATTCACTAGGTTACTAACTATAGATATTCTACGTATTTCGGTTTTCGTAGTATCGCTAAAACTGAGTTCATAAATTTGTACCTGGTAAATAAATTACGTCAGTTTAAGAGTGAAAGGTCCGTTGGAGTAAAAATGGAAGGGAATAGTGAATTAGGTGTTGTAAATAATACAGTGTTTAAGACTTAAAGAAAAATGCATCTGCATCAATGAATTCGGTTCTCAGTAATGCCACTTAATGTTTAGAAACTTTGAATGTAGTCATACTATGAGTCCTCATGACAAACCCAAAATAATGTAGTGTCGACGATTTTTCAACTCATGTCATGTATGATGCAATGGCCCTGACCGTTGCTGCTACCTTGACGTGGTGGTCGGGATCGCCTATCGTGATGAACCTAATCGAGCTATACTGGCTGGAACAATAGTTCCTCAAGGTCCCACCATGCCAGGCAGGTCGGTTGAAGAGCGGTAAGACCAAAAGCAGCAGATCCAAGGTCTGAGGGCGAAGTCGTACTGCTGACTGTACAGAGGTGTCATGGCAGTGAAGTGTTTCCCTCGGACAACCAGCATCTAGAGCGATGCTGCCTTCTCACAAGGAGGGGTGGGGTTAGAAAAGTTGACCCTAAAAATGCACACCTTGCCTTATCCTACGGATTTCCGTCTCCGGTGATAAGGTCTTCAACAAGTACGGAGCTAACACTAAAACTACTCACCAAAAGGTCGTGTGTGATCGGCCTCAAGCAGTTGTCCCTTGGGCACTGCAGTCAGACACAGACAGACAGATACAACGTAGGACCAGGCACATATGTGCATCGATCCAAGTTGCCACACCTCAACAGCATAGCAAGATGATCACCGAATTCATAGAATCAGTTACTTTAATGGTGGTAATATATAAAAGGAAGATTGCATATAAAGATCTAATATGTAGAGAGAAAAAAAATTAGTTTGTGGAAAGAAAGGTAGAGTCTCAAGGTGTACGTGAAGACAAAGAATGTATACATCTACGCCATTGTGATCGATTCTGAGCCATGTCACCAAGAGTCTCCAACCACTGGGTACGGCAGTCACGCGGACCCCAACCAGGTAGTCGACATCTACCAATGTGGCTCAGACCAGAAGTTAGTGACTTCAACGACTGATGCCACGTTTTGGTTTGGCCGCCCCTAACCCTTTTCCAACCCACCCCAATACTAGTCATCATTGAGCGACGTGGTAACCGGTGTTCGGACATACGTAACACATGCCCCAACCATCTCAGTCGATGAAGTTCCATAACCTCATCAACAGATTTACCATTATTCCCTAATACCCTTCGTCTAACCTCCTTATTAGTTACCCGGAGATCCCAGCAGGTACGAGATATATTTCTAAGACATCTGTGATCAAATGCTAGTAACCAACGAGTGTCTTCTACCCTGAATGGCCATGTTTCGCAGCCGTAAAGTAGAACAGGACGAACTGCTGTGCAATATACTCGTCCTTTAGTTGATAGACGGATATTACGCCTACGCCATAGATGACGTAAGTTGGCAAAAGCCAAACGAGCCTTTCGAATTCGTGCAGAAATTTCGTCAGACACCAACCCATTAGGGCTGATCAGACTTCCAAGATAAGTGAAGTTATCAACGCATTCAACTTCTTCACTCCAGATCCTTAGTTCAGGGGTTGACGCAGGCCAGTCCTGAAGTAACAATTTACACTTAGAGGGGGAGAAACGCATCCCAAACATCCTGGCATTGTTGCTCAGTGCGACCAGAAGACTCTGCATCTTATCAGTGTCTTCACCAAACAGGACTATGTCGTCTGCGTATTCTAAGTCGATGAGTGGACCTCCTGGAAGGAGATCAATCCCAGAAAATTCAGCCGAAGAAAGCGTTTGTTATGACGCAAGGAATTGGGTGATTGGATGGCCGAGTGCCAATGACTGGTGCCTAGTTGGTTATTGCGCGCCTGCCCTCTGCCCACTTAGTCCCAATCCGAAATAAGAAGAATGCGAGCCAATAGATCAGCCAGACAGAATCATATTATATTCCAAGCATCCTTTTATATATACATAAATTCAGACCACACAACAAACCAATTAGAAAATTAGCATGAATACAAAACGAGGGAAATAGTGGTAGTGAATAGAAACAACTTGTACACAACTAATTAACTATAGTCCATAATAAGAGACAATATAATAACAGTAATTATGCTAACCGGGAGGATAGGGCAAGCGGAGCGTAACAATAGTAGGAACAAAATGTTTACATTACAGATAGTTCGAATAAATGAAATAGTGTTCGAAACCAGAGTTCTGAAAGTTTGTTACGCTTCTTTGTGGTCCGACCTAACAGCGTTACTTCCAGTAGCACGTCTATGATAAAATTAAACAAAAACGGAGATAGTGGGCAGCCCTGACGGACACCACTTGAGGTCGCAAATTCAGATGACAGTTCGCCATAAGCTCTGACTCGACTGATAGTGTTCGAGTAAAGAGCCTTCACAAGGTTTATGTACTTCTGAGGTACACCTTTTAATGACAGACACTGCCACAGAACCTCACGGTCAACTGAGTCGAATGCTGCCTTTAAGTCGAGGAAAACCACCATTGTAGGACGCCGGTAGGTGTGCCTGTGTTCTAAAACCTGACGAATGGTGAATATGTGGTCGATGCAATCACGACCAGGTCTGAAGCCAGCCTGGTGTTCTCATGTTTGTAGTTCACAAGTCTTTGTTAAACGTCCGATAATTATTGAGGCTAGTATTTTAGATGCTATATTAGTCAAACTAATCCCTCTATGGTTATCACAAGATGATTTTGGTCCTTTCTTATATATTGGGACTATTAGTGATTTAGACCAGTCGGATGGAATTTTATCTAGTTCCCAGACTTTAGCTAAAATACTAGTCAACCTAATCGCCAAGACTGGACCACCATCTTTGAAAACCTCTGGGGTTAGCCCATCTGGACTAGCTGCTCTTCCTCGTTTCAGGTTAGATATAGCTTTTTGAACTTCAGTTAGTGTCGGGGGGGGGGGGCTACTTCAATGTTCCATTTAGCTTGAGTGGAAATGCTGGGTAATTGTAGAGTAGCTGAAGGCCAGCTAAACTGTTCCTTGAAGTGTTCGGTCCATCGTTTTAAACGTCTGGGTTAAGAGCAGATTACAGTATCATCTTTCTCGGAGATAGTTTCACTTATCCTTGACTTCTTAATTCCGGTTTCCCTGATTAGTCTATCAAGCTGCCTAGTGTTGCCTAAAGCCGCTGCCTTTTCCATCTCGTTTGCTTTCGTTGCCCACCATTGCTCACGATCGTTTCGTAAACTTCTACTTAATTTAGACTTGATTTGTTTTCGCTCTTCATCGTGTTCAGACCCTGACGGGATTAGTTGGCGAGAGCTCATCAGTGCCATAGATGTCGCAGAAATCCACTGGTTTTTCGTGCTTCTTCTTTTCAAATTACTAGTAGATGACGCTGCTGTTTCTACAGCTGTTTTTATACCATTCCAGGCAACATCAGGATCAGCCTGGTTTCCAGAGTTACCTAATTGTGACCCTAACTGTTCTTGAAATTTACTTTTGACCTTCTCGTCGCTCAGATCAATTCTAATGGGTTTTCCTAATGTGGCCTTTCTACGTCCAGTGAGGTGCAAGCAAATGCGTGCTCGTACTAGAGCATGATCAGAGTCTAAACATGTACTCCAGAACGAGCGGCAATCTTCTATCGAGCCTCTCCAACGATGACTGATGGCAATATAGTCTATTTGAGTCTATCGTTGTCTTGGTGAAGGGGATCGCCACGTTAGGCGATGTCTCTCCTTATGCCTAAAATTAGTATTCGCTAAGAATAAACGATTGTCTGAGCAAAGTTGCAGCAGACGGTCACCATCATCTGTTCTCTGAGCTGGAACACTAAAATACCCGCCTAAATGTCTTTCTGTTTGGTCTAAGCTACCTACTTGGGCATTAACGTCACCTGCGACGACTACTATGTCTGAGTGCTTGGCTTTTTGAAGAAGTTCACAAAGGTTTCTGTAAAATTCATCCTTCAGTTCGTCTGGGCTGCAGTCAGTGGGAGCGTAGGCGGAAACGACGAAAAGACAACGACGAGTGTCCCTATTCCTCCGAGTCCTTACAGAGCCGTTTAGTCGAACAGCACATAGGCGACTATTAACAGGGATCCATTCTAATAGTGCTTGTTCAGCTCTCATGCTTAGCGCTATGCCCACACCCGCCAGTCCACGAAAGATGGCTATCGAGTCGCCAGATAAACGGAGTGTATCTTGTCGCCTCGCCGTTTTGGCGAGGTGAGGTCAAGTGAATGACCACGCTAGGATTTTGTATGCGTGTTTCGGAGATACAGCACACATCAATCATACGAGATTCCAGGGTTTTAGCTAAGAAGGCCTGCTGACCGATTTGACATAGGGTGCGTACGTTGAAAGCTCCAATGTGTAGTTTGGAGCGGGGTTTCAGTAGACCTGGGACATTACTTCGAGTGCTAGAATCGTCGGACGTGGTGATACTTGAAGAGAAAGTTAGAAGAGGAAGTTCAGAGTTGATAGTCAAGGTAGGAGTAATGATGGGGATTGAAGAGCACTGCAGTCACGCCCTTATCCAATTCCCTTTGAAGGTACCTCCAGAAGAACCCTTCCACGGTGTGGGCAACCGGGAAGTGATAACTGCCCTCATACTTCTGACAGCACTCAAGACCACCGTGTTCAAAATCATGTACTCTCTTCAATCCCTATCATTGCTCCTACCTTGACTATCAACTCTGAACTTCCTCTTCTAACTTTCTCTTCAAGTATCACCACGTCCGACGATTCTAGCACTCGAAGTAATGTCCCAGGTCTACTGAAACCCCGCTCCAAACTACACATTGGAGCTTTCAACGTACGCACCCTATGTCAAATCGGTCAGCAGGCCTTCTTAGCTAAAACCCTGGAATCTCGTATGATTGATGTGTGCTGTATCTCCGAAACACGCATACAAAATCCTAGCGTGGTCATTCACTTGACCTCACCTCGCCAAAACGGCGAGGCGACAAGATACACTCCGTTTATCTGGCGACTCGATAGCCATCTTTCGTGGACTGGCGGGTGTGGGCATAGCGCTAAGCATGAGAGCTGAACAAGCACTATTAGAATGGATCCCTGTTAATAGTCGCCTATGTGCTGTTCGACTAAACGGCTCTGTAAGGACTCGGAGGAATAGGGACACTCGTCGTTGTCTTTTCGTCGTTTCCGCCTACGCTCCCACTGACTGCAGCCCAGACGAACTGAAGGATGAATTTTACAGAAACCTTTGTGAACTTCTTCAAAAAGCCAAGCACTCAGACATAGTAGTCGTCGCAGGTGACGTTAATGCCCAAGTAGGTAGCTTAGACCAAACAGAAAGACATTTAGGCGGGTATTTTAGTGTTCCAGCTCAGAGAACAGATGATGGTGACCGTCTGCTGCAACTTTGCTCAGACAATCGTTTATTCTTAGCGAATACTAATTTTAGGCATAAGGAGAGACATCGCCTAACGTGGCGATCCCCTTCACCAAGACAACGATAGACTCAAATAGACTATATTGCCATCAGTCATCGTTGGAGAGGCTCGATAGAAGATTGCCGCTCGTTCTGGAGTACATGTTTAGACTCTGATCATGCTCTAGTACGAGCACGCATTTGCTTGCACCTCACTGGACGTAGAAAGGCCACATTAGGAAAACCCATTAGAATTGATCTGAGCGACGAGAAGGTCAAAAGTAAATTTCAAGAACAGTTAGGGTCACAATTAGGTAACTCTGGAAACCAGGCTGATCCTGATGTTGCCTGGAATGGTATAAAAACAGCTGTAGAAACAGCAGCGTCATCTACTAGTAATTTGAAAAGAAGAAGCACGAAAAACCAGTGGATTTCTGCGACATCTATGGCACTGATGAGCTCTCGCCAACTAATCCCGTCAGGGTCTGAACACGATGAAGAGCGAAAACAAATCAAGTCTAAATTAAGTAGAAGTTTACGAAACGATCGTGAGCAATGGTGGGCAACGAAAGCAAACGAGATGGAAAAGGCAGCGGCTTTAGGCAACACTAGGCAGCTTGATAGACTAATCAGGGAAACCGGAATTAAGAAGTCAAGGATAAGTGAAACTATCTCCGAGAAAGATGATACTGTAATCTGCTCTTAACCCAGACGTTTAAAACGATGGACCGAACACTTCAAGGAACAGTTTAGCTGGCCTTCAGCTACTCTACAATTACCCAGCATTTCCACTCAAGCTAAATGGAACATTGAAGTAGCCCCCCCCCGACACTAACTGAAGTTCAAAAAGCTATATCTAACCTGAAACGAGGAAGAGCAGCTAGTCCAGATGGGCTAACCCCAGAGGTTTTCAAAGATGGTGGTCCAGTCTTGGCGATTAGGTTGACTAGTATTTTAGCTAAAGTCTGGGAACTAGATAAAATTCCATCCGACTGGTCTAAATCACTAATAGTCCCAATATATAAGAAAGGACCAAAATCATCTTGTGATAACCATAGAGGGATTAGTTTGACTAATATAGCATCTAAAATACTAGCCTCAATAATTATCGGACGTTTAACAAAGACTTGTGAACTACAAACATGAGAAAACCAGGCTGGCTTCAGACCTGGTCGTGATTGCATCGACCACATATTCACCATTCGTCAGGTTTTAGAACACAGGCACACCTACCGGCGTCCTACAATGGTGGTTTTCCTCGACTTAAAGGCAGCATTCGACTCAGTTGACCGTGAGGTTCTGTGGCAGTGTCTGTCATTAAAAGGTGTACCTCAGAAGTACATAAACCTTGTGAAGGCTCTTTACTCGAACACTATCAGTCGAGTCAGAGCTTATGGCGAACTGTCATCTGAATTTGCGACCTCAAGTGGTGTCCGTCAGGGCTGCCCACTATCTCCGTTTTTGTTTAATTTTATCATAGACGTGCTACTGGAAGTAACGCTGTTAGGTCGGACCACAAAGAAGCGTAACAAACTTTCAGAACTCTGGTTTCGAACACTATTTCATTTATTCGAACTATCTGTAATGTAAACATTTTGTTCCTACTATTGTTACGCTCCGCTTGCCCTATCCTCCCGGTTAGCATAATTACTGTTATTATATTGTCTCTTATTATGGACTATAGTTAATTAGTTGTGTACAAGTTGTTTCTATTCACTACCACTATTTCCCTCGTTTTGTATTCATGCTAATTTTCTAATTGGTTTGTTGTGTGGTCTGAATTTATGTATATATAAAAGGATGCTTGGAATATAATATGATTCTGTCTGGCTGATCTATTGGCTCGCATTCTTCTTATTTCGGATTGGGACTAAGTGGGCAGAGGGCAGGCGCGCAATAACCAACTAGGCACCAGTCATTGGCACTCGGCCATCCAATCACCCAATTCCTTGCGTCATAACAAACGCTTTCTTCGGCTGAATTTTCTGGGATTGATCTCCTTCCAGGAGGTCCACTCATCGACTTAGAATACGCAGACGACATAGTCCTGTTTGGTGAAGACACTGATAAGATGCAGAGTCTTCTGGTCGCACTGAGCAACAATGCCAGGATGTTTGGGATGCGTTTCTCCCCCTCTAAGTGTAAATTGTTACTTCAGGACTGGCCTGCGTCAACCCCTGAACTAAGGATCTGGAGTGAAGAAGTTGAATGCGTTGATAACTTCACTTATCTTGGAAGTCTGATCAGCCCTAATGGGTTGGTGTCTGACGAAATTTCTGCACGAATTCGAAAGGCTCGTTTGGCTTTTGCCAACTTACGTCATCTATGGCGTAGGCGTAATATCCGTCTATCAACTAAAGGACGAGTATATTGCACAGCAGTTCGTCCTGTTCTACTTTACGGCTGCGAAACATGGCCATTCAGGGTAGAAGACACTCGTTGGTTACTAGCATTTGATCACAGATGTCTTAGAAATATATCTCGTACCTGCTGGGATCTCCGGGTAACTAATAAGGAGGTTAGACGAAGGGTATTAGGGAATAATGGTAAATCTGTTGATGAGGTTATGGAACTTCATCGACTGAGATGGTTGGGGCATGTGTTACGTATGTCCGAACACCGGTTACCACGTCGCTCAATGATGACTAGTATTGGGGTGGGTTGGAAAAGGGTTAGGGGCGGCCAAACCAAAACGTGGCATCAGTCGTTGAAGTCACTAACTTCTGGTCTGAGCCACATTGGTAGATGTCGACTACCTGGTTGGGGTCCGCGTGACTGCCGTACCCAGTGGTTGGAGACTCTTGGTGACATGGCTCAGAATCGATCACAATGGCGTAGATGTATACATTCTTTGTCTTCACGTACACCTTGAGACTCTACCTTTCTTTCCACAAACTAATTTTTTTTCTCTCTACATATTAGATCTTTATATGCAATCTTCCTTTTATATATTACCACCATTAAAGTAACTGATTCTATGAATTCGGTGATCATCTTGCTATGCTGTTGAGGTGTGGCAACTTGGATCGATGCACATATGTGCCTGGTCCTACGTTGTATCTGTCTGTCTGATGCAAAGGCAGTATCACTCAGTATTTATGTTATTTCTTCAAAAGTGTTAGTCACATACACTCATCGACATTCTTCATCATAACTTAATCCAGTTATATAAACCATCGTTTGTTTATATTGTGGTATCTTGCTTTCATACTAGTTCCTTTAGCTCTATGAGTAATCCCTGTAATTTTTTTCTTTGTAGATTAGTTCAGTACGATACCTTACTTGATCTGATTCATCTTTGCAGATCTACAGAATATAAATTATTCATATTTCTCATACTCTATGACATTTGACAGCTTGGAATGCAGCATTTGCTTGCAAAATTTTATTCATCCTGCTCAGTTGCCGTGTGGTCATATATTTTGTTTTCTGTGCATTAAAGGTTGCGCTTTCCACAGGCGTAAGTGTCCTATGTGCCGCAGTAGATTCTCATCACGTTTTTTTGATGACCCCAAATTAGTAAATGGTAAGTCCGTTCGTTAGTAATATCATTACTACTACTGTTCTTATCTTTAAGAGATTGGAAATTTGTCGACGGTACGTCTTTTTATTATAGATATTTTAAAGAATTATTGTCCAGAATACTTATCTATGTTATAATTTTCTAACTACTTTAAACTCACTATTCTCTCAGTAAGTAGGTTTAATTTAAAAAAACAACTAGAATTTCTATGAAATAGCTAGTAGTACGTAAATTTCATTGAATCAGTTGGCCAGTAATTGTGTTCTTTACTCATTAGATTTACGCCCATTCGGCTGCTGGTTCAAATCTCTTCACACATGATTTTACATTACTTCATTTTTTTATTCATTTTTATTTTAATGATGAGTATACTTCAACTCACTAGGTTGTTTTTGTCCGCAGTTCTGTACTGTACAATCCGTCTAAAGCCTCTAAATGGTCGGTTTTATAAGTAGTCTCATCGAATACAAATTGTGATGCAGCTCTTCGTATGAGACATTTAAATTTGCCACTTTGTAACATCCTAATGTTCGTTTAGGCTATCATCCTATGCTGTAGATGCTTTCAGCGACTTTAGTGGGCTTATGTTACTTTGTCAAGTCACTGTGGCTGTAAGCACTACTAAAATAATAGTGAATATTTTAAATAAACGTGTAGCTAAAAATAGAAAACATAAATGTAATCTTTTTTCTATGGTAATAGTATTTCCACTGTTCACCTGATCAACGAAACTTCAGAAAGTAAAAAGGTCAAACAGAAAATATGGAATCAATAATCTAGTAAATTCACAGAGGTATTTACAAACTGAATATGCTCTGCTTAGTGTTATCCGACAATACCTTTTTCTATAGTCATATTGACTAAAACTTGACATTTCAAGCGAATACCTTTCCCAGAGGCTGTTTGATGTATATAGAAACTCATTATATCAATATATTTGATAATTATTTTATTTATTCCTTCAAGTTTAGATACCAATTAAATAGTGTAGTACAACTCAACCAATCCCATGTCCCCTATTTCTACTTTTATCTGATTTCATTATATGAACCGAAGTAAGCAAAAAGGATAATTGAATGTGTAAGCCGGTGGTAAAAGGTCTAATGTTTTAATTAGTCCAGGGATAAGACGAAAGGAGGTTGAGGACGATCAGACTAGAACGTCGTTGACTTTGTGTCTGAGTTATTTTGTTTAGGATCCTCACGATTCTTGTAACCATTGGTTTGAGACGTTGTGTGACATAATAGATTGATCAGATAAGCTGTAATCGCTCTAGTGCATTCATTCTTTATCTCCCCTTAGATTCCGACCTCTATAATTATCTCATACATTTCTTCCTTTTGAATCACATTCTTAGTCTGATACTCCTACTATGCTAATATTCATCTTGTGCTGGTTGTGCATGGGGACTTGAATCTCTGTTATACTTTACGGTGACGAGTACTTTTGACCATAAATTCACAGCACAAAAGTATCTTCTCTGTATACGACCGTTAGCAGTCTATATGATATCAAATTATTAATCTGTGTCGAATCATCTTGATCACAGAAACAAGTCAGTCATTAAGGTTTATTACTAATTTAGATGGCGTTTTGTTTTATTATTTCAGTTTGGGATACACGCCAAAATGATCAACAAAAAGAAAACCAAATTGTTGATTTATGTCAACGCTTATCGACTCTACCTCAGTCAGTCACTGCGTCAGACTCCGATAAATCATCGAATTATGCTTGGTTCTATGAAGGTTTTCGAGGTTGGTGGCAGTATGACGAACGTACATGTAATGAGTTGGAGAATGCGTTTAATAAACAACTACCTTCTCATGAAATGACGATTGCAGGTTATATATACATTGTAGATCTAGAAAATATGACTCAAGTAAGAAATCTTGTTTAAGAATTGCCCAACTATCGATTAAGTTTCATATTTTCGTCAGAAATTGATTATTATTGAACTATTACTTATTCGTTTATTTATTAAATTTTATTTACTCATTCTGTGAAAGCGATCTGTAATAGTCGGTCAGTCATAATCAACTTAGAGCCTAGAGTAAGTATGCATTAACTGAAGTCGTAATAGGATATTAGCACGACGAGATGATATTAACACGGTGAGTATTACAAGAGTAAAAGTATTATTGACACTGATAATATGCGAAGCATCATTGGAAATATGGTCCCAGAATAAACATGTATTCGTGACAGATATTAAGATATATGAGCCATCAAATTTGGTCGATGTTATGTTGTTCAACCAGGCGGTTTGCATCTAACAGCATGACTCGGATCAATAGTCAATAATTTCATGAACTAATGTTATGTCTGAGTTTGGCCTACCATTGTTTTTTCCTGAGTGTTGAAGTAAGCAGGGGTTGACTATAGTCAACACATGTCCCAAGTACTTAAGTTTAATGAAATTTCGTTATCTCACCAACCGAATTTCCATTTTTATCTAACATTCCCTAATCCCGACTTCCCAATTGCTCATTTGGCTATCCCATCAAGATATCTATGATAAAATACGTGTATTCTACTTTTGTAGATCATGTTTCACATCAATAGATTAGTATAATAGACTGCTGCGCAGTGTAATTGTCCTGTAGTTCACAAATAGACATGTCTCCTAGGCTAAATAAATATTTATTGGCTACATTGACTGAATATTCACTATTTTTCGCAGTTTCCACCTCAATCTATCATAAAGCGATGTACTGTAGTTTGATTAATGTTATTCGTTTTTAGATTCTCAATATTGAAGGGTGTCCAGTGATAGGTTAATTTTCTGTCTTCATGGAAAGTAATTGACGATGAACTAACACTTGACTGTGATGTACTTGGAAATTACGTAGTCTGTAATGTTCTTAACACGAACAATTTTTTAAACTAGACGTGTAACCATTAAGTTGCAAGTTAATAAAGTAACCAACTTGTTTCAAGGATTCGGGTACATCACTCGTCTTTACAATAAATAGTGTAGCTTCCATTTTCCAGTACTTGATCGCCAAGTTACATTAATTAATGAAATGAATTTTCGGATTTGTAATTCCCTGTTTTTACTCATACGTGTTCAGTGTCATGATCTTTTTTGGAAAACGCTTCGGAAATTAAACATCATACAGTTTTGTTTTTCTTTGCTTACAGTGTTTGTTATGTTATTGTTTATTAAAGATTCGTAAAGATCGTTCTGGTCGTCTACGTCGAATCAAACGAGACTTGGTAAATTGTGAAAAGAAGGGTGTGGCTGGGATAAAACTGTCAGCAATTCAATCATCTAACAGCGATACATTATCAGCGTATAAGCATTCGAGAGTTCAGTCGGCTACTCATTCTAACCCTAATGCAACTGATTGTCCGATGGACAATCATTCTGCCAGTGTGTCACATTTTCAACCTTCAAACAATGAAAGTTTTGGAAATGACCCAGAAGCTGCGCAAATTGTCTGCTCAGGTCGATCACGCCCACCATATTCATCTGAAAATGAATCTGTTTTAAATTATCATCACAGTGGTTGTAGATGTACTTCTTCTGAACGTCGTAACCAGCGTAATACAAGTCCTACATCAAGAGAACCATGCAATCATAATCCTTAACTGATTTTTAAGTATTTTAATACCTCTAACTCCTTATTACTATAAATACTTACTGTTTAGATATTTAGTCTGCAGAACTTGTTTATCAGTTTTCTGTTATAACTATGATCATGTTAAGCTTTTATTATTTAGCTGACTTCACAATTGTATGCTTGACCACTGTGTTATATATATAAAGCTAACAATTATTATTAAATATATATTTCACATATTACTGGCATTTTTAGCCACATTCAAAGTATGTATGATGCAGAAATAATTGTTTAAAACTTGAAGTATATGGTTTCTTTTTTATTTATTCAATAAATAAGAGGAGAGAGGCAGCCTTTGTCATTCCACCCTCCTACGTGGATGGAAATGAGACCTTTAACAGAAGTGGCATTCATAAACTACTAGTATTTTGCCATTGATATTTGCGTTTGCTGAGACCATCAAATGAGCGATGCTGAGACTGTTTAGCAAGTCACCTTGAAGATTTTCACCTCATCGACCAAGTTTTTTCTTTTGCCTAATAGCCTTCACTTCTGATTTCATCATTGCTCACTCAGTTTTTGCACCAAAATATCTGTGATAAAAAACCTGTATTCTGCGTTTGTATATCATGCTTCCATAGAGTAATACAATGAGCCACATCGATGTTACTACGATTTTCATTCCTTTAGTGTTGGCCTGGTTGTGCTTATGGATATGGTAACTTAAATAAATGCGCTTATGTGCATCTACGTTCTACATACGTGACTGATTGGCTGTTTGTAAATCTTGTGGTTATACTCAGCATGATTAGTTGATTATTCTACTGCACACTAGACGTAATAACACCCGTTAATTTGGACGTCAATTATTTCAATAGATATGTGTACCTATTGTTTATATGACATACTATTTGCGACAACTCATTTCTCTCACCAAATCTATGCAGATTGTGTGACTTGTCTATGTTACCGTTACACTGAGTCTCTTTTCTCATCGAGTTTCTAATATTTCAGTACAATAGACAAATACGTAAGCTTTGTTTACAACTTAACGGTACTGATACTTTCTTATACGTATGTCTGCGTAAGTTTTACAGTTGGTTTACGCAAGTGAGTTCACACCATATCACACAGTAACATAGGAGGAATGTGTTTAGAAGTCACGCAAATAAATAATTGAGGTAAAACTTTGATTAAGTACATAAGTGAAGTGAATAATATTCAATAGGACGGCTTATGGCGTAATGAAATGATAAATTCATATGGCTTTCTGCATTAGCCTTAGTATCTATAGTCTTCATATAATACATGTTTAGCCCAAAGCCTATTCTTCAATTCACTTTAAACTGACCAGTGAATATATTGTTAGGTAAACTAACTTGTTCATGAGTATTAAATATTTCAGAAATCACTTGTAAATAAAAGCATCAGTGATGTGAACCATAGACATAATTTTTCTATATGGCGTATCTCTATTCACTAACATACCACTAAATGAGATGACTGAGCTCAAATGTAAACAAATATCAGTAAAGTAAATTAATATCGGGATTTTCGAAGACAGTTTTAAGTAATTGCTTCTAACCGAAACGGCATTAATTCATAAAGTCGACTATTTATCTAAGCTGTATTAGTAGGTGCAGCCTACCTAGTTAGGGTCCGCACGATTGTCGTAACCTACAGTTTGAAACTCGGGATGCAATGGCGCGCTATTGATGTTCTCTCTAAATTTTGAAATTACTTCATACTTTTCCCTTCTTTAATTAAGTTTTCCTTGTATCGTGATCTCTATTCCTAATCATTTTATTACCACTACTGATGTTACTATGACTTCTGCTGCTTACCTTGCTCTGCTACTGTGGTGTGGCGACTTGAACTAATGCATACATGCACCAGGTTCTTTTTTGTACATTAATGATTAAATGTTAGCATCATGTCTGTTTACCTATGAACTCATTAGTCTTCTTTACATTTTTACTCTGAAACAAAAAATCCCAAGCGGTTCTGCACATCGATTTTTTAATAAACATGACATCAAATGGAATTCAGTCCCAATGAAGAAATATTACACATAACATTATTATTAGGTCAATCATAAAAACTATCATCCTCCAAATCTTCCGTTTTGTAGGTTGTCCATGATGAAAGAAGATTAACATTTGTAGAATCTAAAAATGCAACAAAATGAAAGTGAATAATCATCTTTCTCTGTTTTCTAAAAAATAAATTTGAAAGAAGTGGGAATCAACTGATTATCCAGGGTTAATAACATCTAATAGTCGTTTCGTTATATCATGAATAGGTTGAAGTTAGGAATACTTAGCCTGCTAAATTTGTATTTAGTGTATAACTGAAGATTTCGAAATAGGTTGAACCACGCTTCATTTTTACCACTGCTAGCTACAATCCAAACATTCTAATTCATTGTTAGCACTCTGATCTCAAAGCATTGACGATGGGTCTCATGCTGAGGACGAAGTAGCTGCTCAGCACGGTGTTCTTACTATTTTTCAGTGATGAAATAACCAAATAATGATCATGCTCTTGGAGATATGTATTGGCTTCCAGTTTTATAGTTGAAGGTGAGACTAGTTTAATCCCAACAATTATAGTGACAATCATGTTCTGACCAACTGCTCTAATCTTTTCTTTAGAAAATTTAGACTTCCAAATCTCCAGTAATCACTAATCTAAGTTTTACAGTAGAATACATGCCTTATAATCATATATCGATAGATATTAAACTTCTGTTTATATAGAGTGAATGATATAACGCCTAATTCAAGATCCTTTATTAACATGTTGTAGAAGTATACAACAGTTAGACATTGATGGATTATCAATTATTATTAAAATAAGGTAGTTTGTGGATAGCGTTTAGTTTGAAAATAGTTAACACCTAACCCAGATAACGTTAAGCTCATTCTCTAGTAAGGTTATTAGTGCTCATTACTGGTGAGTTCGATACTAGTATGAAACAGCTATTCGGTACTTTGTAGTTATTAATACTCATCAAGTACAAGTCAGCCAATGTTCTAGACTATGTTTAATAACTTGTTCGTTAATAGTAAGTGAAATCTTCGCAATTTGTCACATACACTTAATTCTGTTAAGTATCTATGAATTATAATAAGATGAAGTCATGGCATAAATACTCAGTAGGGAAGATCTTGTTTTAATAATTTATTAAGATAAAATGAATACCAGGCCTAAGGTACTAGCAGTGTTTTGAATGTTAACTAGATGTGCCATATCTGACATTTTCAGTTAAATTTCTGTCCGTCACGTGGAAAAGTGTTCCATGCCAAAGGGTAATTTTCATTAAAGATTTCGAAATCACAACCGGCTGCATTACACTAACATATACTCAAAGTCAACAGTTGTAGATAACTCTAGATACTTGAAATGAAATCTTTTATGAAAATGACACTAATAGGTAGTACTTATCCACTATATGATTAAAACTTCTAGATACAATATAACTAATGAACATTTAAAACAGCTTGGGTAACGTCACACTGAGTATTGAGTGCTTTTGGCTTTAATATGATTGTATTGGTGAAATGATCACTTGATGACCAACTATCTTACATCGGTTTAACTTATTTAGGTGACATTCGGTAATCTGACCCGTTTCATAATACTAATTCAACTAATCATAAATATAAAAGTGATTATAAGGTGTATTGCAAAGACGTTGTAAGCTACAGGAGTAAGTTACTAGTAAACAAATCAAATACGTTTTGACATAAGTGAGAATTGAATAAGTTTCTTTATGAAATTAATAAGCCTGTCGAATGCAATCTTCCTGACATTACACTCTTAAATTTATTTTATTGTTTTAGCACATGTAAAAATATTTTTTAATCAGTCTGACCGATATCCGAATAATCACCTTAATCAATTAGTGAAACATTATGAAATGATTTTAACGAAATAATTAGTTATAATTGAACAGATGTTTTGTCCTAATTTGTTGCTCTTTAGCTGCACCAACCCACGGTTTAGCCAATGATTGAAGTCAGGATGTTTAGGCCTCTCAGCTATGACTAAACTTTTAAACTGATTTGTTTAGATTCAATCACTCACATTATTCGGCTCTCAACATGGCGTGATCATCATCCAGTACCATTATTGGCTAACTGCCTTATTTCCAATATGGTTGAACTTGATTGGTAACGCATTCGAACTAGAACACTAGGAAATGCCTCCCAAAATTAGTAACTAGTTGGCATATATTTATTATTATTCATGGTTGTGGAACCTGATGACTCCGAATTATACACCATGGGTTGACTGTAGAACACCAATCAAAACCAAGAAGTGATTGATAGCTGTCCTAGGTTCGACCTCCGGTGAGAAGATAGGGTAGATGCATACTACTGAGAAGCCTCATACTATCAATAGCCATCTAATGCTTCTTGAATTTTAATGGTGTTCTAACTATGGTCAACCCCTTATGTGTACCTCAAGTTACCAATATCAAGTTTTTGATTAACAAATTATCTTTAGTTCACGTTTTTACATCGCTGATTCGTGCCGATTTCCTTCCATTATAAAGTATAGATGCATTCCGTACGTGCTTAGCTAACGTTTTCTCTTATTTATATTCTAACACATACATATACTTTGCAATCTCTCGGCAGTCTCAGACCTCTTAGGTAAACCCTAATCTAGTAATAACTGGGCATTATGCTACCTATTTCATCGCCTTTAACGCATACTGAAACATCCTACACTAATAACACTTTCAATTTTATTGTCATTTCTTTTTAATTGGGTAATTTTGTAGAGATTTCTTCAAATCATTTTGAAAGTAAATTGATGTCGGTTGGGATGACTTAACTGTATCCCATACACAGAAGAAAATGCAGATAAAGACGGACAGGGTAGCAGCATCCTCTGAAGCAGTAGGTCTCAACATACGCAAATGAAAAAACAAGAGCCTTCTATACAAAACAACGAACACTAACGCAGTCACATTTGATGGAGAAATTCTGAAAGATGTAGAAACCTTTACATAATTGGTCAACATCGACAAACAAGGAGAGTCTAATGCAGATGTGAAGGCGCGGATCGGAAAGGAAGGGGCAGCGTTTCTAAAACTGGAAAACATCCGAAACTCAAACCAACTGTTAGTCAACATTAAAGTCAAAATTTCTAATACAGATGTGAAGACAGTTCTGCTGTATGGAGCTGAAACTTGGAAAACTACGAAAATTATCATCTGAAAGATACAAGTATTTATAAACAACTGTCTGCGTAAGAGACTTCGGATCCGTTGGCCAGATATTATTAACAACAACCTTTTGTGACAGACAACAAATCAACCACAATCTAGATGAGTAAGAAATGAGAAGACGCTAAAGGTGGATAGGACACATATTGAGAAAATCACCGAACTGTATCACGAGACAAATATTAACATGGAATCTCGAAGGACAAAGGAAAAGAGGAAGACCCAAGAACAGGAATTGGAGACAAACATGAAGAGAATGAGGAGCACTCGGGAAAAGCTGGTAAAGAAAGCCCAGGACAGAGTTGGTTGGAGAATGCTGGTCGGCAGCCTATGCACCAAATGGAGTAACAGGTATTGACTGATTTTGAAAGTAATCATAATACAAAGAACTGATATTAGTTGATAAGACCCGAAGTATAATTCAATAATTTCTCAGTACTATTTAGTTTTCCTTTTTTTGTCGTTTCAGTAGTTCATCAACGAATTTTGATTTCAATCGTCGAATACTTTCAACACGAAATTTGTGTTTCTTTTTGATTATTTTCTACATACTACTTTTTTAATAAAATGCTATAAACATTAAATGTACAATTTAAATTATCAGTGAATTCCTGTCATACTAATAAACATACCAAGTAATTTATATGATGTTCTTATCCCATCGTTTATATTGATATTGCTTGCTAATATTGCTGAATCATATTCTGATGCATGCTCATTTGATACATTGACAATTATATCATTAGAAGAATCTTCAACACTGAATGTTGCTTTTGTTAAGAATTCTTCATAAGATTGACCTAAATTGTAAGAATTTAGCAAATATGAAGTCCAGAAAATGTGGTTCACAAAAAATCTGTTCATTCGTAAAATACTTTACTACAATTACAAGAAAATAATCTGATTAGTTTTCGTTTTGTGGATTCTTTCTAGTTGTTAGCAACACTTACGACGGCTTAATATGTTGATATAAAAAAGACTAAAATTTAACTTACACATTTAAGAAGAGATAGTCACTAATTTTTATTTTGGCTTGATGGTTATAGTTTCAAGAAGTAGTTGTATACTTGTTTCTTTAATTTTGCTTCCATGCTCTTTTCAGTTTACTTTTAAAAAATATTTAAGTAATTAACTTATGTATGGATTTTTATATTTCTTCGACAATTATTTTCTTTTTATTAATCTATATGTTGAGTGATTAAAAGTAGTCGACAGAATACTCTGTTTAACCTACTTTCCTTTTACTTTGAATTGGTCGCTAATCCATATTTTCATTCTTGAGAAAATTGATAATCCCTGTATTATCCAAACTTCTCATCACATACCTTCACAATTAGACACTTTGCGATTGTATTATTTTGGGTTACGGTTAACCTCCTAGTAACCAATATTATTTATATCTAGTCTATTCAATAATCTCCTATAGTCTGTTACGTACGGTTCACTTCGAAATACACAAATGTTTCTTCTCCTCCACTATACTAAGTGGAAAGACAGAAAGTAAACAGTAGGCTTTCGTTTGATAGAGAGAGCTAAAAAGAGATTTGACTGTGTTCTTGATTAGGATGAATGATTTACCTGTATCAATTACCATATTTCCTCAACAGCTTGCTATCTAAGAGATGAATATGTGAATACGTCTTTTGCATAATCTCACTCATCCGCCCAATCATAATCTCAGTAACGTCAATGAGTGCCAACTAGTATGTAACCTAAGTCGGGTAAACTTTTTTCGAGAATACATCTAACCAGCCCAACATCGAAAGACAGTACATATAACGTTGAGACATAGATTAATGAATACATAACAAATATAGCCAACAAGATTTTATCAGTGCAAAAAGAACTGAAAAAGTATGATATTAGTTGCTACTTAGTGATATGTCAGTGTATTCATTTTACAGAAAATACCACTGAAATGGTTTTTTAAACTAACCAATTAATTGTGTCTTTTATATTCATCACGGATCGATCTCAGTTGGTTACCATTAAAAGCCAAGGAACACTAAACTACTGTTTCACCTCAATATGGGATCCCTCGGCTGTGTACACCACCCTCAATTCAATCAGTAAGTCAAATTCAGTGTTATTCAACCGAGATCAATCTGTGTTAAGTACAAATAATATGCTAAATATCAATCTCTACAAAAGTACCTCACAATTTAACCAAATTATAACAAACTATCAAGTAGAATTTAATTATTATTTAAAATGAATTAAAACAAATTGATTATGTTTGAATGGAAGAGTAAGAAATTCATAACGAGTAATCCTAATAGTAATGTGAAATACTTCAATACATATTCCTAATGAAATTATTCGACTAGAGACAGTATTTAATTACAACGTCTATCATTAATGATAATAACAATAATAATAATAATGGCATAATTGCATGTGATCCTTATGATAATAGATAATATATGTTTAATATTGAGATAAATCAGGGTGAGTTATGTAACATTAACGTTTTTAACTTGCCATTGTGTTGATATACAGTTACATTGTATTTTCAACTACTGAATCACATGTTTGATTCCGAACTTTTTTCATAATAGGTCTATCAATCATTCAAGTAAAATATATTTATGTTATTTATAGTATAGATTGTTAATATGATTGTAAGCATCCTGGTTTAGATGTTTATCTCGATAGAAATCCATGTGATATAATCGCAAAACCAATGAGAGCAGATATCTGTTTACTTCTTTTTATTGATATGCATTATGGTTAAGTTGTGTTCGTTGAACCGACTTGATCTTTCTAGTCAACATTATCAGCATATCTTTTAGATGCTAGCATGCAAGTCATTCGTCAATCAGCAAACCTATTGAATTTATATTATAAGTGTGTAGCGGAGATTGTCCATTTAGACTTAAACAACTGCTGAAAATTAGGAAGCACTAAATTGCTGTTTAGACATGGTACGGGACTTCTCAGTAGTGAATGCCCACACTTCCACCGAGGCTAGGACCTGTATGCTCAGTGGCGAATCATTGTACCACTTAACCGGTATTTATTAGATAGGATATCTAAATTCATTTAATTAGCTGTATCTTGAGCTACCTTCCTCTATTATGATTAGTGATATTTTTTTACTCTTAACATGGTTGAACTCGATTAGTCATGTCTTCTCGCCATGGCCTGGAGGTCCAGGTCACGATATTCGTTAGGAACATGAATGCCCACTGTCTGGAGTTCCATACTTCAACAAGACAGTTACTCAATCCAGATCAATTAGTAATAGAAAAATTTAAAATGTATGTCGAAAGCTATCAAATATCGACCCATTAAAAACCTTTATTTAACAGTCGATAAGTCGCAAATCACTTCAGGGGAGCACGTAATCAAAACAGACATTGAAACAATTGTAACGAAATTTAAAAAAATAGTTAAACAAATCTTTGATCAACAAATAATCTAACATTCAGTTGTAGAAAAATTGGAACAATATGTCACTTCTGTCTGGAAACTTTTCCTGATGACCTTGTTGTCTAGATAGACATTGAAAAGTTCATGAGTATGTCATTCAGATCAAGAAAAATATAATTTTATTAAAATTGTCCCCCAAAGCTTTGAATTTCCATTATTTTACTGCTTTGCTCTTACTAATCTTTTCCTTTTAATCTGCTATGTTTTTAGTTTAACTAATTTCCATTTCATTTTATTTCAGTACGGTTACAGCTTAGATTAATGTAATGCTTATTTATTTGATCTCCACATTGTCCCATTTGTATTTTTGTCTTTCAATCATAATTGGAATAGGTTTATATGGTTGCGATTACTTTGTTAGATCATCATTAAATCAATCTATGGATGAGTTTGTCAAGTTATGGGCTTCAGTTGTGTTTGTAGATCATCCTTCAGTCATTAATGAAAAACTTACATAATTTCAGCTGATGTTTGCATTAATTTCAATATAATTGTTATCCCGGACAACAAAGAAGTGTAACAAACTTTCAGAACTGTGTTTTAAGAAAACTATTTCATTTATTCTAACTGTGTGTAATGTAAACATTTTCTTTCAATTATTGTTACGTTTCTCTCACTCTATCCTCTCGTTTAACATAATTACTGTTATCATATTGTCTCTTATTATGGACTATAGTCAATTAGTTGTGTACAGGTTGTTCCTATTCACTACCACTGTTTCCTTTGTTCTGTATTCATGTTAATTTCTTGATTGGTTTGCTGTGAGGTCTGATTTTATGTATATATAAAGGAATGCTTGAAATATAATAAGATTCTGTCTAGGCTGATCTATTGGCTCGTATTCTTCTTATTCTGGCTTGGGACTAAGCGGGCATAGGGCAGACGCACAATCACTGACCAAGCACACCTAATTTGGCATTCGGTCACCCACCCCCAAATTTCTCGCATCATAACAATAATTAACGTTTAAAGCTATCGAAATAGTCCTCCCCTTCCACCATATTTTGTGAACTGAGATTTCTGTAACCACATTTCATTTATTTACTAGTCAGAGTAGTAATAGGCTGTTTCCCCCCAATATCCTCACCAATTTCATATATAAAGATTTTCCTCTATAACCATAAAGCTAACAAAACTGATAAGACCTTATGTTTAAGACTTGAATATACCGTAGTACTCAATGACTGAAACTATTCATAAAGTTTTCAGTATTAACCACTAGTGTTTTATCTAGTATTTTTCGTCACACACACACAGTTGCGGATAACTGTAAACTTATATTTTAGTGTAGCTATAAATATTCATGTGTGAACATACTTTTATCAATAAATCAACCGATGCTATTACAACCAGTTAACTTATCATTTAGTCTACTTTGGAATTGTATTCTGTGAGTTGTGTATTTTGATTGTGAAATTGTCACCATCTTATAGGCCAAAATCATCAGTAAATACTCTTGAATGAAGTAAACTTTTAGAATTCCTCCAAAACTAACAGCTTATTTAGTTGACCTGGAATTCAATCGATTGTTGTTCACGGTTATGTTGCTGTTATATGAACATTTATTTTGATTTTCAACTTCTTTAACCTAATTTCATTTTATTCTCATGATGCCATCTAGTAAGTCGTTGAATGATTTTCACGATCAAGATAACTGGCTAAGAAAACACAATATTTAAAATTCTCCTCTTCGGTTAAACATTTTTTCCATAATTTAAACATCATTTGGTTTATATATGAGTTTGATATTCATCTAAGTTGAAAATAAATCAGTTGAAACATTAAAGGATCAATCAAGTTTGTTCACTGATCTGTCTTATTATGATTTAAAATATTATCAAAAAATAAAATCAACAATACACATTTGTTAATAACTACACAGATATTACCTAATTGATTTGTTTCTTTTACACTTGGGACTGTTACATTAACATATTCTTTTTTCACTTCTTCCTGCTCATCTTCCTGTTCAGTGTCACTTTTTATGATCATTTGTTCTGAATTATTCTCATCCAAATTCATATCATTATGATCATTATTCAATATACTATTTGAACTAAAGAATTTAGATTGTTGTTTGCAATAAGCATCAGATAAATGATTTGAATATGTCATATCATTCAGTAATAATGTTGGTGACACGATCTGTTGTATACTGTGGTTGGATGTTTCATCCACGACTACTTTATCAATTCGTTTTCTTTGTATTATTTCTTCTTCACCTTTCTCCTCTCTGTCTTCTTCCTTGTTTATTGTCATTCGATTACATAATTCTTTATGATTCATATTATCAACAGTAATAACGCAATCATTTTCATCATCGTTGTTATTAAATGATATGGATTTTAAGGTAATTTCTTGTGCATCTAATATTTCTTTTGTTCTTTTGATAACCTGTTGAAGCTGATAACGGAAATCAGAATGAATATCTTGTATTACAGACGTAAATATAAATTTAGACGTATAAAGTTTTGTAAAAATTTAGTTCATATGGATTTTAAGTAACAGTGAAATTCAGAATCACAAGATCCAAAGGAAAATGAAGAGTGGATGCATCTGTGCCATCGTGACTGACTATGAGTTATGTCATTGAACTGGAATGGTTTGTTGAGATTGGTATTATTTGACTGAATTCCTCACAGATTGATGCTGGCATAGTACCATTAAAAAGCACGGAGCACTGGATATTGACTTCCTCCAAGGGATGGAATATAGGGTGCGCACAGCTGAGTCCCGTACAAGAACGAAACAGCTGTTCGGTACTACCTGGTTTTCAATGGCACCATGCCAACGTCAGTGTGTGACGAATTCACTCAACTATGAGTTATATTATTTAACATCTCCAACCATTGGTTACGTTCATCGTACAGGCAATCTGCACCTAACAACATGGCTCAAATTAACAGCCAAAGATTAATATCATATTTCCGTTTGGAATTATCCGATTCTCTTTTCTAATATATGTAGTTTTACAACCTATTTATTTCCTTCTCATTATCTTTAGGGTTGTTCATCGTCCATATATAATTCATCAATAAAGACTGTATTTACCTCTTATTCTATCTTTATCACTAAAGGTATTTAGTAACTTTTTTTGAGTGCCTGAAGATTATATTTCAGTGCCGCACTAAAATTGTCTTTTTTCATTTAAAACGTTCTTTAAACACATTATTGCTGAAGAGTCCCATTCCAGGACGAAACAGCTATCTAGTGCTTCCAGGTGATCAATGGTTGTCTGATTCAGATCTATTCGTGATATCAGGATTGACAAATTAACTATCTCCACAGTCACTCAATTGTAGCCAAATATCAGCTCAGTAGTGACTATCTCCTTGAGGTAATTCCTGGAGTTCTAGTGTGAAAACATTACCGGTGGATCTCAATCGTGTCGGGTGTGAGACAGTCACCCACCGATGACAATGGATGCGGTCGCGCAAACGTATCACGAATTGACTGAATTAAAAATATCGACCGTCAGGAGCCGACTCAGTGGTCCATTGGTAAGGCGCTCACCGCGGAGCTAGAGGGTCCTGGGTTCAGTCCCCAATGGGGTCATGGACGAGCACTGCTGAAGAGTCCCATAGTAGGACGAGACAGCTGTCCAGTGTTTACAGGTTGTCAGTGGTTGTCAGATTCAGATCAGTTCGTGATATCAAGATTGATATTATTACTACTTGTTATTTTATGAGTAAGCTGATAATGGTAACTTATGTTTGATATAATATTAACTAATGATGCAAGAAAATCATAGGTACACTATGGAAGTAATAGATTATAAAATAAATTGAATACTTGATTAGATAAAATTATGATAAAAGAGATTTATGATATCAGTTGAACATTTTTCATAATCTGAAGTTACCAACTAGTACATATTACTAATAGCAGATAAGATAATATAATGTGTTTTCATCTTCTTTTGTACATTATGTATAATTTATTTATTTAAACATACAACAACCATAATAAAACTGGATTGTTATTGAAATTCTCCAACAGTGTCATATCTAACAATGTCAGGCCATTTTTTACATTCATGTACAGCATACATCAATATGATTTTCATTAAACTGTAACTTTTACTATTTTAGCAATTTTTTTCACCCTGTATATTGAACTACTCTATGATGAATATGTTTATGAGAGATAATAACAACGAACTTTAACCATGTGGAATAACATTAAATTTCAGCATTAATGATTATCTAAATGAAGTTCGAACTAACAATGTCATATTTAAAACTTCGTGATCTACGAAATCATGCTAATTATTCATTTATTTAACAGGTAGTAGTATTTCAGGGCATTCAATCTCAAACTTATCATCTGACATAATCTATAAATTACATTTAAATAAACCAAGAAGCCTACAAAAAAAATCTACAATGCAAAAACTCTAGCGATCTACAATTTAAAGCTTGAATTGTTCATACAAAGAAAAACATGTGAGATCGTTTTGTTTGCCATGGTCATAGTTGTGAATTCATATTATTTAACTTATTTATTTGTTCGCACTTCTCTATATCTTCATATTGCATTTCTACCTTCATTTACGTTTACCATAATAATAATTATTAGTATTACTGTTATCTTATTGTTATAACGAAGACTATTTTCATTCGAATTTTTCTCGATTTTCACTAACAAATCGTCAACTTAATCTAATGATTATCACAATTACTACATCTCCAGTATATTGATTACATAATTTTCATGTTTCATAAACCCTCTTCTTTTAATTACTATTTGATTATTTAAAATATTGGGTAGTTTCACATGATGACTATTAAAAATTGTTAAAGTTACTGATTAGCCTATAATTTACCATACATTTGTACAATTGTACAGCTTAATAATGAATTTGTTAAAAAGAGATCCCTTCGTTGAATAAATTTATTGTATAATATTTTTCATTATATGATTATATGTCTTTTAGCTGAAAATTTAAAATGCCACCTGTTATCCTCTGAACTCAAACACACAAAACCTTCAGAGTCTTAAATCAAATGACAGAAGAGGAGACAGTGTATGATTCCAATCGGTGTCGAATGAATACAATAATTTGAATGTATTCATAGTTTTGAGTAAACTAGAAATTATTATTTGATCCGATAGCAAAACGTTGAGTTAATGATCAGCTTGAGGATGCTAAGTCAAAGCTCTTAGAAAATCTACTAAACAGTGATTAGATGAAGTGTCTTCAGCTCTTTCCAGACTTTTTCCTGAACGACCTAGGACTACCTACTTCGATTGATTTGTGACTGAGTAATTATCTGTTTAATGTTTTTCTAGCCCTTTCAATGTTTGCCGAACTCTATCGTTCAGAGTACAATATAGTCACTAGATTGATTGACTCGACATTGTGTGTACTATGTTTTTATGTAAGGTGATAGAAGTTTTTATTTAACTATGAACACCATCGTCCTAATTGACCATTATATTTGAAAGAACTAACATCGAAACACTGCATTTAGTAGTAAGCGACTTACACCAGTGACTTCATTAAAATTTACTCGATCAAAGTTAGTTACCATTACCACATTTTCTGATTATGTAATGTAATCTCAATTTTGAAATTTATTATGAAATTAAAAAAATTCTTGGTGATTTCTTTCAAAATGCTTTCTTTTCAACTTAAGAGGTGTAAAAAATCAAACAAATTGAATTAAACACCATAGAATTTTTCCTAATGTACTGAAATCTTACGCAGTCATATGGAATAATAAGAACAATGTGTTTTGATAATTTCCCTTCAAAAAACTGAGTACCAGCGTCAAAAGTAAGCTATCGTAGTTTATTTGAAACTGATTGTCTCCAAACTTATTATACTGAAATCCTTAAATACAAAAATGGTGATAGTTTAAACAGATTCTAATGATATTTGGGAGTCTTATCAACTCTAATGTTTCAGAACTAGTTCATGTCATCAACTAGATAGATCATAGAGAGTGTGTTGATGGGTTATGAAAATAGAAGATGATACACGTAGGCTACACATCATTGATTGTAAATATCTTCGAAAATTTTCCCATATGTAGAAAAGATAGTATATAAGTCAACGATGTTTTAATCTTTGCTTACTGAAATAGCTGGAATATACATTGTTGTTAGCACGAAACGAGTCTGATTAAAGCATGCTCAAAACATGCTCATGAAGCTTTATTGTGATCGGTTCATTCTTAGCCAACCGGAGCCAACGAATAATTGGGAAGTCTCTGGAATACTCTATACCGATGTTTATGTAAACTCTTGTGTAATTATTTCTTTGATTTGCCATTCGCCTTCTGCTCTTATTTTTCTCAAAACATCTTGTTATCTGCTCTGCTCTTGTTTCGATCAAGTAGCTGTTATTGTCGAACCGTAGAATACTAAGCGGGATTAATATATAATGTTACAGGGACTAATACAAATAACACAACTTGAAAATTATGTATAGTGAACCATCACACATCACGACATTCAATATTGGCCAAAGTAGGCGTAGGTTGAAAGAGTGCTATAAGCAAACAAACCAAATCGTTGTATTAATCCATGAAGTCGTTAGCCGTTAGTTTAGTGATGTTGATGAAAGATCGACAACCTCAGTCGGTAAATAGATAGGTAGGATAAAAATGTCTTAGAGTCGGTTAGAACCGTTCAAATACATCCATCCGTTATATTTTTCAAAACTTTTGTTCCGGTGTCTCCTGATACATACCTTACTATTCCATCTTCTTTAAATGCATTCTATGTTTTGCCGTTCTTATTATCATAAATAATACATTACTTCGACTTCTTTGGTGATCACCTTATGAATTTCATCTCGTGACATGTTTCGGTAAGTTGAACTAACTCGTGTTTTTTCAGCCTCCGTTTAAATTATGCCTGACTGACTCTATTTGTTGCAATATAAAATATGTCCATATTTAAAAAAAGGTTATTTGTATTTAAAATAAGTCATACCTTAGAGTTTGAATCCCTTACGTTCTCCGCTCTATTTGTCCAAACTTTATCGCGGTGTCTATCAGCAAATATAAATTTTTGATGTATCGGTTTTTCTTGTATATTGAATTTCGATTCCAGTATATTTTTCGATGATCTATCAACATGAGGAATGTTCTTGTTATTTAAACTCAATAATGAAGGTGCTACTTCCAATGAAAAGACCTGAACAAACAGTAATTAATGAAACATAAAACTAACTTCCTGATTATTGGATGAAGAATTGTGCCTTTTGTTCACTCGATACGTAGATATATCATTTGCATTTTGCTTCATTTCTTCAAACTGATATTTCAGAGTTTCATGTCTTTTTTCCACCTTTCTTATATTTTTCTTTAGTCTTTCTAAATTAATATTGTATTGAACCACATGGTTGGAGATCGAACCATTCCTATGAATATTCAATGTAGATATTTAAAGAATAAAACATTTATTTATCACTATTAACATTTGTTAGTTTAATTTTTTCATCATATTTCACATAAGACCACTAGATAATTTGGATTAGCAATGAACACTATGTGATAATTGAAAGTAAATGACAGGGAGGCATGAATCATTTTTTCACATAAATTGACACTCACCAGTAAAAAGGGAATGTTAACCAAAAAGAACTTATGATCTGTTACAGATTTGGAACTGTTTAGTGTTAAAACATAAATATGCACATGGAAACACAGTTTACATGTGTTTACCTTAAATAATATATTAAGAACTACATACTCATGAAGACCTTTAGGCAATGAGATAGAATGCGGCACAATTAATATAAAGTGTTACTTTCATCTACTTTAAAATATGCCGACATGCATGTAGTTTATTATTCAGAGTCAAAAGAACGTCAATATCTTGCTAGATAAACGTCAATACCAATCACAAATGTAGTCACGGATAGTGCCACTAAACTGTTTCAACTGTGGTTGGTACAGATCGGCTAGCAATAAGAACTATGTAACTACACCCATTCAAAAGCGGAACCATTCACTATGGAACTATTAATAGTGACGCTACTTCTGGTTAGAGTACTATGCTACACAGGTTGCGAATAGAGTCATAAATCACACTGAAACCACTTGTTTATCTTTTAATACAAACCTATTGGCCTTCTTCCAAATTTGAATACTGTAAGTGGATTATAACCGCGTAGTCTGTGTAGGCCTTCTATATTTTTCCAATGCGTTTGAGAATCGGTTATTTAATCGACCGTTAGAGACTAAAATTACTAGGTATCTATGCATGATTATACAATACACGTTTTGCTCAATGTTATTGGTTTACTATGTATTATAAACTGAATCTCTACAATGTTTTGTCCCTGGTCGACTACCCTATTATTGTTTATTAGTGATCTGTGAAAGTAATTTCAATTCAAAGTCTTGTCTACGCGTGTATATTCTGGAGATCTTGATAAAAATACAAGGTACCATATATATCTTTGCTTTACAGAAGGATTTAAAAAAATTAATGGTTGGGTTATCATAAACGTGCTTCTCATGGACACCGGTGAGCTGAAAGTGACAATGATGAACAGTAGTATATTTACCCTACACCCTTGTGATGATTTTAGCAGCCTACTTTTGTAGAATAAATAGAACTAAGTATTACTTTATATAACTCACTAACATTTACTGACATTCTTCAATCAATACAGTTTATTTTCAAAATATTAGGTAATATAAGGCGTGATTTATTCGTAAGGATATAGTTCTAATAAAACCAGTCTGAAAAACTTCAACCAAAAGAGGGGTCAGATTGATTAATAAACTTCTTTTCTGTTCTCTTAAAAGCATTGGAATGGTGATCTGTACAAGCAAAGAAAAATTATGAAAGATATGATCATGAGGTTCTATCGCTCGTTACTCTATACATTCTAACAAATCACTAGTATATTTCAGTACTTAAGTGTATCTAACAAAAGAAAAATATATGGAAGAGCTCACAAAAATAAGTGGCTAATATAGAAAGAGGAATTCACTCCTGAATTAGAAGATAATACAACCTTTTAATGATTCCTCAATAATGAGTCATGAAATTCACTTTTTTCGGCTACAGTACTGAGAACTTCGCAATACAACACTCCATGGCTATTCCTTTTAATGTTTTGTTATTTTAGGTCCCTGTGAAATCAGAACTATAAACTTACTTCGAAAGTGCTGACACGTTCTAAGGGACTAAACATTCTGTATATCTGCCTGGTAAAGGTTGATGATAAACAATTATATAAAAATATCAGTCCTCCCACGTTTGAAACTATGTCTTGAATTCAAGTGAAAAAGACATCAAATCTAACCCTAGAGCCTTTTATCTAATGCACTAACAATTTAGCAATATTATTTCCTTATATTCACTTACCCATAAGAACCAATATGTTGAATTATAGCATATTCCTTCATCAGTCCCATACGCTTTTCCCTGCTAAAAGTAAAGTTTCTTGATATACGGCATGGCGAAAGAATGTATATTTACCAATCGTGGATTTTTGTCATTAAGTATGAGACTTCATCATAGTAATTAGATCGAGTCATTTAATTGTACAGCTGGAAATGATCTCTTGAGGAATACAGGAAACATTATAAAGACAATTTAGAATTAACGGAATAACACAGTGATTATGCAACTAAAAGCAATATAGAACTTGAAACAAACGTGCTCGAATACAAGCTAGCAAGTCTCACGACATCATTGAGACAGGAAATAATCAAAATGAGAAGAATGGAGAAGTTGCAGGTTTTAAGTGTATTTTAACGATAAGATATTTGCTTCGAGATGAAGTGAGACGAGTGAACAAAAAGTGTGGAATTATAATTAACTTACGATTTCAAGAAATATTAAAAAAGACAACAAAGTTCGATATACCACACAGTTTGAATAATGTTAATTTAAGACAATAAGTAAATCGATTTCCGCATTAATGATTGACTAATTAAACGCATCAGTGAAAAACATATCTTTGCAAAGCTGGACATAAAATGAAGTTTGCTGAAATAACCAAAGCCATGCTAATAAGCTAAGGTTAATATTTCTTTGACAAACGCTATAAAAAATAGGTTTTGTGATCAAGGCAATTAATTTGGATTAATCAACAATTGTTCAGGTGATGAGTGGAATTAGAAAACTTAGTTAAATATGTGCACTTAATGTCTAAGATATGAGTTACTGCTGTTGACGCGTATCATGCCACAACGATTAGACAGTGACCAATTTCAAAGATTCCTGCATCCCGTTTAATTATGACTTTCCTACTTTAAAAGTTACATTCCCTTATGATTAGCGAGATATATCTCACCAACTATAATAAAATAATTTTTATTTTAAAAGTTCAACAAGAAATAATCATATTTTAAGAAGGTGTTCATGATAAAATTGACCTCCTACTCACTTATATTAAAGGAATAGCGGTAATTCCAAGGCTAATCAGTGTTAATCATATGTGCAAGGGTAGTTACCGTTTACTAAACATCAGTTATTATTGCTCAGCATGCATAATAAAAGCCTATGTGCTCCGAAAATCCTATATCTGTATGACGATCGTCATGTAGAGCTATTGTAAACCGACTGATTTGTTTGCATTTGCGTCTTTAGTGTTTTGGTACTTCAAATTAGTTTTATAAAGAAATAATAAGTGGTTGGACCGATTGTGCAGTGAACTAAAGGAGTGCGAGATAATGGTTTATAAAGCGCTAATTATTTCAAACATTCTGGCGATGACAACAAAACCAAAAAGTATTCAAGGTCATCATTATGGTATTTACATATAGTGTACAATATATTACAAATATCTGAAAAGTGTAAAATAAAAAAAGAAAGTCTTTAACCTGATAATCAAAATACTGCCATGAACTTGCCATGTTTTCGTTTCATTGCCTCCTAAATACATTGTGCAGACACGATTTTATACGTAACCAACACAATCAAATCTGGGGAGTAATCCAATGCTAACTTTGGAAAATTTTAAATGACAATGTAAAGAAACGTCGCCTTTTATTCAGGTTTCAGAAATTTTGGTGATATGTCTGCTTCTTATTCTATGTAATGTGGCTGTCAGCTATCAATGATTACATTTCCGAAACAGCAAAATAAATTACAGATACTCATCTATTAATGGCAACTACGCGTAGCTGTATGTGCACTTTTTTGTCCTGTAACCTATTTGATTAGCAATACAGCCGCTCTGTGGTTGCACTCTTACTCAAAGCTTGCACTATGGATGTGAGATGAGTGACACAACTGCTTTCTGTTATTTTTTTACACTCATTATTACATGAACCTATTTACACAGAATAAGGAAATATCATAAAATGTAGTGTAAGAATTAAAAGGCACATATCGTCTGATAATCTTTCGAGCACACTTTCTTGTTATCATTCAACAGCTTTTCAGAGGAGGGAAGAATGCACCTACAGATTTTATATGAATTAAAGTCGTATTCGCCTATGTAGGCTGCTCAGTTAGTCAGTTTGAAAGACGATTCCTCTGGCTGATGTGATAGCCTACTTTACAGTACACACAGGTCCAACTAGTCAAAAATACGATCACCTGCTGCTTAAGGTAGAAATTTTACCTTGTCTTGTGGGTTCAACAGACATCGTTGCCTAATTTTATTACTATCATGCTGATACAACTGCACAACCTCGTAAAAAATTCGAACTTATAAATGACAGTTGAATTATGGAGTTATAAGAGTTATGATTAGCGGTGAAATAATATTAAGAGATGCAGGGTACATTGTGGTTTGGAAATTTATACCGCATCTACCTACGAGTTTCCGGAATGCGTTAAGGAAGTGTAACAATGTGAAGCAACATCACCTGGAAAGTTTCATTTCGCAGTCAACTACCGGTTTATAGACATTAATTTAAACTGAAGTAGGTTCAAAATTCTAAGAAATAAGTTATTACACGTAAGAATTTTAGGCATGCATCCTGCTCAAAGGATAACACAGAGTATGGGATAAACTAGTTCACGTTGACTGTATTTCAGAAAGTTGAGCAATTAAATCTAAGTCACATGATAATGGTGAGGAACATTCAAAAAACCACCAGTTCAGGGATTGGGAATCTTTATGTGCTATGTGGTTAATTAGTATAATGGTTGTGTAGTAGTAGTGTGCATATATTTTCAAACGGAATATTTAAGGGTTCTTCTACATCCTGAACACATTTTCCTTAGGCATGTTGCTAAAATTGATTTCAAATTTCGTCTAGGCAATGTTACCAGATTTTGCGATTGTAGTTACAGACAAGGAAGTGCTTGCGGTTTCAACGAAGTGATTTGCTTGTACACAATTGTATGCATTCATCAGAGGTAAAAGAAAAGATTTCAAGAATAATCAGTTTGCAAGATGTTTTAAAGTTCATGAAGTGTGACGTTCTTTGTATATTATTACATATGACTATAACTTACTAAAGATTTAGCCAAGTCATTTCGCAGTCCATTACGTTATGAGACAGATAAGATAACATCAATCCCAAATGATAAGTAAACGAAGTAATTTTTTCACTAGCCGTTATTGTTCATTTAGATCTTCATTTATGCTTCCATAGACAAGGATGTGTTAGAGATGCAAACTACTCGTTCTGGAGTGTTACAAACTTGGGAACGTATGGCTTTGCATATTCTGTTGTCTAAATACTGTCAAATGCCCTTTCCTTTATAAACATGGCTAGGTAACATAGCAAATAAAAACGTTAATTGCAGTTATAAATTTGAACATTGTTTTCCGTTGGTACTCAAATCAACAATTACGTGAGTAGCATAACCTCTTTCTGAGTAACTAGTAGCAATGCCAAAAGTTGATGTTTGACTTAAAAAGGGAAGATACTAAACCCTTTTAAGTTGAACTTAAAAGGATTATGTCACAACCTATTAAAGAGTGAAATGTCACTCTCGGGATGCATAGTTATCTCTGAGAATGAGAAGGAAGAACTGGAATGCGAAGGTACTAGGTATCCTTCCCTGGAAAGACTTGATGTTGTATCAAAATAAGTGAATGAGGAAGGGAAGTAAAAACATGAAAAGTTCCTGTAGCAAGTTTAAAGGCTATCGGGATTGTCTAGAGAGGAGTAAATTTCAACAAGCGAAGCTCTGAGAATCATAACCAAAGCGTGGTCCTAGTATAATCACAGTTAAAATTTCACCGAAAAATTTATATCTTTTCAATACAGTGTAATCGGTTTAGGGGAGTTAATATAAGGTACGTCAACAGATGATTAAGAACATGATAATGAAAATAGCTATGGCACCATATTATCATATAACATAAACACGTACTTAGCAAAACTCATATTCGTGAATTTTTCTATACGCAAAGCAGTCTCGAATAAGTAAAAGGCAACACACAAATGTAATACCGCGCCGAACATACATGGTTAATACATAGTTAACATATGCTCGACTGCCCGTGTGTGTTTCCGTTGTTTTCTAACCCTTGCATTGACAAGTTAGCTCTTAGCATACTTGGTAGCTTATACTGGTCAAAAATTAAGCACACTGGGACTACGATAATCATTATATATGTATGCTCCATGAACTAATACAAGGTCACATAAAACAACAAGACTATAACCTATGTTCTTATCTATCACAAGAAGAACAGAATGATATGAAGGACTTCTTGTACTGAATTTTAGGGGATGACTCGGACATTATATTCGAATAGAACGTAGGTAAATCGAAATCCTTAATAGCATATTTTAGAGAGATCTACTTAAAGCATCAGCATCGACACTACTTAGTCATGATATTATGGTCTATGACTTTTGAAACAGTTTTTAATATGCTTATGAGTCACGAACTAGATAAATCACCACCTACTGACAGTCTAAATTCTCGACTATTGTTAATGCTTGCGGATACTTTCTCGCAACCTTTTAAGCAGTTGTCCAACATGTCTGTTAGCCATGCTCACCAGCCGGTAGTTTCGAAAGATCTTTTAATGTTCGATGGTTGCAGCCTTTTTACACGTGATTTTTAGATCTTAATATTTGTGACAATTAGTTAGTCGCCTTATCCATTGAGCTCTAAAATAGTATATCTTATTAAATATATATATATGTTTTATTATTCAGATTTAACTGTCGTAGAGATTCAGAACTATTTATTACGTCATGTACATAAGTTAAATAATTAATACCCTATAAAAATATAAAACTTGCCTAAAATTAAGCCCCCTCAAAACGTTGCATAAAGAGTCGTGAGGTACCCACACTTAGTGATCGCACTACAACGGCCAACAAAAAAAAATGTATTCCCTACTAAAATGAAAGAAACTTATTACATATCTTAAGATACAAACCCATCACCACTTGACACCTTCTTAAGTGGTGAATTAACAGCAACCGATGTTGTTGTTCTCAATGTATCTCCAGAGAGAACATCATGTAACGGCGAACACCTTTCTATAGATACTACTAAATATATGTATACTAATAATTTCACTCCGGGTTGTTCCTACGCACAGAAACTAATCTCGTATCGTTTAAACAACTCAAATATGAATACTCTTAGTCAAGCAAAGCTCAGTTCTCAGTGGGTTGTTCCAAAAGATGGCATAACTAAACCTGGATTTAAAACTCATCAATTTCAAGTAAGCCACCAACATATTCCGGTACTGGCCTAATAACCACATGCAAAGTAAATATCTCACTTCAAGTAGACGAAACTTTAAAGTTATGTTGACCTTCGTAAATAAATTCTCCCCTCTAGCTTACAGCGAACTAATGAGTACTCAAGAAAATAAAGAAAACGATAAGTGCCAGTCTACTCAACTTTTAGATATGAAAACGTGACATAAAGAATGAGAGACAGAGGAATGAAGGACACGTATACTTGCGTCCTATAAAATCTAACAATCAACACATCAAGAAGGGTCTGCTCACCCCTAATCCAGTACAACATCCTGCCTACTATAGTAAACGCACTTGGGAAAATAGGACAAAACACTTTCGGGCATTAACCCAACCACCAATTATAAGCTCTCCTAATGTACATACACATGAAACATGCTTGCACTACTTCCAAACCTTTTTTAATTGCACAAACATGAACAGTTCCAACTCTAACTATATAAATCCCAACTGTCATTGTTATCATAACAGAATAGACGAAAATCTTTTTTTTTTTCAAGATACTGAACATAGCAGTGTAGCAACTTAGGTCGACTAATTATGAGTTGGTTTCAAAAAATAAGTGTACGCTCAAGTATTCATATACTTCCTTATTCGTCATAGGGATTATATCACCTATTATCTTGTATTGAACGTTGAGAAGATTGTGTGTTTAAATGACTAGGATTCCGCTCTACTGTCTCCTGCCCACGATACTGAAATAAAGACATATTGCCTAATAAACTGGTTTCTTCTGTTAAATAGGACAGGACGTACCGAGGTGGTAAAGTAGTACCATTAGTAAAACAATTGATCGATTTGATTTCCAACTATACGGTATATGCAACCTCCTTAATCCCATACAATCTCAGCCAGTTAAAATTTCCACTCTATTTCCTGGGCTGACAAGTCCGAATACACTTAACTACTCTTTTAACGATTCCAATCGTAACCCTAACCATCAATATGAACTGTCTGAAAATCAACACCCACCTACAGTCCACTTAAACTACACCCCTGATATTAACTGTAACCAGTTTTACTTATATAGCCATGCATTACCCTTATGTTTAATAACTCCTAGGTCGATATGCAACAAATGACTGACTTAATCACGCTAGCGTCACTCTTCAAACCATCGCTTATTATGATTACTGAGGCATGAACTAACTCAAACATCTCTGATATCAATATATTTCTTGATAATTACAACTTACACCGTAGTGATAGATTACATGGACGTAGTGTAGGCTGTGAAATATATGTCCATTCGAAGCTGAACTTGCTCCTATGTGATATTCTAGGGATAAATGTAACACAAGATTCTGTGTTGGTTGTCCTGAAGCCTACGAGGTTTACATCGATTCTGTTCGGTTGCGTGTACTAGGCTCACAACGCCCCGTTAAGGAATATAGATGTCACTTTGGCAACCTCTCTATCCTTCACTGGCAAGCTTATTTGTGGAGATTTTAATCTGCCCGAAATCTCATGGTTTTCACCTAAACCACCAAAACGCTACTATTTGTTTATCGAATTTTCAGAACTCGATGGTTGGACTCAGTGCGTTCGTTACCCCACTAAACTCCAAAATGTCCTAGACTTAGTTTTCACAAATGGCCTCTCCCTATACGATGTGTATACTGGGTAAGTATTCCTTGGTGTCGACCATAAAATTGTTATATGCAGCTTTGATATAAAAATTACAGCAAATAAGCATCAAACAACTTTACTCAGTCAGCACTTTTACAATGTTGACTGAATGGACTTCTAAAATTATATAGGTAGTCTCAATTGGGAAATCTAATTTACTGAAAATAACGTTAACAAGTCGACTGATATTCTGTACAATAATATAAATGATGTCTTAGATAAGATTACACCATTAAGACATCTAAAGTCTTACATCACAAACTTATCTATAAGCTAAAGTCGTTTGTAATTAAAGACCCAGTACACTCTTGGCTCAACTTATTTATCAAAGGAAGGAAACAAGTATTTAAATACAATGATTATCTCTCGTCATCCAAACGCATTACAAGTGGAGTTGTCCAGGGCAGTGTACTAGGTTCTCTTCCTTTCTCATGTATATAAATGATACATGTAAAATCATACATTTAGCAGACCACACCTGTATGCGGATGACCTAAAAATAGTGTACAGCATTAAGCCTAATACATCTGATTAAGGTGCATCCGACATCCAATAAGACCTAGATAACCTATCGATCTGGAGCCAGAAATTGTAACTACTATTCAGTCACATCAAGTGTGGAAATTATGCAGTCAAGAAAATATGATGTACGGCAAGAAATTTATTTGAACGAATAAATAAATCCTAAACATAGAGCTCCATATGTGACTTGGGTACATGGTACTGCAAGAGCCTTAAGTTTACTGAGCATGTATCATCAATTATATCCAAGTCAAGTCAACGAATGGGCTTTATTCTTCAAAATGCAATATACAGGAAATGTGTACGTCCTACTGTACTTCTACTACTCGCTTTTCTTCTTCAGTATGAATTACATAAATACCATACGAATTAAAAATCTTCAGAGAACTTACATTTGACGATTACTGGAGTATAATTGTAACATAACTTATACAGAAAGATGTAGGTTGCTCTCTCTAGAACGCCTATGGAGATTCTGGCTAAAAATCAACCTTAATTTTTTCATAAAATAATTCACGGTCTCACTTTCTCAACCTTATCTCGCTTCTGGAAGTCCACGCCTAAATATAACCTGAGAAATCTGGGTCGAACACTGTATACCAAATAATGCAAACACCAATCGTAAAATCACTTTTTTATAACACTACAGTTTGCTATGAAACAATTTATTAAAATTTAGATTCATGATGAACTTATTCCTTGATACCAATAAGACCCAGTAACGTTTTCCTAAACTGTCTAAGAATTCAGACATGATAAGTCACGGACCACCTTACATGTAGCGTACGAGTTCATAGCTCATATCACAAGCTTGTATGTTATTAACAACTTACGCTGCTTTCCTTGACTTCATACTACGCAAAACGTATAATATAAACATCCATTATAATGTAATTATCCGATATAGCGACTTGAACCTATCCTGCAATTTTTCTGTATCACAAGATCGTTCCAATGTCTAGTTCGTAATAGACTCTAGATAAACTACCAAGTTAAAACAACATTTACTATTCCATTATCTCTACATATCACAGTATAAACAGTATGTGTGACAATTACACTATTATTGTCATATGTTTTGTTGATCTTCCCCGTAAAAATGGCTTACTCTTGATATCAGGAAATAAATTATTGTTATTAACCCTGTTTTGAGACCATCGAGCCAATTCGTATGAGTCAGATTGAAGATGAAGCTGGTCAGTATCACTGCATACTGTCTCCCATATCTTCACCTTATCAACAAATAAGTGTCAATGATTCCAGCTGACGTAGAGAAAACATAAGAGTGGGCTCCTGATAGTACCTTAGTGGGTTCCACTTAGTACTGGCTTCTATTCGCTGTGTGACCCGTTGACCCAAACTGTCTCCGTGTGCATCAGAAATTCCTTATCCAACTTTTATTTGGCCCTATTATCCCAAAGTTTGGTAGTTTCCGTACAAGGTTGACTTTAGACACTATCAAATGCCTTGTTGAAATCGAAAAATATTATATTCCTAGACAATCTCATCAGTAGCTTTTGCCCCTTGCTCCCTCGTAGTTAACAAGTTACTAAGACTGGTAAGGCACTTTCTAAATCCATGTTGCTTTAGAGTCAGCAAGTTTTGTGACTCTTCGTAAGTTAGTGGTTTATTACCGATTATTTTCTCTTCGATTTCAACTATTATGCTAGTCAAACTGATGGGCCTATATTGAGATGCCAGTTGTCTATTTTCACCCTAATAAATGAGGCAGATTATTGCGTATTTGCAGTCTCTTGGAAGTTGCTCTTGCGAAAGAGATATTCTTGTAAACTGTGAAATGATGTTCGCGACGGACGATAACAGTTTATGGTGCATCACATCAGTTTACAGTGACTTACCTTGTCTTACGTGCCTAAGCCAATCGGGAATCTTTTCTGTATTAATAAGGACTGCTTCCATTGTTACTGTTTCACTTGTGCTTATTGAATATGCATCGACGTTAGTATCCACAGAGAAAATCTCGTCAAAATATTCTGATAATTTTTTGGCCCTATGCTATCTTTTCTTCCTCGAGAGGATTATTATGTTCGTACATTGTTCGCAACTTCAAATTACAATTTTTGTCACTCTATGTTAAACTTATAGGTATTACCTACTACCATAAATGTTTTGTACGGCTAGGCAACGAGTTATCAGTTTAGGTGGTACATAATTATATCATGATGACTCAGTTAACTGAATAGTAACTTCATAAGTTTTCGGCAATTTCTACCTTAGTTCATTATTAAACGATATAATATGGTTTGAAGAATGCGTAATTAGTTTTCATATTTTCTTTCTTGAAAGGTGTGTCTAATGATCGGATAATATTCTGTTGAAGGTGAATATATGATGTAGTCTGAAATATTTCTAACTAGAATCAAAGATTTAATTATTTAACAGCCAAACTTACCTATGTTCGAAAACCTACCATCCACTTTCAAAAAAAAACTATGTTTAACTGTCATGCACCCTTGAATATTAAAACCGTTGCTAAAACATCTTCAACAGTAATTCAATTAATATTTTATTTCATTTTAAACAGTAGTGTAGAATGCTTGAATATTTTGAGTTTACATGTGTATATTTAATGCTGAAATATGTAAAATGAAGAATCATGATGATGATGATGATAATAATAATAATAATAAGAATAATAATAATAAAGGATGAAAAACAATGAGAAAAATGACAAAAAGAAAGTAGGGTTATATTCATACTAAAAGAAATAATACTATACATGCAATTATTATTATAAAATATTATAATAATGAAGATAAACATTATTATCATTGCACTATTCAAAGGTTAATTAGTTAGAAAGTAAAGTAACAAAATTATTTACGAAAAATCATCACCATTATAATGAATACAACTAACAGTCAACAATAGCACATACAAATGAAAGTGTTGAATAGTACTACTTATGAATTAATACAAGTATATTTACAACAACAACAACAAAAAAGATATACATTTCCTAGTACTTTGTTTGTTTTTGTTTTAAGATCAAAAGTGATTACAAAATTATGTAGAAAATATCCTACAAGTAACAGTATAATAGGATAGTAGTAAGTATATGAAAGAAGAATTCTTTATTTAACTGTTAACAACTACTCATTTATTAATTAATCCTATTTTGAATAAATGATACAATTCATTGATGACTAAAGATTCACATGCAAATACACATTAATGAATAACATGATTGACATGAGTGTATTATTATTATTTTTTTTTTAGATTGTACTCCCTGAAGATAAATATCTTCTTGTGTAATAAAGTAATCATCGATTAAGTTGATTTTGTAAAAGTAGTAAGAAACAATATCTTATTTGGCGCAGTTTTATAAAAGTCAAATGATTAACTTGTAAAGTTTAGTAAGGTTGTGCTCCATTAGTGTAATCAATAATACTAGATAGTCTATCTTTTTCTAATGGGCATTTATTAAATCCAGTAGAAACATGAACATTATTATTAACATCATTATTGGTTTCACTGAAAAAGCATTGTAATGTTGATGTAGGTGAAGGTGAACGACGTGAATTAGTGTTACATGCAACTAATTTAGTTAAAATATAATAACATAAATAAGCTAAGAATACAAAACCACTAATTAATAGAATAAAATAATTTTGACTAGTAGATGGAAGTATTCTATGTAAGAGATTACAAATGGATGACAAAATAGACGGCGTCTCTTCCTTTGATAGAGTTGAAGCATCACTGGACTGAATAGGATTTTCTACTGATTCGCATACGCAAAAATTCTTAAAATAGAAGGAAAAAAGGAAATTCCAAATTTAACAACAATTAATTCTAATGTTTTGTATATTTTAATGCACTAAGATTTTATAATATTCAACACGACGTATCAAAAAAACAACTGATTTATCACTGGCTAGTGACTAGTGTCTTGCTTGTCTAGACCTTTAATGCTAATTAAATCATACTAATTAAGTCGAATATGATAACTGCATAGTGTAAACCAAATTAACAAACGAAGTGGTTGGAAGTAGTCTCAATGAAGCTAAAATTTATAGTTTTAAAATGAATACTTCCAAGTACTTAACACAAAATAGGAAAATGAAATGAATACAGTAAAGCAAATAGACAGGACTCGAAGAACACGGAAACTACGATATTTTTTTCTTAAGAATCAAATGAATGTCATTTGACTCAGTAAAATAACTTTTGAGTTATGTCAATGAATTTTAAAGGAAAATAAAGTGAACAAATGAGCTTTAGTGACTCATAAAAGAGCTTTCAAAAAGTATAATAGTTTTTCACTCATTCAGAAGATACTATGAAAATGTTTTAATAGAAAATTTAATCACAAACAAATGAAATTAAAATGTGTACATTTTATAAATTTGCATCATTCCACATGATTCTTAATATTATTGAAAGTAGATTTTAGACCCTGGTTATTCGACCTCGATGTTAGTATGTACTAACCTTAACTAATTGTATTTCTGTAACAATAATATTACAAAATTTCGGTACACATTAGGAAGCATACAATTAATAACTAACATTGGATATTTGATTTATGCATTATAACATTGTAACCACAGTCTTTAAACCCATAGGCTTGTTTCTATACATTAAAAACATTTGAATTATTTTCTGAAAGCAAAAGCATAATGTACTCAGACCAGGTTTGTATTTTTTATTGCTGATAGTAAGAACTGAAACCAACCAGACTCTTTGCCGTATGTACGTCCTGATTTGGTTGCTTCGATATAAAGCTACCTCACAAATTTTACTGAAGTAAGATAGCAGTTGACAGTACTGGTATCAACAACGTGGGCTAAGTTTCATTAAGTTTTTGTCATCTGGGATGTAAGTAAATCTAACTTATAAGTTTAAACAGAATGAAGCTCATGTCTTCTGCCTCAATGTCAGCCACAATCTTAATTTAATAAAAGATGCATCAAATTCTAGTGAACAAAATGTTTATCATAGTAGCATAAAATTACTCACCTCATTTGCATCTACTTCATTAACCTGATTCTCGACTTCACTTTGATCAGTACTAACAAGAGGAGTTTCTAGCTGACTTTCAATGCTATCCGTTGAGTATTCTTCACTGTTTATGTGAGTTGGATTATTTGAATGATTTGATTCAAACAATCGAATAAGTCTTTGAAGGCTAATCACCACAGCAACAAATGAAAATAAAGAAACACGTAAGAAACCATTGATAATCATTACATCACTTGTCTGAATAATACGTGAAGTTTAATGTATTAGAAAGAAAAAAATATTATCGATTCTACTTACAGCTCCCAACCTTATCACTTCTTTATTTGGTTGTTTTGTATGTAATACCTTATATCACTTACTAAAGTTTGACATCTTGTGTTATAGTCAGTCATTTCAAAACGTTTAGCATATTTTATCTCCTTATTATTATGTGTTGGTATTCGCAAATAGTTACATGCATTCTGGATGCTTTCAACCATTTTGTCATTATAATTTCATTTCCTTAGCATTCTTAATAGTATTTCATAACTCCCATATTTGGTGTTACACACTTCAACTCGTTGGCTACCATTTAGTTGTTAATTCATTTGCGTTATTGACTAAATGAATCATTTCTTATAAAAAATTTTAAAGGAATGAATCTTTCAGCCAACCATATCCTGAAGCATCGCGAACACCTTGGAAAACTTGAAATTTAAAATTCGTTAACCTTTTTGTTTACGAAGCTAAAAACTACATGCTGAATCTAACTAGATAACCACTGAAGAGCAGGGAATGTTATGTCCTAGTATGTGACTCCTCATCGGTATGCACACGTAATCTCATTAGGGACTGAACCCAATACCTTAAGGTCTCACACATAGTTTAACATTAACACCACTAAGTTGGTGTCTAATGGAGACAGTAAAACAATTATCTGCTAATAGCATTAGGAAATGATCTTACGATATCGTCATTAGACTGAAATTGCATTTGTCAACTTAGTGGTTTGAACGAGTTTCATACTTAGATGAAATAGCTAGCTGCTTTTATATGATTTGCGAATGGCTGTTCTGCTACAATCGGTCAGTGGTGCTAACCACAGCATTCCAAACAACAACCACATAAGTTGTTATACTAAACTAAGTGAGTAAAAGTAAGTCAAAAATAAGAAAGACCGAAACAACACATAAAGTAAATGAAGGAACAAATTACAATAATATAATATTCAGCGGTCTATTAGAATAAATTTACTTAGAAAATTAGGAAACTAAAAGTTAAGGTTTGCGTGTTACCGAGGAATTTCTAAATAAGGCTAGAACAACAGTGAATCTACTGAATTTCGTCGCATCCTCTTTATCTTCATGCAGATAATTAATTGTAGTTAGTGTAACATATAAATATTATTGTAAATTATTCAATATACACTGTTTATTAAGTGATATACGAGATGAAATAAAGGGTTTTCAATAGGGTATTCATAGGTGAAATTAAGAAATAAAATTGAATGAGTTAATTGTATTCACGAACAAATGTCAGATGAATAAAAGCAATGTTAATAAACCAAAAGAATTAAAATGCAGAATCATTTAAGACACATATTGTACCAATTGAGACAAGCATTACGTTGGACGAAGTAGGATACTCACTTTTTATCTAAATATGTACAAACTAATAGTGAAGTAACACAACTCCTGTCAATGCAAGCAGATAACTACTGAAAGTAGTCAGAATTCTGGATTGCGAAAATTCAAAGAATTCGAGAGGATCTACATGAGCAAAGATTTTAAGTCAGTCGAAAATTAATAGAAGCTAGTACTGATGATGTCAATCTAGGTCATAGAACACAACACAACTGAACGGACAGTAAAATCATTAAGCAACCTGAAGTAAAATACTAGTGAAGAAAATACTTACATTGATCGATTAATAGCCAACTGGCTTGAAAGACGATCTATCTCTTGAATTAGTCTACCATCTAAGGTAAATGTATTAGAAATTGTAGCTGCACTATTTTTCAATGGCATCTGACAATTTTCTTTATTCAATTCATTTTGCATTTCCTCCAATGCAAAATTCAAACTGTCCAGTTCTACAAAACATCTCTAGAAAATGAAAAGGGAGGTGTTTGACAAAAGTAATATACTTTGTCATTTAAAAATGACAATACAAATAATCATTACGAATTATACGCAACGTTCTCAGCGTTCTCTATATATGCTCATTCAGTAAGAGTTGCATATTAGAGTGAAATGTCTATTAAACATTTTATTTCAAGCTCTAGTATTCACTGTTTTGGCATTTTACATTCGGCATGTTGGGCTACACAACACGAACAAATTCACAGGGGTTAGTGAACTAATGATAACAATCGGTGGACAGCTCAATACACACAGCAAAAAAAAAGCGATGAATGACACTTGTTTTGTTTCTTATTCTTAATGATATTGATTTCTTCTCAACAGTGGAATAAGTGGTCTTATACACTTAGTTTCATTCAATAATTTGAGAAGAGTAAAAACAATTCGACCCAATCAGTTATCTAGGGGCAGCGATAAATTAATTAATAATTACTTCGTTCTGCTTTCATTAAATTAAATGGATACGTGAAGATAGGTGGACAGAGTTAGTCCTAGTGATCCAAGCTTCTTTCTACATTTCTAAGAATTCCATTACCCTCACAGTGATATGTGGATCGACAGATTAGGAAATATTTCTGTAGTGTCTACCTTCAAAACTTTCAATCACACTTATATAGTCAAGTAAATGTCAAAGAAAAGTGGCCATTTAATATGATAACTAGGTCGTTCACTACCGCAATTACCGTTAGAATTGCCTGTTAGCAGACTGATGAAAGCGATTTTGTTTAGCTACGGACTATGTATATTGGCAATCTAGCTGGAGAGACCTCTCAGACAGCACAACTTAGTCAAACGAAACCTTTGACAAGATACAAAGACTCCCGAATACACTAACCAGAAGGAATTCAATCACAAATCTCTATACGAATGTATTAGAAGACAGATCAATAAAAGGCTTCCAAAAAAACACTTGATATCATAACTTATACATGAAGAATGTAGACAACAAATGGGCCGAAATTAAACCATTTGAACTGAACATTACAAAACTGTCAACCATACAACAAAAATTAAAGGCATTATCAGTTACATCAGATTTTGCAAGTGATAAATATAAACGAAAAACAAACTAAAGGTAATTTTTAGTACCAACACAATAAATTCGCTGTAAAATTATATATGAAAAGCGTTTTGTGGTTAGCATTTGTCACAGATCAATCTCAGTTGAGTACCATTGAAAAAATTGCGGATAATCGAACAACTATTCCATCCTATTATGAAATTCCTCAGTGACAATACTCACACACAAATCGAACATCGGATATTCAGGTCTCACGGCGAATACTTAACCATCACTATCATTCACCAAGTTTCCAGTAGTACGAATCCCACTTCAATGATACTTGTGATAGAGCACAAAGATCATCCAATGTCATCAGTGATAACTGTTTCACTCACAGCCTGCATGAACTCCACTAGTCACGACTTATCACTAGAATTTCGTGAGTAGACTACATGAGGTAGATTACTAGTGAACTGATTATTCTAATCAAGTCGAAGTAGTTTTGTGGAGATTGGGTTGTAATTTGTTGTTTGTATTCGTTGCAGAATGATTTCTGGGAAGTCTCATACTGGGACGAAACAGCTGTCTAGTCTTCTTTGATTTTTAATGGCACCCAACCGATATCAGTATATGACGACTAAAAACAGCAACTTAGAACTAATTTTCAATAAATTATATAACCTAATCAAATTTTTAAGATAAAAGCATTTGGACTTTGCTACTAGTTTATGAAATATGTGAAACATATTTAACACATTGTGTGATTGTTTAGTTGATCTGTCGATCACACAATCTGATTAACAACATTTTAGAAGTAGAAAAATCACACGTAATCAATTCAATGAATAAACTGTCAGTGACTTGTAAAAAAATATATCAGCTGCTGTTATGAACATTGAGGTATTGGTGATGAGATATGAATATAATATATTTAGACAGCAAACGCATAAGTGTAGGGCACTGTTGATTCATTTCAAGCAGAGCGAAATCAAACGACAGTTACTAACTAATGCGCGGTATCTAGTATCATCCCATGGTGAAAACATTGAAATCTCTTTAAAAAACAAACTACCAACTTTATTATTCTAGTCTTTTCGTTGGACTGTTTCGTATATAAAATGAAGAGTTGCACCACGAACTAAAAATAGCCATAAGACCAGCTATCTTTAGAAACCCTTAAAAAATGCGTCCTTACAATAACATAGAGCTGTTAGCATAGGTATAAGATGTAAGACCAGAGGGAAGCAAACCAAGAAAACATCAGACCAAGAAGTTATTCACTGTTGACCTGAGCCACATTGGCAAAATTCTAACTGCCTAATTTGGATCAGTGAATAGATTGATAGTATCAAGGCTCAGAATCCGACACAGTAGCGTGAATACAATCACTTTTATGTTCTGGATTTTATATTCTATTATTCTTTAATGCACACCTTTCATTCCTTACTGTTGAAGTTTATTCTTGTGATAATCTTATTCATTTGATCTCATCGTGTTGACGCGCCATGGCTAATACGATTATCTATAAGACTATATGTTATCTATGACTGACTGACTAAAATAAAGAATCAGAATGCTCTGTTTCATATACAACATGAGTTAACACCGAAAAGTCTACTAATTTTCATTATCAGTCAAACCGTAATATGACCTAATCTTTATTCACAGTTATCGGTAGGTTATCAGCACACTCTGAAAAGTCTTCTACAAATGACTATCATCTCACCACCAGAACCTCGTGAAATCCACCTCTTTAAGGCTGGTCGCTGGTGAACATAGGTCTATCATAAGGATTTTTACTATGAGTATTAATACCTAATATCTGTAATGACGTTCGGTTAAAAACGACTATGTTGACCATATAGTATTAGATAACATGTAATACTGACCAATGTGACTTTTGATCAGTTCTTTAATGATGATCGGATTCTATTGCACAAGTTGAAACGTGACCACGGGTTTAGTTGATTTAAAATTGAATGCATTATGTTTTGATTTATGTTGTTGGAAGTGATCAGAACAAAACCATTCTAGACGTAGTTGACAACTGTTAGAAAGGCATGTTTGCCATTTAAAGAGACGTTACACTGGGCTGTTCGCATCAAATGGCGGAAAAGTGGTGATTGCCACAAAATATAAGTCAAAATGTCTCCTGTCGACCACCCCTTAACCGTTTTGTATCACAAAAATGTAATATTTGTTGATCCCAGCAAGAGGAAAATGATAGGACTTATGACTTTCAGTTGTTCTCAATCTACAACAAAATATGTTTATGTTGATTATTGACGAATTCTAAAAAAGTACATTGTACAAAGAACTTAGTATGTTTATTGAACTTACTTTAAAACCGCAGGTTAAAACATTCGACTGACTTTCATCGTATATTCCAGGATAACAAACAGGATGAGTGTTAATTTCACAACGGCTTCCATTATTCATCTCTTTACTTGTATACATTGAAAGACCAATTTGACGTGTAAGCCTGCTTAAATCATGCATACGTAGTTGAAGAATGTATACCTGTTTATTCCATACTTCGTACTGGTTTGACTGGTAATAAAGATGACGTATAGTGGATAAGAAATTGGTCCATTGTAATTTTAATTTGAAAGCTTCCGAAATAATAGAAGAATAAGGTGAATGGTTACAGTCATCAATAGTATCATCACTTTTCGCGTCGTTGTCGCTCTTACACGGTGTTAAATCTTGAATGAATGAGGGTGAGAGTCGATCTAATATAAAGATCGAAAGTTAGTAATGATGATAAGCACATGAAAAAAGGCTTTTAAAAGAAGCTTAAAATGATAACCTACAACGAATTTCAATTTCTTAATGACACTACTCACAACCTTTTGAGTGTCTAATCAGTATCTCATATCCGTCACTTTAGGCCTTTTCTGAGTCATAATTCGAGTGTAATTTTCAATACAAATTTCATTACAGAAGAATAAAGTCATCTGCCATCGTTTACTACAAGCATATTCAGTGTTGTGAGAACCGATATGCTGGATGAGCTTAAAGTAAATTCTTTAATAAAAAAAGTACACGGAATTCATCCAATAAATCAATGGAACAGTGACCAGAAGTGCTGATAAAGTACACTTAGCAAACAAGGAAGTCGTTGCAGATAACATCCGTTATAATTCCTCTATACAAGCGTAGGTAGCAGTTCAAAATGTACTTTACAGCATTAGTGAGAACTAAGCCAACAAACACCCAACCAAAAAAATTATTATTTGATAAACGTAGAATTTATTAAGAAACATTGTGGTAAATTAAAATAACTGACATATTTTCTTGCTTAACAAGGAACATTATGCTTAATCCAAAGCCTATAATTCATCTGAGAATTTTCAATATTGTCAACCAGTTCTTAACAATCTCAATAAAGTGAGAACTAATTGACAAGATGTTACCAACTACACATGGAAGCAGGTAGCTGTTCAGTCAGAACCACGTGGATTGTATACGTCTATATTTATACATAAATGAGCAAATAATTCATCTCCGATGACGAGATTGTTTGTATACATCAAGAAAGTCAAGATTATTTATTTACTAGTTTCACTCCGTGGTGGTAAGTGCGATTTCAAAGCAGTCATTTTATATTTGGACGACGTTAAAAGTTTTCGAAATTTCATTTATCGGGATGAGATTTTAAATTTTGATAATTATTGAAGTCTCCGATGACCAATCTATCATATACTCTCAAAAAGTACCACCGGATTTTTGAATAAACCAATATCTGAAAAGTAAGAGGCGGATATCACCTCTGACAGGATGCTTTCATTAGGAAGTTAATTGCTTAAATTTAAAATAAATAAGTACGAAAAATATGTGCATCATACACTTAGGAACATAATACTATAAATATATGAAGGAGAAAGACTTTCATAATTAAAAGGCAGACACTTAAGAAAGAGAAAAAAACATTACATAAGATACATTTCGAGGAAGGGATATTACCACGAAGGACTTCATTCAGTGTATATATTTTTTTATTTTACGGACTATAAATCGCTTCTTTCCAGAGCCATATCTGATAAAGTCTTCAACCAATGAGTTGTACCATATCTACAACCTTAAAAAGAGGGTGATGATGGATTGATAGACGCTAACCCTATACATTTATTTTATCCCACGGTGCTATTTCATAAACTGACTACCTTTCAGCTTTTTCTAATCGAACTCAGCGTAGGCAAATAATACATGTTACATAGGCTCCTTGTGATGTTATTGATATGGTTTGCCCTGTTGTTAATTGTTATATTTAAGTGTAGTCTGCCCAACGTATGTAAAATGTAGTGTGACCTTGGTAATTACTAATCAGTGCCCGCGCGTCTGCCCCGCGATTACCAGTCCCTAAGTGGGAATGAAGAACACAAGACGGATGAGCCAACCAGACAAAAATTATATTGTATTTCATACTATTCATTGAATATACACAAAACCAGATCACACAACACACTAGTAGGCAAAATAACGTCTATACAAAACGGAAAAAATAATGACTAAGGACTGAGGGCACAGGTACATGATTAACTGATCATAGTTCCTGAATAACAAATGATATGACGACAGTCTATGAGTCTAGTGGGAGGTTAGGGCGATAAACGTCTACAACAAGTATGCATCATTTTCAGTTGTACAAAATTTTACAAAAAGGTTGACTTATATTTATCATATAGCCACACAGTTCCCAAATATGAGAATATAACACATAGACGAAGTTAATTCATATTAAAATAATCGTATGAGGTCCTTAAAATGACCTTTTCACTAAACCTATGTAGATTATAGTGATACTTAGGTATCACGTCAAACACCTATAAGTTAATCTTTAATCAATAAAAACTCAACCAATCAATCTTTTGCGTTGAGCATCTTAAGAACTCGGCATCTCTATTTCCATACTGCTAGTAATGGTCTTGCTTTATATATATGTGCGAAACACCAACAGTGCGACAAAAATACGATCAGTTGATAAGTCCCTAATATGGCAAAACACATATCCTGAATTCCTCTTGCTAACCAGAAGTTAACCTTAATAAGGGTAACTAAGTTTTACGGTCATTAAGCGACTATAAGTATAGCACAGTTTGGATCGCCATCTGCCGTCCCACTTGTAAACAAATAAAACAAGGAGAGAAGACAAAGGAAACAATGAAGGTTACCAGCCATATGAATGTAACACTAGTAAGACTGTATGTATTTGTAATACTAAAAATAGGTTTAGAAACATAGATACCATTTAGTATGCGTACAGCTTCCTATAGTGTTCTGCCAAACAGTTAGTTTTTCTACGAGTCTTCATTGTATAGTAACGCAAATGTTAGCATGAATTGCCCACTTTTATAATAACCCTGTCTAAAAGTGTAAAGTTCGGGAAAGACTATATCATAAACACTATATATTCTCATTGTCATCATCATTTGTCACATATGCATAGATCGTGCATAATTCTTTTCGTAACACTAACGTTGTTCATTTGATAGATCTAGAATGAGAAAATATGGCTGGGGAAACATCAGCTTTAGGCTTTGTCACATTTCAAGATGTTTCTAACAATCGATAGTTGTTTCACAAACGACAAAATATGGTTAGCGTTCACTTAAGTAATTTATGATGTAAAAGTAAAGTAGCTTGAATACAATTATGTGTCAGTACAAGACCAGTTAAGGTCACTAAATTTCACACTGAAATATCACTTTATCAAGTTCGTTGAGTAGAATAAATATATAACCGTTTTCCATTATGTAAACTAATATACTAACTTTAATAAAGCGCAAAGATAATTTAGAATTTCTATTACGAAATAATTAGGAAATCACTTCAAGATTTTATCTTAGCTATTATAAATATTTAAAAGCTGCCTATTGTAGCAGTCAGTAATTTTCCCACACCGCTTTGACGGGAAAACTTTGTCTTCCCTCTCGAAATGCCTTGTATGACCACGAAATTTTAGTCTTGGACAAGGAAGTCCTGTTTACTACCTTTACACGGTTTTAGGATCTTGAGGATACGAAGAGCATATAAACCTACTTTGGTCACCAAAAGGGATCCTATAAAAAAAAATCATTTGCTTTGGTTTGGGAATTCGGGCAGCAATCTAACACATGCAATTATGGCAACTGGTAATTATGAAGAATATGACTTATACTGCTCTGCAGTAGAGAATGCCTCAACTTAGTACATATCTCCACAAAACTACCCCAATTCAACTGCAAATGATTTTTTTCGAGTTAATATAAACAAGCTAATTTTAGATTCCTTTGTCATTTCCATATCGTTTTGTTTCATTTCCGTACTTTCACTTCGTATTCATATCGATCAACAGCTCATCTATGATGAAAGATTCATCTTGTTTATTCGGTTTCAGGTCTCTGAGTGGTCAAATTTATAGATGTTGCTACTGATGGTGAAATATGATAAAGTCATTCTAAAGTCACGAGTAACTTACCATGGTATGAGAGAAAGCCATTTATTACAAGCCTACTGCTGCTCAAACCATCAAACAAACAATTTATCTTATCAACATTTTAACTGCTCCCACGCCATGTTGCGTTTGTGGGAGGCGAGGTAGGAACCTATTTCATGATGTTAGTTAGCGTAAAAAGCTATAAAATCTGATGACACATAAAAAGATGTTGAAAGGAATCTAAAACAAAAATCACATAACAGATACATCTATCTCAAGCTCTGAAAATGACCAGAATATGTGTTATTTCTAAGAAAATAAAAAACAGTAAATGGTGGAATCAATACTTACCATCCGATACAGCAAACACGTTGGAAGAATAAACTTTAAGGTCGTCAAGCAAATTTGTAAGCAACTTTATGTGAGCTTCGGCAGTTCGCAACAGATGAGTGGTACGATGACGCCAGTTCCCTGAGTTTGCCTGTTTCGAACGATCTGCTTAATAAAATGCCAAGAAACCAGTTAAGTCAATGAACAACAGTGCAAAGTTAAATAATGTTTACTAATCAAGCCTGACATTTAACTTATTTGACCTTTGAAATGAGATGACAGACTGAAGTTTCGTGATGTGCACTTTAATTGAAAGTTTAGAAACCATTTCGTTCACTGATTTAAACTATTCCGAAACCAAATTATTTCGATGAATTCACTATTTGTCTTTCCTTAGAATTTAAGTTTCAAAATATATTTTGTAAATGTATTCATTATCTCTGTATTATATTTTCCATTACTAAACCTTTTTACTACTACTACTAATTGTACCTCTTTGATATTCAGCTTAGTTATTTCAACTCGTTTACATAATACAGTGTGATAACTTGGATAGATGAATATATGTGCCAGGTTCTAAGTTCCTTATAACTGGTTAGTTTATAGGAACAATTAACTAAGTAATGGCATTAAGTGGCATACGCTATTTAGTAAAAAACTACAAATTGTAACAACTTTTTAAATAATTTAAACTGAATCATGGCTACAAAGACGGTTAGATAGTTAGTTACACCAAATAAGCAGAAAAATTCTGTCTAGACTGTTGAACATAAAAAGGACCATTACCATTTTGCATATACTACTTCTAGAAATGTAACGAAGCATACAAAATCTGTGGTAAACTAATAAACTGAATTACCAGAGTAAACCAAAATCACGGAAAAATATTAATATTACTGGAAACAAGCAAGAATATGACTGGGTGTTGGGAAGATTGTTGAGTTTGACTTTGATATCATGAAGAGGCCTAGACTAAACAACCGCTGAAAACCAGGAAGTACTGGACAAAGTTTTCGTTGTAGTACGGGATTTTTCAGCTCCCTCATTGGTGACTGAGTCAGGGAGGCGTGAACGTTGCAATTAACGCTTAACCTTCAGACCACAAAGCCGGAATCCAACGGCTAATATTTTTAAAATAAGTTAATTCAAGATAATGTGAGCAACCACTAAGTAATTGAATTCAACTGGTCACACCTCACTAGAGCTCTGAATGTACCCTTTGAAATTAGTCACTAGTGGGCTGATAACAAATATTATCACATGAGATTAAAAGCTGAGCAGGTAAATAGTAATTGACAGGTAAACACTAGCTACAATGGTAAACATAAATTACTTCTATCATTTAAGGTTAATTGATTTTACGCAGCTTCAATTACTGAGATGAATGAAGACTGAAATTTAGCAATTAATGCCGATGAGTTATTCAATACTAGATGAAATCAAAATATTTCAGTAGATTCCAACTTAATTTCAGAAATAATGCACAAAAAACTTTTAACTTTCCCCATTTTCAAATAAATTTCATCAAAAAATAAAATAATGAACTTTGTCATTTATGCTAAATGATGAAAACTATGCTACACACTTGGTCGTCGCATACTACAATTTCTTTTAATTGAATTAACCAAATTCTGCAAACAGTTTTCTGCATTCAAAAGCTTCATTCCAGAATGTTCCAAAATGCCCTTATGAATATCACTGAAATATCTATCGTTTAAACCGTTAAGATTAACATCGAATGATAAAAATTCTCGTTTGATCATCGATTGTTTTTCTAATGGATGAAACGAATTGATATGGGCTTTTCTTTTACGACTGATGACACGTGGCACAGTCTGATACTTTTTATCATGCAGGTTGTGAAATTTGCCTTGTTCGGTATAATACGCATAGTTGGAAGGACTGAAGCGTTCATTGAAACCACTAAACAGATGTGACCTGCTTTTCGTTTCTTGCATTTCATACTATAAATTATATGAGAACAACGCGAAACAATAGAGTTAAATCAAGTAAATAATTAAGCAAACATTTATTCACAACTCTGAACAATTAAAGATACCTTATTTCTATATTCACCGAATTGTGGTCTCGAGTGGTGTCGTTGGAAATCAGAGAGGACTAGACAGCTGTTTCGTCCCAGTATGAGACTTCCCAGAAATCATTCTGCAACGAATGCAAACAACAAATTAAAACCCAATCTCCACAAAACCACTTCGACTTGATTAGAATAATCAGTTCACTAGTAATCTACCTCATGTAGTCTACTCACGAAATTCTAGTGATTAGTCGTGACTAGTGGAGTTCATGCAGGCTGTGAGTGAAACAGTTATCACTGATGACATTGGATGATCTTTGTGATCTATCACAAGTATCATTGAAGTGGGATTCGTACTACTGGAAACTTGGTGAATGATAGTGATGGTTAAGTATTCGCCGTGAGACCTGAATATCCGATGTTCGATTTGTGTGTGAGTATTGTCACTGAGGAATTTCATAATAGGATGGAATAGTTGTTCGATTATCCGCAATTTTTTCAATGGTACTCAACTGAGATTGATCTGTGACAAATGCTAACCACAAAACGCTTTTCATATATAATTTTACAGCGAATTTATTGTGTTGGTACTAAAAATTACCTTTAGTTTGTTTTTCGTTTAATGGTACCCAAATGAGATTGATCTGTGATAAATGTAGACAATAAATTAGAAACTAATCTTCACAGAACCACCTCAAATTAATTAAGGGAAATTACAATAATTGATGGGGTTCAATTAGCTAATCACAGTTCTTGTGAAACGCATTGCAGAAAAGACAGTCGTAGAAATTTTAATGATTTATGATTGTGATGATGTATGTTGGAAGTAAAATTAGATAAACAATGAAAGTAGACGGATAACTGCAAAAATACTTGTCTAGTATTTATAAATTGTTCTTCTGATGAATGTATACATTGTGATCGGAGTATAGAGTAAAAATTGAAGGTAACAATCAAGTCCTAATTCAATTGACACCTGAGTGACCTATAAATTGCGTAATGTTTAAAATGACTTCAAATCATGTTTCTTTTTATGAATTCAATATTGTATATATTGGTGCTCTGTTTTTATTAACCGAATAGTAGCTTCCATTTGCTAATGGTCTTGTTTTGGAATTCGATCTTATTAGGAGTGTGGGGATAGGGGGAAATGAAATAAATGATCATATTTCATGATCTGCTACCATTAATTCACATCACTGAATTTCTTTCAAAATGATGGAGAATAATTATAATTCAAACAGACAATTTTGGTGGTAATTTGTTCTCTAAGCTATGTAGTTTAGTTTTCGTTATGGACACCTCAAGCGATTATATTATGTAGAGAGTATAACACAAATAAGAGCACCCAAATGCTTTGCAAATATTTGCTGTAACCTCAAAAGCAATAATATGTATCTACCGAAGAAATTAAATGAATTCATTAAACACCAATGCTTATAAGATGTTTCCGGTGAATGTTTAGTTACGTCAAAAAACAGTCAAGAATGAACATTTCGAACTCAGAGCTTACAAATATTATAAGTATCGTTCAATCTACGAGTGTTACTTTTTATGGTGTAAGAATTTTTTGTTCTACCTCTCTCACCCTTAACTTGGTCTCCATACCATTCTACAAATAATCACAAAAAATTAGTTTTATTGGTCAATAAACTACCAAAGCCATGAAAGTGGTGGTTTACAATTGTACGTTATCAATTAATAACAAGTGTTGCCACTGTCATATTTTAAGTCTGCTGTTTTAAATAGTAAAGATGGAAGTATTCTAAGCAAAAATTATATTGGTGTAGTATTTCTGACAACAGTAGACTTACCGATGAAAATAAAAACCTAACGAGAATTATACTCATTCCAGTATCTGCTTGGAAAGTAAGCGAGAAGGAACACAATAAACTAATCAGATGGATAAATTCCAGTTATCATTAAAAGGGAAGAAACTTTTTAACTATAATTTCTAACCAACACAGGCTCCATGCTATGCAAGTTTTAGATGAGAAAACAAAGGTACACAATCAGGATTATGTTCAGATTGCATAATGCTGCTTACATTTTTGTAGGTTTTTCAACATACAAACATAGATTCAATGTGATTCTCATCTGCAAAGTATACATACAGTCAGGAGGAGAAATAATGACGGTTATATTTAGCCATCTGTGATGAAAAATTGAATGAAACCACAAGTTTTTTTTCATTTTCTAGTATGCAACCGATCCCATACTAGTACCCATGTTACCCTAGAAAAAGTAGTATATTTTGAAAGAAATATCTTACATTTGTCATAACATCCATTGTGTCCATACTTGGTAAGTGTTGTGAACCACCATCTGGACATGTACGCAAGCCACGAACAGATGACTCTGGACTGAGTAAATCATTCTCGTGATCAACAGATCGACCTTCTGTTCCACGTGTAGAATTCATTGATATATTGTCACAAATTTTAAAGCTTCCATCTAAACTACTTTTCCGATTAAATAGAGCGGATGTTGATGCAGAGAGAATATCACTAGTATCTTGTCCATGATTCGTAGAACAGTAGTCATTTTCCTCACTGTTACTACCAGAATCCGATTTTAGAAATTTAGTTAGTTCTGCGCGACTGTATGAAGTTGAATTCAACTCTCGTTCACAATCAGTGAAACAAGGGCTGCCAACATCATCCCATGGAAACTCTTCAGCAAACATACTTGGAGGTTCATAAGCTTGAGTGTCAGTGGAGTTTGAGTAGAGTGATGCCTAAAAATGTATAAAAAGTCGTATTTTAGGTGACATAAGATAAAAGCACAATTAAATTTAAGAAGTGGAAAAAATCAGCAAACAGTACATCACAATTTGTTTCCGCTGTGTTGAATATATATACATAGACTTTTACCGTTATACTGAAAAGTCGGTATCAAAATACAGTGTAACACAATTGTGAGTTAGATCAAGCTGTCATAAGGAATCAGGACAGTGAGATGAAATTAACAAGATAAAAAGGATAGGAGACAATACAGTCGAAATAATAAGGATTCTGAAAATAGCTATTTATTAAGAATATGATTCAAGAAGATAGAATGAAAAGGTATATATGGAGTAATCCAGGAAATCAGTATCTAGAGGAAGATAGTGAGCGAATGCACCAGTGCAGTCCATTTTAAACCATGTCATCCAACGTCTCTAACCACTTGTTGTTGTTAGTACACGTACTAACATAGCTTAAACTGACAATTAGTGATTTCATAGACTGTCGCTTTATTTAATCATTCCCGCCCCTAGCCTTCTTTCCTACTCCCACGTCAACAAATAACGTAGTCCCAAGGTAGGTGGTAGTTAGGCATATGTAACACACAATTCAACTACTTTGGTTGATGAAGGTTCACCGCCTAACCCACTGATTCGCTATCTTAATTCTAAACTAATACAACTAGTACAACTGACTAAGTAGCTTCCAACAAATACCATTTCTATCACGTGACAGCTCTCTAAAGATGGAATGAAAATTAAAAATTAGGTGTAGATAACCAAAAGTTTGAAGTTCGACTGTTGTAGTGAAATTATACTACCTTATCTGTTGTTTCTAACAAGATAACAAACATATTATAATGAAAACAGACTTAATCGCCTATTACCTACAATAATTTGAATACGCCAATCAAATTTTAGTAGATTATTTAAAACATTCAACTAATGGTTGATATATGTCAAATATGAAACAATCTTCTCTATGTTCTTCAAAATACCAGAATTAATTTCAACGAAATAATCAAGATGAATACCATTATAGTAAAAGTAACATTAATAGTAATGTCAGTAGTAGTTGGAGAGTTCAACACAAGAATTATTATTTTAGGTGTAAAGTAGATTTGGGGAGTAAAAAGTACAAAATCATATCAAAATTCATGATCTTAGTGAAGACATTTGCATCTACACTACTAACGAATTTTGAGATAAATGATGTAAATACATGTATTCAAATCAGATAGTCTGCATATGCCGATATGACTAAGACCAACAGTCAACAGTTTCACTCGACGACACCCCTTTTTTTTCCATTGTAAGCTTCCAAATCCCCCCCCCCAACCTACCACTAATCCACATTTATTGTTTAATTCATAGTGTTAGAAACCATACGATGTTCTCAATGACTTCGAATAAAAAATTTGAACTGAACTTAGATATTGTTTGATGAGATAAATGGTGTTAAATTTTTTAGTAATCAATAAAAAATGAACTCACCTGGTAATCATCCCAGAAATTTAGTAAAGGTTCATGTGAATCCTCTAGCGAAGACATATCATCATCCTTAGAGATTACCTTTTCATCTACTTCATCCAAATCATACGTAAACAAAGATAATGAATCATAAGCAATGTTATTTTTAGTTTTTATTACCGGAAAATCTTTATTGGACGAATCAACTTTATTAATATTATCATGATCACCAAGTCTATGATTTGGAGCTTCTAACCCAGCTAACCAGGAATGGAACCGAGTTGGTGAATACTTATTGCGAATTAATTCCTCCGCTTTGGCGGCTGCATTCAAATATGTTCTAACTTGTGTTCTCCATCGTCGTTGTTCCAATTCACTTGTATTATCGGGTGTAGATTCACAGTAATAGTTCTGATTATTAGTCACTTTGGAATCTGACTTTGCACTTGAATGTAAATGAAATATTTGAGTTTCAGTGGAATCATGATGTGAAGCAAATGGTTTACTACGACTGAGAAATTTATTAGTGATTAGAGAGTGCAGAATTAGAGACGTTGAGCTAACACAGTTTCTAGAAATACTGCATATAATTTTCGAAACCTTCTTACGATGATTTCTGATTAATTTTATGCTATGTGATTTAACGTTTTCACGTTTCTTCTTGAAGTCTAGAAAATGAAACACAAATAGAATAATATTTTGAACCTAAAAATAAAAGCTAAAAGTACCAGTTTCTGAGCGAAAACTTGTTCGATTTAGAAAATCATACAACTCAGTAAGTCAGCTATGAGTAGTGATTGACCGAAGAAAATACGCATCGTTAACATAACTAGTACAACAACATAAAGATGGTGAAATTAACAAAAGTAATCGAAATATGATAAGCTATATAGACAGAAAATGAAAAATGAGTGTGCTGGTTCATAAAAGGATGGATGAGATCGAAGCATGAAAGTAAAAAAATTGAAGAATGAATGTAACCTTACAGTACAACCAATTCAGAGTAGACTCTCACTATAAATTAATTGGAAAAGCAAGGTAAATCTGCTGAATAATGTTAGACAAATTTAGTTATTTAAATAAAGTGCATATTACACCAAACAAAAACTCTTAGAACATAATTCAAGCCATATCACATACATAATACATTGTTTGAAGTTATAGTCAACGACTAAACGTCATTTGGAGTATTTAAGTGCTGAAGAGAAATGACATAACTATATATCTCGAGACACTTTAGTAACCAACATTTAAAAGTCGTATATTTTTTATAGTACAGAAATAAGTGGCAGAAAAGTATGGAGGCGTTGGACTATCACATTCCAACCAGCAGATTACTCATTATTCTAGCTTTTTTCAAACAAAACAATTAAAGAAACTGCCAACAGGATAAAGTATCTACTATACTAAAAGGTTGACGCAATTTCCGCAATCATTTTCGAGAGATGTTGGGTAATACTGCATATAATCGACTGCGATTGAGTAGGTGAGTTTACTCATTATCTTTTTGATCTCGAGATTAAAGATTAGTTTGCACTCTTTTCCCCATAAATTTATTCTTCCTTCTCAAATCATATTCTTTATTTGTATTCATTTTACGACCACTGATACTACCACAACATGTACTACATTATCTTGCTGTGCTGCACGTATGTGCAAGGTCATATGTTGCTTTTGACTAGTTGATTGATATTCGGAGCCATTACTTGTCATCAGACTGAGAATTGTTAAGTTTGGGTTATTTATTGGTAAATCAATATCGTTCACTCAGTAGTCGAGACATGTATGCATTTCTAATAAATGATATTCAAATGGCAAGTTATCAAACTCCACCACTTCGTAATGTACTTTATCACTAACAAAGCTCTACTTCAACTCACGAAGAAAATTTTAGCTGCGTGTCAAAACCTAAATTTATCAAATCACTGACATATTTAAGTAATACATGTGTACACGTCTTTATACTGCTTTTAATAAAAATTCAGTGTGATTTAAACATTAAGAGACAAAATGAACTGCTACAACTCACTAGTTTAAATAGTGCAATAAATAAATAAACTTTTAAGTAGTATTTTTATATACAGTAGATTATAAGTGATTAATTATGCTAATATGTTTCAATAATAAAAATCGTGACTAAGCCGGTGAAAAGGAGTGAGTGAGAGAACGAGTGAGTGAACAAATGAACTTTTCCAATACTGAACGAACCAGCACGCAAATGACTAACTGATTCATTTTATGAAACCGTGATTAATCAGAACTGATTTAAACTTAAAGATAATAAACTGTTTAAATGACCTAACTTCCCTCATTTCTATGAATACAAAAGAAAATAGAAGATATATATATATATATATATATATATATATATGCATATATAAATGTGAGTGTGTGAATTATACTAGGGTTCTTCTTTTGTCAATATAACAAATGCACGCATATTAACCATAGTGATTGTAAGAAACTAGAGGTATATTTGAAAATAATTGAAAAAAAGCAAAACAATGTATTTCACATTGTACAATAGACAGATTGTTAAAATGGAACATACACATGCCTTTTATTACTACGTATTGGTTGTTGTAAATGCTAGCATAGTGCTGGAATTCATTCAAAACAATTTATTTGTCTATGTAAAGTATACATAAGTAGTGAACTTATTATTCAAATAATGATCAATAGTTAAAACTTCTGGGTAAGATTCAATCTTTTCTATCATTATTTCTTTCAGACTGCTCAAACATTTTCAACATTATGAATTGACTGTAAGTAGATGCTATTGAAAAGCAGTAATAGTTAGATAGCTGTTCTGTTCTACTATTTTAATTCTACTTTTCACAGGTCCAACCAGTCCACGATGTAAATCGCAAAATACAACTGTTTTTACAAATCACGGTATATCAATAATTACTAATACTAAATACAGAGTGCAAATACCATTAGCATATGTATGGAAGAAAGAATTTTTATCAATAATAGTCTACTATTTTGGAGGTGTTGCGGTCTCTTAGCCGGATGATTTTATCATGAAATTTGTAATGTCTTTTTAGATAAAAATTATTCAATTAATCAATGACTATTATATTATGTGAAGCATAGACTGCCAATCAGCATTTCTCCAGCCAACTCTGTCCTAGGTTTTCCTTTCCAGTTCTTTCGAAGTAATGTTGATTCTTTTCATGTATGCCCCGAATTCCCAAAGCAATGTATTCTCTGGTCTTCCTCTTTACCTTTGACCTTGAGGATTCCAAGTTATTGCTTGTCTTGTGATACAATTTGATGATCTCCTCAGCGTATCTTTTATCCACCTCCAGCGTCCTTTCCTAATTACTTCCTCAGCTGAAAGAGCTTTTAGAATTTTTCTACAAGTGATTAATAATTGGTTCCCTTGACTTAGGATTTAATTAGTTGTTGTCATATGTAGACAAATTTAAGAGAGACACTTGATTCCGACGTGTGTACTGGCTAGAAGGACAGCATGGCTTCAATGATATATCAATCCAGCACAGTGAACATATTATCTTCCCATATTTTTCTTTTAAACTAGAAATCTTCACTATCTCAAAGGTCGATTACCTAGGGATTGGAGCTTATCAAAAACAATATTAACAACATTTAAATAAATTACACAATAATTGACGAACCTTACTAAGCACCCTTAGAAGCATATTCACTTTTAACTATGTTAACGTCACAATTGAAATATAAAATTCACAGTTATGAACAAATATATTTCGAATGTGATAGAAATAGGTTTCAGAATATCTTCATTTCAAACATCAAATACTGTATTATACAAAGGATTGTGAAAATTGACAAATTTCTTGGTTTGGTGCTACGAAGTGATTTCAAAATAAGATCGGAAGCTAAGTAGTACATGATCAATGCGTTTTTTTAATATGGACATGAAATAGCTACTACCAATAACAATTGGCTATGGTCATATGACTTCGAAAATCGACTGAGGTTAGAAATGCAAACCGTTTGGTACTAACTCAGTAATCTGAAGGTAAGATATTTCACGGAAGAGCGGAAGGTTCTGGATTCGATCTTAGGTGGAACTATGGAAGTGGACTGACGAAGAGTCATGTACTAAAACAAAACAGCTACTCACTGCTTTTTAATTTCTTATTGGTGTCTACCTAATTTTAACAGTATACTTGAAGTAATTTCTGACGTAAAACTATCATTTACCTTATTATAGTTAACTACTAGATAAATACATTACGTTTATTCAAAATAGTGAAAATTTTCAGCTATAGTAGATTATTTTGGTGGTATTGTGTTACCTGAGCTAAATAGCTTAGTTGCACAGCTTTAACTGTTGCCATTCTGGACGACATCATTTATGTCTACTTACATATTTACTCTATAGCTAACAAAGTACATATCTTTATACAATAACTCAATTCTGAAAAATGTCCAGTGACAGCATTAAAACTTTTTTAAGCTTCTGATACAATACTTCGTATATTTATTTCAAATAATAACTCACTTCATTCAGACTAAAAGGAATGCAACAGTATTTACAGATTCTAAATAAATATAACTGCATAACAATTAAACAATTGATTCAAGATATACTAAGTATTTGCAAAGATATCATTTAATTACTTAGCATTCAGTGCTACTACATTCAATCCTTTTCATAATTATAGGCGGTTAAAGATGTTTGGCAGGAATCCTAGGTTCCGTGGTAGCTGGAATTTGTCAGCAAAGTGTAGTTACAATCTTGAGAGGACACATGTCTACTAGTGGGATGCTAACCACCATCTGTCAGCTTCACAGGCTGAGATGTTACCACTGGGTAATTAGGGCCTTGACTGACCTATATGACTAAGGTATTTAACCACTGAATAGTGACCTATTTTAGATTTATCAAATCCCTACTACTATTCCTGTATATAAATAACAACACCCTAGATATTATTATCCCCAGCAAAACTTCCGACTGTTTATATACATCTAATATTAACCACATAAAATAGTATTATATACTAATTTAACAAAGATACTGTTAACACATGCAATGAATCATATTCAGTTATCCAGATTGTTTAAACAACAAGCGACTATTTCTTACGAAAATGTACACAATTGTGTAATCACACTCAGTAGTGAATCAGTCATAATCAATGTAGAGCCTGGTACGAATGTACGTTACACCAGGTTGCCATACATACTCACGAAGTGAAATCTAAGGTCAGAAGAACTAACTGATAGTTACATGTAAAAAAAATGCTCATAGTCCACTTCTATCAAATGTCTATGTTGATGATATTGCACGAAAAGACGATGAAAGCCTAACGATTAAACCACCTAGTTCAGAGAAAGAAAATTCACCAAAATCATCTTCATAATTCGCAATAATAATATGAACAATGGTAATGAAAAAGACTTAATCTTCAAGAATAGTTTCGAGAGAAGGACTGAAAAAGTGTTCATGAAAGATAGTATGACTTAAGATCGAGAGGACGATAAAGAGAGAATGTATTTACCACCACGTTGGCCCATGTCTTACAAAGGTCTCCAACTACGTAGTCCGTAGTTGTTGTGATCTCAAAGTCTTTGATTTCATGGATGGATACTACTTTCAGGTTTTGGCATCCTTAACGCCTTTCAACTAAACTCATGGTGTAATTAAGATGATCACCAGACATAAAACAAAAAATTTCCCACCTAACCTAATCACTACGCTTATATCAAATTGTTATCACTTAACTTTACTGATCCATAATAAATCAAGCAAGGTGGGATAAACAATCAATAGATTGTTAAGTTGACTAGAAAAAATCCTAGAAATATAGCTTTACAAACGAAAGTGCTTATGTGTAAATTGAACAGAAGTATGATTCATTGGTTAGAGTAGAACAGAAAGAATTAGTAACAGTACTAACTAACAATGCTACTTCAGTAAAGCTGTCAGATTAACATACAGTTTTCTCGAATATGGATTTCTTTTTATCTATTTCATTGTAAGTTATGCGTAGATGAAGGTAAAAGCAGAGTAATAAGTTACTGATAATTTTTGAAACATTCTAATAAATGTTAGTAAGGAAGGGGAATTAGAAGGTCTAATGGAGACGTTAAATATAAATGAAAACGTGGATATACATATTTACCTATGCAAGTGTGTATTTCTATGAGTACATGTCCATTATTAAGGGACATTTATGCAGGGAATCGCCCAAACAAACAGAAGAATGAGAATTCTAGTTGATAATGGCAACGGCTACTTAAAATATAATTGTTTTTAAAGCTAAACCACGTAGAATAATATAGATAAATTAAAACACCCAGTCAATATACAAACACACTAACAAGACTGCCTACTGTAAGCACAGGTGGCTATCTATATATGACGAGCGTTTGATATCCACACTTTTCCAGGTAATATTTCAATTATTCAGATTAACTTAAAGATCCGAGAAGTATATATTTTATTCTAGATTCAAGATAAGACTACACATGAGTGTTTGAATTACAATAACGACTACGTAGATTAATGGACTGATTAGATTCAGATAATCAAGCATCTTAACTAATAACAAGAATTAATCATTTTTATTATATATCATACGCTTGTTTTTAATAATGACAAGTGGTACGTGATAGTAGATAGAGATTTCGGAGTGTTGCATCACAAACTGACAAGGTCAGACAACGATTGAAAATAAAGAAGCCCTTGATAACAATTTTGTGATGACATAGGACTCCATATCAATACGCCTTTACGACTCTATCAGAAATCGAATGCAGGGTTATCAAGCCTATAGTAAGAACTGCCATCCGGTGGCTTATGTTTTAAAGTTTAATATCAAGAACCAAAACGTAACTGTGATACAGATGTATACAGATGACAAATTTTGATTAAAAATGAAGACAACACAACAAAGAACAAAGTTTCTCTACTATTCATTTCTACATAGAAATCAACGGCAGCTAAGTATGTTATTCATCTAACAAATAGTTCAAATAAGTCACATACTTCATATATGATTCTCGACATTCCAATGAGAAGTTGTAATCAGTTAAGTCGCACTAATGGGATTAGATGATAGTAACAAGTATTGAAAATTAACCGAAGCTACGAGTGCAAGTCATTAAATGATGACTAAGTATTCTTAAGAATTAGTTCAGAGACGCAAAATTACTGAGTTTGACCACTGATGTGTATGTGGGGCTCTCACTTACTTAAACGTAAAGGTGGTTAAGCACTCCCTAGTTTCCAGCGCTTGTCTAACTAAAGTCGGTTAGTAATGAAAATCATAGAATTCAACCGCAATTAAGCAACAGATCAATTTAATTTATTGTGACAATAATTAATGGATGTATAAATGTGATTTAATTAAATGAAAGCTTACCAACTAAGTGCCTTTTCAACTGTTTATTTCCAATTCTTTTCGAATGATAGAAATGATGTAAGTTATTGTTTCTCAGTAAGTTCTTGGTATTTTTTCTGGCATAATTGTAATTATTCATAATGCAAACACGTGTATTCAACGGACTATCGTTCAAATGATTACTGCTGTAGATAAATGATAAATCTATACTCTTCGATTTTTCATTCATTCCTGTGATCATTGACTTCACAATATGAGGTGTGAAGTTCTTGTTATGTATTTCCGTTTCGTGATTTCTTGAACTGGAAACAAACAAACAAACAGTTTTACTCATAAAAGAATTCGTGTTTTTTTTGACTGATTCGCATTTCCACACAAAGCTTTCTTTCTTTTGGCATGGAGGAATGCTCTAAGACATTGGCCTCAATTAAGTAAGGATGAAAACTTCTTAACTATTTCATTATTAAATGCCGTTTGACTTGATGGATGCCATAAATCGATGAAGAAATTTAAAACCCAATTCTGGAATTTCAGCTTATATATATGCATAGGAAAGATGTTGTTCAACAAATGTTGACGTAATTATTTTGCATCACAAATACTACTGATAAAATGGCCCTTATTTTTACAGTTTACTTTTACACTTAGCTCTTGAAACGTTTTATTAAAAGTATAAAACAAAAGGTCTACTTGTTAGTCAGTTCATGAATGAATGAGTGAGGAAGGAATTTAACGGTTACTTTTTTAATTAAGAGGATCGATACCATCAATTCTATTAGTTCTGTGTGAAACCATTCAGACATCATAAAGCAAATTACACGCTTTTAATATGCTACTAACCGTTTGGGATATGCTAGTAGTATAATAGTTGGTGAATCATAATTAAAAACACCAATAATGAGAACCACTGTGAAAGTTCACCTGGTTTAGTAAATATAATACCATTAAAATCTTTCTTCAATGACATAAATTTCCTCTGTCATTTTATAATTTTTTCCATACAAGGCATTTTATTAAAAGTAATATAGCTTTTTGGTGATCTCTAAATGTTTCGTTCAGCATATATGTTTGCTTATTTACTCGATGGTAATATGAAATCAAGACAGTAGTTAGAAATACAACTTTACAGATGATGCGTATATTTGTGAATGAATTGCGAAACACAGTTATACGAAGAATGAGATAAAGACCTCCAATATAGTGTATTTATAATCCATTGTATTTGTTACTTAGGAATAACTTTCAAGAGTTTATTGTGTTTTTCAAGAAGGACATAATAACAAAGCATATAAACTACTTCATAAAATCTGACCTGTCTTTATCCGGCTTCTTTCGCCACATATCTTTTTGCTCGTGACATAAAGTAAAATCAGTAGCATTTTCAGAGTTTGAAATGAAATTATCATTATATTGTGTTTTCGCATTAACCAAATTATTCTCTGCGTTATTAAGTAAAATAGTTTCATTTATCAGTGAAGTTGCATCTTTAGTTATTTCTCGTCGTTTTGACACAGAGAGTGAGTTTTTTCTCTTATGAGTGCATATCCTACATTCATCTTCCCCTTTAATAAATAAATCACTCTGAGAAGATATACGTCGAACACTATGACTGGTGCTTATTATTTCAGAATTTCGTTGTAATTCAACACTCATTAATCCATTATCCAACTGTTTAGTAATTTGATTGAAATCATTTGGAGGTGAACGACTGTTATACTCTACGATAGGAAACATTTGAAGTTAAAAAAAAGGAAATGTCAGAAATAAAAAAAATTCAATCCAATGATTCAGCAGTTGATATTAAATCATTAATGTATTATGTTGAGTAAAATAATTTCATTTTCGTAAAAATGATTGGTTAAGTAATAAGTAACCAATCAATGATAAGATGTAAGTATATTATGCATTACACTTTAATTTGATTGGTTTGTTAAGAACATTTCACTTAAGTAGTTAATAATAAACTCATTTCAGTTAGCATTGTTTATTCTCATAGTTATAGAATGTTACCACTAAAATAGACCTACACAAAGTACAAAGTGGAGAATGTAAAAAAAATAAGAATGAACAAATTGATTTTCGAAAATTAGAAAAAAAACTATTTTCATATTAAATCTGTTGCACACCCTAACGTTTGATTAATATCTAATTATTATTTTGGTGTATATGTGTGTTTTCATAACTACATAAATCAGACAGCCTTTGTTACTTGTTAATCAATGACTGCTTAACAGCGCCAAATGTGTGAAAAGTGTGTATCGGATTCTTTATTTTAAAATAAATAAAAAGTTCAAATACTACTTAAATATTCTATAAGACAGACAACATATATAAGAGAAGAGTTGAATGCAGAATACATGTCTATGTCATAAAAACGATCAAATGAAACAAAATATATGTATGTAAAGCACTCATATTATAAATAAGGGATGAGGAAAGGAAAGATTAGTAACATAACAAAACACAAAGCTATAACTATACATATAATGCTATGAAAGTGAAATAAGAGGCAGTAATGAACTGAATGATGGATAAACTATTGATTTGCTCAAGTAACATAGTGAGAAATAAACAGTGAATATGAAAGATTTGACAAAAGCTAGTTAAAAAAAACTTCACTACATTTTTGTTTGTTTCCAAGCGATCATGTTTTAAATTATTTAATATATGGTAAAGTGCTTATCTATGTTCTAGAAATCGATATCTACTAACCATGATGATTCATATCCGATTATTGGAGATACGAATATGAAGTATTTAAATGTAAAGCAAGTTATGAAACAGGATGCGTACATTGTGTTCAAGAACACATGAATTTTTCAATGATTTTCAATACAATATGTCAGGATAATATAACTCGTAAACCACATCCAGGTCAATTTATTTAACTTTGAGGTAAACTCTCTATGATGGGAAATGACAATAGTCAGCTAATTAGAAAGAAGTAGATGGATGGAGTATGAATCTACTATATTAAGACTGAAAAATGCTTAAGAAAATAAATATAGGTGAGGTGGAATTTCGTCACATGCTGGAGATAATCCAGTCAGTAAAATATTACCTCAATGAAGACATTTAACACCACTACAGAGATGAAGCAACCTATACAAAACTATATTTCTGCCGTACCTAAACTAAAGGTGAATAATAAAGCAAACTGCTCTTTACACGAAGAGTTTCATGTCTCAAGAAAAGGTAATTATATAAACTAACACCACTGTATCATACCATCTAACTAACCTTAGAAAAGAAAGATTAAAATAGATAATTTGAACAGACCACCAAATCAAAAATACTAATAACTAAGAAAGTCAGTGTCCACATTCCTCTTCAAGTGAATTTTTTCACCAAGGAAAGGTTGAAATTCAAAACGACATTAAAAATATCAACTTTTGCGGTCACCATAACATCTAATTAATTATTAACCAATCGTTGATAAATACTTAAACCAAATGAATAATCCAAAGGTAATTTAAGCTCTGAAACAAACAGTGCAAACAAATATTATTGTAGTGATTAAAAAAGAAGATATTTAATCGTAATTTTATTCCTGAAAGGGATAATTAGGCAATTTCGAACAATAGAAATTACATGTTTTGATTTTAGAGAAAATTAGATTCCACGTGCAGAGATTAAAATAAGTAGATTAAATTACTGTTCAGCTATGAATTATATTTTAAATTTTACATCAGACAACCACTGAAAACCAAGGATTACCGAACTACCATTTAGTCCTAGTATGGGACTCCTCAAAAATTTACATTCATGCCACGTCAGGAATAGGTTCTATGATCATCAGGTCTTGTGACAAAACATCCAAGAACTAGCCCTTGAAGTTAGTGACTAATAATTACATTATGGCCTTTAACTACACAGCAGTTATTTAAAGATTGTTGAATTTTATTGACTAAAAAAACCCCTTAGTAATCGAAGAAGTATATGTATACTTTATGGGCATTTGGAACCATTTACCAATGCAAATATATAATGCATGGACGCAGTCAGCTGAAAGTTCTGACTGAACTACGTTACGTGATGACTAGCACTCGTCAGTAAGGTAGAATTTGTAGTCATGACAAAAGTAACGCTCACTGTGTGATTCTGTGTCATTCAGTTAATACAGTAATCACTGAGTTATTTAGCCTGTGGTTGGCTTGCATGAGTGAGATATTTGTAATGCTTGGTAAATGCATTAGGATAGATGTTATGTTTGTGGACTTTTCTTGAATTGTGCAGATTTTGCAAAATAAGATCAATTAAAAAGTTAAACTATGTGAAAAATAAATAAAAAATAGCCTGTCATAATTAAAAATGAGCGTAAAGGATAAATAAAATCATTCCATCTCCTCACCACAAGTACATTCATTGTTTGGATTCGTTACAGATTGATTTCCATTAGGTACCTGTGAAAAACAGGGGACACTAGACAGCGATCTCAACATAGTATGAAAAACCTCATCAGCAAGCACCGAAAATCCAAAAATACATCAAATCCAAGACCTTTAGGTCAAGCTTTGACTACTTCAATATCAGCACAAATAGGCCGGGTTATAATAGAATGGTTTCAACTCCAGTCATTTTTTGACACACTATGATTAATAGTGATGGTCTGTCGTTTGACATGGATAAACAATTCTCGAGTTTCATATAAAGAGCGAAATAGATGTCCACACTATTTGGCTTATCTTGTACCCAACAGAAGTCAGTCTGTGAGGAGTACAAGCAGTAAGTTGGAACCAATCTTCACAAAACTATGCCAACGCTACAACTGTAATCGGATAACTTAAAGGTAGGTGATTTCTTCAATATTTTATGCTGATATAGTTAATATACTCCGAAGCTTCAAGAAACAAATGAAACATCACTTGTCAGTCATCTAAAACCGAAAAAGGATGAATATTCTACTTTATTATAGGTTTATTCAGCAGTTCCTCCTAATATCTCTACCGATAATTAAGCTCGAAACCGGGATTCATGAAGAGTAGTTAAAATTTAGACTATTTAGACGGCATGCAGTGGTTTACATTTTAGCTTCAGTTAACTCGCAATATTGCTCAGCCTCATTAAATTCACTGGTGGGTAATAGCTAAGTAACGACCTGATTAATCTTCAATAATCGAGTCATCTTACTACAGAACTGGAACTACTTCCTTATCCATTCATCAACAATGTAGAACCTGGCACATACGCCCATAGGTTTAAGTTGCCATACCACGGAACTATTAGATTAAATTTACAGAGGTAACACAACAACAGAATGCAAGAGAGGAGAGTAAAGTAAAGGTGTGCAGGAAATAATAACAGAATTCAAGATTTAGATGAAGGTAAAGAGTGAATACACTTACCCCACTGTGACCGATTCTGAGCCATGTCGCCAAGTGTCTCCAATCATTCATTGCGGTTATCATGCGGACCCCAACCAGATAATCTGCATCTACCAACATGGCTTAGACCAACAGTCAGAGACTTCATGAACTGATGCCATGTTTTAGTTTGGCTATCCCTACCCCTCTTCCATCCTACTTCAACCCTAGCTAACATCGCGCGGCGAGATAGGCGGTGATCGGGCATGCGTAACACATGTCCTAGCCATATCAATCAATGAAAGCTAATGACCTCTTCGACTGATTTACCATATTGCCAAAGAACCTGTTGTCTAACCTCCAAATTACTTATTCTACTGCTCCCTGATATACGAGAGATGCTACGAATATTTCTGTAGTCAAATACCTTAAGTCGACGTAGATCTTGTGTTTTCATGGCCCACTTTTCGCAGCCATATGTTAGAACGGTGCGCAGTACACCCAGCCTTTCGTTGATAGACGGATATCTCGCCTGTGTCACGATTGGCGTAAATTCGCAAATGCCAATCGGGCATACTGAATCCGTGGTAAGATTCCGTCAGACACCTACCAACCAGATGTGATGAGACTTCCGAGAAAAGTGAAGCGATCAACGCATTCAACTACTTCACTTCCTATAACTAATCTAGGCAAAGAAGCATACCAGTTTGCAGTAAAATTTCGTATTTAGAATGAAAGACACGCATCCCGACTACCTCCTTAAGTTGATCACTGGTTAGCATAATTTTGATCATGATGTGTTTTTCGACCATGGTGGCCTAAATGCAAAACTTTCATTGTAGGTGTACTGGATAGAATCATCATTGGTTTAAGTTTTATGTAGGAATGAGTAGTAAAATTATTCAAGATCAGCCTAGTCCTGGTGGGGTTGCTTATCAATGGCTGACTTCAATGGTTCTTCAAGGCGAATATCATTGTATTTCAGTTGGTTGATATGTTTGTTTGACCCCTAGCAGAGTAGTCGACTCATTTACTTCTCAAAATTAGTAAAACTTATCTTTGTTGAAATCCTGTGGTCTGTATATTGACCTGAATCCAATGCTTTTACGAGCAATGTATAAAATAATGTCAATAAAAAATACAGCAAGACGCTATAAACGGTAAACCAATCAGTCATAAATAACAACATAACTTTATGGAAAATTCAAGTAAGTTAGAAGGTGTGTTTTTATGAATTATGTTCGGAAATTTTCATATTGACCCAGGTTGAACACCATGGTTTTTAAAAATGAAACATTAGAAAGATTGAATAAGTTAGCCGCATGAAATGGATTTTCAGACAAAATATATATTGCCAAATACAAATGAAGCTGAATACATCAGTAATAATAAAAAATAGACAGTGACAGTCATCAGTATTCCTAGTGTGATCACATCAATTTGAGTAGTATTCGAACTCACTTCTCTGTGTCAATTCTTCTTTAACAATGAAAATACCGGTGCTAGTAATCTTTTCGATACATGAGTAACTGTGATGTGATTTTAAGTGAGGTCTTTTTTCTGACTCGAAACCACTTTCATATCCAGTTTGATGCTGATTTTCATCCTGAATATACAATAAAAATGAAAATAGAAAACAACAGAATGAACATGTTTATTTTGTAAGTAACTAACTAAGCGACAACCTCATATAGAAAATACATATCTGACATTTATTAAGTAGAATTAGGCGTTTCATAGAAAAATATTGATCCATTACGCAACTATCATAATTCTAGTTTATTGAATAGAATTGAGTCACATAAATAAATATGTACTGATTTATGCACTGTTTTTTCAGGTAAAATTCTCTCTATATTTAGATACATACCAGCTAAGTAACGAATAAGAATAATATCAGAATTAGTAATACTACGAAAATGATAAAAATCTAAAAAGAAGGTACACAAGCAGCAGTCCCTGTAATTGAACGTCAAATGCTGCAGTCGACATCGTTGATGGATTGTCCTTTAAATTTGTTTCCTTCAGGGGAATTCAATAGATATTGAGTGCTACAGATCAATAACGATTACTTTTAAGTGAATAGAAATAATAGTAGTTCGACATATTTTGTTTTTTTTGCAAAACAAAGTACAAAAGAGACAATAAATATTTGATCTATTTGTTAGTAGCAAACGTTTAGGATAGGGGACAGCAAGATAGTATTTATTTACTTAAATAACTCTAAATAAATATATTTCAGAAAAAGCTACAGAGGGTTTCAAGCTGTGAATAGTAATCTCATTAATCATGTATAACAAGACTTATTTGGTGTCACGAAAATCAGTTACTATGAGCATTATTAGAGAAAAAAAGTAATTGGTGGTTTTGAAAACAAATAACCAAATTTGAGAGAAATTTGAACAACTGAAGACTTAGGGGTTGAGATTAGCATAGATAAGACTAAATAAATAAATGGCTTTTCTAGAAGTATAGTGAAGGCTACAGTAATGCCACAGTGAAGGATACTCAACATTAAAATTCTTATTTACCATGTTGATAATTTTGAACACTTTTGTTGGTTGAACGACTGGCACTCATAATTTATTCGATTTGTCTGTGTTTCATTTCATCCAAAAAAACTTTCAACCCTTTTGTTTAGAACACGCATTGAACTGCTATATAACCAGAAGTGCTAACGCATTTTCTTAATACTAAAAGAGCTATAACCGCTTAGTTAAATAAAAAATTATTTAACCATTCCTTTGACCATAATTTTCCTAAATGCCACGATCCAATTATAATCTTCTTAACTGAAAACTTACTAACATCGAAGAAAACTGACTTAACCTGCAACACATTACAGAATATAATCCACTCTAATAAGCAACACAGCAACATGAATACACCAAGCGAAAATCCCTTAGTTGTTATACTCTATGACTTCATTTATTCAGTGGTTTAAAAGTAATGTCTTGGAGAATTCGAGATAATATATTAGTTTAATTCTTTTGTTTAAAACTTAGTTAAACTACAAACTATCAGTTGTAGCTATTCCCAAAATTTTCTGTGTTCCATAAGTGTATGCTAGCATCAAGTTCGGTTACAATTCTGTTTATTTAGAAGATGAGCGAGTGTAACATATTATAGTGTAGTTTTCATTTATGATTTCATTTTAAGCAGCTGAAGCTATTTGAAATACGTCAGTGCACTTCAGCCCGATATTTCAGATAAATAACAAAACTATTTGAGAAAGACTAGGATAAAGTTCATAGAGAAAATTACGTTCTAATATCCAAACGTCTACTACTAAATGAATGAAAAAATAACGAAAGTTGAGTACAGCACTTAGTGAACATGGAAAACGTTTTGTGTAACCTCAGCACAAAGTTGTATATATATAGGGATAAAGACTTTTACCGACAAGTTCAATTTAGGTCAGTTACCAAAGAATAACATTCAACACGCAAACTAACCTCTTTACAGTTGAATTTTGACATGTAACTATCCCAGTCATTCTCGTGGAACAGAGCATGTGAAAAATTAGTTGAATACGAATCAGGATTAGAACTCAGTTTGCTGACTTCCGTTTTTATGATACTATTCGCGTTGATTTCGTTATTCTGATCAATATAAATTGACAATTCCAATAAACGTAACCACAGTGTATGACATTTTGCTTCTAAGCCACAAACACTTTTTGATAACATATGCAAATTATTTTGAAATTGTATATCAGATAGTGTATTCAGCCGTTCAATACGATCAACTAACTCTTTGATAGTCGATAGTGTTTTTGAATATTGCTCAATTTGTTTTAAACAAGTCTAAATTATGCAAAAAAATTTTTAATGAAAAACATTTTTACAATGGATAGCATTAAATGTGCAGTCGTATTTTGCTACTTATTATTTATTCAGTAGTATATTAAGAAAATGAACAATGTCTATTAACGAATTTAGATCATTATGCTAGTGACAACTGGTCCATTTATGTGACATGTTCTAGATTTATTATGGCCAACAGACTAACTGGTCTTTCAAAAATATCAGTAAATATGTAATTTATAAATTTCTACTATATTGTTTAGTCCCTCTAAAGTGGTTCGCTAAAATCAGCAAGTTTAGGTGGTTTAGTTTTTCAAAATTTAAGTATCTCCTTCACAGATCAGAAGGATTTATTTCTTAACAAGTTAGGCGCTAATCTGGTAGCTAAGACAGTCATAATTCAGTTTTTAAACATATTTGCTTCATAAAATAGCACTCAAAATTTCATGTTTCTCAGGTACAAATTATTTAGACATATACTAGTAACAATTATACCATAGTAACAGTCATAAGTATTTTTTTTTCGGTCAGTACTCACAAAGAACTCTTTGTTGATTCTCCAGCAAACAACAATATTTTTTTATCGAAAATTAAACTTTCGACTGCAAATACTCTATTTAGACGTACACAAAGAGTAATGCATGAAAGTAATAACGAAATACATCAAAATTCCTCACCTGATAATATTTAGCTGTTGAAAATTTCTGAACACTGGATAATGACATTAGACATGTCATCCATGCAGTGGTGTTTGGTAAGTCTATTGGAACAAAAAAATGTAGTGTATCAGTTTAGTTCATATAGACACAGTTCACGTTTGAGGATTAATACACGAATTTAGTTCATTGCTACACTTAGAAATGTTTCACAGCGTAGGCTGTAACTATCTAGGAAAATTTTAGTGATAAGAACTTTTGGACGGATTGAAACTCTGTATTAAGATCGGTAAACAGTCATTAGAGATGACATATATAAGATCCCGTCAAACCAATAAATTTTCGAAAATCCGCACACAATTGATCAGGTGTGTTATTACCACGGACAAAAACACCACTTTAAGGAGGCATGTATTACCTAATATATAGAGCTGCAATCTACAAAGCGTTGTTTGTAACAAGATATACTCAGTTGTTTATTTGAAAAAACATTCTAATCATAAGCTAACGATACGAAAGCAATAAACAATTCTTGTTACTCCTCTAAGTGATCGACATTCGCAAGCTAACATTGGAAATAGAGCGGCTGAAGTAATTGTTTGTTTCAAATAACTTGTCTGCATGAAGTTGACAAACATATCATATCATATCAAACGTTTTCCTAAATCGGGTTTACACTAAAACCACAGATAAAAGATCACCCTTAGATTAAAATCAGATTATTTTCAACAACAACATAACAACTGGATCATGTTTGCTCATAGAAACAAAGCGAAGGTAGTGTGGGATCGATAAAATTCATTTTCCTGTCAGTGTGAACTAGACATACAAGCTTCCTTAAAGAAAATCAATTCAGTAAACATTAGAGAACATGCATAAAATGACAAGGCTATGAATGTACAATATCAACAAAAGAGAAATATAAACCATTAAAATAATAACAACACATGTCGAATACAATACAGATCAAAATAAATGACTCACTTGAGGCCAATGTATCTAACCAAGTATCAATTTTCTGGAGATCTGACTCAATGTCTGTAGAAGTGTGTGAAACAGAAAACATTAGGTGATATATAACCATTCAACATGTTGAAATAAACAAATATAGGGGAGTTTGCCGAAAAATATTCTTATAAAAAATAATTCAAAGCAAATTCTTCTTTCAAACGACTGGAACATAACAATAAAAGGCTAAAATGCATGTGTAAGTCATTGAGTAGTCATGAATGTGATGTTTACCTAGTCCTTCACAAAAACAGTCAGTCAAGTCAATCAGTGTGGCGAACAGGCCACGTAACTCGACGTCGTACAAGGATATAATGGAATGTGGTTGATAGGTAGTTGATAGAGAACCCTGGATTTGAAGCCACTTAGACTGGACGAATTTAACAATGGCAATTACTCAACGGTAAGTTAACACGACTATCTCAGTGAGTCAGTTGCAGTATGAACAGCTCATTAGTGAAGATCATTAGCTGTGAAGCTAAGAACTAATTCATTAGGGAGGACGACTTCCAACAGGATCACAGGTACTTCACACTGCTGAATTTAGAATCCTAGAAGCCTTGCCGGTGATCTTTAGTCGACCTCCCATAAATAAAGTAATTCACATATTATTTACTACTGTCTGAATTCGATCTTCATGAATGGCCTTTTTTATATGAGTTTTGCTTCGAATTTCGAATTCAGTATCTCACATTGAAAACAGTTGCACTTCCAGAATATCTGATTTCTATCAAAATACCAATAGACTACTGATTTTCTAAATAAGTAATATAAATTCAAAAATCTAACTTTATGTTAAAAGAGTGACAAAATGAATATTCGATAATTAGTTAGAATAGCCATTTCTAACATCAGTTAACTGGCAACAGAGGAAATTCCAAAACTACCTATGCTAATCATATATTTTTGGCAGAAAGCTGCATAACTTTGAAAATTAACTAGTCGAAAATAATTTATCCTATTGACTATCGAAGAAGCATCTAGATTTTGCAACTGAATAAACAACGAATGATTTAACACATTTTGAGTTTCAAAAGAATCACTAGTGAATGTGAATTACTTGGAAATATACTAAAATTGGGTCAATTGTATATAATATTTCTAAAAGCTTGGTTTATACTTCCTTCCTTGCTTTCCGTAATTACTTTTTTAGCCTTTATCACATCACTCAACTCTTTATAACCTGGCAAACACCTCCATAACACTGTCTTTTTATTGATTAGTTTCTTCTGTTGTCATAGATAATTCCATATCCTCCCTTCGGCCTGCTAACTTTTTAACCATGAAGTAACTTATATTTGATACTTGAGAACTTTTGATCCCTTCTAATTTTATATTTTTATCGTTACAAGTGTGTAAGTAAATTAACGCAATGCTTCTTCTTTACAGTATGTATACGCAACAATAATGCCTTTTTATCTACTTTTATACAGACAGAGGTAATTTAATACCATAATTTTGCACAGATATAATTTAAAGAAGATATAACTATATATATATATATATACATAAAGTTTTGAGTAATCGCAAAAATGATACTAAGAACTGCAACTGATCGATCTCTGTTGGCATAGTGGCATCGTGAGGGAGATAGTCTCAATATGGAATGAAGTTATAAATTTGAGTGAAGTTGGGTTAGCAGTGAAGTTTAAAACAGACGCTTCATTCTCTTTAGTACTTGTCAGCTGGATGTAACCGGATTCGTCTCTTAATGTGAACGTCAACACTGAGATAAAAATATCATATACATTCGGCGAACATAAAATAGGACGAGACATCAGTTCTGAATTTCACTGCTAGCCACAATTGAACTTTAATAAAGTAATAAAAATTATCATTCTTATTAATCAATTGTTGTTTCAAAACTGTATGAACACACAATGTTTAAGAAGTAATTACATAACTCAGTAAATTAGTCACATTTATTTGCTGGTTATGATGACTTAATCATTCGATATACTGTAAATTGTATTCAAACAGTAAGTTAAATAGTGTCAAGTGTTATTCAACATTTGACTATTAATCAATGCATATTACACATAAAAATCAGTGTTTTCAGAAATGGATTTTTGATCTATACATGGTGTTAAATAAATCTACATCATACAGTACTCGTTATGAATTATTGTTCCTGATTTATTCAAATCATCATCTAGCGTATTTATCGTTATTACTACGTCTAGCTATATTCGTCGCCTTAGTGTTGAGTTATGACAGTTAGAAGCAATGATGGAACTTACACTATACCAATAGTACTAGTAGCAAAAGAGCAAAAAACTGTTCAGGTAGTCGTTTCTTTGTTGTTGTTCAGTCAACAATTATGATGAACGACCTCTTAAAAAGAATACCGTAGGACTTGAGGCAAGCGTGCACTGGTTCAATTCGTCACACTTCACACTAGCCTAGTGAGTGAGGAAATTACGCCTAAAGACTAAAAGTTAAGCTAGACAAGTAATCACATATCAACTTGGTAGTAAGAAATTTCCCACCACTATGAAAAATTAGACAAATTTCACATAAGTCACTACTAAGTGACGTATAAAAGTGATTTTTTTAGTATTAAAGGAGTTCAGTAGCGACCAAAATACCTCATCAATGACGATTTCGGACCATGATGTTGAGTAAGCGGAATCCTAATTCCATAGGTGACATCAGTTTCTTAAAAGTTGGAAATATGATGAGTGTCAAATATTACGAAATCTAGGTTAGTTAACATACTCTGACAACTTCCTTTAATCCCCTTACAAAGAAATCAACAAGAATGTTTTGGTAGACTTGAAAGAAAATAGGCCGGAGGGAAGTGAAATAGATGGATTATATACCAAACTCAAATGCAGATATCATATTAAACACGGTGATAAACGAATGTGCGCGTGACTACTTATTTCTGTAAATATCTCCGAAAAACAACACAAAATATATAAATACACACGCGAACACAGTAGTGAAACCACTTGATGAGACATTACATATATCTTGCGCGCAGAAAAGCGTAAGTAGGAATTACTGCGGGAAAATGTTGATGTCACAAATCGAGAAAACTCGAGGAGTTCTAGATACCTTCTAAAAACGTAACACTCACATTAACCAGTAACTAGTAGCAGATAAGACTTATTAACTCACAATCAATATGTCAGTCAACCACATAGTTAATGACCAACAAAACTAAAGAATCAACAACGAAACATAACCACAACAAAGTCAATGAATACAACTAATCATAAACATAATCATCACAGAGAGAACAAACAGAATAACTGAAAAGAGCACTTTGTAGGCAGCAAGAGGTGATGATTTTATCATGAAGTCTATTTAACGTAAAAAGTTTGACCAAATATAAGACATCTATTTGTAGACGGTCAATAAACAGTATATTATTTATGAAGGTCATTCATTATGTCAAGGCTTACAAGTTCTGATTATTAATGACAATATCATTTTTATTATAATTAAATAATTAATGGTTGCTACCTTGAAAATTTGAAATCAGTAGTAATATTCACTTTGATATAAGACAAAAATACTATTTAAAAATGTGAATGTCTAGTTGTATAAAAACTGAATCACTGATGAATTAATTACACTCGAAAATTCCTGATGTTCATTTTGATATCATTTCATTATAGTAATAAACATGATCTTAAGTAAGCCGAAAAGTGAAAACTTCCAGAAATACTTTATTTACAGCTTCTAAAACATCAAACATCGTGTAACGTCAAATTATGGAATTACTTTTATGTAGTAAGTTGAATCAAAAAGAAAGACTGTGAACTTGTTTAGTTCTAATACTATTCCATAAATTACCATTCAATTCGATCAAACGAATCTTGACTGCTAAGGCTTAAAAAGATTAATGTATATAACTAATCAATGGAAACGACTGATAAAACATATAGAGAGTGAAACAGCTACCCACCAATAAAACTAAGCGTTGGTTGTGTAACAATTTAAGTCGACTGAAAATATAAATGCAGATAATTCGATGTCATGAGGCCTCGATGTCTTGAGCCCTGATCCCTGGCGAGGTTTCAGAATAGGAGGATGTAGCAGTTTAGTGTATCCTGGTTTTATGCGCTATCTAACTAGGCTAAATTCGTAATTTGAATCGACAAATTAGTTGAGAAACTTATGCACCCAACTTACAACTGATTATAGTAGGGGAGTAACATTCTGCTGATTTCATTTGCCTTTTAATGCCGACAACTATTTCTCATTTCTTCTGCTTCCTTATTTAGAATAACTAAGTTACAACCTTCTAAACTGATTACTTATGTATAAAATTAGTCACTGAATTAAAAATGTGTTACAAAAACTATCAAGGTTTCAACAGTGCAGCTGAATTAGCCATGTGTATTACCAAGATTCTTACAAAATAATATGCTGTAGTACATGAAACAGGAACATTATAACTAGTAGTAGTAGAGTGATTCAGCAAGAAAAAGTGATAAGTGCACAAATGTTTATCTTTTTTGCAAAATTAAAAATACTAGTAGCAATACTGCTTATTTGTAAACAATTCACACACACATTCACAAATGAGAATTGGAAACGGCTTTCACATTTTGTATTACCTTATATCATCAATGACAAGCATGTGGTAAACTTAATTTATAATAAACTGTAATGTTCTTATTTATTTATTTACCTATGTACCCACCTACCTACCTATCTACCATGTCATAGTAATTACTATTGGTACACGGAATGTGTATTATTATTCATTATCGCAATAATAATAGAAATAATACAAATCAATATACCATTCATCAATAATAAAAATAGCACAATAGTCAAACAATGTTATGATAAAATTATTATCATGTTTATGAAATAAATTAGCGTATTTGGATACCAGTAATAGTAATTCTGATAAGAATATAAAACTATGTGTTTATTAATCATGTCATTGAAGTGGAAAATATTGGTTAGAAACAGTAATGAAAGAAAGTAAATACTGCTACATTTTGACAACACATTTTTCGAGAGGAGCAGAGCAATAAAACAAATTGGAGAGTATATATATATATATATATATATATATATATATATATATATATATATATATATATATATATATATATATATATATATATATACATGCAACATGGAACCTAGTGTGCATGTGCACCAGTCCAAGTTGATACACCTTATTAACACAGCAAGATGAACACCAAACTAGAAAAAGTATGAGTCACATTAATGAAAGTACAAATAAAGCGTGAACATATGGAATTTGATAAACAGAATGAAAAAGTTCATCAAAGAAGTAGTAACATCCAAAGTAACAAAAATAATCATGAAACACATTTACACAGCTACCTATAACTAATCAATAAATGATATAAATAAAATCTAGCCGTCCTTGGTAGGCCGAAAGCTATCACATCGACAAGCCTCACTCTAACAGAGAAAACCTTTAATTACACCTCTATACGTGAATGTCATAGTTTCTTTCTAAAAGATAATACTTTAAAAAAGGTGTAATGATAATTACTAGAAGAGACTAGTAACCAATGGAATTTGTGTTACATTCCATAATTAAAGAGATCCTCACACTGAGCAAATGTTGCTCACAATTGTTACAACGGAATATCACAATCACTGAAACTTACACAGAAGCAATACAGGAGTCATATGAATGAGGGTCACATTAAATTATTACGCAATCTTACAATTAATTTCTTCCTGATAAACTGTAAATCGAAGATTTAGCATTCACTGAATCAACATTATCTGTCAGATACTAATTCAAACATTTAACAGTATTGCTTCTCAGGAATCACTAGTAATTTTTGCTAATTTCGAAAACAACGGCAGCTAATTGATAACAGTGAAAAAAAAATAATCCATTATACGTAACATAAGTCAAAATGTATCCATCAAGTTGCATTTGTAAATTTAGTTACTTCACTGGATATTGTACGACATACTGTAACTAAGTGCTTCAGTGACTTGAAAAATAAAATTAAATGATTAATTGTTGGAGAAAATGCATGCGGAAAGACAGGAGATACATCTATTACAATCCATCACTATAATAAAAAAAGACTACGTATAGAAAACGATTTGAGAAAACGAGATGAAGTTGTAGAGTAAGAAGCGTAAAATAGCTTTCGAACTCAGGATCTATGGAAAAATAAAGAGCAAACGGATCTGCGACATTGTAACTTATTCTATACCATTTTAATTACCATATGATACAGTTTGTTACAATAACTAACTGGATCCCAACAAAGTAATGAGTATATACGAACATGGTTGAGAGAAACTATAAATAACCTCATGATATTGTACAGTTTGATTTTTCAGTCTGTAGCTCCTACTTCAGATAACATAGTACATTGAAGTCGATTAAAATTGAGCATATGTAATTTTTATTTAAACCAAGTGACACACTATAAAGATTCAACACGTTTTCAGCTGCTTTACCGTATTTGTTTATTACTCTGTCTAGCCTTAGTATTGCTTATTCGAAGGTCCCAAAATACCCAAGTAGTGCTACCAAGAAGCCTGTTATCAAATACTAACAACTTATAAGTGTTCACCACTATAGAACGGCCATGAACTAAAACAAAGTGAATTGTTGGGTAGTGTACTTACTCGCTCACTTGAAGATAATTAACTTGTCTTTCCTACTGTTGGCGTAAATCGACAGAGGCCTATACGCCCTATAGTGTAGTTTAATAATTAAAATATTCCTCGTATAGTCAGTCACAACTGCTAAATAAAACTAGTAAGTTGAACAGATTACAAAAGCCGTAGTTTTGTCAATGAGATTTGAACCTGATGCCTATCTCTTCAAATATTAACTTGCTCAATGCGGATTAAGTTGCGTAAGCAATTATTTGAAACTTCGGTGAGTTGGCGAGTTCGAAATAGCACCTAATACAGGTCCTGCATTCCATTCATAAAAAGACATAGCAACAAACATTACTCATTATGATATTCCTAAGAATAACATATTTTAATTATATGCAACACGGAAGATACCAATTGAAAATAACACTGGATAAGGCGAAACACAATACCCAAAAAGGTCACAAACATCAGCTCACGTGTAAGTGTAGAGGGTGATATTAGGTTACATAGATTCATCAAATCTAACAATTGTTCGGTTGAGTGTTGTTTGGATCATATTTTATTGTTGGTTACTAATATTATCATTCACAAGATGTTAGTATTTTTTAATAGGAATAGAATTTGCAGAAAATGTAGTTAAAAAAGTGGACACTAATGGCATAGTATCAAGGTATAATCTAGATTCATCGATTATCTATGCAAAATAATAATAATTCATTTATATTCACGTTACTCTATTCTCCAGTCTGGGGGGGGGGGCAAATTATGTGATTCTGTTTAATGAAAGTGCTGTTAAAACCAAAAGTCAGCTGCCGGCATTAAATGACAGTCTAAGAATGCATTTGAATTCATTTGAATATCAACATTTATTTCAGCGTTTATAAAATAACATCCCCAGTAGTGTGAGTTGTCCATTTACTAATAAAACGGCTAGTATACTACACAGTTGGCCATTTTGACTTGTTCAAGGATCCCGACACACATTCAACGAAGACCAGGATTTGAAAAGATTGAAAGAATTGATTATTAGTTAGAATGTCATAAATCTAATCATTCATAATGTTTTGCCAACAAATGATATTCATAATACTAATTATTTCCTCATTTCTGGTTTTCAATTATTTATCTTGGTACTATTATAAACCAGATCGCTTTTCAACTTCTTAGTTTGATTTATCTTCTATCACTCTACTGATTTGAGTTGGATCAATAAACATTAGTGTGGAGTCTTGTTGCTTTGCTTCTCGATTTATCTGTTTATTATATATACATATTTACTTAAGTAATAAACCAGTTTGTTGAAATAGTCATACCTTCTTTAAAAACTAGGTCAAAAAAATTAAAATACGAACTATTTGTTAAAGCATTCACTAATTAATTTTGCTACTAAAAATAATTCAAGTGAAAGATATCTGCGTCGTTTTCAGTATTCAGTAAATGTGTTATTTCCAGCATTTTTGATCATTTTTCCATAAGTATATGGTGTAATTTTCAGAAAACATTTCAAGTTTAAAACATCATTAAATAGTAGTTTTCTATTCAGTGTGCCGAACTGTGTGGCGCAGGACACGTTCACTGTACACAGTTGCAGATACATATATCCACTTGAAATAAGGATTTTAATGAAAAGTACAGAGCACTACACGGTACTCAACTACTAAATGAACGGGAAAACGATTGGAAGTTCGAGGTACAACAACGTGAACTTTGAAAACACTGTAGATAATTTCAGCAATATTGTATGCTTTTGCCAAAGAAATTTCACGCACTGCATCACATTTAATTCAGCTAACAATAATATTGTACTTACACTACAGGTAAGTGGAGTGAATTGCATCTTAATGCACTTACATCTATTAAACAACTACTGTGTTGAGTGGTGTATAATATAGAAACCCAAAAGATTGACGTCATTTCAATTCGCGTTTGTTTTTACAGTGAGATCAATTGCAAATTGTCTACCACGCCAATTAATATCTGATGATATAACAGTATATCTATCTAATAGTCAGATTTATAAGCAACAGGTAATTTGGATGAATCATATGAAATAATAAGACAAAACAACTGAGATACAAATTAAAACAAACTACAAACGTCGAAAACTAGAGAGAAAAATCAATATAGCATTTCAGACAAAGAAAATGGCAAGCTTTAATAAACAACAATAATAAAAACCAAAACTTATTATGCGGCTGTTCAACTTTATCAAAAGTGAAAGTCAATGTTACTGTTGACTAGTAGGTTAACTGGCTAAAAATAAATTGAGAAAAATAGCATACATACACACACCTAAATACAAAATTATTACTGTAAGTAGAAGGAAATATGACCATTAGACGTGAACCGTTGGTTACTAGTTATCTGGTTTATGTTTCCATACCTATGTCAACTAGCATAAAATCCTGTGTTGAGAGTTTTTTGGTGATTAAAATTTAGGAGTAGACTAAGTGATAGTGATGATTGAGTAATCAGAAATTAGTGTAAACGTCTTAGTTGCACAGGTCAGACTACAGGCGAAGTAACAAAGCGATAGAACTTCAAACCAAGACAAAGTGTGCCATAGGCTCGAATCTTATAATGTACTCATGATTAGGAAAACACAAGAACCTAGGTTCAGGACCATCGGTAAATTACTTTCTACAATTAATACATTAAATTTTCACTGGTTTGAATGCATTAACTTGAAGTATTCATTCACCTTGCTACTAAAATTAGAAAATTAGTCAATAGTGTATTTACCACATCATAAATATGGGGATGATTGAATTAATAAAAATACAAAGTCAATGAATAAAGTTATAAGAAGAAGTGGATTGTGACAATATTTTAGGAAGGGAAATCTAATTTAATATGTGACAGAAAAATTCATTATCAAACACTCAATAAGCTGTTAATTGTACCTAATTTAACTTAATCTTAAAAGGACGATTTATGAATGTAACAGTTGTAATATACAGAAATTGTTTAGATATCTAACAAACGTATGTTTTCACCTAATCTGCCTTGAAATAGGTATGCTATCTTTAACTGGTGTCTAAGAAATGACTACTACAGAAATTTGGCCTATTTTTAAGTTTAATAGCATAAAATCCATGTCCATTCGGTTAGACTGCTGCCAAGGACTCAGATATTTCTAGAAGTCAACAGCTAGGAAACTATTAAGTTATTAACAATCCTAAATTAAATAACACACACAAATACTAATATGTTATACGATTGTGTATAGTAAGTAACATTCAGACAAACGTTTCATCCTATATGTGACTTGGTAGTTAGATGCATTTGTTATAAATCAGTATTAATGTTCATTGCGAGGTTGGAACTCGAACCTTGTCAAACACTACCATACTCAACATTGACCTAATGAGCCCAAACAGCCACTTTCTCAGCAAGTACGTACTTATATGTAATTTCAATGTATTTTATCTTCTGTTTGATGTTGTTCAGGATCAGAATTGACCAATCTCTGTTGTCATACGTGGATCCTAAAAGGATTGCGTGATGTAGTGTTAACTTGCAAGTATGATAAAAGTTGAATTCTATAAAATAATACTGATTTGATTTTTGTAAATCTTTTTAGTAAATCAAAATGACAATAGGGGACAGTAAAACAATATTTAAACTAATTAATATACACAAAAATATAAGCAAGCATATAATTACAATTAAGAGTATAGTCAGCTATTACACACTAACAAAATGAAACAGTGTAGTGCTTTCTAAAGCGATTCAACCTTTTCTTGATTCCAAACATATAATTAACACACAACAAAAACAAAAAATAAAACGGAACGATAAGTATGATTTACTTATTTGAAGAACACACTTCGTACTGACTTGATATGGTAGCAATCTTGGAAAGGTCATATTATTACTGTTTACTGTGCATTATTCATGAGTTATCGAGTATGAAGGAAAGAGAGTCAATTAGTCTACAGAAATACATAGAATCAGTGAATGGATGTACATGAAATCAGTAAATGAAGAGATTAATAAAAACTTCTACACCTTTTATTTAATCGTGTGGACAGTGGATGGTTATCAAGAAGATTAAAATGGATTTAGTTTATTTCTGAATGCGATAAAAATACTTTAAACGTATAATAGTCAGTTAGTGTATACTACTGGTAGACGATAATATTTATTCTCACTGTGGTATAAAATTAATGGGTTAGGAAATTTCGGCATGTTTTAAAATTTTTCTAGCCCTCACTGTGGTCCTTTTCGTCCAATAAAAAAATAGTTTGCGACAACTTATCTTATTGGTTTGACAGTTCATTGACGTGGTATAAAATGGAGATACCTCAACTGGGGGATCACTTTGATAGCATGATGAGCTTAAACTATGCTGGTAATGAATCTCGTACTGACGATAGTGTTGGTTTGACGCCTACGCGTAATGCCATAACGGAGGAAAAAACTTATTCTTGATTATGCTATTTTTAGTTGCATTTCCATCACTAAATGCACGTAAGTATGAGTTTGAAAAAGTGATATATCATCACTTTAGGATTCCTGACTCCTGTTTCCATCAGAATCAGAAACCGTATAAAAAGTTTGTGCTGGAGAAGTGGACCGTGGCATCGGAATGCGACTCATGGTCATCCGCAAATGAAGAAGTAAGTTGCTTACTTTTTTTGACAAACTCCTCATAGGGCGCTACCAAAATGTGGATGCCTGTCATTCATATTCGCTAAACAAGTCGATAGTTAATGGACTGTCGTACGCAGAAATCTGCAGCACAACCACGAATGTAACTCTCTGGTGAACGAAAACAACACGTGGACGAGAAGGTTGTCAGACAGAGTTTGCGACAATTCAACCTCTGATGTTTTCAGGGCACAGCCGTTTTTAATGTTGACTCTGCATATGCTACTTTCGTAAGCGTCTGAAGTCGCTAGATGTATTCAACATGCGTCGCAAGGTATTCTCCTAATCCAACCTTCCTGGTAAGTACTTAAATCTTCTTTATATTGATCTGTAGGTAATTTTGAAAAAATAAAATCACATATAGCTTCTCTTGGCGGTGCATGTGGTTACCAGGTGAATGAAGAATCCATCTTGGAATTCTTTTTTTGCAACTGTCGACCAGTTGACTCTAAGTCTACGCTTCCTTGAAGTTATCGGATTGGATGGCACACACAAAACAAACAGTGAAAATATTTTCTTATATCAACTGCTAGCACTGGACGTTAATCTAATGGCCATCCCAATAGCATTTGGATTCATCAGAAGAGAAACTACTATGATGATAACGCATTTTTAAAATTTCTTTCAAGAAGTCACCAACAACAGAAACGTGGTATGCTTCATAGTAGATGATGCAGTACCGATTGCGGGAGCGATCAAGTGCTGTGTATCCTAATGCTCGTCATTTACTCTGTCGTGTACATATTATCCGCAATGTTATAAAACGAGTACGTACATTGAATATTTGTAATAACGTTTTAAATTATAACGACTACAACCGCAAGTAGTACTAGTTCTTTTACAGACTGATGTATACGAAAAACGCTGATAGGTAATTTGTATTAATTAATGTAATAAACGTTTGCTCGTAGTTTTGCAAGAACTTATCCCTGCTGGAGACATGGGATCCATCTTTTCATAGATACTTGCAAAATTATCCTTCAGACCGACAGGAGTACTTATGGAGCAGAACAATACAAATTTTGTTTAAACCACCCACAGAATAATGAAACTACACAAATTATCAAGACGAGTGCCATTGATGAGGTCAACATTCTACCTTTTACTTCGAATTGGTTATTGGATGCAAGCCCGAGTACAGACTTACATGCAGAAATCGGGAAACAAGTTGAACATCGGTGAGACGGGATTCCTTCTGGTGTTGCGAGAACGACAGACTCTGGCTGCATGCCAGCTGATTTAACGCGAACTACGTCTGCCTGTTGCTGAGATCATTACATCAGCAGATTCATCACAAGTCAGTGACGTATAACTGACATTTCTTATTTACTATCTTCAAAGGTTTCATCCGGAAAACGCTGAGATAAATTCAAACAATTTCATGAAGTGGAAATCGGTAAATTGATGTAAAGTTATTTATACTTATTTCCAGACGATGACATATCAGTAGGCTCTTTGAAAGTGAAAACTGTCAGCAGAATGAAGCCGATTCACAATTATGTACTTACTCGAAACCATAAATATAATATTTCTACCGAAAACGTCATTCAATTTTCTCTCGTAATCAATAAGTTTCCACTAAAAAGTTTTTGAAAAGTGATGAGGAAAACTCAGCATCTATCAATACAACATGTGGTAAAATTCTAGTCACTTAGAGTAACACTCAACTGAAATGATAACTGTTCACGTTTGATGAATATCACTCAGGTAAAAGTGATCAATAACCTGAAGAATAACAATAAACTATGTACTATAAGGATTATTAATGAAACTGCACTTGATAATAAATCGTAGGTTTTGTTAACGGAATGATGGATTTTGCATTTTTAAACATTGTATGGAAAGAATGAAATGTTTAATGTGAACTGATGGTTAACATAAAAAACTAAGAATAAATATTTGTCGATATACATTAAGCAACGAATTCAGTGTATTGATACACAAAGTAGACATTATTATCCTTCAATTTGTTTCGACGAGCTATTGTTTGGACTGCCCATAGTTTTTGAAGTTACAGTGATTAGGGTTTTCTGTACATCTTCCTATCTCATATTTCTTTCCGTTAATAAATAACTCGGATGATCGAGCCTTTCAGATATGGAGGAATCATTAATAAGCACTAATTTTTATGTGAAAATACCTACGATGAGAAAATAATTCCAATGAATTGACTGACTCCAATAAACTGTTAAACGTTTGCAAACCACCTACCATTAAGGTTTCGTACGACGGCTTAATACAATCTACACTGTCAAGTTACTACTGGCACTTCTGTCATCATCATACTCATACTAATAACAAGTAAAATAAAATAATTATAGTAGTGCATATGTGTTCGCCTTCATATTTATTAGTACATTCACTACTATGACAAGGCAAACGAATGACTCCTAGTTTATCATATCAATTCAAGTCTAGTTTTTCTAGTTGTATGTTTAGCCTGTTTGACTTATAGTGTGGTTACTAAAATTTTGTATAACATGCAATTAATTGTTAATTAACCTAACATTACAAAAAAGGAGATTAATGGATTTTTAAGACGACAATTGTCGATAATAAACATTCTAAATATTTTATTCATCATCCTTACATATACTGTAATTCAATTGAGTTCTTCTCTGGAATTAATTTAATGTCCATCTCCACACATAAAACCACTACAGCATGCGTCATGATTGAAGTGATTATATGATATACTCATCACTATCTCCTCAAACTAATAGACAATTAACTGAAACATTTTATTAATGTTATATGCATTTACACTTCGTCATCACACTTCAATGAATTATTACTTAAGGAATAAAAAAGGTTGCATTAAAAATTCCCCTGAATTTGTAATTTATATGTAGAACATACAATCTTCGTATGTAAAAAGGGCATACAGAATACTGTCACATAATTTAATCTGCTGCATAAACCACGTCTTACGTTAACTTCTCTTAATCGGACAGTCTTTGAACTTATTATTCACATCTGCGTAGATGCATGCTTTATTTAATAACCTCTTCAAATAAGTCTTCTATTTCGTATATAAAAATCGAGAAACAAACTTCATGCTGTTTTAAGTTGGCTAGTGAACTAATGAATATTAGCATTCATAGACTTATAAGTTATTGTCTGCATAATTCTCCAATGTATAAATTTAGCAAACTGAAATAGCTAATTGATAATGAATTTATACCCTACCATAGTAACTTCTGTTTTTTTTAGTTATGTATATACATTCTCCTTGTTTTTGTTTTTTAACGATGTCTTGAAATGACGAAATATTGTCCAGTAAAATAAGCTGTACATTTAAAGAATAGTATATAATTTATCATTGGTAGAACATGGCTGATAAATATAATAGCGAATAAGCATAATGTGGTATCAAATAAATTCCAGACAAAACAAAAAGAATACGTTAACAAGAGACAAACAGTAAAAAGAAACCAGACATCACATAAACAGTATTTTCTTGATTTTAGCAACTAATGCCAAAGATATAGTAAGTCAACTAATGGATATATTGTTTCTTTCTAATTTTCTCTAAAAGACTTGAAGTAACTATGAGGACGAAGGGGAAACATTTACAGCTCAGGTGAATTAGTTCGGTGGTGCTTCGATCTCCGAGCTAAATGTACTGATTGGGGAGCTTCCACCATCGATCTAAGAAACAGAATCATCAAAGACTACTCCAATTAGGGGCAGACTTTCCAGTTGTTTTACAAATGTAAAATTAATTCATTATGATGGTTTTATTTACGATTGGCTCTCATTGTTTGTTATGAAGTTCATGTTGACTAGAAGTTTGAAACTGTTCTCTGATTTCTTTCAAAATATTTTGTGTGATGATAGCAAAAAATAAATTTCAGGGTTCGGACATGAATTGGAAACACATTCAGCAAATCGTAGAAACATTTTTTGGGGTTACTAGCAGAGTTATTTAACTACTTCCATAGACAAACGATTTAAACTATCGACAAGAGGCAGACAAAAACAAGTAAAACAAAACTATGAGAATACTGGACAAGAGTACAATCATACAGAAAGCCTAGTTACTTATTCAATATGATTTAATTCATCTCACCAACTACTTCGTGACAAATATTGTTCTGTCGATGAATAATTTACCTTCTAGAAAATTACTCAGTTGTGTCAATCTAATGTACTTTTCTGTATAAAACTGGTGTCATTATTTCAGGAAAAGCAATTAGTCACTTGTTAAGTGATTTCATCTACTGATATTTTTCTGGTTAGGATTAGGCGCCAAAATCTATAAGTATTTATCTTATAGACTGGTAAGGTTGTTATCGCTTACTAGTACCAATGCTACCTTATTAATCATCAGTTTCAGTAAAAGGAACATTTAAAATCAGATTAACTGCAGAGTATCGTATCTTGAAACAACTGATATAAAAATATGTTTTATTAGCCAATTAGTAAATAATATTTATATCGCTTCACCCTGGTAAAACTCCCATAATAGTATCCCAGTTTCATTATTATTAGACGTTTCAACTATTTAAAACACATTGCTATAAAACACTTACAGATGTTAAATGTTCTGTGTTAAGTTATCTGTGTAATTCCGAAGTTAGTTAGATAATTTTACACGAGGAAGTTAAACTGACAAGAGAGTCCTCAGCAAACAAGGTTTATACCAGAGCAAATAGAACACATTTCGAATATGTGCACCAACTTGGTTGAAATTAAAATATTTTTTATTACATCACTATTTCTTCACAATCTTCTGAAAATTATCAGTCTCATATAAGAACTTATTATATTAGTTTATTGTGACCCTTTTTCAGAAGTGATTCAAATAAGGTTCCCTTATTAATCAGAGTAGTGATCTAGACAAAATTATAAGAAATACTCTAACACAATACTCCAACTTAAAAGTAGTTGTATCTGGAATTACCAAAACATTGCAACCAAAAATTCAGTATTGAGACAATCCACTCAGCATGTACGTATGCTAGACGGAGACTTATAAAGTGAAGTACTGAATATTAACCAAAATAAATTACAAACCATTCCGATATAACCTCATACCCACTAAACAACTATCTCAACTCATAAACGTATTGAATATCGCGTTAGTTTTTAAAGTAATACTGGGTTCGATTTTCATTGTGAACACCAACACTGAGATGTGGCAACTGCATGCAGTTGATGAGTACCAGATGATATCCCACTGCAAGTCACAATCGAAAGTTTCCCCAATATTTATTAGCTATTCATTAAGGCTTAAAATAATTTCACTTGATAAAAATGGTAATAATAATACAATGGTAAAATTGCAACTGATTTACGGTAGTGATAAGAGGCCACTATTCAAATCATATTATTTGCGCATTAATTAAAAGGTCACAAATGTATTTTATTTTCAGGTCACTTAGATAAACATTTACATGTAACTGTATAGTAGAAATTACCATTTGTATAATCTAAATATCGTTAACTGACATAATATGTTGATGATTCATTTTTGTATGTACAAGAAGCTGTCTACGTATGTATAGCTGGTGGGAGAGAGAAGTACACAGATAATCTACAGAAATTTAATCAGGATGAAAATCAAACAATAAATTCAGTCAAGGAAAAAAATATGCACTGAAAAAAAGAAAGCAATCCCTCTTTCAAACACTGTTTAGAACTGAGGAAAATTATCCACGAAAACTAACTTTAAAGTGTGTATATGTAAATAATAAATAAATGCGTATCTGGTTCTGTTGAATAGTAAAATGGATAGTAATAATTTTATTTCAGATACCGTTCTAAAATTTACGCGAGAATACCATAAGATTTAGAAATTTATTACAGTTAATAGTTTCGCAGCATGGACAGACTTCAGTTTGACAAACATTAGGAAGCAAGTAGCATTAGCCAGCTGTTTTATCATAGTGAGGAACTCCTCAGTAGTGATCATCCGGTGTTAATTTTAGACAAGCGGGAAAAGTTATAGGACAGTTAATAACTACAGTTCAATGATGACTAACTAACTAACAAAGGATCACCTCTGTGATAAACTTATTTTAAATCAGAATAAGTAAGAAACGTTTGATGTCAAATCGCCATAGTATATGCATATATATAAGTGGAACTGAAAATACACAAACGTTGAAAATTGTAAATCCTGATTGTAGCAGTTAGAACATGAAAGAACTACTTAAACGACATCAATTTCTAGTTTCGTTTTCCATTATTCAGTGTAAAAGGAATCAAATGACAATCACCTTCATGTCTTACACTTAAAGAACATATGATCTAAAGGTAATTACCTAATCTATATTGTGGGATACAATGTATGTTTATGGTAATGAGGTTAAACAAACGATTGAATGATATCTCCAAAAATATCCCGTGACATTCCAAACAGTAAAACATCAACGCAACTAAATAATTAGTAATGTTGTTAGTCTACTTTGTGAGTTTTTCAACAAAAAGTCTGTATATGACCGGTCTCAGGCACTTATTAATTGAACTAACAGGTCTCGCCGTCAGGTGAACAAGACCACTACTAATCCAGCTTCATTTCCTTGTGATTCAAGAAGAATTACCCTCCTATGGAATAAACAATCGAACATGCACCTCATACAGTATTCAAAATGACCTTATTAATCATTTTGTTCCTTAAAAGAGTGCAAATTTTAACATCGTGTAATGTTAATGCTATGTACTAATGATTTGTTTCTAGTATTGAACTAAACCCCTAAAAACTGATTGTAAAGAACTGCATTCACTAAAATGACAAAAAATCAATACCGAGAAAAGAAAATGGATGCACTGCACTTTAAATAGTTAATTTATAGCTAAATAAACATGAAACAATTTATTTGCCGAAATGTATTCAGATTTCAATTACTTGTGAAACATAGGTTGTTAGGGTATTAGGTACTTAGACTATAGACATGAAACCCTACTTGTCCAAATTTTATGTAAGCCGGTTCAGCCTAGCAAGATGCACTAGCAAGCATCACTATTAAGTAAACAATCAAGTCAGATTCAGCATCCAGTATAATATGATTTCAATGACTTCAATTAACACTTCTAACAAAGTATATACAGTTTGAAATTGTCGTTAGAGAAAAGATGACTTCTAGTGGTTTACTAAATTATGGAGATGATTTTTTTTAAATTAACATTAGGTGAGGCACTGATGAGAAAAAGAAAGAACATTTGGCAGCTGTTTAAGTCTAACATAGGATTCCTAAGCAGTGAACATACATATACTCATCAGACATCAAATTCAGACATTAGGTTCCATGGCATGTTCTTAGCACTTTAACAACAGATTGGAAGTCCAGTAACACTATATCCAGTTTCAAGGAATATAAACAATAGGGAACAATAACCGATTGAAACTCTTACGTTGACTGTTAACCAAGTAATGGTTTTCTGATAGTAAACAGCAACTTTGAAGGTAAACACATGATTGCTATTATTTAGTGCTTCACAGAATGTTGAATTTGGCACCGTGAATTGATATCATTGAAAACAAAGGACCGTTGGACAAGTACCTCGTTCGGGAGGCTTCCATTAATTCATCAGGGAATAAAACTAGAGCCTTGAGGGCTCGCAGCGAAATCTTAACCATATGGCAATTCAGCCTACAAAGATTAATTGATATTTTTAAATTCAGTCAATTCCCAAAATACTGCGTGACCTGTTTCATTGTTTTCGGTAATATACAACTATCGCCCTACATGAGTGAATCTGAATGGTTACGACTTCTCACTAGAGATCTAGGAACTACCTTCGAAAAAGTTAGTCAATACGGAGCAGAAGTTGCACATCAGTTAACGAATATTAAATAGCGACATAAATTCGAAGCATTTTAGTGTGTACTTAGTCATACAATTTACGAAGACAAATTATCATTTACTAAAGACACCAGAATGGCCGTTACGTAACAGCAATTTTAATTACTATTATTATATTTTAATTATATGATGATCGCTCAGTTTCCAGCAGTAATCGACTGAATATGTTAGTGATTGAAGCTTAATATTCACAGCGTTCAAATACACGATAAAATAGATAACGGTCAGTGTTAAAAAAAAAAAATGAAAATGATGATATATAATGCACTTGAAAATTCTAAGTTAGACTTTCGTAAGGAATTATACGAATCACGATAGATCATGAGAAATGTCAAAATAGCTTACGAGATAATATTAGTATAGATCGTATAACTAAACGACAGATATCAAATTCCAGATGACATGAAGATAGATTACCAATACATAACTAGGCCAAAAACAATACATTTGATGTATTATAAAACACAGGATCTTATCAATATTCTAACGTGAAAAAAATGATATTTCATGAATTATAAATTATTAATCGAGTTTACACCCTGATTTAGTAAAAGCTGCGTGATACATACATCCAGGTGGTCCAAAGCAACACGCAATAATATTTATCATCATATTAGGAAATATTCTATTGATTAATCGTTAAGTAGTCAATTGTTCAACTCTGCCTGCAGCTCTACTAGGGTTACTTCAGGTTCCAAGCCCAGGTAAAGGAGGGGGGTTGGGCATAAGGCTAGCATCCCTATCCCGTAAAACATAAGCTTGCTGAAAAAACGCTAACATGAGTCAACTGTTCATTGAACTAGTGATGTGAAAATGGTGAAACAAAGAATGTACTTTTAACATCAGCACCATTAAAAAAAGTGATCTTGACAGAAGAATCTATTGCTTCATTAGATCACAATGTAGACATATAAGCGAAGTACAATTTATTTTAGGTTTCGATGCAGTATACTAATCTTTTGATTAGCAGACGGATATTACACTACAGCATGGATGACTACGGTTGACAAAAGCAAAACGATCTTTCAGAATCCATGCTGATGAGACTTCCATGTTAAATGATGTAACAAATGAACTGACAGTGAAATTAACTATCTTTATTTGGACAACTCGTTGATGCAATTAGTTCATTTCATTTTCTAGTTAAAAAATCGTGTACTTAGCTTTGACTAACAAAATAAGTAACAGGGTTAGTGATACTACCTAGTTACCTAAACCGCAGTAGTTGGTGGATACTTAAAGCTGCCGACTTAGTAGCTGAAATTAGAACGTCTTAACTACGAAACGATCGCTTAACAGATAACTTTGACCAAGCATAAACTGTGATCAGAATCAAAACAATCCTTACAAACATACTCTGTCAACAATAATCGGGAGTATGAAATTTGCTGCAAAAATAATTTTAATTGTCTTTTAGAAATTATTGATTGTAAAATGTGACATAACAAACAGACTGACTCATTAAAATAATTTCTTCTAGAAGTCTTAACAAATGCTTCATCGACATGATGCTACCTTTTGAATTATTTAGAATTTTATAAATTCACATTAAACAAAGTAAACTCTTTATAAATAGAAATTCAGTAAATTCTATTCACGTTTTCACACGTTTCTTACATTAGGTGAGTAAAGTAGAAAACAATAGTAAACATCACAATAAGTGCAATCCTGACTCATGTAATGTACGATTTTACAAAAGAACACAATCATGACAGAGTTAAAGTAAGTACACTTCCGATTCGGGTTGAAATCAAGTACTTACTTATAGCTACATATTTTAAGTGAAGTAGAACGATTGCAAACTATTATCTAGTGCTATTATTAACATTATAAACATGATCACTATTATGAATGCTGAAAAGCTATTACATATTTCGGAACATAAATAGAACAAAATACTTTTTTACGATTAGCTTCTCATCTTAGCTCAACACTAATGTAATACTAGTCAGTACTTCACAACACTAGCTTTAATTACTTTGACGTTAATATATAATCTCACATCTGAACATAAAAACCATATCAATTAATTAGTAGCGAGTAAATTATCATGATAATAATAAATCGGAATGTACAAGATTGGATTATTAATAAAAACTGATTATAAAACAATTAAGCTTGTAGAAACCTAAGAGTAAGTTTTGGTTTTCAAGGAAAATCATCAATCGACTATTTTTAATGAATATTTAATGTGAGAATAAAAAATGCAAAATTGAATTCAGAAATCAGTTAGTTACTTCACTTAACTGTATAAGAACAAAGTTTTAAAACAATTCTGTTGAATAGTAGGAATGATAAGAAAGTTAAAATGAAAGTAGGAGTAAGACTAAAAATAAAATCAAAGATGGAAGAGACGTTTGAATTTAGTTTGATGGTCAGAGTAAAGAAAGTGCCTTTACAAACGTTTTATAAATGCAAAGATTAGGCTTCTCTAAACGGACAGGTGACATCTGGAGATAAAGGGTAAATTCAATAGCATTCGATATACTACTTTTAGTTCTAAATGGATGTTAACTAGGTGGTTCGTGCGCTAGAATGTAAAGTCTCGTCCTTATACTCTGTTTTTTGTTGAACCACGAAAGGTGGTGTTTCGAAAGAGAGTGATAAATTTGCTTCGTTGTAACCTCAAAATGACTAGCTTCACATTAGTAGTTAAACCCAAAATTACACAGTGAGATGGTGGACCTCGGTAATATATTATTAATTGGTGGGAACAAAGATACTAACCTGGTGGAATTAGATATTCTTTCAAGCACTTTTTTGTAACTTGTTGCATCACTTTTTCACCTTCGAATTGTAATTCTAAAGGTCTCTTCAGTGCTGTTGATAACTTCACCTTAGATTTCCTTTCGATGGATGTTTACTTAATAGTTAGTTGATAGTTCTTAGTTCCCTTCAACAACGCCTTCAGAACAAGATAATATGGGTCTATGAGCCGAGTATTTGAGTTAATTTATTTCACACTGTATTGAAATAAAACCCAATCAGCAAGTGTATTGGCTTGATAAGGTATGTTTTACATAGATGCTTCTTTTTATTATTTCACCTAACCTTCATTTCAATAAGATGTCTAAGAATGGAATGGTATCACTGTTTTCTACTTCCATTGTAAATCTAACTGCTTGATGTATACTAATGTACTTATTTGATGGTTTTTGTGCTTCATCTTTGCATTTTAAGACTAAGAATGTATCATCCAGATTAATGACAGCAGAACTCTACCTAGTTTATGATGCATTTTTAAAGTTTGCTATTACATAATATAGAGGATTTTTGGGGATAGGTGAGTTTGTAATTCGAAACACGGACTGACTAGACAGACAGCCACTAAAAGCTCAGAAGCTCTGGACAACTCATATGCCCACTAGTATATAAGTTAGAGAAACAATTTCGAGAGTTTTGGTTAGAAGCCATGTCTAGTGGTATTTAACCAAATAAAATAAGAGGCCGTTACTCATCACCAGCCTGATATCGTGGGTTTTCTGAAGTCAGTTATTTAGAGGTTATGGTATTGACGTAAGGATTGAATGTGCTGGATACGTCCGCATTTTAAGAGTCCCATGGTAGAATGAAACAGTTATTCAGTAATCTCCTGGTTTTTAATCATTGTTTAGCTACATTCAGTGTGTGACTACATAACTATGTACAGAAGACACATAAATGATTACATTTCTAAAACTGTAAGCAAAAAGACAGTAAATATACATGAAGTATAACTGTGTCATAAATATGGAAGTAAAAAATGTGGCTTCGTTCAAAAATTGTTTTAAGATATGAAACTTAATGAGTACGGCCATAATATAAAGTGAGTGAAATCAAGGTTGTTGAATATTATAATTCCAAATACAACCAATACTTAGAAAACTCATTCTAATATGTCATTAGGTTTCCAGCGAACACTTCATTGACTTGCCCATATATGGGTGTGACATGGAATTACCTTTATACATAAGGATAATGTGTGCATTCACAGTAGCTGAACATCGTCACCTTTTCATGAATTAATTTTAGAGTAAAAGGTTCGTCTTTTGCTTGATAGATTAAGTGGAGCCCAGTGAAGAGAAAGTAATCCGTCATTCTGTTAGTTGGGACACTAATTGGTTAGAAAATACTTGTGAGTACTTATAATAGCTGATTGCACAATCACGAAGTCTATAATGTTTATCACAAATGATGACCTAAATCATGTAACATAAGACGGGCATACAGTCTTAGTCCAGGAGAAAATTTTTCGCTCGAGTATTCTAGCAATCATAGGGATTTGCAAAAGCGAGCATCCAGAAATGAGTAGTACAGCTTAATTTGTTATGTACAAAAACACCTAAATTTTACTCATTTTATACAATTTTCTGTGTTGGTCCAGTCTCAGACGTCTAACATAGTTACAATGAACTAGGGAATTAAACAAAATTAACCGGAATTTATAGTTACTATGTGACAAAAAATAGAAAGAAACAATAATCTGGCAACCAGAGAGACGATAAGCATCTTTCATTATAATGCATACACAGACTAGTCGGAAAATAGAAGAAATAATCGGTCACGAACAACGTAGAGTCTGGTACCTACGTACATCCATGCATGCTGTTATACCACGTTGGCTCGACTGAGCTCAAATTAACAACATGGATGTATTAACATAGTTCTACAAAAAGGAATTAAGGAAGTATATTTAAAGGAAAAATAGGAATGCGAGATTAAGAACAATTAATCTTAGTCACTTTGATCGATTCTGGGCCATCCCTAATAAATGTTTCCAACTACTGGTTACGATAATCGCAAACATCGAATTCAACAATCCTCACCTGTCAACACGGACCAGAACAATAAGCTACCTCACCGATTAATTTTACTTTTTGGTCTATAAGCGCTTAGCTTTCTTTCAACTCACTCTTATATCAGCCAGCTTTTAGTGCTGGAGTAAGCATAAATCATCTCCCAACCATCTTAGTTGAAGATTCGTGACCACATTGAACAAAGTTCCATATTTATCAAGCATTTTCTGTGCCTAATCTTGCCACTGCTTACTCGCTCGTTCAGCGATACTAGTTAAAGACAATTGTGACTAATGACCTGAAGCATACGCACATCTATCTCCATAGCCATAAGTTAGTACGAAGCGGACAGCTACTCAATATACACGTCTTTTTATTGAAAAACAGGTACCTAGCCTTTGCCGTAAGTAATGACTGACTAGCTTTTAGAATCTGTTAACAATCAACCGTATCACTCGATTTAAATCAAGATTATTATATCCAAACCTAAAATAAATAGACTCTTTGTTTTTTTTCACTTGTAAAACCATAGGAAAAATTGATTAATAATGATTCAATTAAATATCAGTTTGCAAGAGAAGAAATACACTTGAAATGATTCGAGTTTGTGACCCTTTTTAGCGTGAGATGCTTGAATAAAATGACCCTAAAGTTCAGTAATTTAAACTATTGTTGTATTTCGATTGGTCTAAGACAAAAATAGACACTGATTTTTGTTCAGTTAGCAACCATTAAAGTCAATAATGTAATTGATATGTCCATTTTAACTTATTAAAAGGAAAAACCTTACTAACAAAATAATGTAAGAGGAATTTGTAATGATTCTTTATTCTGTGAATGAAACTTTCATCATTTCATCAAATTAAAAAGTTGACTAAACTTAGAGATATGATTCGTTTAAAAATCCAATTAAGGTGGTTCAAAATAATCGCATTCTCTGTAAAATATGAATGTTTCGGGTTTAATCTTGCACAATATCTAATGTTTATACACAAAGAGTAATTAGTTGGACAGCTGCTACTGTTTTGCACAAACCAAACATGTTAAGGCTGCTGTAATAGTAGATGTTAATCAGCAGCATCACCTATATTACACCTTTCGCAATAGATTTACAAATTCTGAAGCAATAACTGAAGCAGAAATGAACACAAATACTACTGGTACTCTTATTATTAAATTAAAAGGACTCAGATTAGGCTAGATATGACCTATTAAATATAGTTTCTATATTATTATGATGAAAATGGTAATAACAGTAGCATCAAGGTCAACACAAATTATAGAAAAATTAAACGTTGCCTTCTTCAAAGTATTATCCAATGCAGTGTATGAGGCATGAAAAACAAAAGCACAATTGCGTGAATCCCAATGCTATAACTACCAAGAGAATATATGTCAAAGTTGAAAGCACAACACACATTTAAATTTCATATTCTGCAGACTATACTAGCTACTATTTAATAACCAATGAGTTCATATGGTGAAAGCAAATTATAAATAGCTTAAAATGGTACATAGAAGTTTTAAAGAATTTATCACAAACTATAGGTTACCTATCTTAATGTTATTCATACGTATTAAGCTCGTTTAGCAAAATGTATCTACAAAAGGAGGGTGAAATCACCATATAATCCCACGTTTTTACTCAAATTCATACCACTCAACATGAAATACTTTTCATGTACAAATAATAAGGCTATTAGTTATCAACAGATTCAGCTTATAACTATGTAGACGGGACAAGAGTTTAAAATAACAAACCAACGAAAAAAAGGTATAACATCTGCTCTGATAAGAACTATTCTATTATTGTATTCCTGAAAAAAATCAGGGTTAGACTTAGTTTCTCAAACAAATTCACAATGTAATGTAATTTAAATTATTCCTATAGACCTTAAAAAGTAATATTTAGAATCAACAAAATTTATGAATTTCTTTTGAAATAATTAATGCTCACCCTCTACGAACTTGGTTTGGTTGATGAGTGGGTCGACCGGTGTGATTTTATTTATGGTTTCATTCCATTTTTGTTGAAGTTCACCAAGTATGCGCAGAAGACAACTAGACTTCTTGTCATCCTCACGAGGGGTCTGATCTGAAGATACGGAGACATTGACCAACCTTGAGGAGGATGGAAAGCTCTGAAACTTGTCACGTAAAGTGGACAGCAGTGAGTTTATAACACTATGTTTTCTTCTTTCATAATGCTGAATTTCATTTGTAAGAGTCTGTGGAAAAGAAAGTATCTTAGCGAGGAAATAGTAATGTTAAATCTAATCACAGCCTAAAATAACAATCTGCTATCATAAACTAACAGTACAGCCATATTCAACAAACAGTATATAATTAGTATGAAACATTATAAAGGTCTAAAACTGACTCAGTGCGATCGCATATATTCTAACCTTAAATATTAGAGTTTCGGAATGATTTCAAAACTCATGTCTCATCATTATCAGTTGGACAACATAAATCATTACGATTCTCGTTTTCATTACATATGTGCAAATCAACCTTGTCAGAAACTATACAACGACCAATCAATGACTACCAGTTGAAATCACGCTGTTATGAAGTGAAAGCAGCTGAACATACGGATGATTAGATCCTGAGTTAACAATTTAAAGTCATCATACGTGCCTCAGTTTTGCAAAGATTTTCACTTACTTTTCTTGGAGAAGTGAATTTACATAGTCAGGCAAATATGTAATCTTTTTTCGCTTATAGTATATATATGTATTTTTTGACATGCATGAAGAGGATTAACCAGTAAAATATTGTATGGTAAAAATCCTAAATTGCACTGAGTATATAATATTGAATGCAATATATATTATTGTCATTATAATCCGGTTTCCAATTCATGTAAGTAATGGGCACCCATTAGGAATTCAAGTAGTTCCGACAGAAAACACATCTTCATCAACGACATACTAAGGATGAGTTTCGGAATACATGCCTTCACCACTTAACTTCACAATCTTATAATGCTCTTCTTTTAGTCACAACTAATTTAAACATATTTCGACCCAACAACATATGGATTCCACTTAAATTTAATAATTTTATGTAGATGTCGAAGAATGAACGGAGTATACAGCTCAGATATACTTTTAAGGTTTAGAATGCAACTGCACATTTAGTTCGAACTACAAACTCCAGATATTAGATATATTTGCAGTTTTTCGTGCATAAATTTGCTTCAGCCAAATCAATTTACACCTGACTAGTTGATGCCGATAATTGAAACGGGTCGCTAACGAAAGTGACAGTCTTTAAGTCTACTTCATTTATCTACATTACCATTAGCAGATCGTTTACACAATTTGAATTGTGAATATGAATATAGTCTATGCAACATCACTAACTATTAAATTTTAATGAACCACATAAAAACTGAAAGCCACTTTTAAGTGCACGACATAGACCAGCCGGTTTTTTTTTTTGGATTCGCTACACTAAGTAATTATAGTTTTAAAATATCTGTTAAAAACTTAAACGCTTGACAGTTGCGTAGCGAAGATGAATGCGTATACATTAAGTTTACGCTTCAACATACAGTATTTTAACAAAATACATTGTTGGAAGTGACTAGCGAATGAGTTATGTATAGTTAATAATGGTATATATAGCATTGGTGATCTTCATGCTAACATACACGATAGTAAACAAAACATGAATTAGGATTAATCAACCGTATAGTAATATTGAATCAGAATGGATCGGTTTTCGAATGAATTTGCAACGCTTAACGAAAATTTACTGCATAATTAATAAACTGGCTGTATTTCTTCTATCCGCATCCAACAGTAATCTCGATCAAAACTGAAAAATAACTTACTTATGTCATACATTAAAATATACGATGACGTAAACTAATACCTTTTAGAGACACAGGATTGCATTGTTATTTAAAATGAGTTTATTTTATCCTTGCATAAGACTAGCTACCTAATTTTTTATGTAATTGATATTCGTTGTACGCAGCACAGTTAAAATAACTCCAGTGTAGCAACGTAGAGTCATTCATAACTGTATCTCTGAACATACTGTTAAAGATCGCATCAATACAAAAGTGAAGATTCGACAAAAATGGGGGAGGAACTACAACAAAATACAATACAAAGTTATGGGTAATAGAAGCTAGGAGTAACAAAGAGCTTATAGGAATCCAGAGGCGAAAATTCGTTTCATTCTACTTCTAAAGTAACCAACTTATCTTTTATGTTCCAAGAGATTCCAATTAATTTATCTGAGCTTCATTCACTTGTTTCTTTCACTTGTCACATACCATTTTCTGGTAACATTATAGCGTGATAATAATATAGGAGGGCACGCTAGTATTATTTTGCTAGGCAAGTGGGTTTTTATTTTTGTTGACTACAGTCTCTATCATTTGAATACTAGTAGAGACAATTAAAAAAATTCATAGCAGGTTGAAAAAACACTAACTTACTGTCTCCAAATATTTCTGAAAGCTTCCAGGACTTTCAAGCTGTATGCGATGACGAAGGCTATTAAGTAGATCACTTAAATCTTCCAACAAAATAATGCAAAATTCAAATGAGGAATCAGCTAGTGAAGTAGTATTTTCATTAGGAAAGTCAGGCTATAATAAGTGTTAGTTTTCTAAATATGGATACCTCGCAATGTTCCATAAGGTCATTATTCATCAGAAACTCATAATTATCCTCAACAAATTTCCACAATGAACTATCATAAATACAGTCAGAACTACCACTAGAACTGGATGAATCCAGATCATACTGTATATTATTAAAATATGCGAACCAATACTTACTCGTCTGCGCTTAGACATGTACACGTTCGATGACAGAAACAGCGTTAAGACTACATTATCAAACTACACACTTAGTAAGACGCGAGTTTTTGGAGATACAGCAAAATACCCGGCAATCAAATCAATGATTGATGTGAAGCATTAAAACGAAGCAGTTTAGTACTGCTTCGAGGTCAATAGTTATTGCACTTAATCAGTCTCAGTAAAAAAGATGGCAAGTCTAGTAACGCGCTCCGATCGTTATAGTATTCATTTCAGTGAATAACGTGCAGTAATTTACCGATGGAGCCAATACAACTTGTTGGCGCAGTGCATCCTTAGGATGCCGAATTCCCTTATAAGGCAGCAAAGTGTTCAGCAACCAGATGAAAAGAGGAGATTTAATTGCCTCCATTGTCTTTTGTACGATAGATTTTAATGGCCTTTAAACAATTTAATACCTACTTGTTAAATTTACTTCAGTATGTTAACTCTATAACTAATATAGCGACTCGTGATGTGGACACAAAATATTGAGTGAGATCTCATGTACAAACATATATTCATCAGTAAACTTGAGGGCTAATCTAATGTGCCAAAACACTCAAAAACCTTTAGCTGTTTTCGCGTCGTGCGATGCATTGATTTTCAAGTTTTTCCTTACATTTACTCTTATTCTGTATTGCATCGGTATATGGCTAAGTTACTTTTGTTGTTTAACCAGAGCAACTTCGAATTGGTGAAAAGGGGCGATTCCTTTGATACTATTCAAGAAATGTATTCGTGATGAGGCGTTGGCAGCCTACATCGTTGGCTTCAAAAATACGTCGTATATCAGTAGACAACTGGGAAATGTAGTCTAGATGACGCGACTGTCGTGGTGAGTACTTATTTGAAGATGACTTCATGGAAAACGTCAATGGTTTATGATCAGTGAATATTAGCTAATTTCGCGGCCTTCGATGGATGTTGGAAATGTCTTATAGCGCAGTGCATGGTTAGCAGTTTACGTCTAAAAGTGCTGTATCTCGATTCAGTATCGCTTAATTGTCTTGATAAAAATGCTAAAGGTTGTCAAGTTCGGTTAATTTATTGTTACAGAACTGTGCCAATGGCTGAGTCAGATGCGTCAAAAGTGATGCTGACGGGAACTGAAATGTTTCGATGTGCCAGCATAGTCGTATTGGCTATTACTGCTTTAGTTGCAGTGAAGGCTTTCTTTGACTCTGCATCCATTGTGACCACCTTTTTATTTCCACGAAGCTGATCTGTTAGGGGTCTCATGATAGATGTACAGTTGGGTATAAATCGTCTGTAAACATTTACCAATCCATTGAAAGCTCACAACTGCTTAATAATGGTTGGTTACGGATACTCAAGAATTGCCGCCACCATGTGTTTGTGAGGTTGTGTGCCATTAGTATTAATAGTATTCCCCAGGAAGTCCAACGATGTTGTTCCACTTTGGCATTTCGGTATATTTATGGTAACTCCACATTGTTGCAATCTTTCAAAAGCTGTGTCCAGATGCTTCATATGTGTTTCCTCATCTAGGTTTGCTATCAAGCAGTCATCGATGTATGCATGGACATAGTCAAGTTCGTGGAACACGTCATCAGTGAAACGCTGAAATGTTTGTGATGCATTTCTCAAACTGAAGAGCACTCGAAGGAATTTGTAAAGGCCGAATGAGGTTGCGATAACAGTTTTGGGTATATCATTTTTGGACATCAGTATTCAATTGCACGCCTCTAATAGGCTGATTTTTGAAAATACGGTCATTTCTTTCAAGGTAGCCGTAAAATCGTGGATGTGTAGTAAAGGGTAACGATCAGGTGTAGTTTGAGCTTTGAGTCGTCAGTAATCACCGGTTGGACGCCAATCATTGCTATCTTTCTTAGAGACTATATGTAGTGGAGATGACCATGGACTACCGGATGGGCGGATTATTCGCAGGTCAATCATATGATCGAATTTGTTATCCCAATCCTTAATTTTTTAGGTGCTAGTCGGCGTGCTTGGGAGAATACAAGTTGACCTGTAATCGTGATGTGATGTGTAACATTACTGGTTACACATGATAATTCTGGCCTTGACTCATTCAGATCTGAATACTTGTCGAGTATTGGCTAAAAATAAGGGTTAATTAAATGTTTAAAACGATGAGAACATGAGCCACAACCTGGAGTAGTGGTTTCAGGAACGTATAGCTTTGTGTTGCCGTCCACTAACCTCATTTTACAAGGGTCCATAAGCAAGTTATGCACAATAAATTTATAGCTATGATAGGTATTTTTAAGTCGGCGATGACGAAAATTCAGTGTGTGTGTTTTCGTAAACCCACGTTCAAGTAGACATATCTTTTACTATACGTGGCTATTCGCTTTTTGTCGGCTGCCTGTAGATCGAAAGCCAGCTTTATGTTGCAGATCGGATGAAGTTGCAGGAAAGACGCTGACTTCTGAACAGGTTTTGATGAAGTAGTGAACATTATTATTACGTCAGAGATGAATTAAAGGTTTTTCTGTAACGGAATAAACCTCATTTTGGCGAGTTCTGGATGATCCTCCAGAATTTGATCAGCAGATGAAGCTAGTTTATCTACTGGGTTGTTACGGAGTATTACCAAGACTGTTTGCACTTGTTTTCAGCATTTTCGATAAGAAGAACTGATAGAAAAGTACCTTCTTGGAATGTGCATCTTACCAATTACTTTTTCATGCGTGTTCATATTACTGTCACTGAACCGCCACCAAGCTCGATGGTGTGAAACAACTTGTCAAGACCTTTGTCTGTCGGACAAGTCTCTGCGTTTGAGAATTGATATTTTGAGCTGGTCATATGGTTTTAGGCAGTCAGGGCTGAAAAAAGAAGGGATGACGTATCTTATCAATTCACGCGAAAGTAACCTTACGATGGCAAGAAACACGTGGATCGGTCACGCCGGGGTCTCGAAATTAAGCTTCTGCGTAGCAGAACTAAGCTTCTATATTATCTACCAAAAGAGGGATGTGCTAAAAGTCTGGAAGCGTGGGGTAATATCCTAATAAGCTAAGCAGTCGTATCGGTTATCATTAAAGTACTAATACATGTAAATACGACAGTATCATTAAAAATATGCTTAAAAAATAGTTTCATCAAAAGTACTCTGTTAAAACTATAAAAAGATCACACTCACAGTAATGATCATGCTCAGATCACTTCGGGCCCACCAATGAAATGCATGTCGGTATATGACCAAGTTACGTTTGTTGTACAACCAGAGCCTACTTCTATCGATTGAGCCCTACTCTTACGAATGAGAAAAAAATCAAAAGGCACTGAAGGATGGAAGAAAATTTATGTTTGATCGTAAATAGTGCGTCAATGAGATAGTAACGTCTAGGTTGGCAAACTAGAGAGAGATCCTTCTCACAGTGCGTCGTGTCGTGATCTGGTTGTGGTGCGTGACAGAGTGCCTCCAGCTAGTCGTGTCCGCCAAAACAAACAGTGGTTAGCATCAATGTCGAAAGCGTATGCAACTACTTATTTTGGGGATTATTTGCCGCTACAAGTCTTATATTTTTGAACTTGTGAAACGTAGTGATTTACTTAGAGTGCATCGTTGGCTATTACCTTGGCTGATGTGGACTAGTGTGCTCTTTCTTTGATTATTCTCTAAGTCCCCTCCTCCTCAGACAATCTTTGTGACAATCGAACTAACTGATCTAAGTCAGTCTTAAAATCAGAATCACTGTTTATAGTTCTTCAAATCTTTATGCTATCATGAAGAGGTGATTCTAGATGATGTTCAGATGTAGTGGCAATTCATAACATTGAAGATGTATAAAAGTGAACCTAAGAGGGCAGTCGCAAGGAATGCCACCTATCACAGGCACCCATTCAAATAGTGTTACGTTAACACGAACTTTAATCCTCCACAATGGTAACCAAATGTGACTTGATCCCATTATCCCGAAGTTTGAAATTCATTACGTAAGGGCTATGTGAGACACCTAATAAAGTCGATGATCATTATACCCAAAGTCAACCTTTTATATGTAGCCGCAGTCTAGACCTCTTTCACAATTAATGACTTTGTAAGATAGGAGGATCGCTTACGAAACCTATGTCGCTCTGGTATCAACCAGCTATGTGACCATATCAGCTTGCGTATTTAATGTCAAACTGTTCTATTTTATATAATCCAATTCGCAAGTTGAAACCGACAGTTCTGTGTATACATACCTACTCGCCATATCTGCAGTTTTAGAAAGAAAGCTAGTGACCTGCATCATTTTGATCTCCTGAACGCTACGTTTGCACAAAAAATATCTTCAACAACTCTGCAAATTGTTCTAAAATGATGTCTGCAAGAAATGAAGGTAAGTGAGAGTGCATCCTATCGGGACCTATAAACTTACCTAGTTTAATATAGCTAAGACGGCAAAAAAATACTTTCTAAGATTACTAATACGGGTGCCACATGGACATTAATGACAGTAGAGTAAACCTCTTTGATATATTACTGATGATTTTCTAGCCTTGGTAAAGTTTGGACTAGCTGATATAATAAGGCTCTCTTTTATCTTAAACTGAGGGACTAATTTATTTTACTTAGCTCGTCTTTCAGTATAAAAAAAAACATACGTTTAAGGCTGCGACGGTTTTTTTCGAATTTTCCTACTTTCATAGACTATACTAAATATGTCAGTAGTCAATTTGCGAATATTTCTAACATAACATCACTTGTACTTAAAAGTGTTTCACCTCATCGTAGTACAAATGTTTTAAAATCGTTATCTACGTCCCCAATTGCTTTCCAACGTTTTCATCGATTCATGGAGTAGTGATAAGGACAACTCAGGTGGAGCTGATCATGATTCAAAAGAGATAGTCACTTAGTCCGTAGTGTCTCCTAAACTAATACCATACTTCTTTAGTGCAATAGCGCTTGTCGACCAAATACTCTTTTGTGGCAGCTTGACCCTTAATCGTTGAAAAATTGGCACCCCGTATATTAAAACATAAGAGGGAGTTGACCCAAGTGCAATTGCTGAATAATTGTTGTTTGCCTGTAGTGGTAGGAAATAAAAGTCCGAGATATCACCAGAATTACATCAGAAGACAATGGTCCAGCAATAACTGGTTCATTTTCCGAACCATAATGTATCGGTCTTTTGACACACAGTAGAAGCTTGACTTAAAGATTCGTCAATACCAGTGTTACTGTCAGGGTATTTGCACACTAATATATAGATCTTTTTCTTTGCCTAGTAGCCTTGCATTCGTTACGTAAGAGCTTTCTGACTATTAACGTGGTATTAAAACAGGCCAACACTGTAATACACACATACTCCACTAGCTGACTTTGTAAGCATTATTCAATACTATATTCGTATGCTCATTCAACCCTTGGAATGATTTTCATGTTTCCTAAATTTTGTTTTCACCACTTGTGCATATTTGTGATATGAACTTCCAGTACTTATTAGACAGTAGGTGCTGAGCGGTGGATCCAACTAATTAAAGAAAATTGCGTTTGTCACGCCCTGGGTCAAATAACTTCCAAAGTTCCTATATAACTAGACTATGACAAAACTGCATGCTGCTCACTAATTCGAATTTATCTTTATTCTCCGTACTTCTGTATTTAGCGATTTACGTTGTGTACAACTTCGCAATAGTTCTGAGTTGCAACCAGCTTGTTGAAGGTATAAAGGATTAGCTTTTCCATAAAATCGTTGTAGTTTTACCTAGGTAAGTTTCTTTCATCATAAGAGTTGCTTTTTCGTAGCGGTTGGTGGTTTCTTACCTTAATCCTCATCAATGAATTACAACATTCTAGAATGTCTTTCAGTATTAGGCCTTGAACCTCATATAATGGTATTGTATATAAACTAAATAATATCATTAACGGTAGCGATTTAAATAGCGAGCGATTCGATAGTGTAAAGGACGTATATTGTTCAAAGAGCGAAACAGCCATATAAGCGATTACCAGCTATGTCAATTCTGTTAGTCTTAATTGACCCTACTAACCGAAGGCGTTTAAGCAAATCATCATCAGCTAGATCATGAATCACCGCGAGATTCAGAGCATCTTGCCGTTGTAAGTGACGAGCGTAAACATTGTGAATCAACCTTACATTCTGTCTATAATCAAATGTACTTTACTCCTTACTGATTATTTTTGCCTGTATTTTTGTCGTCTATGATTCGAATTATCAAAAAAACGTTTGCAAGAAATCAGTGTATCTAGAGTACACCTAGTAGTAGGACAAAAAGTCTTGGCTAGCTAACCGATCTGTTATTAATTTTCAAAATCATCCATGACATTTGGATACTCAAATGACGTAGAAGCAAGGTAACGCGCTGAACATAGCTTCAGATCATCATCTGATGGTGGCCGAAATAAAACTCATGCTAAAGAAGCACTTAACAACTAGAGCAGCAGTTTACAAAAGTTTAACTCGGCTACTTCTTTGGGATACTAACAAACTCAACTGAATTCAAAATAATTCTCAACAATAAGTTACAAGCATTTCCCAATCTACCTAGAAAAAGGTGGAACTAATATGGAGGAAAACTAGAAAGAAATTAAAGAAACAATAACTTCAACATGTCAGGAGGTTTCGGGTCATAAGGAACAACACCATAAAATAGTGGATTTCTGTTGATGCTCTGGACATGATCTAAGAGCGGAGGAGCAGAAGATATCAATTAATAATAGTCGGAAAAGGACAGAGCAAGCCAAGACACAGGCCGAATACACAGAAGTCAACAAGCAAGTAGAAAGGAGGATTAGGTTGAATAAACAGAAATAGGTTGGCAACCTAGCGATGACGGCGGAAAAAGCTGCAAGAGAAGGAAACATGAGGCACTTATACGACACAACAAAGAAGTTAACTGGGAAATTCAGTAAACCAGAACAGCCAATCAAAAACACGACTAGCAAACTAATCACTGAAGTGAACGAACTACGAAACAGGTGGGTAGAACACTTCGAAGAGCTTTTAAATAGACTAGCATCACTGAACCCACCAGTCATCGAAACAGCAGCGACGGATCTTCCCATAAACACCAACCCACCAACAGTTGAAGAAGTCAAAATGGTCATCCGACAAATCGAGAGTAGCAAGTCATCAGGGTCAGACAACATTCCAGCTGAGGCACTGAAAGCGGATATTGAAGCAACTGTAAATATAGTCCCCATTCTCTTCAGAAAGATTTGGGAGGAAAAACAAGTGTCAGCAGACTAGGAAGAATGGTACCTTATTATGATATTAAAGAAAGGAGATCTTAGCAATTGCCAGAAATACATAGTCATCACTCTTCTCTCGATACCAGGAAAAGTCTTCAACAGAGTGTTATTGAACCGAATGAATGACACAGTCGACGATCAACTACGAGATCAACTGGCCGTATCCCGTAAGGAACGATTGTATATCGACCAAATTACTACCCTACGGTTCATTGTTGAGCAGTCAACTGAATGGAATTCACCCCTTTACATTAACTTCTTCGGCTACAAAAAGGCATTCGACAGCGTGGATAGGAGAGTATTATGGAGCATTCTACGACATTATGGCGTACCCGAGATAGTCAACATCATACGGAACTTCTATGACGGGTTGCATTGTAAAATCCTGCATAAAGGACAACTCACGAATTCATTCGAAGTAGAGACCGGTGTTAGACAAGGCTGCTTACTGTCGCCCTTCCTCTTCCTGCTGGTAGTTGACTAGATCATGAAGACTGCAACATCTCAAGGCGATCTCGGGATACAGTGGACAACAGGGATGGAACTAGATGACTTAGACTTTGCAGATGATCTAGCTCTCTTATCCCACACACAGCAACAAATATAGATAAAGATGGACAAGGTAGCAGCAGCCTCTGATGCAGTAGACTTCAACATACACAAAGGGAAAAGCAAGATCCTCCTATGCAAAACAACTAACAGTAACCCAATTTCACTTAGCAGAAAAATTCTAAAAATATGTAACATCCTTTACATACTTGAACTGAATCATCGATAAACAAGAAGGGTCTGACGCAGATGTGAAGAAGCGATTTGGAAAGGCAAGAGTAGCCTTTTTTAAACTAAAAGACACCTGGAACTCAAACCAGCCCTCAGTCAACACTAAAGTCAAAAATTCCAATGCAAATGTGGAGACAGTTCTGTTGTATGGAGCTAAAACTTGGTAAACTACGAAAATCATCATCCAGATATACAAGTATTTGTAAACAATTGTCTACGTAGGATACTTCAGATCCGCTGGCCAGATATTATTAGCAACAACCTTCTGTGACAGAGAACAGATCAACCACAATCCAACGGAGGAAGAAATTAGACATCTCTGAAGGTGGATAGGACACACTGAGAAAATAATCAAACTGTATCACAAGACAAGCATTAATATGGAATCCTGAAGGACAAAGGAAAAGAGGAAGACCCAAGAACGGGAATTGGTGACAGACATGAAGAGAATGAGAAGCACTTGGGAAGAGCTGAAAAGGAATACTTAGGATAGAGTTGGTTGCAGAATGCTGGTCGGCGGCCTATGCTCCACACGGAGTAAGAGGCACTGGATAACTGATTGATTGGTTATAGTTCCTATGGAGCCCTGTGCTTTGATAATGCTTGGTTTCCATGTGACTATCCATCTATTTTAAATGAAATAGACCAGTATACTTCAGCAACTGTATATAACCAACTCTGGGGGACTCGACTAGTTTTTGCGCGTAATGTGAATGGCGCAAGATTACTTGATACGAGATAATTTATATCAGAGAGCGATAATCAGGAAAACAAAGACCGAGAAGTATGGGTGATGAAAGTTCTTCTGTACTGTCATATTGTAAAATATATACGAAGACACGAATGTGCATCATGTAAAACATTATTTCAAGGTTTATCAGTGGCTGCTACAATTCTTTCTGAATTCATACTTATTTTCTTATAATCATTATCTACTTTCCAACGTCTCACTTAATTCACATAAATTTATTATTATTATTATTGCTACTATTATTATTATCACAACTACCGTGTCAACAATCCCCCCCCTATATCACGTACTATACAGCATTATTATTATTATTATTATTATTATTATTATTATTATTATTTTATTACAACCAACCCTACATACTATTTCTATTATTAGTATATTGTATCCGTATGAGTTCATTTGATTTGTTTGTCATACTGTTGAATGTAGCTTAACACCATATGGTAACTGATAATTGTTCCTACCTTTGCTTCAAATGACCTTTCAAATTTAGAACCGAGAAATTTTGGATGAATTTAAGTAGTATTTGGTGTAAAAATTCACCATTTTAACGTATCGTTGTTTGTCTATGTGATTCACTCGATATATATATATATATATATATATATATATATATATATGCATGTCACATTTTTGATATTGTGATACAATTTTTATAGATATGCATGTGTAACAGCCTGATGAACCGACTGTCGGCTGAAATATTTCCTATTCTTAATTATTCCATGGGGATATTTTAAGCTATGAAAAAGAGTACTTCAAGTTAGCCATTCTTTTTGACCTGATCATTATATCAGTTTATTAAATGTACGTAGACTGCGATTCATACGGATTTTGTAATATTTAGATTTTCAGTTTTGTTGATCTAGCAGTCTGCATATTTTGATTTCAGTCACTTCTTAGATCCGTTGGAACAGGTTTGAATATCGGTGATTATCTTCAAGTTTAAGTTTGATTGAGTTCTCTGAACTGGATTGTTTGATTGTACCTGAAGCTTCTGATAGAAGTGAAATATGTAATTTTCTCCATCTCCCTATCTATAAATCTACAAATTGATAGAATCAAAATTAAAACAGGAATCATGATGACCAGTCATTTTTTCTTATAATACTACCCTAATTATTGTTAGTTTTTGAAGTGAAAGTTTGATGGTCTCTTTAATTCGGCCAATTTGTTTATTTCAATGATTGTCTGTTCAAAGTAAAGCCTAAATTTACTTTAAGCTGAGGTTATCCTTAACATTTTCAGTGCCCATTTAGTGTGGCTATTTTATCAATTTATTTAGTAGTGAAGTGCTACATTTCATGATAATATCTAAATTAGAGTATACATTTCAATTGTCGATAGTTGATTGTAATTATCTACTATGTAAACTGTACCCTACTATTATTGAGCTACACTATTATAACTAACAGCTAATTTTCGATTATAAATCTTATCACTATTACAATATTTTTAAAGCTGTACTGGGTAGATGTTCTTTTTGTAAATTCATGTGTTGCAAATATTAATATACCTGTGAAACTGGGGTGCGAATCTTCTATACTCTTGATTAATTCTAATTTACTTTTTAATGCCGTTTGATATGACCTATACTTTGATTAAATCCTTTGTGAATGGTTTGGTTTTCTTAAAAAGAAAATTTCCTATTTGTTTTAAAACAAACATAATCTTAGTAACTTATTAAGTAATATATTTGTAATTGATTTAATACGTCATAGATTGATTTTGGCGGGGTACCATTGAAAACCAGGGAGCAGTGAATATATGTTTCGTCCTAGTACTGGACTCCTCAACAGTGCGCATCCTAGATTCTACCCCAGGTGCTACAGGCTTGAAAACATCTAACCATCAACACTGCTGGGTAGCCATATAAAAGTAGTATTCCTACTTCCGTCAATTTGCTTTAGGTGTTCACCAACCTGAAGACACCTGGGGTGGAATCCAAGGTGCACACAGCCGAGGAATCTCATATTAGGAAGAAACAGCTATTGAATGTTCCATGGTTTTGATAGTACCCCACCAACATTAATCTGTGACGCAATCAGTCAACTAAAAATAGTAATCACCAAAACCATCTCAATTCAATTAATATATTTGCATTATTCCAATGAATTCAAGTTTCTGAAGTTACACGGTTTAGCTTAAGCTGTTTCTTCAAACAATAAATTACCGGATTAAATTATTTTGAGTTCAAGTAATACAGTGGAACAAGTCAGAATCAAATTACAAGTCTCAGGTCTTGACAATATAAGTCAAGGTGTTTCACAGTGAGACATGTTTTTGTTTGATATGTATGATGTGAGGAGAGTGATGTTAATAGGTGTTTGTATATTAAGCATGTGGATATCTTGAAACCATTTAATTGTAGTTGTTTGGATAGGTAGTCCAAGTAGGATGAATATTAAGGCCTTTCTTCTACTAAGTACAGTGGGGTTTAACAAAATATGAAATGTTTTAGCTGTCTTTTCTTTGTAGTAAGAAAATCCTAACAGGATAATTTGGATATTATATATGTTGACCTTATGCTTACTATAAATAGCATGTATTGCTATTGCTGATTCAGCTTACAACTTTTCAAGCTTTAACTTTCATGTTCTTTGTCATGGGTTATGATTCCCCGAGAAAATCTATCTATGTACAAGGCAACGCAATCGACACAATCTAAACATAGTTTGTGTAGTGGTAAATGAGTTCATTTCTTTAGTTCTAGCTAAGGAAGTAGCTTACACTAAGTCGTGAAACATTAAATATTTTAATTTATTGGAATATTACCAATGTATTACATAATTCTACAAACTACTTATCTAATGCTCAGTAAAAGTCTAACCTTGATAATGATGCATGCAAACTTTTTGACAACGTAGTCTTTGAATCAATAAAATAACGTTAATCAATAATTATGAACAAGGTGTTTATTAACAGAGATCACCTCTTTGAATGAAATTATCAGTCAACGGACCTCAGATAATTCCATAGAAGTCAAGATGACAGTCACCAGCTATGCACTCAACAACTTGGATCTATTAAGTAATATCTTCAAGATCTCATTGTAGATCTTGACTAACATTTACCTGTATTCCAAAAGAGTTATACAGATTATCTTTCTGTTATATTCTACAATGAAGAATGTTGAAATACTTTTCATTTCACATAAATAACTAATAATCGAATCAATAATAAAAATGAATCATTACGCAACAAACAAAGAAGATAAGTCAATAAGATGTGAACATCATCCAACCAATTTTCAACTTCCCACATGTTCAATATATACAAGGTTTTTTATAATGATTGGTCAAGATTATTTCTAAAAAATGTAATTCAAATTTTTTTAAAAATGTCCTTCTGATTTAAAGTTATCAGCACAATGTCTGTGTAACATGTCGCGTACATTATCGATCCGATTATATGCGTGTGTATGTATGTATGTGAATATAACTATGCACAAACATATATCACTATGTTGGTCTTTTGAAAACAATTACACTTTGGCAATCCCATTCACCATTCAAGGACAAAAATATTGTTTTCTGTAAATCATGCAAACACAAAATCGTATTTAATCGATTCAATTCACTACATTTAGTAAGATAATCAACAACCAATAAGAATTGGGTAATTATTTCCCAATCAGAAATTGTTCAAATTATACTTAACACTTCAGTTAAGATTTTGTACTTTTTTATATTAAAGAAAACATAACAGGTTTTCTTTTATTTGTTTCTCTTTCTTCTTCCAATAATAACTTGGTTATGATTTTCGCTAAGATAAAAATCATTTCATTTTTATTCATTACTTTAATTATATCAATGAAATTTACATTCTAATCATTTGTTCAATGTTCAATTTTTTCGATGAATCAACATATCTACATCAGTCTTAGTGATTATTATTTGGGAAAAAAGGGTATAACATTAACACAGAAATAGGAAAGAATATTCTTTTTAAAAACAAACGTACGGCGGTTTTTTTTAATTTAATTTGCATTAATGACAATATCGATTATCCTTATTTAAAAATAAAATATGCTGCGTAATTTATTGTTCAACTTGATTTGAACATCAAGAAAACGATAGAAAACAAGAAACGATGCCAGGAGATAATCAACATCAAAGTGCATATCGATACAGACATACTCGTCATGGACGTAAGTTATAATTAAATTTATGTTTTAATGTTTATGTTGGATACATGTGACAAAATATCTGATACTATTTTGAAATCGCTATTTAATACTTTCAATGGTCAATATTTTTATAAGGATTGTTTTATGTTGTGCATAAACTGTGACTGTTAGTGTATGATAGTTGGAATTTATTGACTGTTTGTAATATTTTAAATGAAACTCTCCTCCATTTCGTAAATAGTCAACTTGATTCCTTGTCAAGTAAATAAGCTTATGTTTTTAGACTGTAATTCACTTATTGATTACATTACAAATAGACATAAAGGAGATTTAATGAAAGAGACTATTGTTGATTAATCATTGGGTTGTCTATAACATTTCCAAACTATGTATTTTAGTTTACATATTCGGATGTTGCCAGGTAGGTAAAATATATTAAGAATTCAATCAACCGATTCAATACATCGGAATAACATAGCAACGTGTTACACATTAACAGTCTTTTATTAATTTCTAAATTTATGGTTACTTTACCTTTTATTTAATGAGTATGTTAAGCATATCAGACTGTAATTTTCAATGAATGCAAAAATAACAGAGAATTGTTCATGAAATATACTTATCAAACAATGAAAACGTTGAAGATAATCTCAGCCTTATCATAATATAGTCATACGTAAGGTTTTCGTTATTTAAGTATTGATATATATATATATATATTATGTATATATATATATATATATATATATACTGTCACAGAATAAGTGTAACTTGGAAGTTAACTAAATACAGCATTGATTATGAGTCTATCCAACAGTTTTAAAGGCATCCTTAATTTCAAGCACGTAAAGACTCATAGAACAAAGAATTCAAAACTTATACGTAATTATTTCTAACAGTGCACCAGTTCAATATTTTTAAATCATTTGAATTATGAAAACTACTGCAAATTAGAAATAAAATATAAAATCACATGTATGATGTATTTGGAGGTAATCAGTTTGAATGGAGTTCCAAATTATTTGTCATTTACTATCAGAGCCGATCTATAAAAGTGATAGAACTACTGATCTCTAGTTAATATTGGATCTAGGTCATTCAGTCCTTAGTTACGAGCCGAACAGTATATATTTTGAAACTGATTAACGATGGTTTGATGAACAATGAATGATATGGACAAATTAGTAAAGACGTTATCAAGTAATTTAGACTAGGGACCACATTGAAACTCTGTCAGTCATTACTAGACAGGAATAGACAAACAAGACAGTATTCAGTAATCTGTGATCGATCAATGAAAACAGAAATAGTTCTCTAAAGCAAGATAATTCAGTGGAACTTTATATATATATATATATATATATATATATATATATATATATATATATATATATATATATACGTGGGCAGATGCACACATGCAATCAAAGTGTATCAAAGCTTATTAATATTTGAGTGACAACCATATGATATTTTAAATGTGGAAATGGGTTCAAACAAACGTATAGAAGAATCATATTTCGCATATTTAATTATATTCATCATGACAACATATTACTTAAGTGAATTTATTCATTAACAGCTTCTGTAGTTATAAAGTATTATTTTATTCTTTTATATGGTTATTTGAATAACTTTACACCCTTTATATGTAATAAGGTAACAGTTTGGATACGTTAAAGTAGCTACTTACAATTTTGAGTATTTATAGTGATTATCCTCAAACTTTGCCCAGATATGATATTTTTTGTATTAATTATTAGCTTTCCAAGTCATTTTCAAGCTAATAAAATTACTTTACCGCGATATATTAGTGGTTGTTCTGTCATTCTAAATCAAATTCAAAAACAAAAAATTATCAACTGATTCGTAAATGAAATACGATGATTAATTAGGTAATAAATTTTCTGACCCATTCAATCATATATAACTAAGATGAAACCACCATTTTTAATGATGAGATGTATCGTGAAATTACGATAATAATGTCTAGTATGGAATTTGATATATGAGGGCTACATTTCTTCTATGTTAACCATGTTTATACCAAAAGATAAATCATATAGGAAGGATTTATTTAGTGAGAACTAAAAAAAGTCTAACTTAAGAAAATAACATATATATGTAGAAGTCCATGAACGTTTACAAACAGACGTTGTTAGCCTTGGTTTTACTTTGGCCTAGTTCATCTGTTTATTGATGAATTTGAAATCGATTGCTTCTAAGTAGGTAACGGATAGTGTTCGATGTTTTTCTCAACAGTCTCATTAGAACAAACTACTCTGAGAGATGAGTCAAGATTCCCATTAATTTTCTTTTTGTACAGAGCCACAGAAGTGTGTACATTGTTTCTAATGCCTCGTCTGATTTTCTTGTGAATTCAATATCTAGAAACGAGATTCTGTTACTTTACTCCTATTCTGAGGTAAATTTAATTGATGAATAAATACTATTAAATGCATACTTTAATATTGCGATGGTGTTGTCAGTGTAGCGGTGGTAAAGTGTTAGTTTGTCGATTGTTAGCCTAAGTGGTCTATTTTGTTCTTTATCAAGAAAAATATCTGCAAGCATGAAACCCAGTAGTTCCCCGATTCCTATATTATTTGATTCTCTGTACAATTTCTTTTTATTGTAAAAACAAACACCGATTTCGCTTTGTATAAGTATCTTTATAAATTGATTACAAACATAATCTACTAGTTCTATAAGTAGGATGTTGGTAAATCTCAATGTTACATCAAGTCATATCATGAATTCGTTTTTAACAACCAAAGGTTTTATCATATTAATAAATTTTTTTGAGGAATTCTTTCACATGTGATTAACTCTAACTATATTAAGTACTTTCTAGGTTTGTTGTGACCATTTAATACATTATTTTATGAACACAAGGTTTGTTTGTAATCCATCAACCTTTACGTCGTACTTGTAATACTCACTTAGCACCTTTAAGTCAAAAGGTTTCATTAAAACAAAGATTCAGATATTATATAACTTTTCCTATGCAAAACTTTTAGTTGCTGTATCAGTGCAATCTATTATTGCCATTACATCCCCACCACTACAAACCGTTAACCTTTACATTATTTATGTTTTTCGTCCAACATATTAGTCTGCACTAAAATGACGTATTCAATTAATTCACTTCAGGATATATCAAATTATATTGCGAAAGTTCTTAATGAGAATTATCTGTAATATTTCACGACTACATAAATAAGAAAATGATTGAAAATAATGAATTCAATCAACTTTTCATCAGAATTGTTGAGGATGAAACTCGATTACAACATAGATCATCTAAAATTATGAAAAATAAGCATTCACTTACACATCTTTAACTTCTATTATCATCTAAGATATTTTCAAGAAATTTGATTAATGTACAATTGTGATTTACAATTTCATAGATAATGTCTTAAACTAATCAGCATCAATATACTAATGGTTTTCTTTCTATTTGTTATGACGCGGGAAAATTTTGGTTGGTTGACCGAATGCCAATTAGGTGTGCCTAGTCGATAATTGCACGTTTGCCCTATGCCCACTGCGTCCCAAGCCGAAATATGAAGAATACAAGCCGATAGACCTGCCGGACAGAATCGAATTGCATTTCAAACATGCCTTCATATATACACAAAATCAGACCACACAGAGAACCAATTAGGAAACTAACATTAATACAGAACTAAGGAAATAGTGGTAGTGAATAGGACCAACTTGTACACAGCTAATTAACTGTAGTTCATAATAAGAGACAATATAATAACAGCAAATATATTAAACGGGAGGATAGGGTGTGAGTAACGTAACAATAATAGAAATGTAATGTTTACACTACTCATGACCAGAATAAATGAATTGGTTCTCTAAAACACAGTTCTGGAAGTTTTTCACTCTTCTTTATTGGTCCGACATAACACTATTGTTCTTGTCTAGTCAGTTAATCTAATGACCATAGTGTATTCATTAACTATAGATTAATATTTTTAATGCGAAAAGCATTCATTGATTCGTTATATTCCTTTTAGTTGATTTGTAGAAAGAAAATAAAAACAACAAATTCCAATTAGTCTGTAAAATAGATTACATTCCACCATGTATCTTCTGTTGGAAATTAACTGATCCTGTATATCTTTAGTGGCAATAACAATTTTTCACATAAATAATAATGTAGGCAGTTACTATTATTAGAATGGGAAATTTCAGATAGAAATAAAAACTATTTGTAGTTAGATACATTTACTAGTGTTAGTATACTACTTGTTTATAAGTTTCTCCGTTAGTGTATTCATTTTAGAGAAAAAAAGTGGAATATATTCCGAGTGTAGATATTTACACAGCAATAATAACACGTGATATGTCATACTGACTAAAGATGGGAACAAAATTATAAAAATCTTCTTCAGAAAACGAGGCTACTTATTTTATTGAACTTAGGAATTTAATTTATTCGTGTTAAATAACATAATTACTATTATTACAAAAAATAATTCTTCTAAATTAAGGTGAAATTGTATCTTCTCGTTGATTAGTCATGAACTGAAACTAGTCAGCCTCTATTTCCATATGTGCATCCTGAGCAGACTGTCTCTATATAGAGGTGCTTTACAAGTAATGTATAAGTTGAATTGTGACTGATAATCAAAATCCAGGACGCACGTTTCGTCCTATTTGGGACTCATTGGCTATATATACCTGCATCCCGATGTTGATGTTCACATTGGGATTCGAAGTCAGTTCGATTCGTGTCACGGCTGACAAGTTCCAGTCCATGAATAATCAACGGGAAGATATTAGCTTATTCTAATTACATATATACCCGTTGGACAAGTGTGACTGTTTAAACACAGTAGCCTTGTGGTAAACGTGGTGGAGTTTGATGCGAAGTGAACTGAATTCGAATCCCAGTGTGAACATCAACATTCAGATACAGGTACATTCGGCCGATGAGCCCCAAACAGGACGAAACCTGAGTCCTGGATTCCACTTGCCATTCGCAATCCAACTTAGGCATTAATTCTTCTAAGAATTAATTTATTAAATTATTGGAAAATGTATTATAACTCAAAAGTATGATTTATTTAAATTCTGAAACCATGCGCGCATTATGGGATCAAACACTGAAAAACTCACGCTGTGAACGGCTGGTTCACAAAGACATTTTAAAATAATGTGTACATATCATCGAACCTCACCACAGATTATTATCAGCTGAAGCAGGAAATAAAGTTTCTTCCCAACAGACGGGCCATAGGTAAAGAGTTAACTTAGAAATTGTTTGCTAATGATTTAAAAAGGAATTTGCGTTTTGCTTTCGGCAATGTATTGATATTTCAGTTTGTATAGCTCGATGATGAATATTTTGCATAGTTTAAGAATAGATAACATCGAGAAAGTAATATCAAAGAAAGAATTATTCAAAACTATCAAGTACATGTTTTGGTTAGATGAAATTCGGACGGAATTGAGTTCAAACGATTTTATACACAATAACAAAACAATGTGCATTTATACATTTAGAAAGAACAAAAGGATCAAAGATATATTTCTTACCAATTAACTTTTCATCAAAGCTCTATACCATTGTACATAATTTGTAGTAGTAATAAAGGCAGTACCAAACATGTATTGATGTATTAGACAGTGATTTAATGCATTCCAAATAATTCGTGAAAGTAATTATGAAAGATTAACACTACAATGAATGAATGAAGTCATTATAGTACTTGAAAGCGTAAGTCATTCAGTGAATGGATTGAAACATGATAGATTACATAAAATTTATAGTAAGAACTGTTACAGTTATGTAACGAACTCTAATTATCGAGATTAATACGTAATAACGAGGTAAATGTACTTGTTATATAAACATGACAGACAACAAATTTAGTTGTGAAACAAATCTTAAGTGTAATAAAAATTAAACGTGTGACTGTAATAAGTCATTTGCAAATCATTGGTTATTATGATGATCATATCAAAGAAAGTGATAGTACAAATCTCTTATGCACACATAGATCCAATTTTAAAAGGTTATTGCTTATGGCCTACGCTTTATGTCTAAAAGGCATATACGAAAATCCCATGACAAATATAGTAGGATTTGGTAAATAATTTTAAAAGTGTAATTTATCAAGAAGTTTACATCATTATTATCATTTCATTAGGCAACTGTTGCATATTTTGGTATAGTTTTCATCAAATGATTCATTTCACAGTCTAACTTCGGTTAAATTTAAGTTTTCCATCCAGTATTTCTAGGTAAGTTGAACATATCTACAGTAGACAGGCCAGGACTAATTTGGTATCTTAGAACGAAGTCATCAATAAAAATTATGCTGTTTTATTCAGCATTTACTTACTAAATCAAGTGGCCTCAAGTGATAAATTTTCTTAGGTGGGTAGAAGTCAAATAAACATTTAGCCAAACATTCAATTGCTGAAATAGGTCAAGCGAACGACCTTAAAATAACTTTGATATTATTAAGTAAAAAATATCGTAAGTATATTCTTCAATTTTGGGAATCTCGCTATTTTAGAAGAAGAAATTCAATTGATTCTTACATTTACCTCAAAATAAATACTTGTTAACTCTTACCACGATGCTATCCTAGAGATTTATGACTTTTTCTCTGTACATATTTCTTAACTTATACTTTCCTAGTATTTATGTAATCCTATTTCATCTCAATTTATATATTAAACAAAGTATAACTGAGATCCTCTTCAATGTTTTTCAACAATCACCTAGTGTATCATACTCAACAATTTCAGTTAATATGTTTGTTTTTTTTTTCTACATTTTTTTTGTATATTTCAGTGAGATTTTCGAATAAAGATTAATTTCCAACCCTAACTTTCACTTTATTTGTATATTCTATTCAACGTATCCATTGACTCCTCAATGAATGAGCTGATAACCAACAAATTCATGGTATTAATTTCAAATTCAACAACCTTTGCAAAACAATTACTTTGTTTTGTATACAACAGTAATAAATTTTTTAATTTGAAAGTGTTTGTTCTGGAATGAAAGTGATCAGTCTCTTTAGATTGCCTTAATAATATATCTCAACATAGTAGTAGTCCAGAAGTATGATTACAGTTGGATTATAGTAGGCAAGTAGACCTCAAGAAACTTCCCTCATGACGAAAGGAATAAGTAGAGTCTTGGAGTGAACATTAACACCATCATCAAGGTATATTTAACTGACGAGGTTGAAGTAGGATAAAACACTTATTCCAAAATCCAACATTCATCAAAAATGAATTCACTTAGGAATTATTGTGAACACATGTTTTGATGTGATGAAAACTTCATTTGAATTAGGAAGATTGATTAAAAACGTTACGCATAACTGTTTCAAAGGCAAAAGAAAATTCTGGAACCTTGATACAATTACAGAAATACACAATTGGAAATTACTGATTATCTAGTGTTTATTATTCACTTACTTAATGTTCTTTTATTTCTCTTGCCACACTTAATAAAATGTATGTATGCAACACTTTTCAACTAAGTTGATTAAGTTGTGTAAGTATTTTTATCCTACTTACGTAATTTAGATTTTAGTGCATTGCAGACTGTGTAAGCGGCTGATACGTACCTAATGAAATAAAGTAAGGTGTTCTGATTCTATTCAAATTATTGTTCCTTATGTTTTGAAGGATTCACTTAGTGTTCGTTTAAATGTTATAAAAATAAATATTAAAAACTATCAATTTGTGTAACCAGGTTCTTAAAAGTGTTTTTAATCAATGTGTTAACAAATAAATGTACTCACAGTAACGTAGGATTAATTGTGCAAGTTTACATTACCTACCAATGTAATTCCAGACACTAAATTAAAGTTACAGAGTAACTTATTACATAAAATACCCAACATACGCAGGATTCATATTATTATTCAGTCGCATAATTATGTATGTATCTGTGCGAAGATCAACATTGTTTTTCCAACTAAAATCATGAGACATTTAACAACTCATAAAACGATCTTGTCAAATTTTCTTCATTTTAAAACTAAATTTTGATTTTTTCTTGTTTGTATTTGACACAGTTTGCTCCCTGGTTTTAGTTAGTCACCCAGTGACGAATGCAAACAAGAAGCTAACCTAAACCTCAGCCTCCACGAAACTACGTAAAATCAACTAGTGATTAATTTCAGGATGTTCTTGAAGTTCTAGTGAGAAGTTATGAGTGGTTATAAATCAGACTTGTCGAGAGTGAGACGCTTGTCGCTGATGACATTGGATAGTCATCGTGATATATCGCAGACTGGTCAAAGTGTGGGATTCTACTACTTATAGTTCTTACAGTTATTCGTTCACCAAGAAAACTAGAGGTCCTGAGTTTGATTTCCTGGTAGAAGTAATGGTGTGCACAGCTCAGGGGTCTGACCGTAGGACGAAAGAGCTTTATAATCTCTTTGGTTTTCTTTGGTAACGAACCGAGATCAATCTGTGATGAATGCATCCGAAAGATTAGATTTATTGTCAGACTCCTCAAAACCAGCTTAAACTTTGATGTATTAGTTATAGTCAATTTTTACTTGGTTTATTCATCTTTGCACTTTGAAACTTCCGCCTTGTTCTTGACCTTTGGGTTTGAGGTTATAGACTTCACGGAAGTTGACAGTTTTTCTATCGGAATGAATTCAGATGGAAAATATGTCAAAACTAGAGAATACCTAGACAACTGTTTAATCCTTGTACTGGAATTCTCGGTAGTGAGCATTCATTATATCTTGCAATAATCAACCATATGATCATAAGACCTCAGAGAAACCATGTTGTTATTGCATCAAAATCCAGTGGACTATACTACCAGTTTCAGTCAGTGTGCAATATTCTGTTATTATTATCCAGTAGTATATGTGATATCACTATTAGATCTATGAAAACCACCACATGGAATGTCCTTGAGCCGATCGCTGACAATATTATAAATAAAGTTTTATCACTATCGTCTTATACTTTCAAATTATAAAGTCGTTAGAAGGGAGACAAAAAAAGTGGAAAATACGAAACATTATCTTATCAGGAGTATATTGTTTATAAATTCATTATAAAATATTAAGCCACTTCATTGTTAGAATACTATATACATTGAGATCAGGAGAATCATCTGTATAGTAGAGTGTGTGAAACCACCTAGGTTTTGTGCCTATTGATTTATGAATGTGCGGCTACAAATGTATATGATTTGAGAGCTCTGGACTGTTACGCGATAAGATTAACTTACATTTCGTCCAACCCACTGTTTTAACAAAGTCCCTTCTAAAATAACTTAAGTATTATTAATTGATAAAGATTATTATTACATTTCATTGAAATTAATACTGACCTACCGTAAATACAAAAAACCAATGAATGAATATAGAAACATTCTGATTAGGTTTAATTTATTTAATAAATGTCAAACTTATCTATTTGCAACAATTGTGTAACAACATAATGAATCACTGTCTATCCATTGATAATTTATATTAACTTCTAAAATGCTAAACATTTAATCTTCCCTTATATTACATCAAACACTAACATTAACACTAGTTAACTGAATCTCTTAAACAACATGTAACAAAACGTTTACTTTTTCTATCTTCCTTCACTGTCTGATACTATTCAGCATAATCTATTAACACATACAAAAAATAGACGTATAAAATATCAATCAAATTCGATTGAAACCATAAAAAGGTAAGTTACTTCCTATTCTTGATTTCTTTACCTGTACATCTTACACTTGCATTTTTAACATACAACCCAATATTTTGTTCTTTATCGTGTTCTGTTTTTTAAACAAGCAAGATATAATCTAAAAGAAATCAGACAGACATTGAACGGAAACCAACAGGAATTGATCTTATTCTTATTAATCTGTCTGAAATCAAGGCTAATGTTGTGTGCTTTGTATACAACATGCGTTTCTGTTGTATTCATAATGAAAGTTAGAATACATTGTACTGTATGCTTAAGTGATAGTTAAACACTGAAAATGTACAACACGATCTGTTCAGTTATCAGTATGATGCCGTAAACCATGAAATAATAACTCATAGACAAAACTGTTATCTTGAGAGGGAATAAATTTACCGAAAAGAATGTATGTGGAAAATTCAATCAACTCTAATAAAAAACAGTAAATGGAATATATTTCTTCAGTAAAAAGTAAAAATTATCTCTATGTGAAATTGTTAGTTATTGGTCAAAGAGTGGATAAAACATAATTTTGATTCTCTACTTCATAAATTGTCATGGTTACGTGTTGTTAAGTTGCCTTTACGAATGAAAAATGTAACGTTAAAAGTAGTTGAGGTCATTCACAACTGACTGCTATGAATACGTTAGTGTACAGTATCTTAACGTACTACACAATTGTAGTGAAATTCATTGCTTAACATAAATTCTTCAGTTAACATAATACTTTTATATGCTCATTTATTATCAAACAAACGTAAACAATGACTGGAATTCCTGGGTACAAAACGCTTGATTAATATAAACTTGTAGATAACGTAGACCTTAAAATTCACTAAATATCTGTTTTGCTCTAAGAATATTCCATACACTGATTGATCACTGAATAATGTTTAGCCCTATAGATTGTCTTGTTCTTCATACTGTTGATCAATTTGTGTTGATCAGGTTGTAATGTGATAGCTTGTCTAAATGGCTTAACATCGTTGGCACTATTTTGAGATTAAAGGTGGAGGTAGTCGATAGAAAGTCCTGTTCGGCTACTTAACACTCTTCATCAAGGTGGGCATGCCAAAGAGTTAGTGGGAGAGTACGTAAAAGTTAATCAACAAGTATCAAACTGCTCTGTAGTATAAACGTAACTACCTTTGACGATATTGTGCTCTGTGAGGTATATAGTTTAATTGCACAGCTTTTTTGTTTTGGATAGCAGCATCAATCGCTGATCTATAATTATTAAGTCGATTCGTCCTGATAGCTAAACTTATAATTGATTGCCTTCGTTGACTTTGATGTACTTATTTATTTTCTTATTGCTATTGACAATCATTTTGGTCGAGCACTTTTACCATTTGATTCATTTCTTCTGTTTGGATCTATAGACAAGATATACGCTAATGCATCTATTGGATACTGATTGATTTGATTACCATACTTCTAGAAAATTTCTAATATATTCATGGGATGCTTTCTCAATTAAATCTATGAGCATGATTTTCCGAGTGGATTGGCACGCAGAAAGCTTTACGTCTAAACCATCTGGCTAAAGGAATAGCACCACCAAAGAATACTGTCGAAAAGCAAATCACTACCATAATTTAGAAACAAATTTCAAAAAACTATTATAAGTATTGGGTTGGTTATTGCTAACTTCTCTGCATATTTCCTAAACACTGGTTGGTAGAATTTAGGATATTTCATCCCTTATGTCAATCTATAGATACGAATTATATTAAAAACATTTGTAAAACTTGAATTCAACAAACTAAGAAATAATGATAAAAAAATTCAAGAGAACTACCATTTACGTCAGTCAACAATCAATAGATATTTCGACGGATTGTCAGTCCTTCAGTTAATTATATTAAGGTCGATTTATCATAGAGTCAGAAATCATAAATGATATAAATCCTTTGAAAAATAAACCGGGTCAAAACATCGTTCATTTACGAACAATGTCCCAAGAATACTTATAAGGAAATACTAGAACGCTTCTCATATTTGAAGTTAGTTTAAAAAATCTCTATCCGATGCTACATCATTCTCATCCAGTCGCCAAGCCCTTACCTTAAACCCTATGACTTAAGAGTAAACTACTTCACTGGAGCTTTTTTCATTAGAAATATTTTATTTCTATGTGATAGACTAACCTCATCCATGTTCTGTGATATTACCCAAAAATACATTTATGTTAATAAACACAAATTAGCTTTTACCTTGACCAAAAGGCACAGCACGTTTCCATTCACTGCCTTCCCCCCCCCTTTTTACTCTTATGTAAATAATTATGTTTGACTTCCCTAATTAAGTAATTCGAATCGAAACGATATGATAGGACTTATGTTCAAGCATAATGTTTAGTAGAAAAAATTTATTGATATGCACTGTACTTTAATGCTTATTTATGTTTAGATGAAATTTATTTCAATAGGTAATTTTTTGGCAACCTGCTGGTTACTTCGTAAAATCTATTGATCATTGTTATACATGGCTAAGTAATATTGAATTTGGGGTGGGCAAGGAGGAGTGTATTTGATAAACATTTATGTTTGACGATTGTTATTATCATTATTCGATTGGGTTACGCAATAATAAATCATATATATATATATATATATATATATATATATATATCTGCCTTGTTTATGAAATAACATATACTTGTAGTTTTGTAAATTCAAACGAAAAGTATAAAACATGGCAGTAGTATGTAGTTAATAATGCAAGAATTTGTACCAAAATAATCAAAATATTTGAAAAGATCAAACAAAAATATGAATTTTATGACTACTAAATTAAACTACTGAAATTTACATGAATGTGTTGTTTACACTAAAATGAAGTTATGATGTGGTCAAACTTAACAAACAGTGACTCATCTTTTGTTTTTTTTCCTTAGAAGTGAAACCGAGCTAGAGACGGTTGAATACTATGAGACTGAAAACTAAAAAATTGTAACAAATGAAGATTTTTTAGACCACTTAGTTAAACTTTGTTCTGATAGTTTTTAGAATGGGATAATTATGGTGCGAAGTTTTCCTTATCAGTTTTATTGGTGCTTACTTCAAGTTGAAGTTGCATTTTTTAAATGTCACTTTATCTTATTAAATATTAATAATCTATTAGATAATAAGTGACAGAAAATATCACCTTTGTTAGTCACTGGCATTTTAACACAGTTTAATATAATGTCTCCAACCTATTTCCACTTAATTACTAAGAAACCTAAAAAGTACTGTTACTGTAATTTGTATATTTCCCTCCCCTCGCAATTATTTGTTGTATAAAGTAATGGGTGTTAGTTACTGGAGAATCCATATATCGGACAAATATGATCGACAGCTAGTTATTGTATTAAAACGTCTTTATAAATATCTCTTAAAATTCATAAATTAATTACTTATAAAGTAGTAATTTTGTTGACATTTTGCTTATTTTACACTGAAAATACTTTTGTGGAATCATATGTATGGAGCTAAATGAAGCGAGTATTATTAATATTATTGGTATATTCTTGATTCAAACAGTTACATCTTTTTCAGTAATATTGAATTGTGACTATGGATGAGGACCAAAATGCAAGTTCCACCTTATTTAGGACTCAGAAGCCAAATGTACTTGGATCTCAGTATTAATTAACACATTAAAAGTCAAAACTACTACCTACCGCTACAAACTTAAACAAATTATCCACTTAAATGGTTTAATGGGTATAAAGTTATTTGTGAACATTTAAATTCATTGTATGTCATCATTAAAGACTAATTGATAACGCGTAGGCTTTTGAAGCTAAAGGGATTGAATTTGTATCTCATTGTGAATATCAAAGTCTGTAAGTAGGTATATCTAAATGACAAAACTCAAAAGAGATGAAGAGCAGTTAATTATTTCTACTTTTACCTGAAATCAATGTATAATATAACTTGTCACTACATTCACAATCGAGGAGAATCTTTCTAAATTCCTATAAACCAATAGAGAGACATCAAATTCATTACCTAGTCTCAACAACAGAAGAATGCAAATCCCTTTGAATTGAAATTGTTGATGGCCTATCTCAAATAGGTGAGAAATATGCCAACAGTCATACACCAGACAATTTATGTTATCTTAAAGTAACTTCAATCCATATTAAAACTCTTCTTTAAAGATAAGTAACTAATCATATTAAACAACTTTTGATTTCAATTTCTCTATTCTGTGGCATGAATAAAATACATAACTATGATTCTAAACTGCCCATTTTTGTAGAATTTGTTTACATCACTTTCTGGTGTTGCCTAACCTCTTCTCATTCAAATCATATACAAATAAACGTATGCAAAAATGATTCATTGTCCGATAAATCTATTCCTTCTTATTTTGCTTCTATCACACATATTATGCACTAAACTTGTTCGATAGAAGGATTTGTCTAAATGTTATGTGTGTATACATAAACACAAGTCAAAGAAACAAGTTACCTATCAATATGTATCCAAAAGATAGTGACTTCAAAGTGAATAAACTTAGGATACCTAAGAGATAGCTAAATAGTAAAAAGAAAAAAATACTGACCAGGTCATCAAACATGTGTATAAAAAAAAAGCATAAAAATCATGTGTCATAGTTAATACATATATAGGCTTAAATGTACATAGTGTTTACAATAAACAGTTAATAGGTTTTGCTGCATTGATCTCACTGAATACACAAATGGAATATTTAAGATTCAGAACATTTATTTCATCCTGTTCGGGATTTGTTAGTTGAATGTACCTCCCCCTCAATATGCTGACATTTAGACCGTGAATCGAATCCCAAGGTGTCATTCAATAAGCTGACCACTAACCTATTGAACTAGGTATATATATATATATATATATATATATATATATATATATATATATATATATATATATATGAGATTTATATCTAACCACAAAACAAATATAATAAAACTTGTTACTAAAGCCAATAATGAGCTAATCCACTTAGAATATACATATGCTAATTTCAGTCCTTAATATCATTAACGAAGAAGTTCAAACACTAGCATATATGAAATGGGAACTTTAGTCATATTTTAATGGTTTCAAATGACTATAAAATCATTAAATGACTGAAGTAACCGAATAAACAATTCGATCTTGGAACTGAGCCCCCGAAATCCCAACAAAATAGATGAGACGGGCAGGGGGGGGGGGAAATACCAGTCAAATAAACTGAATATACTACTAGGAGCATTAAATCACTATTCCTATATGACACATTTACCTAACAATTTCTGACAGTAAACTACATATCAGCTACAACTAAATAAGGCTGCGGTTATCTACAAAGTTTACGATGATCACTATGCATGTTGTTTCAAGCATTTTCGATCAGTTTTTTATTCATTTAATTCAGAATAGGCTTGTACCCGTTGCACAAGTGTGACTGTCTGGACACAGTAGCCTAGTGATGAACGCGGTGGCGTTTGACACGAAGCGGACTGAGTTCGAATCCTAATGTGAACATCAACATTGGGATGCAGGTAAATCCAGCCGATGAGTCCCAAATAGGACGAAACGCGCGTCCTAGATTTCACTTGCCAGTCACAATCCAACCTTAAATATTATTCATTTAATGTTTTATTGCTGCATATTATAGTGTAATTTTATTCGAAAATCACATTTCGAGTTATCTATCCTTGACTATCTTTGCGAATTTCATCTGACAATGATGCACTCATTGCAGAAAGCTATGGATAACTTCAAAGGTTTAATATGAACACTACAATGAAAGGTACACTCTAATATATAGTTAAAAGATAAACGACCTGAAAATACATAGTGAATATTACACACACTGCGATTAACCTTAGCCCTCATTATAAATCGAAAGGTTAGGAGAAATACCTAAGCTTACATACATAGAACAAGTTACTATATTGACTCTCGCAAACCGTGTTAACTGAGGCATATGTGTGCTCTATAAATGTAATGTGAATATTGCTACTATTTCAGACTGTTTTCGATTTAGCAATTGTATTGTTAATTTAAACATGAAAGAGGTTCCTTGTTAATAATGCAAATATGATAGCATTTACACGTACATTCACCGGTGGTTAATAGATATACTGAAATAGGCATCAGCAGAATCGGTCAATATTTTGTAGAAAATCACACCTATTGGTTACTAAAGGGAGTTAATAAATTTAAGAGATGTTAACTGTAGGTAAAATGTAAAATAAAACAGCAGCTTATTCATAACTTACATTCTTAGTGTTTGATTAAAGATTAAATATGACTAGGGTAGTATTTTCATTGAAATTCTATGGTGATGGTTATCCGTAATGTTCTCAATGTACAGCAAATGTGTTAAATCTACTGTTTTCTGTAATTTAGCGCATGATTGTTGCGTAATATAGTTCGATCTTCCACATAATTTTTATTCCTGGCATCTGGCGTCAAACATTTCAGTGTAGCATAGCTGTGTATATTGAAAGTTGAACCGTGAAATGAAATGTTCAGTGAGAATTATACACACCTATTGAACACGTTATAGACAAATTCTGCCTGTTCCACTCTTTTATATTTATAAACTTTTGATATCCGATTATTAGTGAATGATGTAATCAACTTAGTAAGTAACATTATGAAAGGTCAGTAAAATCAGAACAGCATCTGTCTTTATAAAATAATTATGTAAAAAAATTATTTCTAAATGTCAGTCTAACAAGAATATTTGTTTGCTTTGCTTCCTTCTTTATAGTTCAGCATGATGTCTCTGGACCTGATACAAAATCACCTTCACCTAAACAATGTGAAGATGCATTGGCTGAAAGCTTACCAAGAATTGATACAGCTCGTTTAACAAATGATCCATTCCTAGGTACAGTAGCTGGTCGTTTAGCTCAAGAAATACATGATGAATTTCTTGTTTGTAAAATATGCTTTGATAGTTATACAAATCCGAAATGCCTTGCATGTTTACATACATTCTGTGCAAAATGTATTGAAAAGCATATATCAGCCGAAGTCACTTATAATAAATATACAGATTATCGTGATTTTACTTGCCCTTTATGCCGCAAACGTACTCAAGCTTCCACTAGGTGGTGTTAAACGTCTACCTGATAATTTTCTAATTTCTGGTTTAACCGATTTAGTGCTACGACAAAGAGCATCATCAAATGGTTCATCAACGGCGACAATTGTTGGTAGTCCAAATACTTGTGGAATTAATAGTGGAATAGATGAAAGACAAGTATCAGCTACAGTTAACGAAAGTAATGATTCATTGCATCAACTACCAAATTTAGAAAGCAAACCATTACGTTATGGTGAATGTGAGATTTGTTCACAAGTAAGTCGAAGTGATAGGGGACATTCAAGTGAACCACTGAATAAAGTTATTTCATCAGAAATAAACAGCTTAGCTAATAATACTGATAATTATAATAGTAATAATCAACAACGTGCTAGTTCAGCCCATCTAAATATTTCACCGAAAGCAACATCAAAATGTTTGGATTGCAATAAACTTTTATGCTGATGAATGTGTTCAACGACATCGCAACACAAAAGTTACTAAAGATCATGCAACATTTGAATTGCAATCACATAGTGATATTGAATGTAAAGATCATCCAGGTGAAACTGTACGATTTTACTGTGAAGCATGCTCAACGTGTATCTGTGTATTGTGCACATTTAATGCGCATCGTGAACATGAAGTAACAAGTTTTGGTGAAGCTGTTACAAAATTACGGCATGAAATAAGCCGAAATTTAGATATTGCATCTCAACGCATTGGTAAAGTTCAATCACAATTACATAATGTACGTGAAGCTGCAAGTATAATACATAGAATTGAACAAAGAATTCATGATACTGTAGAACATTTTATAGAAGAAGTAAGTTTGTTTATACACTTTTAAATGTTCTTTACTGTTTAAAACAATTATATTTCCTCGTTTAACAAAACTTCAGTGCTCGTTCGTATGAAAGACTATTTTTACAGTAAACGTATTTACAATTCCGTTGGTATCATCGGCCTCCTTCATGATTGTAAGCAGTCCTTGAAGATATGTGTTAAATAACACTCCATATAGGTCATTTAGGAATTCATGCCCTCTGTTTAAAATGTGTATTGTCTGGGTTACCGAATCCCCTGCAGTTCATAGGATCTAATGTGTATTTAGAACGAAATAATCTGATAATTAGCATCTAATACAATTTATACATGAAAACAGTGAGACAGTAAAAAGAAGTCAACTGCAGTGACTTTTACGATGAGGTTTGAATCATAGATTGGTAAATAAAATTTCTAAACGTCAATAACAATCAATGAACCTGATAAATGTTTTAGCATTTAATTTAGAAGATAGAGATTTGAACAAACATTCTATCTTATGTCAGTCAAAATGATATATGACATTACATAGTATATGGAAAGATTTTTTCTTCCGTTAGCGTTGTTATGAACTATAATTGATCACTTACTATTACCGTATATGCATCCCAAGTGGATTAAACTAGGAAGCTTAGAAGTTCCAAATGGAACGAAACGCAAGTTCTAGATTCTATTTTGTAGTCACAAAGCAATTTTAATTATAAATGTACTTAGTAATTTCTTGTTTTCAAGCACTTCTTAAAATTTGCACTCTTCCACTCCCTCACAGTTAATTAGTGTGTAAATGTTAGGATCATATGATTTGTAAATGGTAGTTTAATTTTGTACAATTACTAATGTATTCAACTCTTGGTTAATCAACAGATTTGTGAGTTTTGTATCGGTACCATTTAAATAGATGAAACGTGTATTATGAATTGATATTGGCTACATAGAAAAGATTTTAAAACCTCATCGACCGAATCGGTTGCAATATGCATTACGTTTTTTTCAGATCCACTGCTTACCTCGACTTCCAATGTTGGGTGAATTAGATGTGTGTCAACGAAAAGGTAGGAGCCACTAAATGAAAATGTGCCTTTGGTTCATAAAATTATTGGCTGCTGATTTAAGCCATTTTAGTCATTATAAGTGGTTGGAAATATATAGTGAAAAGGCTTAGAATCAGATATATCACTGCAAATACATTCCAGTATTCCTTCATATATACCTTTATTTGCGTATTGAATTATATATTTTATTCTCCTTTTCACCTATTGTTATGTATTATGATTTATGACACTGAATGAGATTCTTTGTGCTGGTTGGATAAAAAAATATACTAGACTTTATTACCAATGACTGCGTAAGTTGGATTCACCTTAAACCCCGTCGCCAATTGTTATGTATTGCGAAATTACAGTGCCTTTGATAATTAGCGATCAGTGTACGGACACGTTTGCCACGCGGCTACCAGTCCCCAAACCGGAATAGAGGAAACAACGATTGATGAGCCAACATACAGAATCGAATCGAATAGAATAGGATCGGATCAAATTGTATTTCAATCATACCTTTATATATACACAAAATCAGACCACACAGAGAACCAATTAGGAAACTAACATTAATACAGAACTAAGGAAATAGTCGTAGTGAATAGGACCAACTTGTACACAGCTAATTAACTGTAGTTCACAATAAGAGACAATATAATAACAGCAAATATACTAAACAGGAGGATAGGGTGTGAGTAACGTAACAATAATAGAAATGTAATGTTTACACTACTCATGACCAGAATAAATGAATTGGTTCTGTTAAACACAGTTCTCGAAGTTTTCCACTCTTGTTTAGTGGTACGACACAACACCTCTTTTTGAAAAATAAAATAATAACATGGTTCCATGCGTTCACGTAGATGTGAGTGTGATAGTGTACAACTAAAAAGGTATTTAGAAAGAAAATGAAACATGATTAATTACAAATTACACAAACAACCACTATCTACGATTAATCTCCTCCTTCACGGAAAAATGTGGAGACCCTGCGTGGCAACCAGGCCAACATTTCATCATGTTGAGCATGTATGGTCTTTAAGTCTGCATTGTTACAACTTGAATGAATAAGGAAGTTCATCACTTGATGATATTTGGAGTGTACTTTGGCAATGGTACCAACTTCTCTCAGCTTAATGTTTCTTCTTGCCGAATGCTTCAACTTCTTCGTCTATACAGCAGACACTTTGGACATGTTACTTAGGATAGCTTCCTGACTCGGAATGCAGGCCATACTACATGCACCAAGTACGACAGTCTCGTGAGGTGGGCTAATGGTCCGTGCACATCGGGGACTCAATGACATTAAACTCCAGGAATGTCACTGTGACCTGGGGAACATAACTATTGCTATTACAATTGCCTCATTGCGCTGACTTAGTAAAGTAACTTAGGCTAACTCAGATTTGTATCAACCACTGAATCGTATAAAAAAAATGATTTTAAATAAAACGGTAGTTATTTAACTATCTGTGTTCCTGTTTAAATATGCTTGAAATGGATAAAGGAATGTTTATCTCACATAAGTGCAAAGAACTTTCCATAAAAACATTGGTTTTGAATTTATATAAATAATAAAAAAAGAAATAAATCAAATACACCCTTATTTATACCACACCAAAGATATACTGTCAAGTTAAACGTCACTTCAAATGTGATCACCAAGTAGCTTTATATACAAATCTTCATGAAGAAAAAAACTAGTTGTAATAAACGGTAATGAACTTTTCACAGACTAAGCTTTAAACATTCACTAATGTATAGAATGCATGCAAACGATATTAGTTAAGCATTTGTATCTAATCACGACAATAAATGAGCCTAAGTTACCAGCACACTATTACCTTAGTTTAAATATTTGATGAAAGGAAAACTCACATTTTTGCTGGAATAGCACCACGACTATCTCGTTTAATGATCACTATAACTGTGTCCATTATTCCACAGAACCTTGAGGAAGATGTATTGTAGATAAAATACCTTGATAATAAACTTAAGAACAAGGAGTTGTTCTAAAAATGCTTGATAGTTTCATGTCTCAAGAAATTCGTAGAAATGTTAACACTAAATAGATCATCTTTTTGTAAAAGATTCCTTTTTTTTGACTATACGTGTTCAAGTCAGACGGAAAATATGGATTCCTGGATAGAAATTTTTACAGTTTTCTTTTAAATTACCAGTATTTATTTGCTCGAAACTCAATTATAATACTTGTTTTGTTCAACTTTTCCGTTCATTTTGCGTTCTGTCCTACATAATTATCAATGAAACCTTAATTGATATTGACTCATGACGTAAATCAACGTTAGCAACTATAATAAATTTTAAACTTGGTTGTTTGTATTAATCACACAATAATGCACTGAAGATCATGGGGAACTGGGTAGCTGTTTCATCTTAGCGTTGAACTCGTCAGTAGTGTACATCCCACAATTCTACCAGTGAATCAAACCGAAGACTTTAAAGTTGGAGAACGCCTAAACCTCAGTACTACTGGAGAGTCGTTCAATGGTAAAATTTTCACCTCCATAAATTTGTGGGATAACTTAACGACCACCCATTGTCATTGATGGTAACAATCGTATTTAAGTATGTAAGCATTTATGCATATCTGTCTACTTCATTTACTATTAAATGACAACGAAAAGATTATATTCTTCTGAATAATGAAACCTGAAAAATTTGAAGTAAGGCGTTGCACAAAATAAGACAGATTCATTTCATTATGTTTAGTTATTATCACCTGTTTACAACCTGTAATATAAGCAAACTTTGACATAATAATCGAAATAAATTCGGTTAAATTTGTATTCTCAAAAATGTTTAAAGAACAGGTAAACATTTGTAATGTACTTAAAAAGTAGTGGTTGCCCTAAATATTCATTGATAAGTGCCAAAAAGTACAGATCAAAAGTTAGTTGGGATCTATTTTCTCACCTAGACTTTCTAAAAGGAGAAAATTAAGCACGAAACTAACAGGAATATGAAATTTCCGGTCAAGATTATTTCTGTACACAAGACAGCATACTTCTTAAACAATCTAGTGTTTATAGGTAAACTTTACATGTTAACACCATTTACTTCCCAGAGCCATAACAATTATAGAACATAAAATGGCCTGTACTCAATTTTGTGAATGTGTTTCAAAACGTTAACTTAGAAAAAATGAAAACTTTCAACAGTGAGATTTACAGGCATCTCAGAGATACAGAACATCAAGCAATTACACTTAAACTTTCAGAAGTGTTTAATACACAAACATCATTTAATTTTCTAAACTTCACCGAATACTTCGCTTGAAAACGTTCCGAAAGAAACAACTGTCAGACTTTCTTTATGTTAGTGATTTTCATCACTCCATCAATTCTTTCCAAAGCCAATTCATTTTATTCTGTAATTGAATGATTTTATTTCTAATTCATTATCAGTTGTCTTTAACTTTTAACTCATTGCTTCGTTACACAATCCTTGCAGCTTAATGGTTACATGTCATTAGGTAAGTAGGTGTTCTAGAATTTTCTTCTACGACATACTGTCTGTCATTTCTGATCTTTAAGATTGTTTCTTAGATAATACCTATTTTGTCTAATTTCCAACTAACCTCGTGTAAAATGTTGATTTTGTAATATCGTTGATTGTAAGAGACCGATGAGAATCAAATAAAATGAAATGCACCCATTGCCTTTTACGTTAATTATCGTTCCAACACGTTTCGAGGTATCAAACGTAACGATATGCATAACATGAGTCACATTCATCAATAATTGTGCGGTCATAAAACTTTTGATCTTTGTTGTATAGTTTAGTAGATTATTCTGTGCTTTATTTTCTAATTTTTATTCTTTGTGTAAAATATAAATATTCTCTTATACTGATTGTCTAAACAAAATACTGACAACCTTTTCGATTTGTTTATTATCAATATGCATTCACACTAACCATCTATTGTGTGCACATGGATAGTACAGAGTGTCTATAGTATAACGTGTCGTATAAGGTACACACTATGATTCTAACTTATGATTAAAAACACCTTGAAATGTATTTTTTATCCTTTAAATTACTTTCAATATAAATTACTTAACACAAAGTAATTCAATTTAGTTTTTGAAGCTAAACTCTTTGATTGTATTTATGTGCACACTCGGTTCTTTACCATCCTGTAAATAAATAATTTGAAAATTAACCGGTAACATCAATTATGTCGTTGATTATTACTTCTTTCTACTCTCGATAATCATGGTTTTATTTTTGGTATGTATGAGATTTTGTCTAAATTGTATGTAACTGATTAATTGTGTAGGTAGTTAGTTAAATTGAAAGATAAACTAAAGTTTGAATATAATAATTTGATGTGGAAAATATGATTCACCCAGTTGTAGATTTATTGTTTGTTTTCCATTATAAATGTTAAGCTATGTAAACTATCAGATATAAGTTGTTTAGATTAATTAACCATTAAATAATAACTAAACTTATGGTGACATTCAAACTAATAATAGTTACCAGTGAATTATCATTATTTCAGATGTCAGAATGTTTATCATTGGTATAAATTTGTTTGAATATCGTAGTATACTACATAATTACAGTAAAGAGAAGTTATTCAACAAAAACATTAAGTTATCAGTTTGTAGGATATTTTGGGATTACTTGTTAAGTCAAGTGTGAGTAAAATCATTTAATCATCTTTTATTTTTCGCGGATACTGGATGGTTAACCTAACTTGAACATAGTGTCAACATAAATTACCAGTAATGTTACCTATCACATCACAAATACAAGGTAACCTGTCTTTTTAAAACTAAACTGGCAAGCCCATAAAAAGTTGAGAATGGCGAAGAAGGAATTCGAATGTATGGTGGAAAGTAGTCCATGGTCTATGACATTGTCAGAAACAATGATGATTTGGCTATGGTATAACGCCAAACCAAGGATTACAGTTAAACTTTATTACACATACGGTATCCCGAATTCATATACAAAGTTGACTTGTGAAGATATATTAAATCGATTTTTTACTCAAGTGAATGATAAACAAGAAACTCCTAACTGGTACGTGTGTCCCACGTACACAGTATGAACTAATGAGTTAGAATAATGTAAATGGCTTACATAGGTGTAGGAGCATATTAATCATATATGACAATATAGGGAACGATAATCGATAAAGACGTGGCCTGTGCATGCAATAAATGCATAAATAATAGGGAAATAAGCGAGCGACCATGTAATGTTGGTAGATTACACTTCAGACTAAAGGTAGCTAATTAAACGTTATTACTTTAAGAGAAAGTTATATAAGTGGTGGTAAACGGAATAAAAACAAAGTGTTGCATATTGACAATCAATCACTAGTGGAATGCAACAAATCACGAATTGACTAAAGTCATAAATTTAATACAATTGTTGCCAACCAAGCCATCTAGAAATTAAGCTCTTTCCATGAAACCTGAATGTCGTGTATTCTGTACCGGGGTAGAGTCATGGATTTGGACCGTTAAGTCCCATATCAGAAGAAAACAGATGCTCAGTTCATCCTGATTTCCATAAGTTGTTTAACTACAGGCTCTTTGTGATATGAAATTTGAAATGCTAAACAACTGTTTCACAAACTAATTCACTTGATGTGATCAGTAATCCAGTCTCATAAGTTTTACTTTTTGTTTCACTTTCCAATAAAAGTGAGTAAGATAATAATCACATCACCTTTTTCTAATAAGGCATTTATTAATTCTATCTATGAATATTTATGGATCTAGATACGTGTTAGTCACTCCAACACATTCAAAACTTAATGATTTCAAACACTTCAAATCAAGTTGTCAACAATTGTTGTGAAAAACCGATAATTTGAATTTGATGTCACATATTGGCCTGGTTCAGACATTGGAAACTTGGAAACACTGGACAGCTACTTTGTTCTAGCATGAGTTTCCTCATCTGTGTGCATCCATAACCCAACCAGGAAGTAAAGCACAAATCTTATTAAAATGAACATTTTTCAAAAATTTATTAGGTTTAAACTCATTGAGATCAGTTTAAGATCTATTAAAGACATTAATGAACACAACTGTTGTTCCGTTTTTATTTAGAACCCATTAGTTGTTCTGACCCACGATTGAACCTAAAACATCTGCGGTTTGTAATTATAACAGTATATCTAGACTATTGAATTGAAGTTCCTTTTCCTTCGTCTTATTCACTTGATCCGTAACCGTCGACCTATGTCTGCACATACTAAGCAACTCTTATTAGTCTCTAAAATTTTCTCTAGCTCCAAACTTCAATCAATTGGCGAGGAAGATAATCAGATTAGTCAATATATTATTAAGACTGTGGATTGACAGTTAAATATATATTGGTTACTTGTGTATAATACACTCAAACTTCTGTAAACTACGCTATTAGAAGTACAAAACAGATTCTCTTCTACTTTCAAATGCAAAGCAATATAAACGTAGATAACTGGACACACAAAGTCTTATGTATACAACAGTACAAGAATAATGTTATTATTTGCTGAATAAACAGGCAACAAGAGGAGTATATATTCTACAATATATTGAAAAATAATTCTCAAACCTTTTCGTTATTCCTCCCAGTTATAGTTCTTGCAATTGGCAAAACCTTTGTAATATGTGATCCGTCTATTTAAATAAGAGAAGTCAAATACAGCCTAAACAACTTCACGATAATGTATCGAATTATAGAACTAGGTCATTCGGTTTTAAACCTTATATAGAGTATTATATTTTTTCATGAATGTAGATGCAATCTGTTAATATACACCAGCTAGATCAAGAAGGATTTTCTACCAACAACTAGTAAACATTGAAGATAGTTGTAATCAAAAGATTTTGTTTATCTACGCCTCAGAAGTAGGTGTATACAGCTTAAAATATACCAAACATTATCTACCATATTTAATAATTGGAAACTAAGAAATTTGTCATAAACAAGTTCAATACACTAATAAAAATTGTTTTACAGTAGATAGTAACATTCAATTTGATTTTTTGTTCTTTATCCAGGCATAGATGTACCAATGTCTTTTTAAGGTTTTTTTCTTCTTTCCCCCTTATTTCATCAGCGTAAGCGCCATTATACGTAGTTTATGACAAAGTTTTTTTTAAACGAACGGAATTGTACTACTTATATCAGGTGATTTTGAAGTAAAATCTTTCTTAAATCTAATTAGTCAAGAGTAACTAATGATCTATGCGAACATGTAAAAAAATGTCCCTTACATTTCACATATCACGAGTTCCTTTAAATTAGTTAATGAAGTTTAAATAGTTGAAATAATTTATGGGGGTTGTGAACGTTAGAAACCAGCTGTTCCAATAGACAGGCGGGAGAACGGATAAGTACACGTTAGGTTCGTTGTTTAATTGCCTTGCATTTACCTTCGAATTATATGGTACAGACGTTATTCAACAGATCATTGCAATTACTAAGATTAAGTAAAGTTAGACAATTATTTAGGAATATTTTATTTTCACGAGTTCATTGTGAAAGATGTTTATCTGTGTATTTACTCGTTCTCATTCACTGAAAAATGCCAAGCGAGCAAGTAGTAGATGATAAAACACTTGTTATGTCAGATACAGAAGGTGTATGTCTGATTCGGGTAGAGTAGACTAATTGTTATTCCAAACTTTATATGAGTGCCATCTACAGACCAGAGTATTTTCAATAAAAGCCAACTGATGTATGCAATTTGTAAATACATATTACATAGCTAGTATACAATACATATCAGTGGATTACAACCTTACAGTTTTGAAGGTTTTGGGCTTTCTACATGAACCTTTACTCCACTTTAAGGTTTTGAGTTTTTGCAGCCTACGAATCTAAAGACAGAACAAAATATGTTTTCAATATTACTTGGCATTAAGAATTATTCAGCTGACTATAATTCATGAATGACACCATCTGAAAATGTCTTATTGATGTACATTTATATGAATCTATTTAAAATTAAGGCTTCAGCAACTACGGAAAAGATTTGCAGCTTAAGTGGACACTTTTAAGAAAAGTTGTGTTTTTTAGTCTAAATGATGTTATTGCATAAGTCTCACTGTCGTTCTAGAAACGTCTACGATGACAAATTATCCCAGAAGTGAATTATCACTCTGTTCTGATAACCTTGTATTACAATATTTTTACAAGTCTTTCTATTCTCATGTGTCTTTTTGTTCCTGTTGACTTTACAAGTTGACAGCTAACCATGAGATTGACTGACTTCTCTTTTAAGTTTAAATATTTAATAAATGTCCATGTATCACTTTGCTCGTCTGAATAAAGGGCTGTTAGAAACTCTGTAATATTCCCGCATTTTTTTCACTCTAGAACTATGATACTTTCCTAATCGAATTCGTGTCTGTAGTACATGTAATGAAGTAAATTATAAAATATCATGGTTCATTATTTCTAGTTAGTGTTAATACTTGCGTTGTTGATGGGATAATTTATTTTATCTCCCGATACCCCTTCAATGAGAACTTGCGTCACTTACTCTTATTGTTTGACAAGATCTGTAGTTTTTTGATTTAATTCCATAAATTAGTGTCAAGAATGTATATTTTGATATTTCGCGGTTTTTAATCGTACGGAAGCTAAGTCATTCTGTGATAAATACAAACACCTTAGTCATTTAAAGCAGTCAATCACAATCAACTAATTTTCAACCGTCATAACAGTCCACATACAACTAATTCCCTTAATAAAAGCTTTTAAAGCAAGTACAACCAAAGCATTGTGCAGTGTTGTAAATTCATATCATACATTCTAAATCTCCCGCACAAACACTATTTTTTTTAGTAATAAAATGTTGTGTAAATGTAACTCTATGAGTAACCCACATAAACTATTTCACTTGACTACTCAAAAATCATTATAATCGCCTTTTAAAATCATATTAATTGAATTAGTGATGGAAAGGAACCAGCGCATACACAAATGAGACATCATTATGTAATCTATTGTGGAATGCACTCTAAATGATTCTTTGTTGACAAATTGCATTGCTTTATACATGCTATATATATATATATATATATATATATATATATATATATATATATATATATATATATATATATATATATTGAAGAATAAACTGATTAGAAAGTAAAGTTTTAATAAGGGTTTAATAGTAATTAGATATTTATGATGACTTCTTTATGAAAAAGAATATGTTAGTTGAACTGATTAGCTTAGGATTAAAATTAATTGAAGCATACAAATGAGAAAGGTCTAAAGGCAACATTCCCTTTTAGTATAAAGTCAGTTATATGTTATCTACTGACTTTCTTAATAATGTAAGGCTCGAATATTTATTGATAACTTTAAATATATTTGTTGTCCAACATTTACTAGGTAACATATTATCAGACTACAAAAACACTTCGACTCCGTGATGTAATTTCTTCGAAATCTGTTTAGTAAGATGTACAGATGTCCATCTCTCTCTATTCTTCTTTATGTATATGATACTTATATAGGGATGATAAGTGATGGGTATTTATTCGTATTATTCATGGTTACATCATAGATATAGTGAAACCAATTCGTTTACTACTATTACTAGAAATCTACATTTATAAAACTGTCTTTAGTTATGAATTAAATGAATTTGTAATTGTATCAAGTGTAAACGTCAATAGAATAAAGAGAAACACTCACACATGTAGATGAATTTATTTCAGCTTAAAAATATCTTAGTTTTTCATGTTTTATAAAATATTTTCTATCAACTAATCAAAGTGACTATAATGAAATATTCAATTGACCTTTTCTTTCGAAAAAATAATGAACATGTAAGTATAATAGGATAAAATCAACATAAAGTGGAGTACAACCGTGTCGGGTGTGAGGCAGTTAACCACCGATGACATGAATGAGGTCGCACAAACGTATCACGAATTGACTGAATTCAAAATATCAAACATTATGAGCTGACTCAGTGGTCCAATGGTTAAGTGTTCGCCTCGGAGCCAGAGGGCCCTGTGTTCGACCCCCGATGGGGTCGTTGGTGCACACTGCTGAAGAGTCCCACACTAGGACGAGACGGCTATTCAGTGCCTCCAAGTGATCAATGGTTGTCTGATTCGGATCAATTAGTGATATCAGTATTCACAGTTAACAATCTCCGCAACCCATCCACCCCCCCCCCAATTGTAAATTATGTTATTGAAAATGAGGGATAAATTAAATGATATATTACTGAACTATTCAAATTTACAGAGAAAGGGATGTTTAAATTACTTGACTACATGCTAGATAACTAAAGCTTGACAATAGTAATTAATGTCGATTTCTTTTATTAATGAATAGAAATATAGATTATATTTCTGACGTGATATTTGTTATTCCGTGACCAACTCATATATCAAGAACATCACATGAATGATTATTAAAATGAGCGAAAATAAGAAGATTGCTTATAAGTATTCTTCAGAAACAGTTCCTTGAGATTGTTAGCATTATTACAAATTGACATATTAATATATGTTTTACACTCAATAATAATAAATTCAGTCTACTAAACTATACATAAACAGTAGGATTAGTAAAAGGATTTGTACTTTTAAGTTATTTGTTGTACCACTGAAGTAATCCATATTTCTTTCATTTTAACTTCACATAAACTACACTTCCTTGTACTAAATCCATGTTTTCAAGTCTGATGTGTATTATACAATGTCTGTAAATAGTCCAGAGGAAACTCTACTTGACTAAGGTTTTATGTTAGTTAGTACTGAACAATATCGTATCTTCAATCACACAGGGATTGGTGCTTTCATTGAGGTTCGAACCAGAGTTACCCAGCTTCTTAGTCTACAACTGTCATAATCAAGGTATTCCAACAGCAGCTGACAGCCTATAAAATTAAGTTATTACGTTGTTTGGTTATTGAGGAATGATCAATGTCACTGTTGGTGATTCCACAGTGTCTATGAGAATATTATCGATCAAGTTACAATTTATTTATCGTATGCATATAATTTTAGCAGTAGTAATGGTAGCAGTAGTAGTAGCATATGAAGTTGTTTTGTATACGGTGATAGTAGAGACGGAAGCAAAACATCTAGAGGTCATACCGGGGATATATAGTTGATTATCAAAATGCCAATGTTATATGATTATCTTGGTTTACATGAACGAATTACTGGAAATTATCACAGTATTTATGTAAAGTGGTTAAATACCAACATGACAAATCCCTGAATCTAGGTTTAGATCAACAGAACTCCATCATATTGGTCGTTATCCAACGACTAATCATTGTTAATTTAAATTGTTTCGAAAGAGTTGTTTCTTCTAAAGTTTCAGTAAGAAACAGATTTTCGTATTACTAATTGGTTCCTAGTGTTTGTTAAATACCTATCTCTAACATTCAAGGATAGTTTCACCTTGAAATTTTGATGACTATTCTTATTTATTTTATAAAATGCATAATATTTAGTAATAATGGGCACCAAAAATAGATTTTCGGATCGAATACTTCATGATTACTAGAGCATCTTGATTATATCTGCTCTGAAATACTGCTAAATGACCAAACCGAATCAAGTAATTTCTTAAATGACTACTACAGTATTCATTGATCCAAAAGTTCAGTTCAAAAAGCAGCAGAAAATCATTAAAAGATGAAGTCCCATAGTGACAGGTAATAAAAACCTGTTTATATGTCACTCGCTTCCAAAGCACCCTGAAACTCACATATTCGATTGGTTTGAAAATATAGCTTTCCAACTGCCATCCCTCTTCCTTCAAAGTTAACCATTCTTATCCACTATCGTAATTTAGAGCTGGAAGTCTATCTTTTGAGACTTAAAGTTTTCGTTGTATGCTGTAGATTCTTACCATTTTTACCATCTTAAGGTAGATTTTAACAAAAAGAAATTGATTTCACCTTTTATTCAATTACTAGTCAGTCATTTATTGCTAAATAAATTATTTGTTTGTTATGAGTTAATATACATAATCCTTATTGTTTAAGTAAAAGATATATGTCGATGAATTTAAATCGTTAAAAGTACATGATGTTATCCAAAATGTTTTCATATGTTTAACAGATGTACTATTATCAGTATTCATGTTCCTTTGACTATTCATTTATTGAATGATTACTACATATTGCAGTGTAATTAAGGATTTCATTTCAAGCATTAACATAATAGTTCTTTATTTCTATTCATCCAATCCATAAGGTAGCATTACAATAATATCAAACTACATCATTTCAAATGCTTGCAATGAAATAATTAAAGAAAATTGCATTAAAATATGCAGTATTTGCTTATTAGTTGAAAGGAAATATCAAGAATACTGAATGCAGCATATTTACTGAACACTGACAACGTTGAATGCAACTCCAGCTAATACTTTAACTGTGTAGCTAAATGAAGTATGAATGAAGGATTTTAATCTTTCCAAAGATCTTACCTTGTGAAAAATATTAAGAAATTACATTAGCAAAATGTCAAAATACAGATAATGCACCTTCATACTCTGGTCAAAGTTACATAGATAGGAAGTTTGTAGTAATGTGTATACTCAGTGGACTATTAAGATCGTGATAGTTTATTACTTTAAATTATTTCAGTAGTATAAATAATCAAAACGTTAATTTTTCAAAATTTAAAGTGATAGAAATTTGTACATTAGAAAATCTCAAAACAACTAGAAGATAATTTCTTTCCATCAGAGATAGGGATCACTTAGTAAGCTAGACTACACTAGTTAGTTATTTCTTACGACTATAGAATTTCTCCCAACACATTCAGGTCCCGAAGTAATTACTTAACGTTTAGTCTACTCAGTTGTCATTGAATTGTTTACAGTATTAACTTTAGTTGCTTATATTCGACACGGAATAATGTTAGCTGACTACCTTTAAAATCAGAGAGTACTGGATGGTCTTTCTATTCTGGAATGATACTCCTCAGTAGGGTGCTCTCTTGGTTCTGCTAGGGTACTGAAAGCAAGGTCTTCAGGTCTTGTGAAAAACTTTTAACAATTTGCATTACTCAAACAGTATCCAATAAAGTGTATTTCTGAGAAGTTCAACCCTTTTTCCCCTACATAAATTAATATGTTAAACATTTCCATTGATATGCACTAATACAGTTTTCTGCTGTTGACATTATTAGAATAAATTTCATCGGTTGGTCTTCTGAACGGTTAGTCCCAGTCTTTTGTAAAATTGTGGTTTGTGTAAATGAAGTGTTTAGAAAGCTTGAGAGTCATATTATTTGGCGTTTAATAACTTGATCTTTATACTGGAACTCGAAACAGGTGTCTTTTTTTTAAAATCTTTTTTTAACTCGCTATCCATAGAGTTACTGAGTTTTTCGAGAATATTCAGTCGCTAACGTATAATTATATCACTTTATCACATTTAAACAAGTTGTTGGTTGTCTAAACCTAATAGCTCAGTGGATGTTTTATAAATCTGACGGGGAAAAAGTACTGGGCTTGAGTTCCAGTGTGAACATTAACCATTAGATTCAACTACGTTCAGTTAACAATTTCCCAAGCTGACCTGTACTCTCATTCTGGATTGATCTGCAAGCCACATCTCAATTATGCTTAACTGTATTGACTATCTTTGTTTGTATGCTTCAGTATACTATTAATTTTTTGAAATAATTGAAGTCTTAAAAATAAATTATTTTAAGGTATTTCTTTCATTTTAGAAGTTATGAAAAGATATCCAAAATTTATATATTTTCCTTATTCATCGATCACTTTCTTTTGTTTATCACTGATATTTAATTGTGTATTTCTATGGGTATTTTGTTGAGCATAGATGTAATTCAGGAACTAGGTGTACTGTAATTAACAAGTTATTTGACTGTAATCTCGTAATCGGACATGTCCTCACATTGATATGATGAGTTAGATTTAGAATGACAGAAATAATTACAAATGAATATTTGGCTAGAATATAGTACAGGAGTCGAGCCTGAGGTATTTTTAAACTGTCAGAGAAGAATGATCGTTATAGTCAGTCAGTGACGATCTAGAAACTGAGAAATCACTTATTTTAATATTTATATCTGGTACCGAAACGGCATAAAAGTATTAAGTGAAGCTCAATTTTGACACCACAGAGTGAAGAGTACAACACTAAATGCAGCATACACCGATTTCTTGCTAAACTAACGATATACGACATTAATCAATACTTCACATAAACCAAAACACTTAATTTAAACGGACATAAAATACCTGAATCTGAATTAATTTTATTCATAATCGTAACCCTAACCCTAAACACAACTAGAACCAACGTAAGAGAGTATGACAAGCTATTTACTTCCCTACAAAATTTATTAGAACACGGGTTTTACATGTCTATGTGTACAAGATAAGACGTTGTTATTTTTTTTAATCATAGCCAGGAAGGCTTGTAGGAAGTTTGAATAGTTAAAATGATCATGGAAATCTATATATCATTCATTTCTCCATGCAGCCTGAGTCTAAAGGTGATATAATTTAAGGCAATATATATTTCAGATTAAGGGATATAATAAGAAGGGCTTATGCAGCTAGTAAACTTATCTAAAATTCCTAAACAAATTGCTCAATCAGAAAACCGAATAGGACAGATACGTGCCTCATTTCATCTCCATTTCACCTTCAGTTGTATTTACTTGTTTACATATGGGTGTAAAAGCACATTCATTAAAAAATTGAAAGACAAGTTACTGTTTGCGTTTCTGTGAGTATTCCCCAGAAATTGAGACAAAGAGATCAATTAATTTTCAATAATGCAATCATCTATCATCTGCTAAATACTGCAAACGACGTGCATACTTAAAAATTATTCAGAATTATTAACAAATAGACAACTAATTAACTTTTATGAAAAATCCCTAAACCCGATTTCTGCATTCAGAAGAACACCGTTATTAATTTTGCGTTGCCTTGGCGACTTCCGTATTAAGAATTTGTTGCCTGAAATGTTTTTCATAATTTTATTCATTATTTCTTACTTCTCACATGAACCGTATTCAACTAGAAAATTTTTTTGGGCAATGAAACACTATATGAGATGAGTCTTCCGTGTCAAAAATGTCATTTTTCTTCCAGAACATTCGTATAATCAACTATTACAAACAACCTTTTTACAGTTTTATAGTTATTATATTTTATTAGCCTATATTTATATTAACTCCAAATATTTTAAAAATCTTTGGTGATTTAGGCTATGTATGCTCGTTTTATTTTGAATTATTAATTAATTAATATAATACTTCACTGATAGTTCTGATGAACCTCAAACAAGAAGGAAACAACTGTCCAACGCTTCTTGATTCCCAGTTGTATTCCACCAGTATTAATATACCTTTAATACAAACAACAATTTAAAAATTGATCTCAACAAAACTACCTCAACTCATTTAGTATAATTTCTTCTAAACTCTAAAATAACTGAATAAAAACTGTGAAGTAAATAAATTCATCGTATTTGTCTGTGATAGTTGTTTCTTCTTTATGCAAAATGCATAACAGACAGTTAAATAATATATGAATTTATTAATTTCTCTTTTTTTTTTTCAAAATCTTGATTTTTAAGATTCAACAACAAGAACAGGAGTTAATTAGTGAATTGCATCAATTCGTCGGTGAATGTAACATGCATCATATACATAATCAACCAGATCAAGAACAACATGTTGAAATTGCTGAAAGTTTATTCAAAGATATTGCTAATTCATTAGATAATCAAGATATGGAGTTATTGTTAGTTCGAACTAATCTGTATGAAAAAATTACTGAATTAAACCAAATAGAATTGATTACAAATAAATTTGATCCAATGAAATCAGAAATATATTTTCGACCTGGTTCAGTAAATCTTGGCTATTTAACAAATGAAGCAGCAGTGAATGGCATACATCATCAGAATGATGTTGACGATGAGGATGATGATGATGATGATGACAATTATGAAGATTTATCAATACCACTGGAATGTAATTCATCATCAAGTAGTTCAGCAACATCATCATCCATAGAACTGGCTAACAGGTAAATTGTCACTTTTTGTACTTCCTTATTTAAAATTCTGATTAATTTTAGAATTAATTAGATGAACTGATGAAATAATCGATAAGGAATTTATCAAATGAACAAGTTGAGCCAACACTATTTAATTTTAAAATGAGTCAAAAATAACACACGCAGATTCAAGATAGATGTTTCATGGATTTTTATATGAAGTTCAAAACCCATTGACGATAGCATGTATCTTATCAAATATTAAGAAAGATTAACCGAAATGCGGTTATAAAAACACTTAAAACTGGTAATCTTGAAAACACTAAGGATTTGAAACAAACTTCAGTGATCCTTATAATTAGAATAAGAATACGAGTAATTAGAATAAGCTTGTATCTTCCCGTTGATTTGTAATGGTGAACGCAGTGGCGTTTGGCACGAAGTGGACTGAGTTTCAATCCTAGTGTGAACATCAACATTAGGATGCAGACACATCCAGCTGACGAGTTCTAAATAGGATGAAACGCGCGCCCTGGATTCCACTTGTTAGTCACAATCCAACATAAAGAATATGAGTAGTTTTTTATGAAGAATATAATTAGAAAAAGTGTAAACGAAATGTGCGTAACATGATATCATAACTACTGAATGTACTAATGAAATTCATAAAAGCGCTACAAATTTTCACTTGAATCACTCCTTCATTTTAACAGTAACCTTTTGTGGTTTTCTATAATAATTGGTTTATTTGACTCCAGTATATTTTACGATTGACTAAAAACTAAACTAAATCATAGAGTTAATTACGTCCATCAGCATTTTGTTACAAAACACCCTTCTTCATTAACCAGTCAGTTAGAGAACAATATGGTGACGTAAAATCTAAGCTAATTACAGAGATAGTAATCTACTTAGATAATCTGTCCCTGTGAACTACTTGATCAATGACAATTTATAGTGTGAAATAGCTCCTGTCCTTATTACGTTATTAGCATAAAGAAAAAAGCGCTTCTTACAATATTACACAGGGTTCAAACTAAATCTAAATACTTTTAAGAATATACTGCATATTTGGGCACCAGTTTGATTAGTCCGAATGAAGAACTCATTACAAACTGCTGAGGAGAATAAAGCCCTAATTTCAAACAGGTTATGCTAGCAAAAATGTATTTTGTATTTCGAATTTCTAGATAATTTACACCAAACATTGTTTTTGAGCTGAAGAATCATTGAAAAACAAAAGAAACGCAAGATTTCAGTATGTAGCTAACTTTGAACTGATAGATAGACACAAAGATTTTGAAATATTTGTGGAAACCATCTTCAAATAGACCTCAGTCAACTAGCTAACATATAGATTAGCACTTAATTAGCACATTAAATCATAAAATAAAATTTAATCAATCGGCCGTATAAATAATAGGTGATATAGAGTAGTAATATCTATAGGCATACCATTGAAGTTATTTCTTATGCTATTTTGTTGTCAATATATATCTCAGTTCTGAAAGGTTTCTCAGAAATCAATAAGAATAGTAGTTAGAAAGAATGTTGTTTAGAAGAGATTATTATGTTGTTAAGCTAACCACTGAGTCGAAGTTACAATACCTAGAAGATTACACAGAAGAAAATATTCATAACGTGAAAAAATATTTCACTGATTTCTATATTCATATAGGCACACTTAAACTTTAAGACGTTAGTTACTGATATAAAGGACGATAAATGTAAAAAAAAATGATATTAGTTCACTTTCTGCAGTCAATTATAGTTAATCGATAACGAAATTTGAACAGAAAATCAACTTCAAATCATAGTTAAGTTACTATAAATTTAGCTCAACCAAAATTGATTCTTACAAAGAAAATGTATGATCCGAAAAAAAAACTGTATTTTATTACGTAATTCAATTCATAAGCAATAAAGTGATTGTAAAATATAGTAACTATAGAAAAAGTAACAGTAGACTTGAAAAAGCATCTAAACATCTCATATAAGTTACAAATCAAAATTACAATCGAATTATAAATATCCAATTAAAAAACATCAAATCTAATAATTCTCCCTTTCTGATTTTTATTGATTCAATATAGACCTTGCATAAATTCTACAGCTTGTCAAACAGATATAAGCATAACTGATACAAATGATCAAAATAACTCCAATGTTCACCAATTTCAAAATTTACAGCAGGCACCTAAACAATTTCGTACACGAGCATGCAATACTGAATTAATATCAATGACAAATCAAGAAACAAATACTCGTCCACGTGGTGTTCATACAATCATTACTTTTTCAGATATCTCGTCAAATGCAGCATCTGAAGAGTTTTTAGCTAGAATCGATAAAGAAAAAATTGATTTAAATGAAATGGATAATTTAACAAGGGCTAGGATACGCCGAAAACTACATGAACGGTTTAATACAGTTGATCAAATTTCAAATGGTAATAATGTTAATGGTGTTTCATGTAGTGCATCACATGCGCCAATACATTTCGCATCAAATGGACCATCACCAGCATCTACAAATCAATCAATGAATATGAATAACACTACCACTTATAATAATCATAAGGATGCGCTACCAAGACGTTATAGTTCATACGATAAACGTTTTCATTTTTAAACATAACTTCACATACTTGAAAAATGAATGAACTATCCATGGTTTAAATATTTCATTATTTCAAGTCTCATTGAACACTGGTATACAAGTGACAATAAACTTCCACATAATGTGTTGTTTAATGACTAATAAATGTTAGTAACCTAAAGAAATTATAAGAGGCATATGAACTTCATTACTATAACAATTTCTTCACATAATTTGTTTTTATTGTTCTGAATAGGATAATGTGATTAAAAACCAGATGGAAATTACCAACGATTAATTTAAAATCAGCTATGACAAATCAAAATAAAAACTCGACTGATTTCAGCCCTTGTTTAAAATATGAGAACAGAACTATATGGATTTATTTACTTGTCAGACCCACACATTCTGAAATATGTTATATAACTGACAATTTAAATCGTCAAAAAACGTTTGTTCAACATTCCTTTCGAAAGCGAATAGAACCTAATATTCTGTGCAATCAGATCTTACATAGTACTCCCAAAGTCTGATACTAGATTACAAAAAGTAAAGGGTTATGACGAATAAGAGTAAAATTATATTCGAGCGTTGGTAAAGACGAATGAATTGATAACAACTTTATCGATAAGATATAGAAGGATAGCCGTTCGACGTCATTTCCTGTGGCAATATTTCATCAAAAGACTTCAACTAATAGCATCAGATAAAAATGACATTCGGGCATCAAGGAGAAATAAACACGAAACTGTCCACTTGAGGAACTTATTTACCACAACTAACCAATGTGGTTTCAAAGACAGATGAACACTGATATTAAATAGGAAAGTCATCATAATAATAGTTCATTTTCTAATTTTGCATGGAAGCCACTTTTACGGGCAAGATAGACTAACCATGATAGACACGTGTGTAAAAATAGTATTGTTGTGAAGCACGAGTGTGTATAGTACCTCAAATAAATCCACTTATGATGCTTACTTGCGTACTCTGACATGTTAGCCAATAGAGTCTATTTCTTTTTTTATAAATTTAAGTCAGCATTCTGAATGCAACACCTTTATTTGAGAAATGGTGACTCTCATCTTACTCTTTCAGTTTTCGATTGATTTTGTAAAATTGGCAAGATTAATGAGCCGTGTTAGCTGAAAACTTCAATAAATCTCATGACTATGAATAATTTTGTGCTTGTTTCACAGGCATATGTTGATAATTTTCTCTATTTAGGTCAGCAATAAATGAGGAATTTTTGTGCAATTACATTAAATGACCTAGAATTTCATCTGCTTATTAAATTAGAATCCAGAAACAATTACCTTAATTGGGGAAATAATCAGCGACAACAACAATGAAACTAAACTAACCAGCAACAAGCTACTGGTGTACAGAAGATACTCATATACCAAACAAATTAGTCTCACTGTACTGTGTCCCACTGTTTCATCTAAAGTGAAACAGTATCCGTGCTAACAAAATCACTATAGACAATCAATTTTGTTTATAAGAAACCAACAACTTTCTTCTGTCCGGTTCGGAGAGAAGTGAAGGCAAGAAGTTGACACTTTAGAAAATTCCATTATGCTTCGTTATAGTTCCATCGAAACAGCTATAGTATCGACCTTGCGACAAGTAGAAAAATTGGCAGACCATGTGACAGCACCCAATAATAAAATAGCAAGATCAGCAAAGAATATGTAAAAAAATATATCAGTTGTAGCTACTTTTATTATTACTTGAAAATTATAAGAACTAGGATTTGCAAAAGTTAGCTAGTCTTAGTTACTCTTACCAAAGTTTTAATAATTTTTTAGTCATAGTGTGCTCGGGAAATTATTCTGATGTAAACGATATTAGTAACTTTTCCAAACTTTCAATAAGCAGTCGTTGTGTCTACACCTACCTGTTTGTATTTAGTAATGTCTTGAGATTGGCTATCATTTTTCATGTTGCGTGTTGACATCTGGACATCATAAAATGCATAACAGTAATGCTAAACCAAAGGCAAAATACACTGCAAACATCAGCTTCTTTACTTGTTACTTTCAGCTGCCAAAGAGTTTCATAAAGCCTCAGCTGAATTAAGACAAACCAACCATGTATCGACAAACGTCAAAAGCTATGGGTCTTTGGAAAAATTATGAACACAAAGATCATTAGCAATGATGAACCTAAAACATTAAAGAAAATCATCACTAAGTTCAAAAGGTCAACTGCGTCAATGGTCTTTGATTCACTAATGACATTATTTTTTTTTAGCTTAATACCTTTAATACAACCACGATACTGCTGGAAGCTATCAGTAAAAGGTTATTAATCTATGTATGTATGAAAAAGATAACTAATAGTCGGCGTCAAACAAGTTAATGTGCAGTAAGACAAGAAAAAATACAGAAAGTGATTTGGTTGCTTGATATAATTTCAGTTAAAGAGAATGCCCGACATATATAAATGGTGTGAAGTGTACCCAGAATATTACCAAATTTCGTTTGTCGTACAGCCAGAGAAACTTCTAATCAGTGAACTCACTCGTACGAATAAGAATAAATCAGAAGGCAGTGAAAGATGTAGGAGAGGTTATATTTGATTTTAAGTAGTGTCAATGGAACAGAAACGTCTAGGCTGGCTAACTAAAAAGAGATTCTTTACATATTGTATCGTGTCATGATCTGGTGGCGATGCTTGACCAAGCACCTTCAACTAGAAGTGTCCACTAAGACAAACATGGTCAGCATCAATGTCGAGAGCCTATGTAACTATTTATTTAGGGGGGTTATTTACTGCTATAGATGTTACCTTTCCAACTAAGATGAAAAACCAGGGACCATGATGGCTTTATTCTTTCCATGACTCTATTAAATGTTAAGATAATCTTTTAAGAGTTTTTTAGACATACAAATTTTAAATGCAACATAAGCAGTATCAAATAATCATCTATCTAAACACACTTTCTGCTCTAAGGCACAATGAAAATAATTCTGTAAAAAAAATATCTAAGTGGCACTAAACCTATACTTCCTCTCCACCAATGGTGAATTGGTTATTGAGGACCTCTCAAATCTCGGATCATGCCATAGTGAACACTCTGTTAAAGGCCTCATATATATTTCTTACATCAGAATGCTGACAATCGACGCTAGATCTTTAAATCACTAGTGACAACATTAATTAACAGTGTGTAGAAGAAAATACAGAAAAATGCTTTTGATTTAGTCCACTCAAAAAGCTTCCTTACAAAGTAATGTTTTACTTGTTAGTAGTTTTTCCATCCAACAAACTGTCACAAAGACGTTTCAAAAATTGGGTTATACGCCGTTGTATCCACTGATATGAATATAGATAAAATAAGCAGTTTGTTAAGCCAAGAACATTTACGTTAGGATCTAAAACCAGAATCTAAGTTAACTAAACAAGCTCGTCATCACCAGATATTTTCCGCAACTCGGTTCTGATACGAACTTCAGAAGGAACATTTTGATTATGAAATTTTTCAGGGATTGATATTGCTGGGATGGCTCCCAGAAAATTCAACGAAGCCTCCAGATCCCTTAAAGGAGCCGAAGACATTCCATCCAATTACTGATCGATAGAACATTCCAGAATCTTGACGTGGCACGTTCTGATTGGGTAACTGTTGAGACTTCTTAATTCGGATGGGATGGATTATAACACTGATTTTTGTTGTCCAGAAAACTATAAATACACGAATATTTTGTACCTTACTTACTCTCCATCTCACTGGAATGAAGTCGCTGTCTACCCGTCTTCTGTCTTCTGATTTGCGACCAGGAGGGTTCAAGCGTTCTGGGTGCTAAGGTAGTCCGCGACTAGTCAAGCACCAAGTATGAGACGTAACAGATATGAAGGTCTGGTTCTAACGATGCAAGAATAACTCAATGCTTAATGTCTTTTTCCTCGGAAGTCATTCAAGAAACCTCTGCACACTGCATTATCATGACTCTACAAATCCTTAAAATAAAGCATAGACCATACTCAGCTAGTATTGTATTGATAAATTTTCTTCCAGTACGAAGATAAAAGATTAAGAGATATACTCATAATACATTGCACTGATACGAAACCTATTCACCCTTATAGACCGTTCATCGAAATTAGAGCTGAAATAGATATAAGAAATCATACGTTGGTTGACCAATCGGACGTTCGTCAAGTTCGTTTTCAATATTGATCGAATTTCATAGATCATATTGTAATGTGCTAAATTGTCGTTCACTTTTACTGGCACTATGTAGAGATAAAACGTGGTTCAAGGGTAGTTGGTAGGAAACCCAGAACCTCGTTTACATGGTACTTGGAGCTCGAATTTTCAAGGAAATATATGTTTCCCTGAAGACTACGCATCTCTTGATGACGAATGCCAAATAGCACCAAACCAGGGATTACTGCCAACCGACTTCTAATCACCCGTCAATACCCCTATTTATAAATGTCTTACACTGTTTTTTTAGTTTTCAAAGGAATACGACGAATACCATATCACAAACAACGCCTTTATGCTACGCGGGTGCGGAAGACTAGCAGATATTCGTCTCTATTTTTGCCAACTACATCTTGAATATTTTAGCACTACTTGTTCTGAAATAAGTAAATTTCTACTTAAACACACAAGTGATTAACTGTAATATATGTTCATTCACATAAGTAAGGTGTTTTGAAGTTCCAAGTTGTTTAAGTGCTTTGATTACCTAGGCCAATTGCTTTTATACGGTTCAATTTTTGGATTTTGTAGTCTTTCTTAATGCATTGTGAGTTTCTATGTCCTATTTATTTATTAAAGAAAAATTGCAATTTAAATAATTCTTTATATTTTTTAATTGGCTCATATGCAATTTTTTTGCTCGAACAATTTATTTTTTTATACCATATAGGATAGCTAATAGTTGAGATATATACTTCGGAAATCATTGTGATATATTAAAAGTATTCCTGTTGTGATTTTAATGATCTTTGTTCCTTGTACAATGTATTTTACGTCGACACAAATTAAGATGTTTCCACTCGATACTATTTTTGTATGAGCTTCAGTTTAACTAATATATTAGCTATTTTCTTCAACTGGTTATCATAGGTTTCGTTATCCAAAAGTTGGCTAATGCAGTTATTGTAAAATTCAAAGAATTATATAGGGTTTCTTATCTTAAAAATAATCAGCTTTATGTAAGTTAGACGATCTCAAATCTGTCCATGTAATTTTCTGATTTATCATAAGGCGAGTACTGACAAATTAATTCTTGAAGCAGAATCCCTAGTACTGCCTAGAACTTCATGCAGGCAATTAGTTTGGTCTGTAAAAGTATCTAAACTGAAACCACAACCAATAAGTGATTCCAAATGTCATGCATTAACATTACAGACACAAACTCCTACACTAACCAAGGGATAGTTGGGTATACGTTGTGTCACAACCATAAACGGTGATTCACAACCTTTTAAACGTTCTACATTTTTGCTCCTTATAAGCGATAGCGAAAATAATAAACTGCGACAAATTATTTGTAGGCAGTTGACAACAAAAGTGACTAACTGATAGTTTGTACGAACTAGGACAATGAATAATGTATAATATAACAAAGTACCTATTACTACGAGATAAATCACTTTCTATCCAGGTTAACTATTTTGTACAAAGATTTTTGCTACTTTCCATACTTGATACTACATGTATGCCCGTAAATATATCTAATTAAATTTTCTTATATATTCAACCTTTATGCTTCGAACCACCTGCTTCACTTCGTAATGCTAATAAGTGAAATAGTTGTGTTCAGAATTATTTGTATTGCCTAATGAACTACATTAGAATTCTACTTTAATTTTTGAATCCAAACATTCAGGGAGTATCACTAGTCCTCTCGATTTCCCCTTCAGGCATAGAGTTAGAATTCCATTGAACATGTTTACCTTCAAAAATTATGCGATTTAAGTACAATTAATTTTTTCATTTTGCAATCGTTTGAGTTGTTCTCAAAAGCTTAATTACCGTTGTTTATGACTGGAAAAGATTGAAAGTACAAGTTACTAGTAAAAGCGTCCATATTCCATGGTTATTTGTAACTTAACAAACGTATACATGTATATCAAGACAAGAAGTGGCTGTCAATGAATTGATGAGTGTTTATATAGGTAACTAAGGTGAAACCATTGTCAGAATAATGATTGGATAACTACTTGTCATCTTTTAATGATCTTAAATCAGTCATAGATGCCGTAGAATCTGATACACTTGCACGTGCGTTTATGTTGCCATCGCCACATTAGCACGATAAGATCAAATTTACAACAATAACACTGCAATTGAATTCAACTTTAGAGAGGATAAAGCAAAGGTGTGTGTGAAAAAACAATTACAGGAATCGCGACCTGGTTGTCTGAATCTATAATAAATCAACAGTCAGAAATTTCATGGATTGATTTGGCTACTCCTACGCATTTGTCATCGCATATTAAGGTAGCTGACAGTTACGTATGATTAATATGTGTCCCAACCATTTCAATTGGTGAATACTCACAGCCTCATCCACTGATTTACTAGTTTCTCGCTCCATCGATGTCTGTTTTGCGTCTCTGAAACGTGTATACAGGATCCGAGTACAATCATTTGCTTGTCAGTCAGTCAGTCAGTTACAACGTAGAACTTGGTACATGCGTACATCAGTTCAAGTTGCCATGCCTCAATTAGCAGATAAAGATTAAATTGTCGGACCAAATCCCAGAGTAGGGGTGGTAGTAACAGAGTAAGTACTAATGGAAAGGCATAGAGATCAGAGATGAGATTTGAGATATAAAGTGATTCAGTAAAGAGTAGATTATAATAAGCTCAAAAATTAGAATTTGGAGGAAGACAAGGAATGGATGCATCTGAGCCATTGCAATCGATTTTGAGCCATATCACCTAAAGTCTCTAACCATTTGTTACGATCATCGTGTGGGCCCCAACCAGGTAGTCTACATCTATTAACATGGCTCAGCCCAATTGTCAATGACTTCATGGATTGGTGCCATGTTTTTGTTTCGCCACCCCTAGCTTTCTTCCAGCCTACTCCCACACTAGACAACATTGCTCGTTTCGGTAGACGGTGGTCAGGCATACGCAACACATGTCCTAACCACCTCAGCCGGTGAAGATTCACTACTTCATCAATAGGCTTACCGTATTTACCTAGTACTCTATTCCTAACCCATGCATTGCTTACTCGGTTGTCCCAGCAAACACGAGCAATGTTTCGGAGACATCTATGATCGAATATTAGGATCCTACGAATATCCTCTATCCTTAAAGGCCATGTTTCACATCCATAAAGTAAAACGGATCTGACTGCTGCACAGTAAACGCGTCCTTTCGTCATTAAACGAATGTCTCGCCTACGCCACAAGTGACGCAGATTGGCAAAAGCCGATCGAGCCTTATGTATACGGGCCGAGATTTCATCGGACACTAGACCGTTAGTACTGATGAGGCTCCCTAGATAAGTAAGACGGTTAACGCATTCAATAGTTTTGCTCCCTATCACTAACTACCCGAAGCCATGCTGTTGTAGGTATAGCACTAATTTCAAAAGCCGAACAGGCTCTCCTTTACTGGATTCCAACAGAGTCGCTTGTGCGCATTCTGTCTAAACACGACAGTAAGAACTCGAGAAGATGAGGATGCACGTCGTCGCCCTTTCGCTGTCTCAGCCTACGCCCCCACTGATTGCAACTCAGATAAAGTAAGAGATGAATTTTACAAAAACCTTTCTGATCTTCTTTGTAAAGCTAAGCGCTCTGATACAGTAATAGTGGTTTATGATTTCAGTGCCCAAGTAGGTAGATTAGCCGAAACCAAAAGGCTCCTGGGCGGATCCTATGGTGTCGAGGTTCAATGAACAGATAATAGAGACCGTTTACTACAACTATGTTTAGATAACCGTCTATTTCTTGCAAGCACTAAGTTTAAGCATAAGGAAAGACATCAGTTGACATGGCGATCTCCATAGTCAATTCAATACTGGATTCAAATAGACCACATTGCCGTCAGCTGTCGTTGGAGAGGCTCGATAGAAGACTATCGTGCATTCTGGAGTACATCTTTAGACTCAGATCATGCTTTAGTACGAGCGTGTATTAGTCTGCACCTCACTAGACGTAAAAGATCTACGGCAGGAATCCCCCTCAAAGTCAAGAATACATTTCAAGAACAACTAGAAAACCAATTAGTCAACTGCGTAAACTGTACTCATCCCGAGTTAGCTTGGAATGATATACAAAAAGCTGTTGAAAGAGCAGTGATATCTACTAGTAAACTAAACCAAAAGGTTAAGAAAACTCAGTGGATTTCAGCTGCATCTACTGAACTAAAAGATGCTAGGCAACTCATTCCGTTTGGCTCTGAAACGTGATGAGTGGCGGAGATAACTTAAACACAAGCTAGCTTAAAAGCTTACATAACGATCATGAGCAGTGGTGGGTGGCGAAAGCTAAAGAGACAGAATAGGCAGCAACAGTAGGCAACTGTTCAGACTTATCAAGGAAACGGGTATCGGGAATCTGACTGTAAGTGAAACTATCTCTGAAAAAGATGGGACTATTATTCACTATCAATCCAGATGATTGGACCGATGGGTAGAACACTTTAGGGAACAGTTCAACTGGCCTTCGGTCTCATCTCAGTTGCCCACCATCCCCTACCATCTTTCAGGATATAAACCTGTTGGCTCAGAATATGCTGATGACATAGTTCTACTGGGTGAAGATACTGACAAAATGCATGACAAAAATGGTCGACTTAAGCATCAATGTATGCATGTTTGGGGTATAATTCTCTCCATCCAAAATGCTGCTTCAGGGTTGACTTACGTCGTCGCCGAAATTAGTGATGAGCGAGGTAGTTGAGTGTGTTGACCGCTTTAATTATCTTGGTAGTTTTATCAGTCCTGATGGTCTGGTATCCAGTGAAATCCTGGCTCGTACACAAAAGGCTCGATTGGCTTTTGCCAATCTGCGTCATTTGTGGCGTAGCCGAGACATTTGTCTCCCGACCATAGGACGCTTTCATTGCACAGCAGTTCGATCTGTTTCACTTTATGGATGTGAAACATGATCATTATGGATAAAGGAAATTCGTAGACTTCTAGTATTCGGTCACAGATGTCTTCAAATTATTACTCGTGCTTTCGTCTAACTACCGACTGCCTCGACGAGCTATGTTTTGCGGCGTAGGAATAGGTTGGAAGAAAGCTAGAGGCGGCCAAACCAAAACATGGCAGAAATCGATGAAGTCACTGACAAGTGGACTAAGTCATGTTGGTAGATGTAGGCTGCGCGGTTGGGGTCCGCGAGACGAAAGTCACCAATGGTTAGAGACCTTGAACGACATGGCTCAGAATCGTTTGCAATGGCGCAGGTGCATCCACTCTTTGTGTTCTCTCAAAATCTAACCTTCTGAATTCTCTATCTTTCTCCTTTCAAATTTATCTCACTGAATTATACTTTTCGAATCATATCTTCGCTCCCTAATTTTCTGCATTATTGCTAATACTTCTACTATCGCTATCACTCTTGGATTTGAACTGACAGTTGCGTCTCTGTGCTGATGTGGTATGGAAACCTGAACTGATGTACGTACGTACGAAGTTCTGCGTTGTATCTGTCCACTGATACTAAATATGTTGCTACCTCCACTACGCCGGGATTCGGTCCAATAATTTCATCTCTACCTGCTGATGGAGTCATGGCAACTTGAACTGGTGTACTCACGTACCGATTTCTACGTTGTAACTGCCTGACTGCTTACTCACTAGTCCCATGATTGACGGGGAATGTTTCGAAGATTTTTATGACCAAAGACCCTGAGCCTCCGCATTTCTGTTTTCAGTGCTCATGTATCCCATCCATAGGTTAATACTCGGCGAACTGATGTGCAACACACTCGGCCTGTCATTAGGAGACAGATACCTCGCCTACACCACAGCTGACGTAAGTTAGTAAATCCAAGCAAGCTTTCTGAATCCTTACTGAGATGTCGCCAGACACTAGCTAACTTGCTTATTGAGAATAAACGGTCATTTGAACATAATTATGGTAGACTATCTCCACTATACATTCTTTGGACCGGGAAGCCAACGAATTCATGAAAATTTTTTCTGCTTGATTTAACTTACTGATTAAGATGTTAAAATCCCCTGCCTTAATTACCAAATGCTTCGCTTTCTGATGGGGGGAGATGGCATTGGTAAAATGTGGTAAAAAGTTGTTCGATATCTTTCTCTGTCTTTCCGAGTTCGTACTGTACCATTTAGGCGGATAGCACATAAACGACTGTCGACAGGGGCCCACTGAAAAAGCGCCTGTTCTCTGTTCGCAAACTTGGTTCTATGCATACACTAACAAGTGCACGATAACTTGTTATCGCGTCTTCAGATGAGAAGGAGTGAATCCAGCTGTTTCACTGTACTAACATGATGAGGTAAAGTGAATTATCACTCTGGGATTTTGCGTGTGTATTTGGAAGATATTATAACTTCACCCTTGGACCTTGGGTTGTTGATTTTAGTCTTACCGCTCTTTAATCGACTTCTCTGACAGGACTTTAAGCGATGATTGTTCCATCTAATATAACCTGATTGGTCTATCACGATTGGAAAGCCCAATCACCACAACAAGTATCATCAACCGTTGGTCTAGATTTCTGTTAATACTGATTTGCAAGATAAGTAAATTACTCTACTCTACTCTACCCTAAAAATACTTATTTGTAGTCGACATAGTAACTGCTAAATTACCTGAATAAACTAGATCTTTTCTTTTGCTTCAAGTTCATCACAATCCGCTTTTTAGTTTTGAAGGTTCTCTGTCAAAATTTCCACCCCTTAGGTTGAGTAAGAAATCCTTGTATGATAGTAACCCACCAGATAATCACCCTGCACTATCCATTATTCCAATCATCAAATCTAAGTACAACCCGATAGTCTTTTTCGATAATATACTCATCAATGGCCCTTACTAGGGTACATAGCCAACAAAATGATTTTTCGAACATTAGTTAGTTTTATCAAAACTACTAAGGTTCACTCGAATTAGTCCCAGTGATTAACATGTCATGTAATATTCTATGCTAGTTCTTGTCATTAGTAGTTGGTCATCATATCATAGTTGCTCCCATGGTTCACTTGGCTCGTATTTTTTAGTATCATACGAATATCGATCCTCACTTGATCTACGTTTTGTGTCAACTTCTAAAACACTTCATCGACCTCACCACTAGTGATTGAAAATCTTGTATCAATGCGCCACTTATAAACCGTCGTTGTGGGGTGATTATATGTTTTTCGTTTTATCCTACTGAAACCAACCGTCTCAGTATGGTGAAGAATCTAACATTGCCTTCACCAATCATTTCTCTATTCATAACGCTCTGATTTGTTGTTGCTACAGTCAAGCCCGGTTCCGTACATGAATTAACCTATATCTATTTGAAATACAATTTGACGAAAATAAAATAAAACCATGCTCCAAAGAGAGTTGTTCCAAGTTGCTACATGTCGTGATAACATAAAAACGAAAAATCAAAGATAGTAATGCCGTAAATTACCAAGAAGAATGCAAGCTGAGAAAATAAAAAATCCACTAAGTCGCGAGATCTCTTTTTCCCATCTTGGTCAGTTAATGTAGCATAGCAATTTAAGCTAACTCACATTTATGACAGGTTCTAGTTTATGACTAATTGAATGAGGTAAATCAGCGGTTTATACCATGGGCATTCAGTGGTTAACCGTCTTAAATTTTTGTACTGTATGATTGAAGTTTTTCTTTTGTTCTGTATGTAGATAATTCATCGTCTGTTGTATTACTCATTCAAACCCACAGCCCTTCTATGGAATGTACGCATTAGAGAAACGCGATCTGTTATTACCATCAGCAGAGTCATCAGCTACCGTAAATTCAGAAATTTCTCAGGCTACATTAATGAATCGACCGAGTGAATCACATTCTGTTTACGATACAGTCAAAAATCAATTACCTGGATCTCACTCCTTTGCTAACTTTATAAAGAGAAGGAGGGTGTCTATAAATAGATCCTCAGGTTCCGCGTACAGGTTGAAAATTCTCAAACGTTGCGGTCATCATCTAAAACGATTCATTGAGTAAGCTTATAGTATTTCTATTCATTATTATAATAAGTAGGGAATTAAGAAATTTGGTACAGGTTTATCAACTTAAAATCTACATTTATATAGACTGTTCTTTAAAAATTGAACTGTACTGTTCTTATCAAATGCACACAATTACACCTAATAAAATTATTTAGCATACTTATAATCATAGTTAATCGACTCGTGTCAATTAATTAATTTTTTAAAGTAGCTAAGTTTATGTTTACGTATTTAGCTTTAAGCCACATTTTTGAGGGTTAATGATAATATCCACTACTCATACGGTGAAGTCATCAACCACTAAGCCACTTCTCTCATCGAAAAGAACTTCATGAGATCTTTCTCTTATTGCCCCCAAAGGATAAGATATGAAAAGTACATAATTTGAAAATTCAACCATTCATTTCTCAGTACTCGTTACCTTTAACTCGTTTGATTTTCAGTTTTCCGATATAAGATCTATTAATCGTTAAGAATATAGTTCTCTATTCGTTTCGATTACCAAAAACTGATTATTACATCATTATATGTAGCGGAATGGTGGCGTAGGGGTGCATACGTCTGAATTTAAGTTACCAGTTCTAACGTTCGTGTACTGCCACAATTACGTTGGTTTGAGTAATGGGGTGATATCACTAGCTCAAAATTAAGTACACAGACATGTACTTGGTAAATTAGTGGGTTATATTAACAACCAATTTTAAGGAGAAAATATCCATACCTCTGTGGAACCATAACACTAAAACGTTTTCCATCAAACTAGTGGATCTTTTAGTAATGCAAAAATCATGTTCATGGCCTTTGTTTTTGTAATAGCTGCATTTATGCTGAACCGCTTGGTTTTAATATTTTAATGCCAGTCTTCATGTGATACAGTATTTTCTTAACATCCTTATCTAATATCTATATTCGCCGTAGATTTTAATTACCATGTCTTAGAGTTAGAACTGTGATTATATAATCATTGCACTTTATATTACTGACTTTAAAATTTCATGACCCTATTGTAGTTAAATTGTGACTCAATCACTACAAGAAAAATAAAGATAACTAAGATCTCTTAAACATAAGTATTACGGCTGTCTAATTAATGCTACTTGGCTTCTACTAATTGTTTATGTGACATGAAGCTCATTCATTAATTTATTTTGATAGAAATATTTGATACAAATGGGCCCCGAAAGTGTATGCACGACAGAAGTAAAAACAATTTCATAAATGCCTTTGATTATAGGAGCCTATCGCAATTTCGAAGAGTGTTAGAAAATTGCGAAAGATTACCACTTGCTTCTATTATAAGCTGTATCTATTAAAGTTTCATGCCACTCTAGTTATACTATTTTTAAGGAAGTTGGGATGAACCGACAGTTGCTAGTCCTATACAGCTTTCTAACTACAACATCATGTCATACGCGAATTACCTCCACGTTTTCCGTCCAATCCCAGCGTCAGCAAATAATGCACTTTCTGGAAGTCTCTAGGATAGCATTCCTAAAACATGATCAAACCATCGGGGCTGATGTCTCAAGTTCGTGTCAGCAATTGAGTTATTTCCGCTACTCCTGGATCTTAGCATTACTAACATGATGTTGACGTGACATAAACAATCCTTTGGAGACAATGGTGGTCGAGTTTCTTTACTTCGGAAGAACGAGGTTTCACAAACATAGGGCATTCAAAATATAACTTTCTACAGCTGCACTCACATCATGCCAGAGCCAAAGATAGCCTACAGTGACATTAATTGCTCTAGCTTTCAGAGGTCTAGAAAATGCAAGTATTGTAGAATTTTTTGATTATATCATTTGTTTTGTCGTCACCTCTTCTTAGGCACAAAAGACTGATATTTAAAAGTAGTTTATCACTGAATTTGAAAATCTAATGTATAGAAACGCATATGTAAACGTTCAGCCTGTAGATTCCGTAGAATAATATTCATCTGTAGACGGTGTGTTATGTGAATGCTTAGACTTTTTAAAAATCACTTTTAGCAAAGTATTTTAATTTTCCAAAAATTTAACATGAACATATCGTTATATGCTACTTACTAAGTACACTTTCCATGATTAGTGAATTTACCTCGATGCTGAGTTACATAATTATATGTTTGATTCTCGAAATGACAAACCAATATCTTTTAAATGTTTACCAAAAATACATTATCAATTAGCTGCAATTACTGTTGCGTATTATTGTTTGCATTTATTTATGGTGTTTCAGTAGTTGTTCTTTGATTAGATAACTAGTAGTACAAAATCCATGATGTGTACTTCACTCTTTTTTTGAAATTTCAGCTGATGGTATCTGTAACGGTGTTCATGTATTTCACTGAAATTTATGATACTAAAGTCTGAAACTAATTTCAGGCATCATTATCTGTAAATAGGTTTAAATTACGCTTAAAAGTCACAAAGCGTGTTGTATTCAGTCCTTTCAGTTTTTTTTTTCTATCCAGTGACTACATACTGACGCGTAATTTGCACTTCAATTTTTAATTTTCACTCTATTTTGAATATTACATCCAGTATGTTGGGTTCCATTACACTGACTTACTCATGACACAATTGTTTAACATTCCAAACACTTGTAATCTTTAATGAAGATTACGCTTTATTGTTTAACATTCATCCAGTAGGTACATGGAAAATGATCGAAATTGTTGAAAAATGTTACAGATGACATCGTGCTGTAACTTTATTCCATTTTATAGTTAATTAAATATGACTAGTTTTGTAGAGATTTTATGGGATTCATTATAACTAACGTATATGGAAATAGAACAGAATTTCTTCAAGTATGTATGTAAACAGCTTAATTCTCCTTCTAAAGACTTCCAAATTTCCTTCTTTGTAAAGCTGTACTCTGAGGATTTACAAAATTAACCTGTAATTTGGACTACTTTATGATTACTTGTTCATGGTTAAGTTGCATTCTTAGATGTTTTAACACATGTGAAGGTTTTTTTTACCTACAACTAATAGAAGTCTCAAAATCTCTCATTTTCAATAAATTTGTATTTTAGTTTATGCGTTTGTTGGCAGTGCTTAGAGATTATACACATTTTGTTGAATATATTTTGAGGTTATCAGAAAAACGATAGAAACTGTTGTATACAAAACACCTAGTAAACATTGAAAATGTTATCGATGAACTTAGACGCTTATGTCCTTTTATCTGTTTACAACTACATTGCCTGAAATTTATGTGAAATTAACCCTCTTCTGAAATTTCCTATAACATATCGACTTCATCTAGGCAATCAATAAACACTGGGCAAACGCTTAACTGTAAGGTTCTGGGTTCGATCCCTGGTGAGGAGGTAGATGTGCACTCTTATGGTTTCTCACACTAAAACTTGCTTTCTTTCAATCATTGTCTGTTTAATGTCAGTTTGTTGTGTAAAACTTCATATTCAACTGTCTCCATAGTATCTAATACTAACAATAGATCTTTTTTAATTTGTAATGAAAATTTTTCTTATTGAATGAGTCAGCTTCTTTAACGTGTTTTTCGTCTTCTACCCATCAATTTTTACTTTGTTATAATGATCAACATTGTTATAATTGAATAACCAACATTCATTAGAATATGTGGTTTTCACATTGTCTAACCCCGTCCTCTCTCTCTCTCTAAATTGATTTGCTATTTGTCAAGGTCGTCGCTCTCCCTCTCAATATTGCATTTCTACTTATAGATTTCCTTTGAATTAACTCTTACCCACTATTAATCAATAATTTCTTTCCATTCATCAATATCTATCTGTAATTATTAACGTATAATCGATTATAAAAGCTGGAGAAAAAGATAATAATCGTATACGTATTCATTATTTTTTATAGGAGGTCTTTATATATGTATGTGTGTGCTTATACGTGTATCTTATTGAAAACTGACTGAGCAACGATAGAAAAATTTGTAGTACAACCAGCCTTATTAGTTAACTATTATATCATATTTTTACATTAAAACATCTGTTTCTTTGTGTCAGTCAATCTTGATATATTGATCATGATCAATAAATTTTTGTTTAACTAACTAACTGACCAGTTCGAGTTCACATTATTCAGCGCTCGTTCATTCACTCTCTCAAATCCCCCTCCCTTCACCTGCCTACCTATCTTAATTTTTCGTGTTTATTATTTCATATTTTTTCTAAACAACCAATAGTGATTTTAGTTCTTTGTTGGTTACGTATAGACATTATCATTTAGAATCGTAAATGACAGAAATGTGAACTAGTTTAATTTTTTACCAAAAACATGAATAGAACTGGTACATTTGGACGCCAATATTATTGTGTGTAATATTTGAAATGATATGCGTTGATTGATTGTTGTTGGTTTGTTCATTGGCTGATGTAGACATTTTTGTTGTATATTCTCTAAGAATATCAAAGTGGTGCGATCTTATGTCATACATTCGTATTATTGTAAGTGTTCAACATATTTCTAATTGGTTTATAAATTTGATCTATTTCAATTAGTCTAAGTTCCAAGCTTCTAAAAATGCTGTGCTCTCTTTTGTGTTTCTAAACACCTACATTACCTCGAATCAGGTCAAGAGAAAAAAGAATCAAAACAATGTGCTAAAAATGTGAGGACAAGTGTTTACAACAACTAATGAAGTTCGTGGTCGGCATAACAATCTGTCGGTCACTTTGAGAGATAATATCATAGCTCACTTCTATCAGAAAACTAGACTGATGAAGTCATTTAGAGAGCTCTATAATTAAACCATCCAACTCAGAGGACGCAGTATAACCAAAGAAAGCGATGCATCATAAATCCTAAAGTACTTCTGCCTTGTTTTGACTGACATCCCATTTGAGCTTCACATCATGTTTCAGATATTTTTTAAGGACATGACTGGCTGTTAGTGTTCGATTTGATTGTTCAGAGAACTTGAATACAAAACTATCCATTTACTTGGATCGAAATTATAAAATATTGGAAACTACGATTATTTGAATTGGTTTCCGAAAGCACTATGTCCGCTGAAATTAGTGTGAACTATTTCATGGCTCCGTAATATGAAATAAAGCTGTATAGGACTAGCATCTTTTGGTTTATTCTAACTTCCCAGTTCGATACTGACTTGCAACTTTATCAGATGTATCTCTAAGTAGAATCCAGTTGCATTTCTACTGTAGCCTCCTATTATATTCTTGAAAATGATATGAATTTCCTCAGCTGAAACTTTGTTTAGCCATGTTTATAAGTAAATTGTATTTCCTATTGTATGGTATTATTGTCCACTTATATATTAATTGTACTACCCTTCCTTATTTGTTCACATTATCATCACTATCTTTTTGTGCTACGGCTTTTCAGGTGCTACAATCTATACTATTTAGATAAATATAACCTACTTACTAAGTTCTTATTTACTTATGTATATTGTTTTGGGCTTTCATTGAGAACTTTTCAAACCCAAACTGAACTTGCTACTTGATCGTCAATTAACCAATAAGCCACGATTTCATTTATTTTATCGTCATCGATAAGCTGTCTCGTTTTTTTTCTTAATTCATAACTGTCTTTTGATCCATATTTTCTCTGTTACGACATATGTTTGATTAGTTTTTATTCTTTTCTTAACAGACGTAAAGTTGATAGAACTGTTGCTGACAGTGATGAAGTTAATGATAATGACAATTGTTCTATATCAACAAATTCTTGCCAAACAATCACTAAGTTAACTGATTCTCCAGTATTCTTGCATGAGTGTAAAGAAAATCATATTAATATGGAGATTTTAAAAGATTTACAAAATCAGGTAATGTATGGAATATTTATATCATGTTTAGCTTTTTTGTAAATAATCAATTATTTGTGAACATATATGCAAATAATCCTTATTTATTTAAGTAACAGGATTAATAAAACTTGTCAAGATGCAAAACCTTTGTTGTACTCATCAGACATACAGCATCTAAACCGACGCCACCTATCATCAGAAGACAATAAGAAAATATTCAGCCCTAGATATCTTTTACTTTACCTTAATTCATGAATTTTCGTTACCAACTGTAAGACCAACGATACTCACAAATAGACCGTATGTTACTTGCCTCAAGCAATTATCCCTTCGGCTCTATAACCGCTCCTCCTGATCAACGAGGTCATTACCAATCCAGTTTTATTTTCATACACTTCATGAAAACATACCTTCCTACGGTGTTGGTAAATAGGAGATAACAACGTTTAGAAACACTCGAGCAAGCCCATTATCATTGATTTAGTCATTTCCTCAATGGCTGTAATGATACTTCCTTTCGTAGCCTTGTTTCATATCAAACCAGTGATTCAGACATATTCTGTAGAAGTTTCTACTGAAGACTTATTGCAGCAGTTTCACATTGTTTCATCTGTTAACTCTCCAACAGCCGTCTTGCAAAAATTAGTTCACGTAATGTTAAAGTTGATGCCTAACTGAAACATTAAATATTATAGTGGTAAAGAGGTTGTTACTAGTCAACTAAAAAGCTCCATTCTGGATTTCGTGCTGGTTAACACGTTCTTTTTCTGAGCCACTCTATCTGCAACCGACTTATGGGATTGGAATTGTACACTGATTTTATTCATGAATCTCAAGTAACATAAAACCTTGATCAAATAATATTTCATATCGACTTCTTCCAATCATCTAACATCAAATTAGTGTACTCGAACTCGAGTCATCGAGTTCGATCAGTAATAAGGATTAGACAGGCATGAAAATTAGTCAGTTAGTGATCAATCAATATCGGCTATACTCTGGTTCACCTATCTCATAAAACAAATAATTCTATTCTGCCTTTTTAGCAAAGTATTTTATCTCAAGAAGTCAATCAGCTGAAACAACAATTTTTGGAAATTCAAAATGTTCTAGTATCTATTCAAAATATTCTAATTAATCAAATTCATCTTCAGTCATCATGCACGTCTTCTATGCTCCCACATCCTTTAAATTCATCCATTTATTTGTACAATAATAATACTAATAATAGTACTAATGATAATGCTAATATGTCTATATTTTCGCCGATTATTCCAATGATGAAAGCTGGTATTGGTGCAGTTAATGTATTCCCTAATAATAATAATATAATAGTAATAATAATAATAATAATAATAATAATAATAATAATAATGGAGTTATACAGAATCCACTTGTTTCACCAAACAGTCTTAGTTATGTGACGACCAGTCCATCTTCATCACAGTATACATCAACAACAACGGTGGCGTCACTTAAACTGAACGATATCTACAATCCTATTACTTTGTCTACTTCTTTTTTGCCTCTAAGAATCCTAACAAACTCTTCATCCTCAGAAAACCCACCAATTACTTCTTTAAGTATTTCGTCGTCATTTTTTCCTGTACTTTATGGTTCTTCAGTTTCCTCTTGTACCCCATTGTCGCAATCAGCATCAAAAATTTCATTGGGTATGTCGTTTTATATATATTGCGTAATTTTATATACTATTATTTACTTTTACATCACATACTGACTCCAAACAGAAAACCATAAAGCGGCTGTTCCTTTGACTTTCACTGCAAGTTCTAGGTTCTGTTGCCGATTGAGTCACTAAGATGAAACAGTTTTTAAGTACTCACTGGTTCTCATTGGCACCCAACTGAGATCAATTTGTAACACACAAACAGCAAATTGAAATCAGTATCCACGATAAACCACTTGCATTTATTAAAATAGACAGCCTAAAGTAGGAATGATCGATTTAAAAATGTTAGAGGTGGCTTATGTTATGTTATGAACACAGTAAGTGGAATCAGAAAACTAACTTGAGTTCATAAGTCATTACAACAATTGTAAAGTTGTTGGGATGGCTTGCAGGAATCCATAAGGAACTGAATGAACTTTATCTAGTCATTATTTAGCAGAATTCTTAGAAGTTTTGACATAATCACTTTGGCCGATCATGCAATTGCTTGTTTCTAAATTGGATGGAAATATAATGACGACATATTATTAACTCTAACTTGTAAATTCATATAACTTTTTGTTTATATTTTACACTTACTGGAATAAAATGTTTTTCTTGGAAGGATTCTGGGACTCGAGTTTGGAAAAACTTGTACTGTAAATTCAAGAACTTACGTATTAAAGAGACAATTAGAAAATTTTGTATTTGCCAAAAAATATGTCACTTATTATTTATGGCTTATTACATACAATTCATTAATTAATTTATATGTAAAATGTACATACACACAGTCACAATTACAAAAAGAGTGACACAGAGTATATCACAATTTTTTCTCTTCTGATTTCGTACAGTATATTCTAGTCTAATGTATGTACATAGGTTTGTATGTGTGTGTGGTGATGTTCGTCATTATTGATTTTCTTCTGATAATAATAATGCTTATCAATTATAGATTTTTAACTAATGAATAATCGAACATAGATAGACATTGTTGAAATACATTTTGTCGTTGTTTATTTAAGAACAGTAATGCACTAATATTATAGATTGACACCTAGGCATCACAGAATTATATTCACGTCCGACTTATCTAATTAATTTTGTCTAGTTAGATTTTAATTAAATAGTTGTTAAGATGGTATTTTATTTGCGTGTTTTTATGCCATAAGTTTCATTGTTCTCTTTCTTACAAGGGAACGAAAACAAGTAGTGGAAAGGGTTTTTCACCATACGATTAATTCAATTGATTGAGTTATTTATTTTAATGATATTATATTCTCTGACTTAGATGACTTAATAACTAGCCAAGATTCCATTTTCGTTCCGATTGACAATATCATCAGGTCCTACTTTATATAGTGAAATAAAGATAACAAAATCTACAGATTTGTATGCTCATCTTTGAGCCTCAAATCAGTTGTGTGAGAGCTACTGATACTGTCCAGTTCACTAAACTAACCGGACATAAGTGGAGCTGGTTTCAAATCTAAAATCCATCAGTTGAAAGTCAAGTGTCTTAATCGCTAAGCCACCGACAAGTTTTTTTGGCGTTTACCTCTCAACACTGGTACTGAAAGTCGTTTACTAAGTATAGATCTATGTACTAAACTTTTTACCACACTTTGTAAATACTTCTATTACTGCTCAATTGCCAAAATTAAAGTATTTTGAGCTTAATTCGAGCCACCTACTTCAGTTTGAGAAGCTATATAGTATTGATGACGCTTACACATTGTGTGACGCATGAGTAAATTAATTTGTATGTTCATCTTATAATATCCTTGTTTGTGATCGATTGTATTTGTAAGTTTTGTTGTCTTTATTTGTTTCGGTTGGTTTCTGACTGTGGTTGATTAATCTTTTCCACAGATTGATAAATTGACTCTATATTGATTCCTTTGTTAACTACTGATTGATCTAAATGTTATGCTCCAAGAAATTCTTTAACATTTTGGAATGTCGACATTTTCCAAGTCAAATTCTTGTCTTGGTATGTATGTATGTACGTATGTACAACATAAAACCTGTAGTTTTTTTCGCATTGAACCAAACAGTAAACATAAGTTCAAACATAATGAACGACCACAATAGGTTGTTTTACTATTGATTATTTTGAAGAAGGCCTAAGTAACAACGTGTTTTCAGCGGTACTTCAGCAATGTATGCGAGGTTTTGCAACCGACTACTCTAAATCTCATATCTTGGCACAATGAATAAAGACATTGAAAGCCAATTCACTCTTTTTATTCCACTAGATCTTAAGTTCCCGTATTTCTTAGTGTCATACATTCTCATTACTTCTGGAACTGTCTTTTCAACTAGTAGCCTTGCTTACCATCATAGCTACTACAATTATTCCGGTATGTATGTTATTCGTCTTGTTAATCTCACCTCATTGCGGTGTTGTGATATATCAACTTGGGCTAACATATATTTGTGCTAGAATCTTTGTTGATTATGGTCGGAACCAATAAGATATTTCATATGAGATACGTCATATTTGTTCTGCTTTCGAAATTAAACTGGTCTTCTTAACGTTTATTAAGGATGCTTGTCTAGAGTACAGTATACTAACGAGCTGAAGCGACTTTAAAATGTCCGCGGTAAACAATCAGTTTTTTTTTCATATCTGCATTGATCTAGAGATCAATGTATACAAATGAACCAATTACTGTTACAAGTGTATAACCAGTTTCAGCTAATCACGAAACTCTATTTTTTAACTGATTAATTTATTGGCAAGTGATGTAACATTGGAATAAATGTACGGAATTTTCATCATAAATGCATTTATTGAAGTTTTCCTAAGTTTTTTCTATATGTAAATAAAAATACAACGATCTCTGAACACATATGTATGGCATCTATACTTCAGAATTCATTTCATAAACTCAAATAGCCTTCCTGACATCTTTAGGTTGATTCTAGTAAGGGTTTAGCGTCAAAGTTACGGATTAAGTTAGGTGAAGTTTGTTTTCTACCCAGGAGAAAAGTTAATATGTGTTATTAACCGTTTTTTTAGCATGAACCTGGCACTTGATACGTTTAGAGCCATAATTTATGCTCTATGATGAAAAAAATAATGTTTATTAGTAAATTTACAAATTCTGAGCGTGGTACATAGGCATTACCATAGCTGATTTCTGATTATTCTCGGGTTTTCTAGGTTGTTGCTGATTAGCTATATTGATTATTTTATTTGAATGGTTCATGTATTACTCACGCTCACCCCTGTGTTATACAGCAGCCGAACGTTTGAGTTAAATGTATCTTTTTGGAAAAGTAATCTCATTTATTCTATGTTACTATTGTTTTCTTGTCATCTTATTTTGAATTACACGCACTTTTTCTATTTCCAAACAGATAATACCATCAATAAAATTGTATGTAATCTTCAAACCAACCTAACTTCAACTGATTCCTCATCAATAGGTCGAATGCATTATATGTGTTTAAATGAACAATTCATCAATGCTTTACCTTCCTTAACTACTACTCCTACTACTTCCAATACAACACAAACTCGCCCGACTGCATCGTCTTATTCCCCTACTTTAATCATAAACCCAATCTGTTCCGGTTATCCACTAACAACAACTTGTCTGAATAATGTTACCTCAATAGATTCACTTACATTTGCCTCCTCTTCCACTACCCTACTGTCTCATAATGATGATGAATTGAATAAATTAGAAAATTCGAACAAGTGTTATTCTGATAATAATGAGTTCATTTCATCATGCCATCCTAAAACAAATGTCAATTGTATTAATGAGAATATCGATCCATGGGACAGTCCTACTACTGCTTCATCATCGATTGATTCTTCACAACAGTTTCCCAGAAATCAAATTGAACCATTGGACACTTTTGAAATAGCTGCTACAGTTCGTGATCTTCTTACTAAGCATAATATTTCTCAAAGGCAATTCTGTAGGCATATACTTAGGTTAAGTCAAGGTACTATGAGTGAATTATTATCGAAACCGAGACCATGGCATCGGTTAACTGCACGTGGTCGAGACTCTTATAGACGATTACAAGCATGGATAACAGATCCAAATAATGTGAATAGTTTAAAAATCGCTCAACGTAAATTAAGTTGTAAGTGTGGATTATTACATTTGCATTTAGATATTATGTCTGTATAAAATGTAAAATTCAAAAAGATTCATCTATGAATGTTTATATGTAATATGTGTTGCTATGTACTGTGCATCGTGAAAAATTGTGGAATAAAAATTTTAAAAAGACATAAAGTAACGTAATTCCAAAAATCACTTTCAAGATCACAGTTCGTAAAAAAAGACGCTTATTTTCAGGAAATCATAATAATAACGCAGATAAGTTCACTGTAGAGGTAATTTCGACACGGGTTATCCACTAAGTAGTATTTATCATCGACTTCGATTGATACCCATCGAAATTATTCGTTTCCTTCAGTGTCTCTCTGATATGTAAATAAAACTAGAGGTCCAACTGGTTCTGAAATTATTATTCAACAAGTAAGCAGGTGAATTCATGAATAAACAAACAGTTCTACTGTATAAATACCATGAAAACGTCTTTAGAAATAGGATCGCAAAATAGCGTACTAAAACATACGAGTCAATGGGTTGGAAACGGAAAACACGAAAAACAGTCATCATGAGCGTTTTTGATTCGAATAACGTCAGATTTAAACCTTCAAATGTAAATTACAAAAATATGTCTTTAAATGTTGTTTTTAGGGATTAGGATTAACTTTGTTCCGCTCAAACAATGTTGATTTAGTGAGTAGGCACATCCGATAAACTATAAAAACATATATTGACGATTTTTTTTTACCTATGTGCATAAATATTTACACTACTGTTTCATTGAGCCAATATTTCATGAAACTTATAAAAATGCATAAAACAAGTGGAAAGGTTAAATTCATCTTAATTTGTTTATAGTATTCATTTAATTACCTAAATATTCTGATTATCATGTGAAAACACATGGACCCATCTTTGTACTTCGGTTTTACTAAATTGTGACTTTATTAACTCTATATATTACTGTTTATATCCTATTTTTACTTTTGCTATACCACCATGAAACGAAGACGTATCGGTTAATCCACTAGACTTCCAACCTAATATGTCTCAGATTCACAATCCGTTGAGCACATTCCAATTTGGATCTTTCAAATCAGGCATCATGAGCTTACAATCTGAATACATAATTTTCAACAACACTAACAATACAATATTAATTCCCATGAGTGGCAGTTGTGGGGAGGGGGGACTAGTCGAACTCTCTTTTGTTTTCTCAATAGTTGGAAAAGTAAATCAAGTGTTATTGAGGTGTAACCTGTTTACTTGATACAGATTCGTCCAAGTAGCTTCGAACTATACTTTACGTATTAGAGCTAGTAATACTTCCCTATCTGGTTGCCCAAACCAAAATAGATGGAGTGTGACTTAAACTCGCTTTAACAGGGAATCGGGTCACCTAGTGCAAGCTATATTAAAGTGTATTCGCGTGCTGCTTCCGCTTGTTGACTAGACAGGCTTCGTACTTAATTATATATATATATATATATATATATATATATATATATATATATATATATATACTTAAAACATTTCATTCATACTTATCACATTTCCATCATTTACCTTGTGTATTTTCTTGTTTCATCATTGAAGCAGTAGAAGCTGCTACTCAACCTGCACGTGAAGTTACTAGTTTAAGTAAGCAATCTCAATCAGTTCCTTCTAACTTAGATCCTGTTGAAATATATGCACCTTGTTCAAAGGATCTATCTTCAGCAAAATCTAGCACATTATTCACTCCATTTGGTTATCGTAATGATCTTGAGCCGCTATGTGTTGTAACTGGTCAGTCTCAAAAGATGGAACCTACTATGCATTATGACCTAGATACTCAAAAGTCTAACGATCCTCAGCACTGTTATCATCAGCAATCGAGTAAAGAAATAAATTCTAGTCATCACCATCGTTCTTTGAAATCTTCTGAATCCATTCAATCAGATGAAAATCTGATATCGAGAGAAGAACAAGAAACGGAAAGACGTATCAATCAAATCTTACTAGCTGCTAAAGCTGCAATGGATTATGAAAAACAAATTAAAGCTAATGGTGGGGCAACTGATAAATTGATTGGGGAATCATCTGACAATACATCAATAAATATGTCTTCTGTATCAGAATGTCATATGGGAGTTTGTAGTAAAAGTAACGGTATGAGTAATCCGTTAGTGTCTTCAGTTTCTTTTGCTGGTAGTGGTTTTGATTCATTACAGGTGAGTATTTTAACTTGAATGTACTAGTATTTTATTTGTTCCGCAGTTGAAATATGTTCGATGTCTCTTCAAAGTGTTTATAAATTTAGTTGGTTTGTCTTGTTGATGGTATTTTTTGTGGATTTTTACACTACTGGTACACTTATATACGTTGCAGACACTTGTAAAATCACAACTCTGAACCATCATCCCCAACATTTGCCAGGTGCTTCGTACTCAACACCTGTCTTTTTTCTCTATTCATTTAGTAAATTAACACTATATATCACACCATAATTTTCACTGAAGATTTGATTTCTGTCCCTAACTTTCACCAAATTTGTATTTTGCATCCGGCATGTCATGCTGTTTTACATGGACATGTTTAAAGAAGTCAGTTTTATATAACTCCAGATGCTTGAAATCAAGGTTTAATGAGATTTACACCACAACATTTGTCCACTAAGCAACCAGAAAAACGACCAAAAACACTGGCTACAATACACTTAGTGAACATTGAAAATGTGGACGCCTTTATATTGTCATTTGATTAAATTACGCTTTCAACGGCATTGATTATCCCTCACACTTCCAGGTAATTTGAATATAATTGAGATTCGCTCATTTGTTTGGTTGGTCTTGTGGATTAAAATTCTGTAAAACTAGTACTGAGATTAGCAAGCTGTGTTCTAAGCTTAAGCTCAATATCTATATACCGGATAATCAGAAGCAGTTTTAACTACGAACCAGTGTTATTGTGAATCAGATTATCCGGCTTTTTTCTAAACCATTCGAATGTATTGAGTCTAGAATGTCTGAATTCTAGTCCTTGTGAATTTAAATTGCATTGCTCCGTTAAATCCCGGATACTCAAAACCAACGTTTTTGGGTGGAATTCTTAAACCATTCGGACGAGTCGTACATATTTTTAGTATCTAACTTAAATAGAAACTAGGAGGACGTTGATAAGCTATTATTATTTGATCATAATTGTCTTATAAGTATTACTTCCGTATCTTTGGACCACCAAATGAACAATGCTTAGAGTAGAAACTGGGTACTAGACAAGGATAACTAACCAATTGAGAGCTGATGATTGTACATTGACTGAACTAGCCGAGAAGTGTATTATGTATACCTAACCACTACCTACCTTGACGTTTAATGTTGGTTGTTGTAGCAGTAGGCTGAAAGAAAGGTGCCGAACTATTAAGTAGTATCTTACTATGGAATCACATAAGGTTAGTATTTGAGCTACGTTAACAGACAAACTGTTTAAGTTCGGTCCATTCACTTGTCTTTTTTTCAATAGTCCCTAGGTGTGTGGTGTGGTTCCTATATTAATTCTTTCTCATTCTTCACTACTAGTCTTTTTTACTATCATTTATGCTACTACTTCGATAGAAACCCCGTACATTATTTCAGAGTTTGACATTCAACTTTTCCGACGTGTATGTTCTGTATGTTTTACTGCTTCTGTTCTAGTTTGGTTTAATAAATTTATATTTCAACTATTCTTAAGTTTTGCTGCTATTTTTCTACGTTTATAGACTACTACTACCGCTGTCACTTCTGGTAGTACAATCAACTCTTTTGAACCAACTGCCGTATACACTTCAATATTGAATGAAGAAAGTAATGATGCACTTGTTTCTTCATCTCATCTGTCAGTATATCCCAATAGTTATTTATCATTAAGGCAGTCAACAGTGGTCGACTCGGATTCATCACTGTTAAATCACACTAACCCGTTTAATAAAAATATCAGCAATCTCTCGTGCACTCCTACCACATACTGTAGTGGTGGAAGTGTCCAAAGCATTGATGACGGATCATTTGCTTGTGGATCATCTATAAATGCAGTTATAGAATGTTCTAATCTGCCATCTAGTCACCAAATGGAAGCACCACCTGTGTATCCTGGCACTGCAGTTCATTCCACAGAACAATCCTTGCCAATTACGTCAAATAGTGGAATCACAGTTTCAGACCTTGTGAGTTTGCTAAACAGTTTCGAACTTCTATAGATGCTTGCATCTTATGTAATGAAGTATTTCCTTTGATGCTGTAGAAGTGATGAGTTACTAAACAACTAGGTCATATGTTTGAATTCATTTATCTACTTTCATTAGAACAGCATGGTAGTACCACTAGTCTAATACCCACTATACGAATCTGTATTTGCTGAACGAGTTACGCCATGTTATTGGTATTAGCAGATTACTTATTATAGACTCTTTCTTAATTTAAACTGTATCATTCACTATCTTTAAACGTTAATCATAATCATTCCAAGGTCTCCCACTCATATATGACTCATTTTTACGGTCAGTGACTTCATGTACTGATGTCATATATTGATCAATCCATTCCTATTTTCTTCCCATCTCTTTCATAGGTTTGGATTGGCGATGATTCGGTATTCGTAACATGTGTCCCATCTACCGCAACCGATAAATATACTCATCATACTATTTCTCCTGTATACATAATAGTACAGTGAGCTTTACTTAGCTGTCTTTCCATAAAAATAGCAACGCCTGTAACACCAGTAATCTACTTATGCTTTTTGATTTCGAAACCTAAAATTCAAAGTCATGAAGTAAAACAGAATAGATCGATCTACTGTATGATTGCTGTTTTCCTGACAGTTCGATATCTCGCCGGAGCTACAAATGACACATTCTTGACAACCATGCTATCTTTGTTAAATTTATGCGGGATTTCGTTAATTACCAATCCACCAAAGCTAATAAAACTTTCAACAACATAGACGAATCAGTTATCACCCTCAACTCCATATGATTAAACTAGATGTTAAAAGAAGAAAAATTTTGAAGGGATTTGAATATCCGTTAGTCATAATCAGCGTGTAACCTAATATGAATTAGCTCAATTTTCCATACCGAATCTGCACGATAGGAAGGAATTAGAGAAGTCAATTGTAAAATTTTGAAATACTGTAATAACAGTGATAGTGAAAGTAGCTAAGCATTGATAATTTGGTCCAAGAAAAAGAAATAGAAAGGTATGTATGAAGGAATACTGAACCCCAAGATATAGAATAGCCATTGCCTAGACGCGATATTCGTTCTTCCATACCACTAATGGCCCAACCGCATTATATTATATTTTTTGAACACTCGCTCTTTTAATTATTAACATACTAGATAGGTCGGTCGGAGAGCAATAAAGCTACAAGCAACAAATGTGTAATCCCAGAGCATATTCATACCACCGACTATTTTGGTGTATGACAACAGCTTAGTATTTCTTTTCAGACAACCAGGATTTGTGACGATGGTGCCTTCTCAAAACATAAGAGATTAAAAACAGTCGTCTCATAAGATGGTACACCTCACCCTGCTCTACGGATTTTTGTTTCTAGCGATAAGGCTTTTAAGAGTACAGTGATAACACATATATAATTACTCACACGTAGACTTAGTGTAGCCGATTTCAATCAGTATTTCTTCATCGTGTAGGTTCAAGATCTCAGGTCGTCACGACCAATCGTAACGTGCTGTCCTCTCCGCGTCTCTGAGGAAAACCCTTTTACGGTGTGGTCATCTGCAAAGTGGCAACTACCCTCCAACTAGTATCGATATTCGAGATCCCTTTGTTTCCTTACGTTTAATACAAATAGACATCATTTATATCTTCTCATAATACCAGTTTGTTTTTATTGTAATTATTTTTAGTTAAAATTATTGACTAGTCAGTTGAAGAATAATCGTTCAGTCAATTCAGACAAAACACAATCTTTAATCACACTACCATGTACTATAAATGATAGTTCAAAGGATTTCAACAATAGTCACAATCCTATATTGAATAATAGTAATATTCCATTATTGGTTAACTCGTCATCACCATCAATTTCTTCTCCTTATTCTTCCCCGATGTCATCTGTTTCTGTCAATTCTGTTAAACGAGAAGATTGTACACCGCTATATACAACAACCACAACAGTTAATGAATTTTCAATACCTATCTTATCTCCATCAATGATCCCAATAAATCATCATCCACCTATTATTCCGCCTTTAGGAATTCCTACCTCTACATCGTTTTTCCCACAGAGTTCATCATCATCATCCATGTCTTTACAGCATACTTTGATGCTTTTAGCTTCAGCAGCTGCAACGGTTAGGAGTGTCCCTTTGATAAAAACCTCATCAACGCTAACCACTTCAGAGGTAATTGGTGGGAATTCACTGACTCAGGTTGGCTCGAACACGAATACCACTACTGCGACTAATCCATTGTTAATTGAAAATGATACTGTTCATTGTTATAATAATTCCTATGAAACTGATGATAACTTATCTGATTCATATTACAGCAATAATAATAATATGTCTTCAATACAGAAAGTAGTTCTTCCTCCTTTGAAACAAGAAGATATTGATAAATATAGCGAATTGTCTACTGAAGAGGTAACTCACCGTACACGTTCGATTCTTTCTCAGCATTCTATTAGTCAAAGACTTTTTGGTGCTCACGTACTTGGTAAGATTTTTTTTATTCACGTGTTTATATACGCAATTTAATATGTATGCTAATTCAGTAAAATTTATAACCAGTCAGTCGTAAATAGCATTGAAACTCACACGTGTGCATCTTCTACCCAAGTTACTACATCGTATCAGCACAAAAGGGATCAAGTCGTCAAAATGAATGCATCGCTCACGTATCCTGGTACTATCAAATGAACGGTGGTGAGGTTTAGCAAAAATGTTAGTTTATTTCTACCGTAGCTATTTGTACACTTCGAGATAGGCAGTGGCTGGTCATATATAATTCATGTCCGTGCGAATTGTTCACATGTTAAAAATATCTCAATTCATTCAATATGATTCGGTATAGTATGCTCCATGTAGTTTATAATAGTTCTCCAGCTCATGCCAGTTTGTACTAAAAATTTACTTTCATTTTATACATTTTGAATAGTTGGTGTTAATTGTCATATTCAATGTTACCTTTAGTCTTTCAAAACAAGACATTTCTTGAAGAACTTGAATTGTCTGACCTAGGTGGTATATTCATAGAGCTTTGACATTAGCACAAATTCTAGATAGTATTCAGCCGTTAGAATTTCCAAACAATTGGTTGATAGCTATGGTTTGATCCACATTCTTTCAGTTCTCATTACAGTCGACGTTAGGAAGAAAAAATATTCTGAGGATATCAATCCCACTGTAAACATTAACAATGGGATGCAGGTACATCCAACCGACGAGTCCCAAATAGGACGAAACGCGCATCCTGGATTCCACCTGCCAGTCATAATCCAACTTAAATAATGCTTGTTAATAATCGCTATATCGAGGCAATCCGCTCAAGATGCACTTGTAGCAACAGAGACTGACCAACTTCAGTTTATAACAAATCAATGGAATATACAAATTCATCCTAATGAGGATATCAATATTTACTGTAGAAGACTGATGACATCACGAAATAGCAATTTACTGCAGGGGCTCTAAGGTATGGTATGATGCAATCTTCAAGATTTTAAGTGTATCAAAGATTGTATGTATAACTTTATATATGCGTTATGTGAGTACTTCAAATGAATGCCGCTTGATGGATTGCATCCACTATCTATGCTGATTCTCTTGGTTACATAGATATACACTTGGAAATTTTAGGATTCGTTTTCATACCTGCGAACACAATTTTTGTCAGAATTGGTTGCCATCCAATATACTTAAGTCTCAGATTTTCCAATATTGATTATAACATTCAACGCATCCAAGAGTTGTAGCTTTTTGTTTGAATCCTTTTTGAGAGTAACTTTTATATCGTCCAAGTGACTATGAATTAATTCCTAAACCAACAAAATCTTTACAATCAATATTTTATTAGTCGAAAAGATACAATAATAGAGTACGACAAGCCAAACATACTGTACAAGATATATTTTACCATCCGCAGGAAAGATTGCATCGGGTACGAATTCAACTAGGATCGTAGAGAAGATGTGTAGATCGGGAGGAAAGCAACGAAATCGTAGACAGAGTAAGCGAACCAATTCTGGAAATTTTTCGAAAGAATTCAGGTTACTCATCAGTAAACAGGCATTGAAATGAACATTTTATTGTAGTTCCAGAGAATACGCCAGGGGAGAAATTATAACAATTGTTTGATAACAGGAATATAATGCTAGCCAATTGTAGAGCAATTCCAGTGGCTTTTGAATTATGTGCTAATGTTTTCAGAATGATTAAAAAGGCTGAAAATTATTTGTCCACTTAGTACACGATAGAAACGTCATATCATACTTGAATAAATACCGATTTTGTGTTTACTAGTTTTGACGTTTCCATGATCTTTCAAAATCTCAAGGTCTTACGTAAGATTATAATGGTCTAGTTTTTATGTTCTCATAGTAACTTAGTGAGTAGTTCTTTTTCATATTTTTCGCCTTTCATCTTGTGTTTGGGGTTTAGTTGTTGGGGATTTCTGGTCACTAGGGTGCCGTTAGAAAGTCACGATTGAGCGCTCAGGTATCATATTAGTATTCTGGACTCACATTCTAGAGTATAATGTTCTAATTATTACTATTTTTATCATTACTTGATGTTAATTTTTTCTATTTTTCCTAATAATCCAGGTCTATCTCAGGGAAGTGTTTCTGATTTATTAGCTCGGCCGAAACCATGGAAATTACTTACACAGAAAGGTCGTGAACCATTTATAAGAATGCAGCTATTTTTAAACAATCCTGATGATATAATAAATTCGTTACAATCATGTAAGTGTTCGCGTGTATAACTCTTTCACTCGTTATCTCTTACTCTATACGATGTGCGTTGTCCTCAACGTTTTTCAAATCTTGATTGAGTTTATCGTATCCAGCAATTTAAACCATTTTCCTAATTACTTAGAGGGTGTATGCTTCTTATTACAATGTAATTTTCAATGAAGGTTTTATCCTACACCCACTATATTTATGTTTTTCATATGGCGTGGATTGACATATTCATAAAACACTACTATGAATACTTCCAGACTCATGAAATGTTTACTAAAAATTGTTGAAAATGCCTAGTGTTTGCACAATAAACAGTGCTGACACTGAGAATAAACACAGCTCATTTTACCGGTAATTTGTATTGCTCACTGTTAACAGTCAACTGGAGAATCGAAAATCAACTATCTCCGTCATTGTGTTCATTAGTGATCAATATGTTTCAACGGGAATCAGTTACCTTATATAGTCTTAAGCTTTTAAGCAAAAAATAGTAACAAGTTTTAGAAACAGTAGATTACTAGTTAGTTCATCCTACTTTGGGTGGTAAAGTTTAAATGTAGGGACTGAAATTTAGCGACTTAAAATGTATGCGATGACTTACGCGATTGATCAATTAGCGGCGATCTAAGAAATCTGAAACTGGTCATTTGACAATCGGCTATTTCAAAAACATTGAACCTATGAAACAAAATCATATTTTTCAGTGAAGCCAACCAGAAATAATAGTTGTAAATCTCCCTAATATTAAGTTTACTCTGGGTATATTGTATGCAAAACAGCAAATCAACTCTATGTGTAACCATAACCCTAAATTCTTATATCAGACTTAACCGTAGCCCTGATGCTTACACTCAAATCCGTTTAGAGATAATTTGGTATGCCTAAATGGTTATTTAAATATCTATAAAGATTCAGGAATGCCGATGTTATTTATTTATCAGTATGGGAACAGTTATGTTCTTTCTATTACCAAACAGAAAAATGTTAAAAATACTATAGTAAATTATTGAAGCAAGTAAAATCTTTATGCACTTTGAGTTAGTGTCGTTTTCCACCTATAAATTGTCCATTTACCATTACCGTCTTTCGATTGTTTGATATCTAGTGACAATGTATATCGCTGATTGGCTTGTTGGTTTATTTTGGACAACCTAAGAATGGCTAAATTCTGCTTTTGAATTGAACTTTCACCCGTTATGTCTCAGTCGCTAGTCCCACTCAGCCTACTTCAAGTCGAGAAGTTGGGTAGTATCATTATACTTCACATTCAGAATGTGGCTTAAAGTACACAAATCTCTGTCGTTTACCTTAATCTGTCAACTATCATTCATTCACAATACTGACATAGGATTTATTTTTTCTATAGATGATCATTTATGCGGTGCCCTCAAAACTATTTACTTAGAGTAGGATGAATTTATATATTCCCACTGTGAACATCAACATTAGAATGCAGGTACATCCAGCCGATGAGTCCCAAATAGGACGAAACGCGCGTCCTGGATTCCACTTGCCAGTCACAAAAACAAATTATATATTTACTTAGAGTTTAGGTTTAACTAAAGTCAAACAGAAAGAACTTGACATATACTTTGTCTGTTATTAAAACACATCGATATACTTGCTACAAAATATCACCACCATTTAAGAAAAGAGATAGAAAACACTTATACTGGACATTGGTTTTGAAAATTCTTCAAAATAAATCACTGTAAGAAGCAGTCATTCATAAAAATAGTGCGATTCTGTTTCTGACCATTAATTAAAGGAAGCTCTCAAATAAGCTGAGGTTTAATTCAAGTAATTGGCCCCTAATTAATTGTCATTAATCAGTGTTAGTTATATACATAATTGACATATGCTATTAACAATAATAACTGCTCCTTATTGATCATTTGCGTTGTTTACTGTATTTACTGCCATTGATTTTTGTTTGATTTGGTTGATTGATTAACAATTGTTAACTGCGGTCAGAGCCAAAAATCGATAATGAATGCAATTTCAATTGATTATCTCTTTGTATTCATTACTTGTGTGTGTATGTGTAGTATCAGTGATAGTATTTCAATCGTTATATTCGTAAATAAGGTATAATTTTACAATTTTTTTCTACCATGACCTTGTTTCTTTTTTAAAAAAATTCTAATATGCATTACTTTTTTCTTCCGGATGCTGTATCACTACCAAGCTATTCAGAATCACATTAGTGACTGCAATGAATTTGAATAATAATGCCAGATATGATTATAGTACTGTAGAAGGTAGTTTTATTTAGAGTTGATATCCCTTGGAATTGAAAACACAAAGCTTTTTATAACATCGCGATCTTCAAACTGTAACCAACGAGATTGGCACCTAGTGGTGATTCCTGTGACTTCCCCTACCTTAACATCCATTTAGAACATAAGGAATAATAGTCATATTATTTATACTTTTTCTGTCATCTTTATTCTGAACACAATATATTTATGTACCAATTACTCGACGCATCACATCATGAAACTTACTAACATATTGTTATTTGCGAACAAAAAGCATTATACCAGAATTAATAGCTTGAGTAAATGTCTGTACATAGTAAAGTGTAAAAATAACGTAATCTAAATCTGAAATCTCAATATAGGCTCAGAAAGTTCGTTTGACCTTTGCCAGAGGTCCATCTAACAACAAAAAGACTAGTATGCGCACAACCATTCTCTCTGTTTTTCTATGTGGTTGTGAAACATTGCCCGTAAAAATAGGTTTCTAGTATCTGATTAGTGGCGCTTTCGAAACATCTGTGTTGGGGTCATAGAGAATGCGATGTCAAAGGTTAGATGCAATGAATTACTGATAAGATGTTTAACCAGTTGGTCAGGCTTTGTATGGTGGTTAGGACATAATTTATATTTACAAAGCCACCACGTTTCTCGATATACGATGATAATTGGCGTAGAAGTAAGACTAAAGAAATATAGGGACGGTAGAGTCAAAGCATGTCATCATTTGATGAAGTCGTTGAGTGTTGGTAAGTGAAGATTACTACATGGCTGGGGTCCATTCGATAATCGCGGTCAAACGTTCCAAAACATTGGGTGATGTTACTAAGAGTCGGTTACAGTTGGGCGAATGCATTCACTCTTTGTCTTTTCACACCACCTCTCTTCTGTTAGAGGCTTAATCGTTAGAGATTTCTTTAAATCAGGAGGCTGTTAAAAGTTATTGTCAGGTTTAAGTGTTAGACATGTTTAGATCTCACATTGACTATGAACGATTTTAGAATAAAAGTTGTGCAGATTATTCATCGACTAATAGAAATCAGCGTTTTTCTATCAAATTTACATTGGTCAATCGCTGTGTGGAGACCATTATAACGTTTGTCTAGACATTTCGTGCTCATCAAGTTCCGTCAAGCCAGTGTCCACCAGTTACAGTGACTTAAAACAACACATACTATATTCATATGTTAGGCAGCTAGACGTAGTTTACGGAGAACTGTGTTAGATATGTTTTGAGCTAACTGATAATCATCAGCAAGGCTTACTTACAAATTTGAAAGGGATTGATGCTTCCTGTGGGTTTTGAGCCCACGTCACTTAGTTTCATAGTCTGAACGTTAATACTGAGCTATTTGGGGCGTGACTGACCTCTTTCTGAATTTAGTTATTATTGCTTAGAGACTAATGTAGAGTTTGTCATTTCCTGTAGTACCGATCGAATTCTGTTAGTATAGTTGCAATGCTGCCTTCATATTAAACAAATAGTCGACTTATCCAAAGGTTGTTAGAATTACAATAAATATTACAAAACTCATATCTATTTTGTTTGGTAATAAAGTGTGGTCCGTAAAAATAGCAAACGCCTAGCCTCCATGTTTCCCAAAGATCTAAATCCTTGCTTTTGTTTTTCACTTTATAAAGTGCTCATTCGTCGTATTAATTCTGAGCTATTTCATTCGTAATTGCTATGTTAAACTCTTTTACAATATTTTGATTTCATTTGACGAAAACCCTCACTTAATGGTTGTTTTTTCTCTTAACTTATCATTGTAAAAAAATATACTCTAGCTTCTATCTGTCCCCAACCTCTTACTCAAAAATTATTTTCAAATGAACCAACATCTGTATCTGAGTGCACTGGTGGTAGCAGTAATGACAGTAGTAGTAGTACGTATGTTCGATCGAATTCTAGTATTTCTCCTGGCGCCACAAATATGGATCAAGAACGTCTTATTGTTCAGTCTAGTGAATTTCCCTGTTTATATGACAATAATAATATGTCAATGTTGACAAATTTCAAATTTATGGATAAATTGGAAATGCTTAATTCAATGTCATTAGGTATGTTTTAAGTCTTAATAAGAACTGAAAATGTAAATCACTATAAATAAATGGTTTTTTTGCTCATTATATAAGCTGGTATTAGACAACTTTTTTTTCGTATCATCGACTGAAGTGATTGAAATATATCACCTCCTCCTACCCAACCACCCCTTACTTCAACTCATGAGCTGGTGTAATGGGACGAGTTGAAGAAAAGCTTAGATCAGTCAAAATAAAACATGGCGTCAATCCATAAAATCGTGAACTGTTGCACTGAGCCATCTGGTGGGTCCTGATTACATGGTTGGGGTGAGCGCGATGACTACTATCGGTAGTAAAAGACATTAAGTAACATCTCTCAGGATCGACCATAGTAGCACAGATGCATCGTTCACTCCTTGTCGCCCATTAGATTTTTATCTCCAACCTCTGAAATTACTACTGTTTTGACGTATTTTTTGATGATCTTAACTTTTCGAACTCTTATTGTATGGCAACCTGAATCGATGCATATATATGTCCCAGGTTCTACATTGCTGATAACAAGTTAGCTTGATAACTCCTTTGCAGTGTTGCTTAGCTAAATCTGTAGTTAGAATCACTACTTTATGAGTTCTTTTAGATTGGCTATCATGACAGAATCTCATAGTGTCTCGACAGTAATAAAATTTTAAGGTACTTGAATGTTTTGTGGCTTTTAAGTAATATACATAGTTTTAACCTAGTAAAACCGCCATTTATTATTAGAGTAGTCGTTTCAGGATCCTAAAGCCTATGTACATCATTGGTTTGGAATCAGTGTTTCAATTTTCAGATGTGTATTCTCCGTGCCTATCTACCTGATTTAAGTGCCAGATGTTCATTTTTGTTACTTCACTGTGTAAATAAGAGTCTTTCCACGATAAACTAGTGTGTAAGACTTCTCTATCATGGAGCCATAAATACATGGTTATATGAGATTACTTCTAGGCGAGCAAACTGTCCCTACTCTTGCCTATACAAGAGCTTTTTGGTGACAGAAAGACAACGAACACTGCACTGTAATTGTCCACCTGAGCAAAAGAACTTGCATCGAAGCATTTTCTTCTCCTTTTTTAATTCATATGGTTGTTCGTTTGCTGTTTTTTAATCTTCACGCCTCGATTAAATGTGGATATCCACAATCCAATTCATATTTTATCTACATTATATTTTCAGGTTCATACCACAGTGGAATGATTCACTCTAACCATCAGTCTGATCTTAAAGCGAGTTCAAATGTATTTATGAGACAGCAGTGTATAGATCAAACGATAGTACCAACAACATTGTCGAATTCTTCATTATATGATTCATCTCAAGTGTACTCTTTACAAACTATTGATTGTTCACTATTCGAACCGATTACAAGTCCATCGGGTTCACCTACACCAAATTCCACACAAAACGATTATTTTACTGAGAATGAAAATACATTACCATTAAACAGTAGTAGTAATAGTAGTATTCATAATAGTAACAATAGTCAAAGTGTTAATGTTTATCAGAGACCTTCATCAAAGAAAGTCATGGAATTAGCAACATCTATAACAGATTTGGATACAGCCTCTATGTGTGGCAAAATAAAAGAGGTGAGAAAAGTGTTAGTCGAATGTTTTTAATATCTACGTAATAGTATTCAGTTTAAATTATCCGCAACTTTTCTAGTATTCACTAATTGAATTGTATTCAATATCTTCAGTCATTTTCTGATCATTTATTAAATGAGCGCTGCAAATTAGAGTTCATTTTCCATATAAACCTTCATTTCAATTGTATGAAGTTATCTGTAATTGACTTCTATGTTCATATCAATTTAGCTCAACCAAACTTGCCAGACGAAGAATACAAATGTAGTGAAAGTTTTTGGATTAAAATGGAATTATTAGTGAAGATTACATCGTCATAAACAGTACTCATTTACTTAATGAACATAATATTGAGAGGCTCACATATCGTGTTTGGTGAAGATGCTGACACACTACAGAGTTGTTTAATAGAATTAAGTAGCAATGTACCCACGTTTGGGAGGAGTTCCTCACCCTCTGAGTATAAAATATTGCCTCAAGATTGGTCCACAGTATCACCTAGATCGATAATAGTGAGTGAAGTAGTTTAGCCCTGTGACTTATCTTGGAAGTTTGATCAGCTCTTGTAAGCTTGTGTCAAACGAAATCTCGGCATGGATTCAGAAAGCTCGTTTGGCTTTTGCTAACTTACATTAAATATAGTGTTGGCTAGATATCTGTTTGCTAATCAAAGGATGAATACATTGCACAGCAGTCCACTTTGTTATACTGTATGGATGTGAAATGTGGTCATAGTAGATGATATCCGTAGTTACTTCAATGGTAGTAAGATACATGTATGAGCATATAGAATATGGTACAGAAAGAATGACTTAGTTCATATGAAGGTATAGAATAATTTTAAGCTCACAATTTAAATGAAGATAAAGAGTAAATGCACCTACGCCACTATGACCGATTCTGAACGATGTCACCCAGAGTCTAACCAGTGATCACGATTATCGCACTTACCCCAACTGAGTAGTGTGCATCTACCAACACCACCTTGATCAGCGGTCGGTGATTTCATGGAGGAATGCCATGTTTCGGTCAAGCTGCCCCTAGATTTTTCCAATGTTACTCCAACATCGGTCAGCATTATGCATCGAGGCAGTTGGTGGTTAGGTATATATAGCATCTATCCCAGCCGTCTTAGTCGATAAATTTCAATATCCAGCATCTGACCTCACTTTTACTTACTCGGTGATCCCGAAAACGCGAGCGATGTTTCTAAGATACTGATAATTAAATACCAATAAATTACGAATGTAATTAGCTCTCAATGGGAATGTTTATGGGTCATAGAGTGTAACAGAACTCAATGATGGGCTATACACTCGTCTTTTAATTTGAAAGTGGATATCTCACCTTAATCACAGTTGACGTAAATTGCCAAACGAACTTTTTGAACCCGTGCTGAGATCTCGTTGCACACAAATCCATCTGCGCTAATCACACCTCCGAAATAAATGTAGTAATCAACGCGCTCGACTACTCAACTTCTTATCTTTAGTTCGTGTGTTGTTGTAGACCGTTTCCGAAGTAAAAATCAGTCAACTTAATTGCTAAAACTGAACCCCCTTCCTTAAAAAGCTCTGTATTTAGTCTGTTCAGACCCGCTACTCTGTTTTGCTTCTGATTAGCTATGGCTTTTCCAACTTTGACAAGAGTTAGAGAGGGGACTTATGTGGACTTTCTATTCAGGCTGGACGGGGAGTCCTGCGACTGTAATCTGCTTTCTTAATACTATTCAGCGATTTTGTTCGCGCTTTATGATTGGGTGTTTTTCATGGTCTAATGGATTAGATTGGAGTTTATAGACGTCGATTCCATATTCAATTCTCGGTCTCTAGACGGCAAGAGACATAAATAAGCTTATTTTCGAATGTTAGATTGTGTACCAGAAAGTGTGTTCATTCATTGAATTTTTCATAATCTTAAAATTTTTGAAGCATCTGAGTTATTTCTTTAAATTGCCAATAAGTTTATTAGTTATCTAATCACAAGAGTATAATCGGCCATTTCCTAGATTTCTCTTTCAAGTTTCTTAAGAGGGCTAATTGGACAAAGTATTTTTACCATTTATAAGTGATGGATGGAATTTCCAGCTCGAGTTTATGCTTTTTATGCTGTCATATTTATTAGGCTAGATTATTTAAATGTGAAAGCTGCATTTTTATGCTCTAAGTGGTGACCCAGTGATTAAAGCACTAGACTTTCAACTTGTAGATTGTAGGTTTACGGCCAACTCACATTTTTGGTCTGTTGAACTGCATAGTATCGTTAGCCCTCAAAGCTAAGTACACAAATCTGTATATTTCGTCATCTTAGCTTCTCTACATGAAGTAGCTATCATTGTCTAGACGACACCATAGTCAGCACCTAATGGATCTAGGAATCGTTTTAGTTATTCCACAAAGACTGAATCATTCTCTTCTGATGGTTTTGTTTGCGACTAATAATCGTCATGAGCTTCGTTACCTTTTCATTTGTCATTGTATTTCTTTTGTTTTGGAAACTTCTCACCTCTTTTGACTGACGTTTTTCGTATGTCTTGATAGACCATTTCTTGTCTTTTGTTCTAAAGGCCTATACCCCTGACATTCACAGAATTTATTAGTCCACCATCTTTCTAGATTCTGAAAATTTTTACAAAAAGTTATTGAGGATTCCCAACAAATGTACACTTCATTCGTCGTGGCCATTGCTAAATGACAACATTTTGATCGAGTTTAATTTTTTCATACTAAACAGCATCGAGATTTTATTACAGAATATTAAAATATCTCTTCAATTAATATATGTCTTGTTATTGTTGCAATTTACAGCAATAATTATTGTTCAATTTTTTTCTTTTAATTCTTATATACATTAGCTTCTGCAACGTCATTCAATACCACAACGATTATTTGGTGACGTCGTATTGGGCATGTGTCAAGCATCTGTTAGTGATATTCTGTCTAAAACACGTCCTTGGTCACAATTGTCTAATAAGGCGAGAATACCATATGTACGTTTGCATCTCTGGTTACAAGAACCAGATCATTTAGAAATATTGAAAGCTGCCCAGACAAATATCAAAAGTAAATTTCTTTATATGTATTGTTATGTATGATGTAACTTATTTTCCAAGTACATATCACTGTACCTGACTTTGAGTCATGCCTGTATATATGATGGCTAGTACTTCAACCTAAAATAACTGGATGTGAACTCAAATTTGCTATCTAACATTTGATAGCCAATACGCAATATCTAATTTATTTATATTTTCACTTAAGTTATGTAACATTTACTTTTAGTTTGAAACGACTGTCGACAATAGATTTTTTAGAATCCCTACAATGTAAAAGACGCCTCAAATGTTCGCTACTATGTGTGTTTGTTGAAATAAAGAAAACCAACGAGTATTATTCTACTTACAATGGATCAGAAAGCTTTCCTTTCATTATTTTATGGCTATGAAACCTAACCTTTATAAGTAAAGTTACTAGTATTTGATAATAAACGTCTTCTCGTGCATTGAAACTGTTGAATGAGCAATGTTGAGGGCAGATATATACTACTAGGTAAAGATTGCAAATCAGCTGATGAACCTCTGAATCTCAGCCGACCGAGGTGCTAAGAACATTCTCACTGCCTACCTCGATGTGTTATGTGCGCTTACGTTGGAGTAGGTTTAAGTAAACTAACAGCGTCTAAATCGAGAGTTGTTTCATCCTAGTTTGCGGCTTCAACTGTATACATGTATAACCACACCTGTATTGTGACTTAGTTCCCTAATATGAACAGAAATCAAGTCAAATGGTTTGCATCCTATGCTTATTTTATTAGGTCAAAATGTGATATGCCTTTTTAAGCATGATTCGTTGAAACTTACTTGTAATAATAATGATTCGATTAATTTAATCATTTTCCAGATCTAGGTTTGTGTAAATTATATGTTCCAATGACATCACTTATTGTGTATTCCAGGCAACTCAGAAGTATATAATTATTTTATTTAGTGGCTTGTGCGTTTGGCTTTGTTATGTAGTAGAAGGCACTCAACATGAAATCATGGGCTTAGGTTTCGTGTTACTTGGCGCTCGTAAGTAAGACGTGACTGCGATCTTAAGAGTACCGACACTGTCTGGTGTCTCCAATGCCGAGTAACCTACCTTCAAAATCTGCGGCTTTTAAAACTTAACTATCCTAGCAGTGACGACCTTTTGTAGGATAGATGTTAAGTAGCACGAAATGAAGAACGAAGGTTTCTTGCCGCCTGCCTCCAACTACCTAACACCAACAACATAGTACTAGCAATGTCAAATCAGCTAGACTAGCTATAATATTCCAACTTGTTTGATGCGATTCGGTCAGCGCTGAAATTAGACTAGGACAAACATGACAGTTAACACATATAACTGTCAACCACAGAGGCATGGGTTCATACCCCTCTTTGCTCGGTTCGCTTTGGAAAACCGGCTACTATCATTAGCTATCACTTACTTAAAGTATACCTCGAAACCGAGTACATGAATCTGTAATTAGTTGGTAAGTTATTATTATTATTATTGATGGTTAATTTCCTCGTCAGATTACATTTAATGCAGTATAACATAAAATTGACGAAAAGATGATTAAAGTTCTGGGAATGACACAATAAACATTGTAATTTGCATCACAAATTGACTTTAGCTAGACAATTATCGAAAACCAAGAAGTTTTAGATAGCTATATAATCCTATTATGGCACTCCTCAGTAGCATGCATTCACGATCCCTCCAGTACTTGACTAAGTCGGATAGTTATAAGATATATAGACTTCGGCACAGATATGGGTTAGCTCAAGTTCCCGAACTACGTTAGCACAAAGAGGTGAGATTCACAAGATTAATACTGGTATCAATCTTAGAGGTTATTCGGGTTTCGTATCGAATGAAAAAGCTATCCATTAGGTCCTGGCTTCCAATATCTATTCAACTGTAGTCAGTTTGTGATATAGATTCCACCGTAAAACGGTATGTATAAATCACTCATATACTAACATGTGAACACTAAAGCGTTGTAGATCACCTCAGTTAATCAGCTATTCTACGGATCTTTTAGTTTTACTTTTTTTTTGTTTGTTTAGCCTGTACACGTCCTAACAATAATACAAAAATAATTCAAGGACATAATTCAACGTATGCAGGCTATGAAACCTCGACTACCATTATGGAACAACCGACATCAGATTTATCCACTAGACAATTTTTACTATCGACTAAACCGGAATCATCAGATTTAACGAGTTCTCCAGATGTGCTAAGTAAATTACATTCAGTAACAACGTCAACATCAGTTTCAACCCGCAAACGTACGCTATCGTCATCATCGTTATCAACATCATTGTGTAATCAAGAAAATTCAATGAATTCACCTAAGAAAAGTGGTAAACTGCTAAAAATTAATTCATCGCAAATCACACCATCATCATCACCTAATCATAAAACACGAAATACAGCAAATTCACAAGCATCAGTAGATCAATTGAATGAATATGAACGTCAAAGTTTATTTGATATTGCTAAAGCAGCTACAACTGTTATGCTATTGGCATCCAATGCTAATTCTTCATACCGACAAAATAGATCTAAATCAAATGTGCCTATATCACCTACCCGTAATGTCAATACAAAATCTCCCAAATTAACAAGTCCAAACAAAAATAAACCTAATAACTTGCGATCACGTAAATTACATCACTTAGTTGATATTACTCAATCACAAAAGGATTTATTAACAGCAGCTTGTAAAAATCAATTATCTTTATCAACAGAAAATATAAGATCTCTTGCTCATGAATTATGCCTTCCATATAAAACGGTTAGTTTTATTGTTACATTTTTGAGTTTTGGAATCCAAATATGCACCTACTTAACGAGTCCAAATGAAATGATGAAAGTCACTTCTTAAACTTTATTTTAGCTATTATCAAAGTGTTTTTCCGGTTTGTTGTATTTTGAGAATAAGGTATTTCGTATTTTATGTTCTACGGTATTTTACTGTTTATATTGAAAATTACCTAAAGTCGGTAAACAAACAGAACAGTATACAGCCACACTGTTTTGTTCAAATGTAATCGATAGAAAAATGTGGACATAAGTGTGTGTCATGTTAGTTACTTCTCATCTACAATTTTCAAGGGGCTCATTCCACTCTGCAGAGATTTGAACTCGCCTTCAGTGACACGTATTTTGCCAATTTCTATCAAATTTCTACACCAGAAGCATTTAGCTTACATAATAATTGCAAATATGATTTATAGAATTCATTCAATTTTGCGAACTAATAAACAAAATTGGTAATCACTCACGTGCATATGTTACTTGCGCCTCACTGTCACTTACAAGCTACAAGTTTGCAAACCATCACATGTATACTTCCTGTTTTAGGTAAGTATAGTACTTCTAATCTGCGATTGCGGATGTTTGGGTTTTCTGAAATGAAACTATGAAATATGACCAGCTGGTGAATTTAGATGAGGTTGCACGTAGGGTGTTAGGGAAGGATGATTAATCAGCGGTTACAGAACTTTGTCGAATGATGTAGTTGGAATATTTATTACATATATATAACTACCAACTCCGCCTGGAGTCCTTCTAGGGTTGCTGCCGGTCCCAAGCCAGCATAAAGGAGGAGGATTGGGCATGGTATTAGCAACCCCATCCCGTAAAACAACAACCTTGCTAAAAAGTGCTAACCAGTAAAAACCTTTATAGCCAATTTAAATCGGCCCTGGGAGTTGGAAGATCTGTTTTAACGCTTCATGGGAAAAGCCGAGTTTCTTCGGAAGCTAAGAGGCCTATGCCCCTTCTAACAACTACACCAAAAATTAATATAGGTTCATGGAATGTCCTCACGATGTGGGAGACAGACAGAAGCATGCAAATAGCTGAAGAAATAAAAAGTTACAACCTGAAAATACTTGGAATAAGTGAAATCCATTGGTTACAAGCTGGACAGAGAGCTTATTCTCAGGAAAGATACTGTTATACTCTGGTCACGAATAAGAAAATGCCTCGCACATGCAAGAAGTGACACTAATGCTGTCCCAAGAAGCACAGAATACACTTATAGGATGGGAACTTCATGAACCTAGGTTCATCAAAGCATCATTCATGACAAAGAAGGAAGGGGTTACAATAAATGTCATCCGTCGCTAATCGCTGACCAATGACAGCCACGAAGACCAGTTCTATGCGGGCTGTAGTCACTCGTTGAGAAATGCTCAGCCAAAGACCTGACTATTCTGATGGGAGACCTAAACGCCAAGGTGGAAATGGACAACATCGGATATGAAGATATCGTGAAACGACATGGACTGGAAGAAAAGAACGAAAACGGTGAGAGGTTTGCGAACTTATGTGCCTTCAACAAAATGGTTATAGGTGGCACCATATTCTCCCACAAACACATACACAAACTACATGGGTTTCACTGGACCACATTACGGAGAACAAAATCGAACACATTTACATCAATAAGAGTTTAGAAGGACTTTGAAAGACGTAAGAGCAAGGAGAGGCGCTGACATAGCTTCCGATCATCATCTGATGGTGGCTAAAATGAAATTGAAACTAAAGAAGCCCTGGTCAACTGGAGCAGTAATATTACGAAAGTTTAACACGGCACTTCTCCGGGATACTAACAAACGCAAAAATTTCAAAATAATTCTCAACAATAAGTTACAAGCATTTCACGATTTACTAGAAAAAAGGTGGAACTAATATGTAGGACAACTGGAAAGAGATTGAAGAAACAATAACTTCAACATGTCAGGAGATTTCGGGTCTCAAGAAACAACATCATAAAGAATGGATTTATGTTGGCACTCTGGACAAGATTCAAGAAAGGAGGAACGAAATGTTGGCAATTAGTAACAGCCGGACAAGAACAGAGAAAGCCAAAGCACAGGTCAAATGCATAGAAGTCAACAAGCAAGTAAAGAGGAGTATCAGGTTGGATAAACGGAAATATGTTGAAGACCTAGCAATGACGGCAGAAAAAGCTGCAAAAGAAGGAAACATGAGACACTTTTATGATATAACAATGAAGGTAGCTGTGAAATTCAGTAAACAGGAACGAGCCATCAAGAACAAGGCTAGCAAACTAATCACTGAAGTGAATGAACAACAAAACAAGTGGGTAGAACACTTCGAAGAATTGTTGAATAGACTAGCCCCACAGAACCCACCAATCATTGAAGTAGCAACCACGGATCTCCGTATAAACACCGACCCACCAGCAGTCAAAGAAATCAAAATGGTCATCCAACAAATCAAGAGTGGCGATTCAGCAGGGCTAGCCAAAATACCAGCCGAGGCATTGAAGGCAGATGTAGGAGCCTTAACATACACAAAGGGAAAAGCAAGACCCCTCGGTACAAATTAACGAACACTAACCCAATTACACTCGACGAAGAAATTCCGGAAAATGTAGAAACATTTACATACTTGAGCAGCATCATCGATAAACAAGGAGGGTCTGATGCAGATGTAAAGGCGCGAATTGGAAAGGCAAGAACAGCATTTCTATAACTGAAAAACATCTGCAACTCAAACCTAACTGTCAGCTAACATTAAAATTAGAATTTTCAATACAAATGTGAAGACAGTTCTGTTGTATGGCGCTAAAACTTGCTTGGGGAACTACCAAAAGCATCATTCAATAGATACAAGTATTTATAAACAACTATCAGCGTAAGATACTTCTGATTCGTTGGCCAAATACTATCAATAACAACCTTGTATGGCAGAGAACAAATCAACCGCAGTTCAGTCGAGGAAGAAACTAGGAAAAGACGCTGAAGGTGGATAGGACACACATTAAGAAAATCACCAAACTGTATCACAAGACAAGCATTAACATGGAATCCTGAAGGGCAAAGAAAAAAAGGAAGACGCAAGAACACATTAAGTCGGGAATCGGAGACAGACATGAAGAGAATGAGGAGCACTTGGGATGAGCTGGAAAGGAATGCTCATAATAGAGTTGGTTAGAAAATGCTGGTCGGCGGCCTATGCTCTACATGGGGTAACAGGCATCGATTGATTGGTTAATTTTTATCTAACTACTACCTACCTCGATGCACAATGCTGACTAACTTAGAGTAGGATGAAAGGAAGCCAGGAGCAACCAAACCAAGACGTGACACTAGTCTATGAAGTCATCAAGTGTTAGTCTGAGCTATGTCGATGTCTCAGTCTTGATAGTCTGGTATCTGATGAAATCTCGGCTCGTATGCAGAAGGCTTGATTGGCTTCTGCCAGTCTGTCACTTGTGGCAGAGGCAAGACAGCCGTATTTCGACCAAAGGACGAGTTTACTGCTCAGCAATTCGACTCGTTTCACCTTATGGACGGGAAACATGGCCATTAATGATAGAAGATATTCGTAGGCTTCTAGTATTCGATCATAGATGTTTCCGATGCATTACTCGTGTTTGCCAGGATAACCTATTGAACAATACGTGGGTTTGGAATAAAGCACTGGATAAAGATTGTAAGTCGGTTAATGAAGTAGTGGATCTTCATCAGCTGAGGTGGTTATAACATGTGTTATGTATGCCCGACCACCGCCTACCTCGATGAGCAATGCGGTCTGGTGTAGGTGTAGGCTGGAACAATACTAGGGGTGGCCAAATTAAAACATGGCACCAGTCCGCGATGTTATTAACAATTGGACTGATCCATGTTAATAGGTGCAGACTATCCAGTTGGGGTCTTCGTGATGATCGTAACCAATGCTTAGAGACTTTGAGTGGTATGGCTCAAAATCGTTGACAGTTGTACCGGTGCATTCATTGCATGTTTTTCTCCAAATTCCAAACTTCTGAATTTATTATAATTTCCAGTTTACTGAATTATGTTTCCTTAAATCATATCTTCGGTCTCTAATCCTTTCCACTGATACTAAATCTGTTACTACCTCCGCTACTCCGGGATTCGGTCTGATAATTTCATCTCTACCTGCTGATGGAGTCATGGCGACTTGAACTAAAGTGTGCACGTACCGATTTCTACGTTGTAACTGACCGACTAAAACCCAGATGCGACAGTTAGTTAACGAAGTCTTGTGTTGATCTGAGCCCGTGTCGGTGGATGTAGACTTATTGGTTGGGAGTCTCAACGACCGTCATAACTAATGGTTGGAGTCGCTGTGCGGCATGGCTCAGAATCGATCAGAGTGGCGCAGATGCATTGACCCTTTAATTATGAGCTTAAATTTACATTGCTTTTTTACGAATTAATTGATTTTCCTCGAATCATATTTCATATGAATAATGTGTTTTAACTACTACTGATCTTCCTATGTTGGTATTCGTCTTGATGTGCTGCTGATGTGTAGCAACTTGGACCAATAAGTATATGGGCTAGCTTCTACGTTTCACATGGCTGATTAAATTCGCAGTATCATCCTTAAATTTCCACTTTTCGGCTTCTTCATTTTAAACTGTTTTAATTCACATGCTGTGCTAATGTGAGGCAACATGAACCAATTACGATTCGGGCTGAATTGTGTCTAAACCGTAACGTGTAGTGTCGGACCCGTATTCTTATTCTCACTTCATATATACTTCTTTTAACTTCATACCTATTTATACGTCACATCTAAATTTCTATGTAACATGTTTTCCTTTTGATCTTGATTTTTTAACCTCCATCCTACTAGGTTTTAAGTTGGATTCATAATTATCAAACACGCATTCAACAGAATATTAGCAGTCGATCTCAAGCTAAAATCAACTCAGATTTACATCATGAAAAGGAATCGAATGGTGAATTACTTGATAGTGTTCCTCTGAAAAAACAACGCGAAACACGAATAGTAACTACAACAACCACGAATACTACTTCAACGATAAGTCACTTGTCATCATCGATTCCAAGGTATTGTACATAAACAACTACAACATAATCGACGTAAACCAATTAATCCTACCAGACTAGCGTGTTCAGTAGTTGTAATAAAGAATTCCCCTGGTAAATCATTACATACTGCCAATTTATCTAACTCAAATGAACATGAAAATTCGGTTGTTCCTGTAACATAAGTTATTCTTCGTTTATTAATGGAAAGAGTTTCATCAACAAATAAACAGCGAAATCACTAGTATCTGTGCACAATTTGTATGTTTGTTTCCGGCAAAATATTTTTCTTACTAACATCAGGGTTATCTACTTTATTTGGGAAGTATGTGTATATAAATCTATAATTATGCATTTTGTACTATTATTATTATTCATCTATCCGGTGAACTCCATACAATCTATCGTGGTTCTTTTTCAATATCTTTCCTTTTATATCTGGTTATCTATTTATTTATTTGTAAATTGATTATGATGATGTTGTTTCACTTGTTTCTTTTTACTAAAAAGAATGAAAGAAAGTAAATACAATTGTATTTGGTTTTTTCACCATGGGTGCGAAAAGTTCGTATTTTATCCTATTTTTCTGCATGTAAAGAAGAACCAAAATGATTAAAGGTTTGAAATTATCCCTCTTCAAATCACGGAAAAAGTAAATTCAATGAACAAAACAAGTGGAGTTTTGCTTTTCTGAGAAACATATTCAAATGTTTATTGTTTGATTTATCATGGACGAGTGCTTAAAAATTTGTTTGTTTTTACATTGCTCTTTTTTTCCCTATCCATGTTGAAATGCATGTGTATATGCGTATTCTTTAGTGCATAGAATTTGTTTATTTGTACCAATCCAGAGTGAAATTCAGTCATTATTTCTTTGCGGTAAATGTGTACTTTTTCCTTTCAAAGTTGATTGTGTATATTTTTTGTTTTCAATTTACATATCTCTGTCTACTATTATTACTATTTTTACAATTTTATTCATAAGATGTTATATGCCTATTTTTTTCGATTTATGAGAATGAAGATTTTTATGGCCTCATTACCAGTTATCGCACATTGGACGTATTTTCATTTGTTGTTTTATTGTGTTTTGTTTATTAACAAAACCCGTCTTTGTTATTGAGAATTGCGTATTACTTAGTTGGTTACTGTCAATGTAATTTATAAGTATTTATTAATCATTCTAGCTAATATATGTATTTATCATTTCATGTTTTCAACGATAATGTTGTGATTGATAATCCAGTCAAATGCATTTGTGCTTTATATGCTTTATTTTTCACGCCATATTTGTGGCGATTTTGTGCACATATTATTTATCATGTATATATAACCGATTTTTACGTGTCCTTTTATACAATGTATATGTTTAGAAAATATGTTTTTAATCTGAGCAAGGAAGGTTTATGTATACCGAGGGGAATAAGGTTCCGTTACTGAACCATTTTTTTTATTTCGATATGATTTTTAGGAAGCGATTGGACTATTTTTCTTACTTTTATCGTGTTCTTGGTAGTTACCCGGTCACCAATTGAATTAGATAATGTCGATGACTTTTTAGCCGAAAAATCCTAAGAGCCTAGGCAACGTAGTATGGATATTTTGCGAGAGGGTTAAGGACGACAGACGTAAGAGGAATACAGTGTGATTTAATCTAGGTAGAAAAGGTGAATGAATCCCATATAGTACATATCTTGATAGGTTCACTAATTATCTTCAAGCATTATTGTTAGTAGGCAAATCGCTAACAAGTGATGTAGGTAATTCCATGCGTAGACAGTCGTGAAGTTTATAAAATTATATTTTGGCCTTTTGGATAAGCTAGAGTTTATCGCGTGTAGAACTCAGATAGCAGCTTAAACTAGTCGGCGTAACTGTAACAAGTTTCATATAATCGGCAAGGTTTTTATGCGACTCGTGGGTATCCAATATTTTCAAGCATGAAATCGCAACCGATGTAGTTGAGACTACATTAACTACCATGTGGAACAGAACCCCGCTTGACCGATTAAACATTTAATTATCAGATGTCTTGATATAGAGCTATTATTCAGGAAATATGACAGGAAAATGTGTAACAAGCAGCGATGAACTGTTCGATATTATGGCTGACTCATGTTCAATAGAAAGGTTCCAAGGTATGAAGGCAGGCTCTTTAGAATCTTACAACTAAATTTCTCTGACCTGGATGTTTCTAGAACAATTTTTGGCGAACCACACATTTCGGATTGTTTCCTATGGATTCGGGACTTTTCAACAGAGTCGCTCGAAATCTTGATTATGTGCAAATGCTAATTGTAATATACTTGTTTGCCAGTGTTTCCTTATATGTCTGTTAATCAGTCAAATATTCAATTTTGCAAATTAGTACGCTTCCCGTTCTTATAGCATCCACCTTTCGCTTAGTTACTCCCTCCCACTCAATTTCCATTCTGGAGAGGCATTTAAAGTTGGCTTCAAGAAGACAAGTACTCAGCTTAAAAATATCGATCGATTTATTCTCAGTTATTTTTACGTAAATATCTAATCCCCAGGATTGATTCTAAACAAACTATTCGTAATCCGTCTCACAAGCTAAAATGACTGTTCTGATTTTAATTTCTAAATATATAACTCGCGAAAGATGGAAACAATAAGTTCTATCACCTCTCCTCCATTTCAAAGATGGCGACATGAAAACCAGTTTCCCTAAAGTTCCACTGCATTTTTCTTTGCACTTGTAAGGTACTAGAAAGTCTTATGAATAAATATAAATTGATGAGGACCATGTGAATCAGCCAAAACTGACAAAGATGCATAAAGAAATATTTCTCTTAGACAAATAGCTCGAAATACTTGGAGTATAACCTGAAAAGGAACATATTACACACTTCCAGACCCTTGTGAAAACTCTTCCCATCTACAGACTCTGATGTCAGGGCACCTTCAGTAGCCCCACTGAGCGTTACCTAGGAAGAATACTAACTGGATACCGATGCCATCTATCCATGAGCTATTTTTTTCGTATTGTTTCCAAACAACTGAGCATACTGACACTCGAATTGTCCTTGTCTATGTTCAAAATACACGTCAGACTAAGTACAAAAACTTTCAGCTCTGGTGCAACTCTTGTAGCGACTTAAGTTAACTAGCTAAGAGTTGATTTCACAACTTATGTATACACGTAGATAAGAAAGCTTAAGTATTCGCGGTACTTCCTCAGATATTCTTGTTTCATTTTCTTACTCTTATTTTCCGATCTCTGGTCACCAATAGGAGCTTAAGTCCAAGTATCTAATTATCATTTGTAGGAGAATGTAAACCCTACATATTCGATAGCCAGTACTAAAAGTAAATGTACTCCACGTTGCATCGTCGAATACTAAAAGACTGTTTACAGTTGATCTAATGTCAAGTACCGAATGTGCTAGTAATTATCTATCGAGCTACAGTAGCAGAACTACGATAATTTTATTAGTTAAGTTGATCGAACTGACGTTCCTACGTAAGTCAATTCTAGGAGGAAGCTTATGTAGCGACTTAAGTTAACTAGCCAAGAGTTGATTTCACAACTTATGTATACACGTAGATAAGAAAGCTTAAGTAATCGTTTACTTCCTTATTCTTTATAGGGATTATATTTCCTATTATCTTATATTGAATGTTGAGAGACATTGTGTGTTTGAATGATTAGAATTCCGCTCCAACTGTCTCAGGTGTTCGCATGAAAATAAAGACCTATTACCAAAGATTATTGTTTCTTCTGTTAAAATAGAACGGAACGTACCTAGGCTATTAAATTCTCATTCTTAAAAGAGACAGATTCTGTAAAAAGTAGTACGAAGACAGGCAAATAAATAGTCTATATCCGTACGGAACAAAACATGTACATGTAGACTAAGGAATTCGGTCGCTCAAACATTGAGATACAGGAAACTCCAAGTTGACTTGATGAATACCTACATTTCTAGTACCTTGTGTGTAACCGACCAGCTGAATCAAATCACTTAGGTACTGACAACCGAATAATTAACTCAATATGGCTTATAACTAGACCTTTAAGTCCAGCGACCCAAATTGAAAACAATAATGGTAAGCAGTATAGGCCAAAAAACATATAAGAGCTCAATTGCGAACAAGAATCCACTAAATGTTATAATACTATAGCAAACGAACAGAATTAGGATCAGTAGTAGAGAACAATAAAGGGAACACCAATTGCAGGTTATAAAGGATAGCCTTATACAGCAAAAATGGGAATAATTTCATACAAACAAGATAGCTTAGACTGCACTCCAATTAGATTCAACCCTAATCCGTTACCTACGACCAGCTTTAGAAGTAACATACAATTTAAATAACTGAATAACTGATTCCAGCTACTAATTAAATGAATAGAAAATATCATGTATGATATGTATTGTTTACACAGCAATACACTTTCATATATTTGACTAAAAAAGCAATCGATAGCAAGTAATCTAAATATCGATCACTTGCTTCAAATTTTGATTATTAAAGTCACTTTAAATAAGAGTATAATCAACTTAACAATCTCGCTAATCAATTGTAAGCGGGCTTGAACCTTTACAAATTTCGACGGAAAACTAGCTCCATAATTTTGATACATACAATTTAGTGAAATTCAAAACAACAGAGCAACCTATTTGCTTACGGATATATGTTGAATGAAGACATTTCAATTTATTTAAAATGACTGGAATATTGAATAGTTTTGTATGATGTTTTTGTTTGAGCGACTCGGTATGTAGGTTGCCAATACTACCCGCAATTTACCAAGGTATTAATTAAATGTCAGGATTTGACCAAGGTGCAGTTTATTTTTCCGACTCCCTTTTCCAACAAACAAGAGATCAAGATAACCTAGCCAATGCTCAGTTTGCAAAGCGAAAGTTCAAGGAGTTTATTCGCCAGTTCAACGATGGTGGCTTCGATTTTAAATATAGGTATTCGATTTTATAATTGGTTATTCTTTTAGGGACCAAATTAAGAAAAACTATGGATTAAAGAAATATTTTGTCATTGTCAAGCTAAGAGATCTTAACAATTATGATTCCTCACTTACTCAGGAACTTATTAATCGTCCAAGTGAATACCTACCTGCAGTATGAGTACTTCTTAACTTAATTTGCTTTCTGCAGTTTGAAGAAGCTGTGACAGACGTGGCGACTGAGTTGATTCGTTTAGGTGAAGATGAGAGTCATGTTGAGCCTGCACAGGTGTTATTCGATTGGGACAGTAATGCTGTCAGCCTTAGAGATGTACATTCAGAAGAAGTATCTAAATTAGTCAAGATATCAGGTATTGCAATTAGCTCATCAGGTATTCGTGCGAAGGTAATGAGTCGTTCATTTTACTTCTGAACTTGCAGGCAATTCGTTTAAGCTTACAATGTCGAGCGTGTCGCCAATTTTTGCCAAATCTACCTGTCAAACCGGGACTAGAAGGCTTCACGTTACCTCGCAAGTGTCCCAGCGCCCAGACAGGTGGTCAGACTACCAGGTGTCCAATCGATCCTTTCTTCATAGTACCCGACAAGTGTCATTGTGTCGACTTTCAGACTATCAAACTTCAAGAAACTCCGGAAACTGTCCCACATGGAGAAATGCCCCGCCACACGCTGCTGTATTGTGATAGGTAATTCTTGTACGCATTTGTTCCCTTCTCTATATCAACATATTTTATGTCAGTGCTAACCTACCAAGAGCCAGCAGCACTAAGCCATTATTGACTTCTTTGAAAACTGCTTAGTTTCTGTTAAGTTATAGTCCCTGATTCAACTGAATGAGTATAGGTACTTGTCGTAGTAACCATTAAACAAAAACAAAATTCCTTCCTAATGGCCGGATAATAATCAAAACTTGTCATAGCATCGATCGAGTTCAAACTTTAAGTTACTCGTTCAAATTCTATATGGCCAAATGATTTCGAAGCTTATTCTCATAGTATGTTATTGGTATGGTAACTCATTGTAATATACTGCATGGTCTACACTTTCAAAATCCGTTCACTTAGTACAAACATTTACATTAAAATAAATCACTAGTTCCAGTTTCTATATATCATTGGCACAGCAAGATGAGCACCGAATTTGAAAGCAATAGTTACTTTAATTCTAGTAATAGTAAAGTGTAGACATAGAAAGTATTACAGGGAGAAAAAATCACTTCGTGAAGAGGAAAGGCAAAGAGTGAATACACCTGCGCAACTGTGATTGATTATGAACCATGTCACTAAAGATCAGTAGCCGCTGGCCAAGGTTATCACGCGGACCGCAACTAATTAGTCTGCTTTTGCCAACTCTGCCCAAACTAGTAATCAGTGACCCTATTGATCGTAGCCATATTTTAATTTGACTGTCCCTAGTATTCTCCCATTTTTCTCTTAAATCACCCAGCGTTGTGCGTAAAGGTATCGGGGTGGGGGGGGGTAGAGGACATACTGCACACGTTCCAACCACTTCAATCAGCGAAGATTCTCAACTTCATTAACCAATTTACTACATTTTCTAGTACCTGGACTCTAGTCCTCATTATTACATACACGGACAACCGCTCCGTATACTTGTCTTTCATTTGGCAGACAGATTTCTGTCACACTACATGATGTAATTTGGCGAAAGTCAAATGAGCTTTTCGAATCCATGCTGCGATTTCGTTGAACACTAATTCATCAGGGCTGTTCAGACTTCCAAAATTAATCAAATGATCTATGTACTTAACCACGTTACCCTATATCGTTCTGTTTTACACTGCTTCTGAAACAAGGCTGAGTATTAAGGAAATATAATAAATCTGTTGATGAGGTTGTGGACATCCACTGACTAAGGTGATTAGAACGTGTACTGCATATTCCCCCACTACCTCTACACACACTGCTGACTGATTCAGAAGTAGAATGAGAGGAAACTAGGGGCAGTCAAGCTAAGACTTGGCATCGATTCATGAGACCTCTGACTACTAGTCTGGTCAGTGTTGATGGATGCAGACTTTATGTATGAACAACATAAAACGTAACGTGTGTGCATCGGTCCAAGTTGCCACATCTCAGCAGCACAGCAATATTAACCATAAATCAGTAGTAGCATTTACTTCATCGATAATAATAAAAACAAAAATGTGTGAACAGACAGAATACGATCCAGGGAGGAAGAATTAGTTATTGGAAAGAAACATAAAATAATCGCAGACTCGCAACTTAAGGATAAACAAATAATGAATACGCCTACTCTACTGTGGCTGATTCTAAGCCATGTCACTCAGTCACCAAGATGCAGACCACTTAGTTGGGGTCCACGTGATAATCGTGACCAGTGGCTAGAGACTAGGTGGTACGGGCTATAATCATGCACAGTGGCACAAGTGTATTTACTCAACAAATAGAACCTTGTGATGTTATCCGTTTTTCATCGCTACTGTCAGCTACCTGTTCAAATAATTAATCGGAGCATTAACACCACCAAGTTTCTTCAAAGTTTAAATCTTGTGTAGTGACGTGATTATTGCTTATACTTGGGAATCCTATATAACTAGCTTCGGTGCTTAATATTGGGGTGCAACAATCACATGAAGCGTTCGAGAAAGTATAGACAACGGGTATTCTCAAGATGCTTCCCAAAATGTCTCGGTGACGATTTTGAAGTAGACTGACAATAAGCAGTTCTTATCTGCCGGGTCCGTAACGTTCCACCAATATTTTATTTCACCCAACCTAAAATAATTACTGTCCGATCGCCCTGCACCCTTGGCGTGGTGGTCGGGCTTGCCTATTGTGATGACTCAATCGGGGTATACTGGCTGTAACAATCGTTCCTCAAGGTCCTACCACGCTAGATAGGTCGGTTGAAAAGCGATGAGATTTAAGACATGCAAATATAAGGTCTGAGGACGAAGTCGTACTGCCGGCTGTTTAGAGGTGTGACTGGCAGTAAGGTGCTTTCCTTAGACAAGCATAACAACGGTGCTGCCTTCCCACAAAGGAAGGATTAGGGTCAGAAAAAGTCAACCCTAAAAATGCGCACCTCGCCTTACTCCGTGGATTTCCGTCCCCGACAGTATGGCCTTAATAAATGCGGAGCTACAATAACAAAACCCCTCTCAGAAAGGCCGTGTGTGATCGGTACCAAGCAGTTGTCCCTTGAACACTGCGGTCACGCTCCCAGGTCTTGAAGATAGACCCTGACTCAACTTGCTTTTTAGGTACATCAAGAAGAACCCTTCCACAATAGAAAAAAATACCGTTCTTGTACCCCTAACAGACAGACAGATACAACGCAGAACTTCGTACGTACGTACATCAGTTCAGGTTGCCATACCACATCAGCACAGAGACGCAACTGTCAGTTCAAATCCAAGAGTGATAGCGATAGTAGAAGTATTAGCAGTAATGCAGAAAATTAGGGAGCGAAGATATGATTCGAAAAGTATAATTCAGTGAGATAAATTTGAAAGGAGAAAGATAGAGAATTCGGAAGGTTAGATTTTGAGAGAACACAAAGAGTGGATGCACCTGCGCCATTGCGAACGATTCTGAGCCATGTCGTTCAAGGTCTCTAACCATTGGTGACTTTCGTCTCGCAGACCCCAACCGCGCAGCCTACATCTACCAACATGACTTAGTCCACTTGTCAGTGACTTCATCGATTTCTGCCATGTTCTGGTTTGGCCGCCTCTAGCTTTCTTCCAACCTATTCCTACGCCGCAAAACATAGCTCGTCGAGGCAGACGGTAGTTAGACATGAGTAACACATGTCTCAACCACCTCAACTGATGAAGTTTCAATACTTCATCTATTGATTCGCCCTCCTTTCCTAGAACCCGTTTCCTAACGACAGCATTGCTCACTCGATTGTCCCACGATACTCGAGCAATGCTTCGGAGACACCTATGATCGAAGACCAGTAACCTACGAATGTCCTCTACTCTTAACGGCCATGTTTCGCTCCCGTATAGTAGGACAGAGGGAACTGCTGCACGGTACACTCGTCCTTTGGTTAGCAAGCGGATATCTCGCCTGCGCCATAAGTGACGCAACTTGGCAAAAGCCAATCGAGCTTTCTGTATCCGTGCTGAGATTTTGTCAGTCAGCAGGCCATTAGCACTGATGAGACTCCCCAGATACGTGAAGCGGTCTACACGCTCGACTACTTCACTCCCTATCACTAGTTCAGGGGCCGACGCAACCCAATCCTGAAGCAACATTTTGCATTTCGAGGGGGAAAACCGCATCCCGAACATGCTTGCATTGTTGCTCAGGGTAGTCAGAAGACTCTGCATTTTGTCAGCGTCTTCACCAAATAGGACTATGTCATCAGCATACTCTAAGTCAGTAAGCGAGGCTCCTGGTAGTAAGTCAACTCCTGAAAAGTCAGACGAAGACATGGTTATATCTAGGAGCATGTCTATGACGAAATTAAACAAGAATGGGGAAAGTGGACATCCCTGACGGACACCACTTGAAGTGAGGAATTCCGATGACAGTCCGCCATAAGCTCTCACTCGACCTGTAGTTTTAGAGTAGAGAGCTTGTATAAGGTTAATGTACTTCTTTCAGTCAGTTACAACGTAGAACTTTGTACATGCGTACATCACTTCAAGTTGCCATGCCTCAATTAGCAGATAGAGATTAAATTGTCGGACCAAATCCCAGAGTAGGGGAAGGTAGTAACAGAGTAAGTACAATGGAAAGGCATAGAGATCAGAGATGAGATTTGAGATAAAAAGTGATTCAGTAAAGAGTAGATTATAATAAGCTCAAAAATTAGAATTTGGAGGAAGACAAGGAGTGGATGCACCTGCGCCATCGCAATCGATTTTGAGCCATATCACCTACAGTCTCTAACCATTTGTTACGATCATTGTGTGGGCCCCAACCAGGTAGTCTGCACCTATTTACATGGGACAGCTCAATTGTCAATGTCTTCATGGATTGGTGCCATGTTTTTGTTTGGCCACCCCTAGCTTTCTTCTAGCCTACTCCCCCACCAGCCAACATTGCTCGTCGAGGTAGACGGTGGTCAGGCATACGCAACACATGTCCTAACCACCTCAGCCGGTAAAGATTCACTACTTCATCAATAGGCTTACTGTATTTACCTAGTACTCTATTCCTAACCCATGCATTGCTTAATCGGTGGTCCCAGCAAACACGAGCAATGTTTCGGAGACATCTATGATCGAATACTAGGAGCCTACGAATATCCTCTATCCTTAAAGGCCATGTTTCACATCCATAAAGTAAAACGGATCTGACTGCTGTACAGTAAACGCGTCCTTTCGTCATTAAACGAATGTCTCGCCTACGCCACAAGTGACGCAGGTTGGCAAAAGCCGATCGGGCTTTATGTATACGTGCCGAGATTTCATCGGACACTAGACCGTTAGGACTGATGAGGCTCCCTAGATAAGTAAGACGGTTAACGCATTCAATAGTTTCACCCCCTATCACTAACTTAAGTGCCTAATTAAGCCAGTCCTGAAGTAACATTTTACATTTGGATGGAGAGAATCGCATCCCAAACATGCTTACGTTCAAGTTTAAAGTAGTCAAAAAATTCTGCATTTTATCAGCATCTTCACTCAGTAGAACTATATCATCGGCATATTCTAAGTCAGTAAGTTTATCTCCTGGAAGGAGGTCAACCCCTGAGAAATCAGACGATGACAATGTTAACTCTAAAAGTATGTCCATGATAAAATTAAATAAAAATGAGGAAAGCGGACAACCTTGACGAACACCACTAGAAGTGGTCAATTCCGAAGACAATCTGCCATAAGCTCTAACACGACATGTGGTGTTCGAGTAGAGAGCTTGTATAAGGTTAATGTACTTCTCCGGTACGCCTTTCAATGACAGACATTGCCACATAACCTCACGATCAATAGAGTCAAACGCCGCCTTAAGGTCAAGGAATACAGCTATTGTTGGGCGTCTGAAAGTGTGCCTATGTTCCAGAACCTGCCGTAGTGTGAATATTTGGTCTATACAACCACGTCCGGGTCTGAAGCCACCTTGGTTTTCTCGAGTTTGCTCTTCACGAGCTTTAGTTAGACGTCTAAGTATTATTGAAGCTAATATTTTAGACACTATATTCGTTAAACTGATTCCTCGGTAATTGTCACACGAGGACTTCTGTCCTTTCTTAAAGACCGGAATGGTTAGTGTTCGAGACCAGTCAGATGGGATTACGTCTAGTTCCCAAATTCTAGCCAAGATCTCAGTTAATCTGGCTGCTAAGACTGGACCACCGTCCTTAAATATCTCAGGGGTCAATCCATCTGGTCCTGCCGCTCTCCCTCGCTTTAAGGTACCTATAGCCTTTACAACCTCACTGAGACTTTTGGGACCAATGTTGATTTGCCATTCAGATTGTTTGGGGATGGTGGGCAGCAGGGATGACGCCGTGGGCCAGTTGAACTGTTCCCTAAAGTGTTCTGCCCATCGGTCTAATCTTCTGGATTGACAGTGAATAATGGAACCATCTTTCTCGCAGATAGTTTCACTTACAGTTGGGTTCCTGATACCCGTTTCCTTGATAAGTCTGAACAGTTGCCTACTGTACTTCTTTGGTACACCTTTCAATGACAGACACTGCCACAGAACCTCACGATCAAGCAGAGTCGAATGCCGCCTCTAGGTCCAGGAAGACAATTATTGTAGGACGCTTAAATGTGTGTCTGTGTTCCAGGACCTGTCGCAGTGTGAAGATGTGGTCTATACAGCCACGTCCAGGTCTGAATCCAGCCTGGTTTTCTCTAGTCTGCTCTTCACGAGCTCTAGTTGGGCGTCTAAGTATAATCGAGGCTAATAATTTAGAAACTATATTAGTCAGACTGATTCCCCTGTGATTGTCACAAGAAGACTTTTGTCCTTTCTTATAAATTGGGACAATCAGGGATTGAGACCAGTCAGATGGTATTACGCCCAGTTCCCAGATCCTACCTAAGATTTCAGTCAATCTAGCTGCTAATACTGGACCACCATCCTTAAACATTTCAGGGGTAAGCCTATCAGGACCTGCTGCTCTACCTCCCTTCAGATTTCCTATAGCGTTCTCAACTTCATAAAGACTAGGACGAGTTAAGTCGATTTGCCATTCAGGATGACTGTGGATCGTAGGCAACCGAAGTGTGTCTGAAGGCCAGTTGAACTGATCCCTAAAGTGTTCTGCCCATCGGTCCAATCTCCTGGACTGAGAATGAATTATAATCCCATCCTTTTCCGAGATAGTCTCACTCACATTTGGATCCTTAATACCAATTTCCTTGATAAGTAGAAAAAGTTGCCTACTGTTGCCTGTCGCCGCTGCCTTTTCCATCGTTTTTGGCTTGCGCCAGCCAAAAACGATGGAAAAGGCAGCGGCGACAGGCAACAGTAGGCAACTTTTTCGACTAATCAAGGAAATTGGTATTAAGGATCCGAATGTCAGTACCCCTAACAACATACAAAATCACCATCATTTTAATCAAATTTCTTATATTCCTAATATTTATCCTACCCCTATCTTCAACTTCTTCCTGTGTCATTAGTGCTAACAATTCTAGCCCGTGAAATAGTGTTCCGAGTCTACTGAGACCACGCTCCAGACTTCACATTGGTCCATTCAATCTGCGAACCCTCTGTCAATTGGACAGCAAGCATCCCTAGGCAAGGCATTAGAATCCCACGGCATTGATGTATGTTGTGTCTCCAAAACACATATCGGATCCTAGCGTAGTCATTCACTTGATCTTACCTAGTCAGAATGTTTATCTGGCGGCTCGACAGCAACTTCTTGTGGGTTTGCCGTTGTGGGATATGAGAGTAGAGCAGACATTTGTTAAATGGATTTCTGTTATGACGTGAAAAGAAAGATTGATATCTCAATGCCAATTGAGTGTGCCTAGTCGATAAATGTGCGTCTGCCCTATGCCCACTCAGTCCTAAGCCGAAATAATAAAAATAAAAACCAACCAGACAGAATCATATTATATTTCAGGCATTCCTTTATATACACGTAAAATCAGACTGCAGCAGCAAACCAATTAGGAATCTACCATTAATACAGAACAAAAGAGATAGTGGTAGTAAATAGGGACAACTTGTACACAACTAATTAACTGTAGTTCATAGTAAGAAACAATATACTAAGAGTAAATATACTAGACGGGAGGATAGGGTAAAAGAAACGTAACTATCATAGAAATGAAGTGTTTACACTACTCGAATTCAAAATAATTGAAATAATCCTCTAAAATACAGTTCTTAAAGTTCGTTACTCTTCTTCAATCGCCCAACATAACAATTTCTGCCAATAGTTGCCTATGTGCCGTCCAATTAAATGGTTCGATCAGAACTCGGAAGGATAGGGACACACACTGTTGTATTTTCTCTGTTTCTACCTACGCTCCTACTGACTGCAGCCCGGATAAAGTTAAAGATGAGTTTTACAGAAAGCTTTCTGAGCTTCTTCCTAGGGCTAAAGCACTCAGATTCGGTACTCATGGCTGATGACTTTAACACTTACAGAAGTATCTCGAATCAGTCTGAAAGACATTTAGGTGGATGCTTCGGTGTTCTAGCACAAATGACGGATAACGGCAACCATCTGCTACAACTTTGCTCAAACAATTGTTTATTTCTAACAAGCACGATAATTAAGCATAAGGAGTGACATCTAACATGGTGACCTCCTTGGACCTACTCAACAGTGGACTCATATAGACCATATCGCCATTAGCTACCGTTGGAGGGCCTCAGTAGAAGACTATTGATCTTTCTGGAAGTACAAGCTTAGATTCTGATCATGTTCTAGTGAAAGCACTCATTCGCTTGCATCTTACTGGGCGAATAAAAACTGCTACAGGAAAAGCCTACTAGGACTCAGTTCAGTAACGAGAAAACCAAAATTCAATTCCAGGGACAACTAAAGAATCACTTAGGCAAATATAAACATGCGACTCAACCAGATACTGCTTGACAAGATGTCCAAGCAGATGTGGCATCTACAGTGACATCCATCAAGAACTTGAATCCACATGTCAACAAAATTCAGTGGATTTCGATGGCTTTGTTGCGTTGATGAATTCCCGAAAACTTATCCCGTAATCAGATATAAACTGCCAAAAGTCTGCGAAACGATCGTGAGCGGTAGTGAGTAACGAAAGCCAAGGAGATAAAAATGGAAACGTCGATTGGTATCACTATATAACTTTTCAAGTTACTAAAAGAAACCGGGGTTAAAAAATCAAATGTTAGTGAGATAATCTCACAAAAAGATGGAATGCTTATTCGCTCTCAGTCTAGGCGTTTAAAACGATGGATTGAACACTTCGAGGAGCATTACAGTTAACCTTCAGCTACTCTTGATTTTCCCACTACATTAAGGCAGCCAGAATAAAAAGTCAACTTAGGTCCCCCGACTCTTGTCGAAGTCGGAAAGGCTATAGTCGACCTTAGGCGAGGAAAAGAAGCAGGTTCGGTCGGACTATCCTCAGAGGTCTTTAAGGATGGCGGTCCCACTCTGACGGTTAGGCTGACTGATATTTTAACTAAAGTTTGGGAACTTGATATAATTCTGTCTGACTGCTGTCGATCGTTAATCGTCCCAGTATATAAGAAAGGGTCAAAGTCGTCCTGTGATAACTATAAAGAAATTAGTTTGACTCATATATTGTCTAAAATACTAGGTTCGGGAACTTGAACAGATTTTAATGCTGATGTGATGAGGCAACTAAAACCAATGCTTATTACAGGTTAATTACACGTCAATAATTTTGAGTTCTCCATAATGCTCTCATCATGTCCATGATTTCAGTCAGGTCATATATACGTCATATGAATTGCAAATTCATTAACGACATGTATTAATTGAACTTTATCCAATTTTTGGGACGTGTTTCTTTTAGTGCATTAGTTATGTTTTCTAATCATGTAAATCAACCTATTGAAATCAAACGCCGCTACTTTGTTCCATGTAAACCGTATTATTTTGTGAGTGATTTAGACATATAACCTTATTATCCTCAATTACTTCAACTTGCATTTACCTACAATTCCTTCAACAGGTATCTTTGTGAGCAGGTTGTCCCAGGTAATCGCATAACAGTGGTGGGCGTATACTGTATTCGCGTAACTGTTCCAAATAAAGTAGGTATTTTCAGTTTTTATAGGTGTAGGTAAGATTTACTTATCACAAAATATTTTTCAGGTGTCTTAAACCAGTCCGTTTCAGGCAATCGACAGCCTTTGTAATTCTGAAATTATTTTAAGTCGATTGTAGTTTCAATAGTTCTGTTGATATCATTTTATTTGTCAGTTATCTAAATACTAAGTGAAAAAGTAAGAATTGATGAAGTGGTTAGATAAAAATATAGAAGGATGTATGTAAGGAGATTAAGTAAAGAGTGGGATAATAGATAATCTTCACGTACTCCACTTGAAGTTGACAACTCTGATGACAGTTGACCATAAGCTCTAACTCTACAAATTGTGTCCAAATGAATTGCCTCCACAAGGTTTATTTACTTCTGAAGTACGCCATTGAATGACAGACAGTGACATAGAGCCTGTAAGCATAGTGTTAAATGGTATTCTGAAGTCAAGGAAGATCACTGCTTGACGTAAATAAGTATGTCTGTGTTCTAGAGCCTGACGACCACGTTTAAAACCACCCTGGTTTTCCGCATTTGCAGTTGACGTATCTTATTTAAACAAGCTATAATCATAAAAGTAAATATTTTAGACACTTAGTAAAATTGATTTTTCAGTTGTTGTAAGACGATTTTTGTCCCTTTTTACAAACTTGGACGACTAGCGTTTGAGACTAGTCAAGTAGGATTACATCCTACTCTCACTTTAGATAACATAACAGTCAATCCAATTGATAAAATTGGACCACCGTTATTAAAGATAGCTGAAACCAACCCTTTATGTCATAACGTTTTCCATCTCTTTTGATTACTTACAGTCTTTTCGATTTCCCTAAAGGTTTGGGGCGTTTTGTCAATTTTCCATTCAGGTTGCTTGGGGCAAGCCATAGTCGGTAACTGGAGGGTAGCTAGAGATCAGTTTAACTGTCTCTGAAAATACTACACTCATAGGACTGATAGTGTATCATGGACCTGTCTTTATCCTAAAGCCTCAGTAACACAACTTCTAACACTAGTTTCCTCGATGAGTCGAATCAGTTGAATAGTTTTACCTGTCGCTCCAGTCGTTCCCGTCGCTTTTTGCATTCATCACTCGACACTGCTCACGGCCCATGTGCAAACTTTTTGTATATTTACATTTGAGTTGTTGCGCTCCATCGTTCTCGGGTCCTAGAGAAATGATTTTGTTATCGACTCCCAGTTCAGTAGGAGTTTCTGTCCATGATCGATTAAGTGCTTAGCTAGTTCTTCTCAGAATTTATTCTTGGGACTTCCGTTTCCTGATGGACATCTGGGTGATCTTGTAGTGACTTTTCTAGGTCTAATAAAACGCTTGTAAATGCGTGCTCTCACTAGGATATAATCAGGGTCCCTTATTTGCACGAGTTGATTCTTTCTGTTATGTTCTCTGTGCTCACTTCTTGACTACCGCAGGTGTTATTAATACTTTTGCTGTGCTAATTAGGTGTGGCAACTTGAATTGATGCACGTATGTACTAGGTTCTACGTGTTTCATGAGTGACTGATTGGAATACAAACATGTGCTTAAGAATGAACGACAGTCCTCTACGGAGTCTCTCCAACGATGGTTGATGCCGATGTCGTCAATTTGTGTTCATCGTCGTAATAATGCTGTAGGTCACCAGGTTACGCAGTGTCTCCCCTTATACTAGGAATCAGCAGTAATCTGAATATAATTGTAGGAGTCTGTCTTCATTATCTATTCTTGGAACTTGGATGCTAAAAGATCTTTAGTGTTCTCAGCTTGACTTACCTAAAGACCGCCTGCCATAGTTATTGTGTTCGAGCATCTAGCTTTCTATAGAAAGTTAGTAAACTTTCTGTAGAACTTATATTTTGTTTCACCCGAACATTAGCTATTCGAGGCGTAGGCAGTAATAGTAAAGAGGCATCGTTGTATGTTCCTATTTTTTTCGAGTTCTTGCGAATAATAAGTGCCTTTCTACCCTCGAACTTATTGTTGTGTCTTCACTAACAGCCAATCAGTTACAACATAAAACTTGGTACGTGCGTACATCAATTTCAGTCGCCATGTCCCAAATAGCAGATTGAGGTGAAATTTTCAGGTAAAATCCCAGAGTAGTGGAGGTAGTAACAGAGTTAGTGTTGATGGAAAAGACTAGAGATCGAAGATATATATATATATATATATATATATATATATATATATATATAAAGAGAGAGAGAGGGATGGAGAGAAGGAAAGCATGAGAGAGGAACATGCATTCCATTCAATATAACTTTTTTCAGTCATTACGATAGCTAAGCTCAGCCTCCACGGTCACCAATAAGGTCGTATAGATTTTCTATCTTTTTCTCCTATTTAACGAAGAGGAATTCGCGTTTATTCTGCGTACTAATTACACTAAGTCATGTTAATGACCGCACAGGGATCCATTATGTGTGTTTTAGAGAAGCATTATTCACAACTGGTAAGAGATTATGTTGGGTTGTAGCTGGTGTGGATTGTTGACCGATTTGACTTAGGACTAGCGCATTAAAATCTTATACATTTTTAGCTTAGAGTACGGTTTCTGGAAACTTAGATTAGCATGTCGTGGAGTACAACTATGGAAGAAGTGGGAAGGAAAATAAGGGTTGACAGTAGAAGTTATAAAAAAAAGGAGAAGGGAGCGATTTGACTTTGAACAGGGTGATCTTAAGTGTTAAATTGGTAGTAGCCTTCACGACTCTTGAGCGTATCCACAGTTCAGAAAAAGTCACTGCTTAAGACTAGTTACACACGGCACTTTTACAAGTTGTTTATTAGTATATTCCCTTCGGGCTTGCTGAAGCCTCACCTCTGAAAACAGACAGTCGCGGAGTAAGACGTGGTGTTCGTTTTCCTGTCTGACATTTTCGAGCACCGCCCTATTATTGTAGGAGGTCAGAGTCGCTACAGCGACGGTCGCTTGAAGAATTCTTACGTCTGTCACATCTCTGTACAGCTGACAGTACAACATCACCTTTGAACCTGGAGTTCGCAACTTTCCCCCTGATACTCTCTAACCTACCTGCCTGACATGAAATAATCTAAAATAAATACATGTTCTAACCAGTTCAGTCCTGTTGGGTCATCAATATAGGTAAGTCCGATTACCATACCAAGATAGCAGCTACGGTCAGTTCTGCAAAAAACTTTTCTGGCTTGATTTACATAATCACTAACTCACTACTGAAAAGATTAAATACTTTATCCGGTCATTAGAATTCACAGCATTCATTCAGGATACAGTCAGTCAGTTACAACGTAGAACTTGGTACATGCGTACATCAGTTCAAGTTCCCATGGCTTCATTAGTAGATAGAGATTAGATTGTCGGACCAAATCCCAGAGTAGGGGAAGGTAGTAACAGAGTAAGTACTAATGGAATGGCATAGAGATCAGAGATGAGATTTGAAATAAAAAGTGATTCAGTAAAGAGAAAATTATGAAAAGCTCAATAAACTAGAATTTAGAGGAAGACAAGGAATGGATGCATCTGAGCCATTGCCAACGATTTTGAGCCATATCACCTAAAGTCTCTAACCATTTGTTACGATTATAGCGTGGGCTCCAACCAGGTAGTCTGCATCTATTAACATGGCTCAGCCCAATTGTCAATGACTTCATGGATTGGTGCCATGTTTTCGTTTGGCCACACCTAGCTTTATTATTATTATTATTATTATTGGATTTCGGTCAGCTTTTTGGACCGATACTTAGTATCTTCCCTGCAATATTCAATCACATTCTGAAAGCTTGAGCGTTGTGGATGATCGCATACAGTTGTTATATCAACAATCATCTGTTATTGATTACATCATGCTATCATTCATATATTTATATTATTATTTCTCTTCCCAAATAGCGTGCAGGTGCGAATGAACGATCAAATGCAGGTGTTCGTCAACCCTACATCCGTGTCTTAGGTCTAACCATTGATACTGAAGGCCCTGGACGTAGTGCATTCGTATCTGGCAATACTAAAGGTGCAGCTGCAACTTTGACAGAGAATGAAGAAGAGGAACTAATGGCTTTGGCTAACTCACCAGATATTTACGAGAGATTAGCTCGAAGTATCGCACCGTCTATCTATGGTAGCACTGATATTAAAAAGGCGATTGCTTGTCTTTTGTTTGGAGGATCGCGTAAACGGTACCCATTGCATTTGCATGACCTTATTAGCCCCATTAATATAATATATTTATTACAAATGACCTTAAAAATTGCTGGTTACTGTTTATTTACTCATAGGTACTTTCGATCAACTGACGGAAGTTTCTTTTAATCTTTAAGTCACCTTTTTGCTTATTCCATATAATTGTTACCATGCCATCTATTAAATATTATATTTGATAATAACAACATATTATGCACTTATTTCGAATCAAGCCTTCATTAAGATGATCTTACTGGAAGTAGTATTTCAATTCATTTAACTTCATCCGTTGCTGTTCACTTTTTAGTTTTAGTCAGTGCAATATACTAAACTGGTTATTTAACATATATATATATACTGTCTGTGTGGTGTAAATAATATATGATTCACTCCAGTAATATCTTTGAAATTTTTGCATTGTATTTTCATTTTATATCCAGCCTTCCTGATGGACTTATGCGTCGTGGTGATATAAATATGTTGATGTTAGGTGATCCTGGGACAGCTAAGTCACAACTTCTGAAATTTGTAGAAAGGTGTTCACCTGTTGGCATATATACGTCGGGAAAAGGTAGTTCAGCAGCTGGTTTGACAGCTTCTGTTACTCGTGATCCGAACACTGTAAGTTAAATCTTGTTGTGAACTGGCTCTGTGCACAACAGAATTGTATATTCGTACTTATAGTATAATATCTGATTATTTGATTTTACCGTCTTAGAATTTGTCACTCAACTTTTGTCTCAAGTGTAACAATCGTATTTCAATGACCGTCTGGTGTTAAGCCAGCAGCAAAATACAAAACACCACTTATCTTTAAAAAGTTCCTTCTTCTCGAATTTATAAAGCCAATTATTTAGTTATTTAGTTTCTTAGTTGGTATCCTTCAACTAATCCAGTTGTGAATCAGTACTATATTCAAACTCTTATCTCCTTAGACTTTTTAATACGAAAACTCGGTCTGAACTAGCTAGTTAGACTGACATAAGACACATCGTCACTTTTGTTTGAGAACTAGATGAAGAATATACAACAGTATGACACCAGATAGACTTGTATTCAGTCAAACATGATGTTCCACCTATCTGCACTTCAAATACCCAACACGGTTTGCTTAGGTTGGACATGTTGCATCGAGCTGAAATAAAAATGTTAACTCATATTATCTATTAATATGTTGTTCAGAGTATGATTCTCAAGCCTCTAACTGCTTGTTGACTTGAAAATTATGATAAAACCCAGGTAATGTATAAAACAGCTTTTTTGTCAGTCAACAAATTATCTATTCTATTTTCAGCGTAACTTCATAATGGAAGGTGGTGCTATGGTACTTGCTGATGGTGGTGTTGTTTGTATTGATGAGTTTGACAAGATGCGTGAAGATGATCGTGTCGCAATTCATGAAGCCATGGAACAACAAACTATCTCAATAGCTAAGGTAATTTACGTACTAGGCATTGATATTTACCAAACTGAAATCTAATTGTAAGTTGTTTCTTGAGTAGCTTAATATGTCGTAACCGCGTTAAATTCACATTAATAGATACCATATTCTAGCTGGTAGAAATTTTAACAAGCAGAATAGTGTATTATCCTTTGGACAATTATGTAGCATTCTTAAATACTTTATATGTACGCCTAGTTAATAGTACTTTTTGTGGCGCTTATAGATAACTGTGGTCTGCCGTGCTTTCAAATTGATACATTTTTTAGTCTTACATAATCATTAACTTTGTTTAAACAATCATCGGGAACCTAAGAAGTACTTGGCCTTAATTTTGTCCTGACCACTCCGCACCCACGATTTCATCTTTATCGTATAACTAGTTTGATTGTAAACTTAAGTTCTGCCGAATCTCCATGAATCTGTTCTTTGATAAATGCGATTTTCTGTAACTCATTGCTATCTGTCTTTGGAAGTATATATTTCACTGTTTACAGGTAATTTTGACGATATATTCTCTTTTAGCGCACATATGACTCACCAAGCGTTAGTCTTCATATTTCATTCAAGTTTTAGATTCGTCGACCATATTTCTACCTTATGTTAAATTATTAAATATTGCCCAACATATGTCATAACTACATTTATATTTCTCAGCATCGTTAAAACCGATTCTTCTTATGGATTTCACTGGCATTTTGGAAGCCGTAGCGATATCCGTCAAAGTGTTTGGCATAGTTCTTCCATGATCTATTCAGTTATACTATTTTTACAATCAAAACGTTAATCATGCTATTTCGTTTTAGATACCATATAATGGTCACTTCTATGCACTATTAAGCACTTAGGTATATTTTCATCCTTCACTTAATTCGATCTAAAGTCATCAAGAAGAGGACAAAAATGGCAAAAAGACAAATTATGTCCCTATCCTTTCAAGCTATTACTGTATCGGACAACACATAAGCGACTGTCGACAAGAATCCATTCATGGAATGTTTGTCCTGCTCTTATACCTAGTGCTGTACTTACACTGACTAGACCAAGAGAAGTTACCGCTGGGTCACCTGATAGACCAAGTGTATATGACATGTCCATGTTAGATTAGAAGGCTCTATCAAAGTGAGAAGAAACTGACATGGGAAACGGTGATTTTTCATAATCTCAGCTTTCGCATTTGCGGACCACAGCCGGAGTGCAAATAAGGATGAGTTCTATCATCAAATAGATAATATCAAGATGTCACTCTCGACAGATATTGTGGTACTACCTGGAGATCTGAATGCACAAGTCTGGCATCTAGATACAGAGGAGAGTCTCTTAGGTGACCAACAGGGACTCGATGGTCGCGGGTCAGATCACATTGTCAGTCTTCAACAGCTTTGTGTAAACCACAACCTGTTTCTAGTCAGCACCGGCTTGTGGCACAGCTAGCGCGGACGTGTTACTCGGCGTCCTCCCTCTGAAACCCAAACTTGGGCGCAACAATTACATCGTGATCTAGCTAGTCTGCTGCTCCGTCAACTCCGGTTAGTTTATCTTACCGTTTCCGGCCAGTGATGATTAATCAACTCGACGAGAAGGATGTACGTAGATTACTCTAGTTTCTGAATCGCAATAAATCCCTAGTCCCAAATGACTGATCTCCAGCTCCTTTCAATGATAGTGGCGAGCTCTAATTCTGGAATCGATAAGGCTGTTTGTTAAGGTTTGAGAAACTTAGAATATCCTATCATCTCAGAATAAAGTGGTCATTGTCCCCATTTTTAATAAGGACTGACATAAGCAGTGTAGCAACTATCAGATGAAAAATGTACTCTCGGTTGCACTGGTCACATTTCCTCACCTCCTGCTCCACCAAGCGTTTTGGTCACAGTCACAGGTAGTGAAAACCAACAGTAATTGTGTTTCTTAATATCAGGACCACCTTCAGTTCATTGGGCAGGATGGTGCTTTAGAATTGTTTGTCGGAAAACCGTGTACGTGAGAAATTTTCTAACTTCTTGAAGGCTCTGCGTGCAATCACCTCTGTCAAAGTGAAGGTATACAGCCACATTTTTTCCGCAGTTCTGACCTGTCATTGGAGTTAGGCAGAGTTGCCCAACCTCACTAGTCATCTTCGAAGTTTCCATCGATGATATTCTAGATACAGCTCTTAAGGAAGTCTCTGTTGTTGTTGTGGATTTTTTTTACCTAAAGAAAGGTTTTTTGACCATGGTTGTGTGGATGATATTGTCTTACTGTGCGCGCTAGCACAGTATAGTCGTGGTTAAGGCATACTCAACACGTTTGCAAATCTGTATAACAATTAGTTCATTCTCAACCAATCAGCGCTAACGAATAATTGAGAAAGTATCAGAACATTCTCACGTGGATTTTATACAAGTTTTTATTTATTTATTTATTTATTTATTTATTTATTTATTTATTTATTTATTTATTTATTTATTTATTTATTTATTTGCTTTGCATTCTACTCACTAAGTCTATTTTCTGCTACTTGCTCATGTCTTGTTCTGATTTGAAATCAAGCTGATGTCGGTGTATCGTAAGATACTAAACATGAGTGGAACGCAATCTTAGCGGCTCAACAATGTAATAATTCACAAGCCATTCAAATCGCATCTAATCAGTTTTCAATTTATATCTGTATGTATGCCATGTACTATACATTTTCCAAACTCAAAGTATTTCAAGATTAGCAGGAGTCTGTACCTATCCTTACCATGGCGAGCCGTTAGAATTAGTTGAAAAGTCCGTGCACCTGGGTAGCTGTACGGGTGCTAGTGGTGGTGTGTTGGATAAGTTCAGTCTACGCATAATGAAGACCAGATCAGCTTATGCTAAATTGGGTTATCTTTACCGCCGTCGTTTTGTGGGTTTGGGTCTTAAAGATTGAATATACAACGCTTCAGTGAAAGCAGTTCTGTTTTATGCTTGTGAGACTTGGTCTCCGCGCCGAGGATGTCCGGCGTTCCTGTGTTCGATCACCGTTATCTCCAAAGAATTGCTGTTATCTAGTAGCAACATCATGCTAGTAATTCTGGGGTTCGACATTATGTTCAGGTGCAGCAATTACAACTCAGTTGGTGTCATCATCTTGAAACATCAACCTCGATGGCTCCGTATTTTCCGAATACCATTTCAATAAGTTTCATGTCGTGCATTTTCTGCCGACGCTGAGGCTGGTTGGAAAAGTTAAGAGGTGATCAGTTTGTGATACAAGACCGTTTTATGTTAGGAAGATGTATTGGACTTGGCATCTGTCAGTCTACCCCAACTTTTTGGTTGGGGTCCTTGGGATGACTCAACTCAATGGCAGTGTGGAAAGTAATTCCAGTAGACCTAAAGTAGTATTACAAAAATTCGAATCGTTAATACTATTTTGGTAGTCATCTAGGTGTGTTAATGAGGTGTCTAGCATAGTAGATCGATTCATGTGTATACCTGGTCCTACGTTGTACATGACTGATCAACTGACTATGAGAGGAATGAAATCGGTTGTAATTATATTTCCTCACCTGAATTGTATCTCTTAACATTTATTTCTGAGTGCTCTCTCTGTTTTTATTTCTTTATAATATGACCACTTCGTTTCTGTCTCATACCCTCATGCTTTCTTATGTTAATTTTATGCTGTGAACAAGTCAACTGTCACAAATACTTCTCTTTTCCCATTTATATAGGCTGGTATTACAACGACACTAAATAGTCGTTGTTCTGTACTTGCAGCAGCAAACAGCGTTTTTGGTCGCTGGGATGATACGAAAGGAGAAGATAATATTGATTTTATGCCAACAATTCTATCACGTTTCGATATGATTTTTGTAATTCGTGATGAACATGATTCTCAACGTGATACGACTCTTGCAAAGCATGTTATGCAGGTACATCTTCATGGGAAGTAAGTCTGCCTAACATTTGTATTTATATTTTCGTATATAATGAAATATTCTTGTGTTCATCTTGTTAGCTGTTTTTATGGATATTGGAGCCATGTGAAAGCGATGTGAAAACTACCAACCATGTGGTATGCTTAGGTTATTATCAGTAAGAGCTCTTGTTGATATTTTAGAGTGAACTTTGACCAGTCTTCGTTATCATGCATGTACTGTTCATCAGATTTTAGAATAAATAAATTACAGCTAGCAGTAGAATACAGAACTATGTTGTTGAAGTTATCTAGATCCTAGTGTTGATGTGCTTGTTTAATCCGAAACCCAAATGCCTTTAGATCTGTATACGCGAACTGACCAGAATTGAAACCTGAATATTAAAAAACGGATTAGTTCATACGCATTGATAGTATTAATATAAACATCATACCACTTAAACAAGTTAGTTCTTATATATACTCTATAGCTTAGTTCAAACCCTTTGGTTTTTCAAGCGATAGGTAGTGGGTTTAGTCAATCAGTTACAACGTAGAACTTGGTACATACGTACATCAGTTCAAGTTGCCATGCCTCAATTAGCAGATAAAGATTAGATTGTCGGACCAAATCCCAGAGTAGGGGAAGGTAGTAACAGAGTAAGTACTAATGGAATGGCATAGAGATCAGAGATGAGATTTGAAATAAAAAGTGATTCAGTAAAGAGAAAATTATGAAAAGCTCAATAAACTAGAATTTAGAGGAAGACAAGGAATGGATGCATCTGAGCCATTGCCAACGATTTTGAGCCATATCACCTAAAGTCTCTAACCATTTGTTACGATTATCGCGTGGGCTCCAACCACGAAGTCTGCATCTATTAACATGGCTCAACCTTATTGTCAATGACTTCATGGATTGGTGCCATGTTTTCGTTTGGCCACCCCTAGCTTTCTTCCAGCCTACTCCCACACCAGACAACATTGCTCGTCGAGGTAGACGGTGGTCAGGCATACGCAACACATGTCCTAACCACCTCAGCTGGTGACGATTCACTACTTCATCAATAGACTTACCGTACTTACCTAGTACTCTATTCTTAACCCACGCATTGCTTAATCGGTGGTCCCAACAAACAGGAGCAATGTTTTCGAGACATCTATGATCAAATACTAGAGCCTACGAATATCCTTTAACCTTAATCGCTATGTTTCACATCCATCAAGTAAAAAGAATATAACTGCTGCGCAATAAACGCGTCCTTTCGTCAGTAAACAAATGTCTCGCCTGCGCCACAAGTGACGCAGGTTGGCAAAAGCCAATCAGGCCTTATGTATACAAGCCGTGATTTCATCAGACACCAGACCGTCAAAACTAATGAGGCTCCCTAGATAAGTAAAACGGTTAACACATTCAATTGCTTCGCTGTTTATCACTAACTTTGGTGCCCAATTAAGCCAGTCCTGAAGTAGCATTTTGCATTTGGATGGGGAGAATCGCATCTTAAACATGCTTACATTCATGTTTAAGATTTTCAAAAAATTCTGCATTTTATCAGCATCTTCACCTGATTAAACTATATCATCTGCATATTCTAAGTCAGTAAGTTTATCTCCTGGAAGGAAGTCAACCCCACAGAAACCAGACTATGACAGTGTTAACTCTAAAAGTATGTCCATGATAAAATTAAATAAAAATGAGGAAAGCGGACAACCTTGACGAACACCACTAGAGGGTATCGATTCAGACGAAATCTATCATAAGCTCTAACACGACATGTGGTGTTTGAGTGTTTAAGGTTTATGTACTTCTCCGGTACGCCTTTTAGTGATAGACATTGCTACATAACCTTACGATCAATAGAGTCAAACGCCGCCTTAAGGTCAAGGAATACAGCTATTGTTGGTCGTCTGAAAGTGTTCTTATGCTCCAGAACCTGCCTAAGTGTGAATATTTGGTCTATACAACTACGTCCGGGTCTGAAACCACCTTGGTTTTCTCGAGTTTGCTCTTCACGAGCTTTAGTTAGACGTCGAAGTATTATTGAAGCTAATATTTTAGACACTATATTCGTTAAACTGATTCCTCGGTAATTGTCACACGAGGACTTCTGTCATTTCTTAAAGACCGGAATGGTTAGTGTTCGAGACCAGTCAGATGGGATTACGTCTAGTTCCCAAATTCTAGCCAAGATCTCAGTTAATCTGGCTGCTAAGACTGGACCACCGTCCTTAAATATCTCAGGGGTTAATCTATCAGGTCCTGCCGCTCTCCCTCGCTTTAAGTTACCTATGGCGTTCCTAACCTTACTAAGACTTGTGTGACCAATGTTAATTTGTCATTCAGATTGTTTGGAGAAGGTGTGGAACAGGGATGACGCCGAGGGGCAGTTGAACTGTTCCCTAAAGTGTTCTGCCCATCGGTCTAATCTTCTGGATTGACAGTGAATAATGGAACCATCTTTTTCGGAGATAGTTTCACTTACAGTTGGGTTCCTGATACCCGTTTCCTTGATAAGTCTAAACAGTTGCCTACTGTTACCTATTGCCGCGGCCTTTTCCATCTCTTTAGCTTTCGCCACCCACCACTGCTCACGATCATTGCGTAAGCTTTTGATTAGTTTGTGTTTAAGTTGCTTACATTGCTCATCATGTTTAGAACCAGACGGGATGTGTTGCCGAGTATCTATCAGTTCAGTAGATGCAGCTGAAATCCACTGAGTTTTCCTGACCTTTAGGTTTAGTTTATTAGTAGATATTACTGCTCTTTCAACAGCTTTTTGGATATCATTCCAGGCTAGCTCAGGTTGAGAACAGTTTACGCCGTTTACTAATTGGTTTTTTAGTTGTTCCTGGAATGTATTCTTGACTTTTTCATCATTAAGTTGAACTCTGGGGGGGGATCTTTGTCGTACATCTTTTACGTCCAGTGAGTCTCAGACTAATACGCGCTCGCACTAAGGCATGATCTGAGTCTAAACATGTGCTCCAAAACGAGCGGCAGTCTTCTATCGCGCCTCTCCAACGATGGCTGATAGCAATGTGGTGTATTTGAGTCCAGCGTTGAGTTGATTGTGCAGGCTGCCATGTCAACTGATGTCTTTCCTTGTACTTAAAGTTGGTGTTTGCAAGAAATAAACGCTTCTCTGAACATAGGTGTAGTAAACGGTCACCATTGTCTGTTCGTTGAGCCTCAACACTGTAGGATTCACCTAAGTGCCTTTCGGTTTCATCTAGTCTGCCTACTTGGGTATTAAAATCACCAGCCATTATTACAACATCAGTGCGCTTAGCTTTACAAAGAAGATCAGAAAGCTTTCTGTAAAATTCATCTTTCACTTCATCTGAGCTGCAGTCAGTGGAAGCATGGGCAGAGACGACGGCGAGTGTCCTTCTCTTTCTGAGTTCTCACCGTTCCATTTAGACGGACAGCGCACAAGCAACTGTCTATTGGAATCCAGTCGAGGAGAGCCTGTTCAGCTTTTGAACTTAGTGCTATACCTACACCAGCAAGACCTCGATTGGTAGCGGTGGGGTCTCCGGAAACAAGAAGAGTGAACCGAGCCGGTTTTCTATTCTCACAAGGTGAGGTCAAGCGAATGACTGTGCTTGGATCCTGTATACGCGTTTCAGAGATGCAGCAGACATCGATGGAACGGGATGTTAGAGTCATATCTAAGGAAGCCTTTTGTCCTATTTGACGTAAGGTTCGAACGTTGGAAGCTCTTATACATAACTTAGTGCGCGGTTTTAGGAGACCAGGAATAACGTTTCGTGAACTCAAGTGATTAGCATTAGAGGCTCGAGGCGATAAAATTATATTAGGAAAATTATGCATAATGATAAGAGAGTTAATAAGAGTTGATGGTGGGATTTGACCTCGAACAAGATGATATAGTGTGCTGTTGGAGGTATGAGGGCAATTTTCATTTCCTGGCTGCCCACACCATGGGAGGATATTACTTCTTGAGGTATCTGAAAAGGAAACTGGGTTAGTATTGGTCATAGCGTCTTGGAGCGCGATCGCAGAGCCCAAGGAACAACTGCTTAGGGCCGATCATGCGCGGCCTTGTTATGGGGAGTTTTGAAGTGTTAGCTTTGTTATTTAAAAGGCCTTACTGGCGGAGACGGGGATCCGTTGAGTAAAGTAAAGTGTGACATTTCTAGAGTCGACCTTTTCTAACCCCTTCCTTTCGTTAAGAAGGCAACGACGCTGCAGATGCAAGTTATCCGAGGGAAAACACCCTTACTGCTACCACACCTCGCTGCAGTCAACAGTACGACTTCGCCCTCAGATCTTAGGTTGCTGCCTTTAGTCTTACCGCCCTTCAACAGACCTGCTTGGCATGATAGGACCTAGAGGAACATGCGTTCCAGCCAATATAGCTCAGTTGGGTCATCACGATTGGCGAGCCTGACCACTACATCAAGGTAGCAGCTACGGTCGGCGTCCAAGTCTCAATCTAAACACCAAGATTATGATGTAGGTGCAAACAACTCGAGAGTCAGATATGGTGAAACATACTATGGATTCCACCGCTAGTCACATTACATTTCTCCTAAATGTACGGTACATTATTTACATACGTAATTAAAGTAATAAAATGGTAATCTTTTATCTGGGAGAACGTACTTGATGTTCAAGATGGGCTGCGATAATCAGTAACAGCTGATCAAGTAACAAAGTAAATAAGTTGCGTCATGCACAAATTACAATCAGCAAGGGATCTTCGGAGTCAGTTCGTATTAAACCTTCAGCTAGGTGATTGCTAAAATGGATTTGGAAGGTCACTTTCACGGCATAATATATGAATTCAATACATCATGCGGCTAAAGGGGTATTTATCTAAAATTATCAATTTTTCCAATCCATTACGTAAACAACATAAAAATCATTTTATCAGTTACATTAGTTCTGATGAGCTGTAGTTATTTACAGAATCCCAACGTGAACATAGACAGCTTGTCTGAATTTTTTCACTACATTCGATGTTGGCAAAGCTATTCGTCTACTACAGAGTGGGCTACGGCGTAGTTGATGTGTTTTAAAACTACCAAGCTTTATAACCGCCTTATCCTTATTCGCACCACTTAATAGTTGTAAATTAATTTTCCTGTATGCACACACGTATAGTTTTCCCCAGCGTTCTAATAGGCAATTTGTCTGAAATTGTTTTCCTTTAAGTACAATTAATTGTTGTGTAACTATTTATTATTCAACTACATCTGCCATTATAGTGATCCTGTTGGAGTGAATCCAATGGATACTGAGTCATCGGATGAAATTCCTCTTAGTACCCTTCGACGTTTTATTGCTTTTGCACGTGAACGTTGTGGTCCTCGTTTATCTGAACAAGCTGCTGAGAGATTATCAAATCAATATGTCCTCATGAGATCTGGATCCACACGATACGAACAAGAGACGGGTAAACGATGTTCTATTCCCATAACAGTGCGGTGAGTATTCTTGTTTCTCATCAAAACTAGTTTCATTATTTCTAATTTAGCTATTCCATATTGCAGACATTTTTCTGTAAATTAGAAGACTGACTTGTAAATAATTTAGCTCATATGTTATATGTCCTCTTCCTTCAATTAACATTTGCCTACTTGTAGTCGATAATTTATCTGTTTCGTAGGCAACTTGAAGCAGTTATACGAATTTCTGAGTCATTAGCAAAAATGCGCCTAGCTGCCTTTGCAACTGAACAAGATGTTGAAGAAGCATTACGTCTGTTTCATGTTTCAACATTGGAGGCTGCGATGTCTGGAAGTTTAGAAGGTGCTGAAGGTTTTACTACTCAAGAAGAGCATGAGCTCATCCTACGTTTAGAAAAACAGTTGAAAAAGCGATTCATTATAGGCAGTCAAGTGTCAGAATATGCTATCATACAGGATTTTACACGTCAGGTATGTAGTATTTCATATGTGTTGTTTAAAACATCGTAATCGTCAAAATGTTGTGTACCTACAAAGAGTAAGTAAATGAACATACTTCGCAGCATATTGCTGTTTTCATCATATGGTCCTTAAAAGTAGACGATATTCGTGACTTACTAGTGTCTCATCTTTAAAACATTACTCGTGTGCTTTTGAGCCTATTAAGTCATAATAGCCCAAACACTGTAATGTGATAATGCCTATCCTCACTTTTGCAGTCCGGCGAATCATCACTGTGCTAAAGTCGTCCGACAACATAAGTGTTACTCATGGCAACCCTAGATTCTGAATGAAATACTGGTATTCTTTGCCATTCACGATATTTGAAACCAAGTTTTTCGTATATTTTACGAGGTTTATAAATCTATTAGTGTAATATTTTAAGTAGCTAGCCTATGGAGTCAGTTGTGTACAACATCGAATCTGGCATAGATGTATTGGTTTATTGATGGCACGTAAGGCAAAAGTATGAGTTGATAGTGGAAGCGAATGAGTTTTGCCTCTGAGTACTGTTAAAAGTATTAGGGTCGTTATCACCTCCGAGTTGTTCACACTGTGGAAGGATCTTTGCGGTATATGATGAACCAACTGTGTTACATTCGATTTTGATGGTGGCCTAAGTGACCAGGTGATAACTGCTTGAGGTAGTTCACGTGCACATCTTTATTGTGCAATTTTAGGTATGGTATTCCTGTACTTTTGTTCCTGTACATTTCGTTTCGCAGTTTTGTTATGTAAGCCCATAGTAGCTGTTCTTTTTTTATGATCTCTCACTCAATCTCGTAGTCTCTCGTAGGCGAGTTGTTTATTCTAGTCATCTAGTGGGTTTATTGAAACATATTTCAATTGACATTAGTAAAAGCCTTTATTTGATTCATACAAAGCCACTTAATTATAAGATGCTTCACAGTATGGTGAAAAACTGACTATATTAACAAACATTAGAAATGCGGATAATGAGTTTTTCTTTGTCGAACTCGTACAGCCGGACTGATTGGCTGATAACTTCAATCTACGTTGACAGTTTGATTTACTCGTATAACAAGCATGGATTTAAGTACCAAGTTTTGAGTCGCACCTTAGTTATATGATGGCTAGTACTTTCGGTTACCCGAATTGAAAGTAGCTTGGGCATGGTTCTAATCTGCGACCTGCTAGTGCTTTCGTCGATCTGCTACCGATTCACACAATGAAATCTAAGTTATGCAGATATGAATGGCTAACATAATTCATCTTCATTTTTAAATGTTAAATTGTTTATGCTTAGTGAAACAATGTGAATGTTGTCTAGATCAGGAACCATACTAGCTTCTTTATTGTAAGAATAACACCACATTCTCTCTCAAATGTGCTAAATTTTCCCTATTATGTGATTTTTGCGGCAGGGTTTTTCAGAACGTGCTGTCACCAAAGTTTTACACTACATGATTCGTCGAGGTGAAGTTCAGTACAGAATGCAAAGGCGTATTTTATATCGTATTAAATAGATACTAAGTCATGTGTATTTACACTCGTATGCGATAATTTTGTTTTACGTAAATTATTTTGTAATAGCTACTGTATTTTCAAACGTCAGTATTGCATTTATGTATGTACAAAATGTGTTATAATTATAGTTTTAAACTGATTAAATTAATTAAACAGTTAACCAGGTCATAGTGACTTCTTCTTAGTAAATAAAATATTCTTTCCTGTAGATAAAGCGTTGTCTTAGTGGTTAATATATTCTATGTTCTACTACAAGGCCATAGGTTGTTATCCTGCAATCTCTATTTCAGTTTGGCAGATAGGTAGTATTTCTAACCACAGGAGTACATAAAGAGCAAACTTGATAACGAAATGAACCACAAATCACGGCAGTGTATACGCATTTAGTCTAATTCAATTGATCACAAATTACGTAGAGATATTGAACATATTGAGGGACAACACAGGAAAACCCGTTAGATAGCAAACCTCGTGTAGTTCTTCAGACAATTGGAATTCTCTATTGTGATTGACCATCGCGCATGCAGAAAAAGTATTGACTGAATAGTTAATCGCCGTAATTGTGACTTGATAACTGTAGGATTTATTTTGCTACACCCTCTAACAACGCACTACGTTGTTGATCAACACAGACATGCCTTATACGAAATGATTTTTGCGCGTGACTTCTATCCTTCTCTAGCACTGATCTAGAAGGTGACTTTCGGAGTATAATAAGTTGGACAAATCGAAATACGTAGGTCCTTTCAGAGACAATATATCTCAGCACTATAACTTCGGTGCAACACCAGCATTACATGGTCAGCCAGTCGATGTTGAACCCAGCACAAATACGTGTTATCTCCGACTGTCATACTGAGATCAAAACAACAGAATGAATAGTGCAGAGCTGAAACTACAGGTTAAGAGTATTTAGATATGCGCATCCAGCTTATCGCAATAACAAAACTGAACAACTTGACAAATTTGTTACATTGATACTAATAGTAAAAACCATGAGAGTAAAGAAATTATAAATGCAAACAAACGTAAAAATACTGCATAAAAAGGAACGTGGGTGATTATTATCACAACATCGAAATTTGTCTGATAGGAATAAATGTATGTATGGAATGAATAATAGGGAAGTTATTATATCCCGAAATAAACAAATGCAAACAGACTGGAATGAAATAAGTATTTGGTGTTTATATTTAAAAGTTCGTGAATGAACCTACACTTAGATATAAAATCGAATTAAAACAAACTAAATAATGAAGAAACCAGAATTCAAGGAACAAAAATAAATTGCAATACATTTTTAATAGTAAAAGACTAATAGGTTATAGGACTAAGTCATTAAACAAAGCTTTCTCTTCATCTATTGCTGCAGTCGTTTTATTCATGTTTTTTGGTCGACGTGATGATTTTAATCTTGGCATCGAAATTTTCGTCCGACCACCAAAAACTATCGCTTGCTCTGGTCGTGAACGATGTGATGACCATAAATGCAGTTTTTGACGACGTCTCCATTCTGCGATCAGTAAACCAATGAAACAGCAAACCAAACCAAGACTAAACGCTAATAGTAAAGCTGAAGTATGACCTTCAGATTGACTTTGCTTCACAGCAGCTATTATACTTTGTGATGGGTCAGCAGTAGTTGTTGTAGTCGAAATGGGATTAGTTGGAATAGGTGGTTGATGTTCACCTGGAGATTATAATGAACAACAAAAATACTAGATATGGAAGTTGAGAGAAAAAGAACTTCAAATGCGCTTAATAAATACATGTTTATGTAGCCAACTTAATGCCTAAGTAAAAATGTAGTGTAGAGAAAGGCTTGAGCGATTCTTGTAATGACCAAGGAATTCTGAATTCAGTTAATGAGCATTTTGAAATAGAAATAACGATACCTGTAAAAACAGTGTTTTGGGGGGAGCTTACTAATCCTTTAAAGTATGGTTTCGATTTTTCTACCTTGCTTAGGGTTAACGTTCGTTTAGTAATGTGATTATTCTGTGTGTAAATAAATATAAACGCGCAAAATAATCTTTAAATTGTGCACGAATAACCACTTTTGCATCAACGTACGTCAAGGTTATAACGCTGCCAAGAACAGACATGCCTTCCTCTTTTGTTCCTTCTACATTATCTACCTCCTTTCCTAATTTATCCCCTTACTTGTTAGCTCGGAATCAACGCCAAGAATCATTCTTTTGAATTCTTTTCGTAATCCTAACGAGCTTTATAGAAAATTCATTACTACCTACGTATATTTTTATTAATGAATTTACCAAAGATTAAATGAGGTAAAGTTATCACAGAAACAACATTGTCGCTGTGTCGATACGTCGTGTTGTGTGTAGTGTCAGTAGTTGGGCAGCAGGGGATGTTTATTTAGCAGTCATTGTAGGTCTTTGATTAAATTGTTTGGCTATTTGATCTTTAAGCATTAATTGAATGAATGCTCTTTTCTTTTCGGCTTCGAATTTTCGATTACAACTATTACTATATTTTTCAATAAATGTTTTTGGGCATCTATTTTGTCGAAGACATTCTTCTATAATTGTAATTTCATCTTCAAGTTTATCAGTAGTGCACAGTCGTTTAGTAGAGTGACTTCACTAGACCACCTTTATAGTCAATTGGACTAATCTGCGAAAATGGGGGTATTGTCGATTCCATTTATATATCCGGAATATAAATCTTTCTCAAGCTGCATCATTTCTTCGTGAAATGTCTAGATCTAGGCATTGAAACGTATTGTTCTTTTCGTGCTTGATTGTGTATTTGATGTTGTGATGAGCAGATGAAAATGCAACGAATTACATTGAATTAAAAGTATTCTGCAAATATTGTCGTTCTTGTATTATTCAAATTTTTTAAGTGAACAAATTGTATGATATTTAAAAGCGTCACTTTCACTCTACGAAGATAAAAAAGAGTTTCACATGTAATAATTTAAAACGTTCTGAGCAATGTACTTGAAAGTCACTCAATTTCGAGTTTCGCACAAAATCAGTTATCTCGACTATGACTGACTTGTCTGTATACTATACTACTTTTATTCATTTTGTGAAAGGTAACGAAGTAATTCATCTACTAAGTATGTGTTTATGTTTTCTGCCACATTAGTTGTGTGAAAATTAGTGATACTACCAGGTTCCCGAAACTGAAGTAGGTCGAAAATCGGTTCATACATGCGCCCTGTCGATTGAATTCTAAGTCTTCTAATAAACCCACTGCTCAATAACACTCTCTGATTATAAAAAAAGTATGCATTTTTTTCATGCTTCATAAAACCCCTCTTTTAATTACTAACTGATTATTTAAAACAGTTGGTAGTCTAAAATTTCTTATGACAACTAATCAGAATTATCACAATTACCCACTGATCTATAATTTATCATATATATACGATTGTGCAGCTTGATAATGAATTCCTTGAAAAGAGACCCCTTCGCTGAATAAACTTGTTTTGATTTAATGGGTATATTTAAACTAAATTAAATATGTATTTATTTCATATGACCAAGAAAAGTGGTTGGAGGGAGTTGGCAAAATACCCTCATCAGCAAGTCTTGTTTGCAATCTTGAGGGAACTGATATTTCTAGAGGATTTGATCTAGAGTCACCAAGCTGCACACCCTACAATCGCTACTGCTTAGCACCATGGCCATAATAATACTAGTTTTCTGATTCAAAAACTAGGCGCACGTTGTTTATGTAACTTATTAACCAAATGAAGGTTTATCAGCTCAAGTTTGAGCCAGTGTGCATGAAAGTTAGTGATGCTAACCGGTTGTCGAAAGTGGGACGTTTAAACATGTCGCCCAACAGTCGGTCACAATATCAACGCTCCATTATATACAAAATGAACTGATGTGTAATTAGTTAAATAAAGATAATTAACCGAAACAAAGAACTAACATAATTTCATCAGTTAAGTGCTGTACTAAATTAGGCGTACTCTGGGACGGTATGAGTTTATCGGAGTGAACATAATAAATATGGAAAATACCGATATGTAAATGAACTCACTTTTATCAACATTAAATCTTTTTTTTATTAATATCATCTAATTGACTTGTATGATGAGTGCGTTTAGGCTCTGGAAATATCGACGCATAATGTTCTAAAGAATCATTATTAGCAAATAATGAGTAATGTAAGGTTGGTCGAGACATAGTGAGTAAAATGTGTCTAGATCAATGAAGCCGACACTTTAAGATGCTAATATTGATTGAATAGTCTTTCATCATCATTCTGAATACATGTTACTAAACCTCAGTATTATTTTCAGAACGTTGATACTAAATACAAGTAATACCTCGGATAAATAGATAATAAAACACAAAGTCATCGAATAACTTCAACTCGCTGGAACAGAACTGATCACAATGTGAGAAGTCGATTTAGCCAAAGCAAATTCTCTATTTGGAGAACGTCATAAATAGTATATGCATTTCTTCTAATTATATGTTTGCAGGTCCTTTTCGATCAATGTTGTCTGTAGGCCTGCTTCCCTTGGTTTTCTTCATTTCTCCTACGTATTGTGGTCAGACTTTGCTCCTTGTCACTTCGCGACTCAATTCGTATACCGTTAGTCGTTTCCACTTTCACGAGGCGTTCCGTTACCTACTACTTATGGACAACCTTATGAGTAGTATCCACAATAGCAGTGTTGTATATCTGACTCTGTAATAGAACTATCATCACCACTCCAAGCGAGGCCAACGTTTGCATACACTACCCTGGTTTTCTGCACAAAGACTAGTCTCGTCTATTACGCCACCAAAAGCCACATAACCACCTAAATTCAAAAACACAGACTCATTGCGAAAAATAGGTGCAGATAGAGGCTTTTTCCGGTCTTGATGCGACGCTTTACAATTTGGTGTAAAGTATACACCACAATTATGTACTTGACCACCAACCAATTGGGTGCATTCGCTCCAAGCTTGTTTACAACTACATGTTATATAAGTCGATTCCAAAAAACTTGCCACTTACTAAGGATTTCAGAGTTTATGATTATTCAATCAAGGTATAGAGAATTCAACAATTGGGTACAATAATCGATAAGATGCAAACTGCTTGAAGTCATAAAATAAACTTAAAATGCATTTTTTTTTAAATCTATTAACATAACTAGAGTGATTAGTAGCATTTATTATTCTAAACCACTACTTTAACACGGTCTCCCTTGGTGTAGCCTGAATTATGTGACAACCACTCTTCGTATAAGTATAGCGGTTCTTGATAAGTATTTACTTGATGCATTCTTTATTAATGTTCTATGTATGCTTAGCTCTCCTTCTCTAAGTGACTATGTCTATTTTATGTTCGAACCTGAAACTTAGTAGCTGAAGGTTGAACACATTAACCACGGAGTCATCGATTCAGAAATGTGTTATACAGTTACCTGTGAGTGATTTACGAGTTTCACGTTTCACTAACCTATGTAACTCACTCGCCAAGTACAAATTTGAATACATTGTTTCAAGTAACACTTTATGTGTGAGGGTTAGTGGTACGACCCAGTTGCTGAAACCGAAGTGGTAGAGTGATGCCTATACCTGAGGCCTAGTAGTAAAAAGTGGGACATCTTAAACACTAAGCATTCGCTCCAAACCTTTATAAAGAATAGAACATACATTAAGATTAAAAACATATATACACAACATACCGTGAATTAACGAGTGCTTTTTAAAAGAATCCTCTGTTTCACTAAATTTATTAAGAAAGTCCATATTCTCAAATATAGTTGGATCTATTATTAAATCAGATGGACGTTTACGATCCATAATACTATGCTTGAAATATGATGGTCCATCTCGATGTGATGCACCATGAAGAAAATTACTTGATGAATGATATGGAATAAATGATAAATCATCTTTTTGTGGTTGAGGATAATTTACTTTAAAAGTGTTAAACGCTGATCTAGGCTTGTAAACACCCGCTGCTGCTTCATATGGTTTTATTCGCGATGATAATAATAACGGTAGGCGATGATCAGTTCGATATAGATGTTTCCTTCCAGGTAATGCCTGCTGTGGAAGATCATCACTATCAAGTAATCCTTTAGGATAACGCCATGCATCATCATTCGGAGTGAAAAATACTTCAGGATTATTATCATTATTTTCAACATTTTTATCATGTATATCAAGCATAAATGATGCATCTTTATCAACATCGAATAATGGTTTTTGGCTATTATCTTTAAATGGATGTGACAATTCTGTAAGTTGTTGTTCTCTATCATTATTATTATTTTGATAGCTTCGTTGATTAGATGAATAAAATAATGAATCTGATAAACTGTGTAAATCTATCATTGCTGGTGAATTACTTCGAGATGTCGTTAAAAAAGACGATGGTCGACCAGACCTAATTCTTTCCACTGAGTGGTAACTTTCATTTGGTGAAATTTTAGAAAATATTCTTTCGTCAAGCTCCTTTTGTTTGTGATGAATGACCGATGATGACTTTGTTTCATTTTCTTTACGAATTACTTCTGTACAATTAATTGCAAGTAACAAGATAAAGAAAACAAAGAAGGAGTCGAAGTGAAGCAGTAGCGATAATAATGAGAATGATTAAACATTAGGAATATGTTTCGAGGAGATTGAATAAAAGAGTATATATAAAGGGATACTGGAAAAAGAGGATGGAGAATCGATGCATCCGATCGATTTTAGACCATGTCACCGAATCATATGCAATCACTGATTACGACTATCTTAAGGACTCTAAACAAAGTAGTCAACACATACTACCATACGTAATACATGCTCCAGTCATCCTTGTTCGTGATACGAAAATTCATCAACCGACTTCCTATCCTTGTCTAATATATTATGATTGGCTTCAATATCGCTTACTCGGTCGTTTCACGATAAACAGGCAATGCTTCAAGGAGGCCTTTGATCAAAAACCTGCAACCTTAGTACGTTACCTACTGTCCCTAGTACATGTTATGTTAACACAAAGCCAACTGCTGCGCAGTATACTTCGTTGAAAGATGGACATCTTGAAAATATTGCCTTACTGTTGCAATGGTGAGTGTATGGTCGAAGTCGTGATGATATTATAAGAAATGGCCTAACTCTGTGAGATTTAGAATTACAGGGAATCCTTCGGTTATTCGCATCTACACGTTTGAAAAAATAGAAGCGGTAGCCAGTAAAAGTAGCATGTACAGAGAGTGGTAAGTCGATATAAGAGTGAGCCCATGTAAAAAAAAAACACTACCAACGCAGTAGCATCACGTTTCTACCATAATTTAATAAGGTAATTTGGACAATCTCTTTGGTTTCCTATTATAAGACAACTTTCACCAACCTAACATCTAAATAATAACATTTAGACATACACAAAGGTAGCAACAACATAAAGACTTATAATTCCATTTTCTTCTTGTAAAATATAGTTCATACGATTTGTTTATAATACCATCGCTTTCATATGATTCACTCGTTTGCACTAAATCTCCCGACCGTGCTGCCACACTGGTGTGGTGGTCGGGTTTGTATATCGTGATAACTCAATCAAGTTATATTGGCTGTAATAATCGTTCCTCAAGGTCCTAATATACCAGCAAGGTAGGTTGAAGAGCGGTGAGATTACATGCAGCAAATATAAGGTCTGAGGACGAAGTCGTACTGCCAGTTGTTCAGAGGTGAGAAGGCAGTAAGGTGCTTCTCATTTAAGTAACTATAAAGATGCGACTCAACTAGATATTGTTTGACAAGATGTTCAAACAGCTGTGGCATCTACAGTGACAGACACCAATGACTTAAATCAATATGTCAATAAAATTCAGTGGATCTCGACGGCTTCTGTTGAGTTGATGAACTCCCGAAAAGTTATCCTGTCAGGTTCCGAACACGATGAGGAGCGAAGAATAATCAGACATAAACTGGCAAAAGTCTGCGAAACGACCGTGAGCAGTGGAGGGTAACGGAAGCAAAGAAAATGGAAAAGGCAGCGGCGTTAGGTAACACTAGACAACTTTTCAAGTTAATGAAACAAACAGGAGTTAAAAAATCAAGTGATAGTGAGATAATTTCACAAAAGATGGAATGCTTATTTACTCTCAGTCTAGACGTTTAGAACGATGGACTGAACACTTCAAGGGGCAGTTCACTCGGCCTTTACCTGCTCTACAACTTCCCACTATTTTAAGGCAGCCAGAATAAAAAGTCGACTTAGGTCCCTCGAATCTTGTCAAAGTCGAGAAGCTATAGCCAACCTAAGGCGAGGAAAAGCAGCAGGCCCGGACGGATTATCGCCAGAGGTCTTTAAGGATGGCGGTCCCACTCTGACGGTTAGGCTGACTGATACTTTGACTAAAGTTTGGGAACTTGATATAATTCCGCCTGATTGGTGCCGATCGTTACTCGTCCTAGCATATAAGAAAGGGCTAAAGTCGTCCTGCGATAACCATACAGGAATTAGTTTGACTAATATATTGTCTAAAATACTAGCTTCTATAATTATTAGATGTTCAACTACAACTCGTGAGCTGTAAATGCGATAAAACCAGGCTGCTTTCAGACCTGGTCGCAAATGTATAGGTCAAATATTTACCATTCGTCAGGTTTTACGACATAGATACACTTTTCGGCGCTCGACAATGGTGGTTTTTCTTCACTTGAAAGAAGCATTTGACTCTGTAGACCGAGTTCTATGGTAGCATCTTTCAATTAAAGGCATACCTCAGAAGCACATTAATCTCATAAAGGCCCTTTACTCAAACACTATTAATCGTGCCAGAGCTTATGGCGAACTGTCATCCGAACATGTAACCTCAAGTTTTTGTTTTAGTAAATGCGAACTGTTGCTTCAGGACTGGTCTGTGTTAACACCTAAGCTCAAGACTGGGAGTGAAATAGTTGAGCATATCGACCACTTCACTTATCTTGGAAGTCTGATTATCCTTAATGGATCGGTCTCTGATGAAATCCCAATACGAATTCAAGGAAGTCGTTTGGCTTTTGCCAACTTAAGTCAACTATGACATAGGCGAGATATTCGTCTCAACGAAAGGAAGTGTACTGCGCAACAGTTCGCTCTGTTTTGATGTCTGGATGCGAGACATGACCGATAAGGGTAGACGACACTTAAAGGTTATTAGTTTTTGACCATCAATGTCTTAGGAACACCGCTCACGCTAGCTGGGATCATCGAGTAAGTAATAACAAGGTAAGATAACGGATATTATGGAAAGGTGGTAAATCAGTTAACGGAGTTGTAGTTTTCCATCGACTGAGGTGGTTAGGACATGTGTTAGGTACGCCCAACCACCGTCTGCCTCGACGCGCGATGCTGGCTGATATAGGAGCAGGATGGAAGAGAGTAAACGCGGCTAAATCGAAACATAGAGTCAGTCCATAAAGTCACCGACTGCTGGTTTGAGTCGTGTCGGTATATGAAGACTACCTGACTGGGTTCCATGCGATTGTCGTAACCAGTGGCTGGAAACGCTAGGTGGAGTGGCTCATAATCGGTCACACTGGCGCAGATGTATCTACTCATTGTCCTCCCTTAAATCGTAAGATTAAAAATACTTTGTAATTTTTCACGCCCCATTTCTTTTATCTCTGAATTATCTTCTATAAGTTCACTCCTCTTTGTTTTTATCAATATGATCATTTAGGTAACTTTTACTCCCATTAATGTGATGTTAATTTTAAGGTGCTTTAGAGGTATGGCGACTCGAACTGAGGCACACATGTTCTAGGTTCTATGTTAATCATACATACAACAAGGTGTGGCAACTTGAACAGATTTTAATGCTGATGTGATGAGGCAACTAAAACCAATGCTTATTACAGGTTAATTACACGTCAATAATTTTGAGTTCTCCATAATGCTCTCATCATGTCCATGATTTCAGTCAGGTCATATATACGTCATATGAATTGCAAATTCATTAACGACATGTATTAATTGAACTTTATCCAATTTTTGGGACGTGTTTCTTTTAGTGCATTAGTTATGTTTTCTAATCATGTAAATCAACCTATTGAAATCAAACGCCGCTACTTGTTCCATGTAAACCGTATTATTTTGTGAGTGATTTAGACATATAACCTTATTATCCTCAATTACTTCAACTTGCATTTACCTACAATTCTTTCAACAGGTATCTTTGTGAGCAGGTTGTCCCAGGTAATCGCATAACAGTGGTGGGCGTATACTGTATTCGCGTAACTGTTCCAAATAAAGTAGGTATTTTCAGTTTTTATAGGTGTAGGTAAGATTTACTTATCACAAAATATTTTTCAGGTGTCTTAAACCAGTCCGTTTCAGGCAATCGACAGGAGTCTCTAAACTTCAATTCTATACTGGTTGGCATTTATCAAGCAAAGTGTGCCGTAAAATCAAGCTACTTACTTGGCTTAGTAATCGTATTTTTAGATACCGATAAAATCCATTCAGTAAAAGGTTCGATATATAATTTGTTAGTATAAAATTATCAGGTGAGGTAACCTCCAAAAGGAATACAACAATCAGCCTTTGTAATTCTGAAATTATTTTAAGTCGATTGTAGTTTCAATAGTTCTGTTGATATCATTTTATTTGTCAGTTATCTAAATACTAAGTGAAAAAGTAAGAATTGATGAAGTGGTTAGATAAAAATATAGAAGGATGTATGTAAGGAGATTAAGTAAAGAGTGGGATAATAGATAATCTTCACGTACTCCACTTGAAGTTGACAACTCTGATGACAGTTGACCATAAGCTCTAACTCTACAAATTGTGTCCAAATGAATTGCCTCCACAAGGTTTATTTACTTCTGAAGTACGCCATTGAATGACAGACAGTGACATAGAGCCTGTAAGCATAGTGTTAAATGGTATTCTGAAGTCAAGGAAGATCACTGCTTGACGTAAATAAGTATGTCTGTGTTCTAGAGCCTGACGACCACGTTTAAAACCACCCTGGTTTTCCGCATTTGCAGTTGACGTATCTTATTTAAACAAGCTATAATCATAGAAGTAAATATTTTATACACTTAGTAAAATTGATTTTTCAGTTGTTGTAAGACGATTTCGGTCCCTTTTTACAAACTTGGACGACTAGCGTTTGAGACTAGTCAAGTAGGATTACATCCTACTCTCACTTTAGATAACATAACAGTCAATCCAATTGATAAAATTGGACCACCGTTATTAAAGATAGCTGAAACCAACCCTTTATGTCATAACGTTTTCCATCTCTTTTGATTACTTACAGTCTTTTCGATTTCCCTAAAGGTTTGGGGCTTTTTGTCAATTTTCCATTCAGGTTGCTTGGGGTAAGCGATAGTCGGTAACTGGAGGGTAGCTAGAGATCAGTTTAACTGTCTCTGAAAATACTACACTCATAGGACTGATAGTGTATCATGGACCTGTCTTTATCCTAAAGCCTCAGTAACACAACTTCTAACACTAGTTTCCTCGATGAGTCGAATCAGTTGAATAGTTTTACCTGTCGCTCCAGTCGTTCCCGTCGCTTTTTGCATTCATCACTCGACACTGCTCACGGCCCATGTGCAAACTTTTTGTATATTTACATTTGAGTTGTTGCGCTCCATCGTTCTCGGGTCCTAGAGAAATGATTTTGTTATCGACTCCCAGTTCAGTAGGAGTTTCTGTCCATGATCGATTAAGTGCTTAGCTAGTTCTTCTCAGAATTTATTCTTGGGACTTCCGTTTCCTGATGGACATCTGGGTGATCTTGTAGTGACTTTTCTAGGTCTAATAAAACGCTTGTAAATGCGTGCTCTCACTAGGATATAATCAGGGTCCCTTATTTGCACGAGTTGATTCTTTCTGTGTTATGTTCTCTGTGCTCACTTCTTTATTACCGCAGGTGTTATTATTACTTTTGCTGTGCTAATTAGGTGTGGCAACTTGAATTGATGCACGTATGTACTAGGTTCTACGTGTTTCATGAGTGACTGATTGGAATACAAACATGTGCTTAAGAATGAACGACAGTCCTCTACGGAGTCTCTCCAACGATGGTTGATGCCGATGTCGTCAATTTGTGTTCATCGTCGCAATAATGCTGTAGGTCACCAGGTTACGCAGTGTCTCCCCTTATACTAGGAATCAGCAGTAATCTGAATATAATTGTAGGAGTCTGTCTTCATTATCTATTCTTGGAACTTGGATGCTAAAAGATCTTTAGTGTTCTCAGCTTGACTTACCTAAAGACCGCCTGCCATAGTTATTGTGTATGAGCATCTAGCTTTCTATAGAAAGTTAGTAAACTTTCTGTAGAACTTATATTTTGTTTCACCCGAACATTAGCTATTCGAGGCGTAGGCAGTAATAGTAAAGAGGCATCGTTGTATGTTCCTATTTTTTTCGAGTTCTTGCGAATAATAAGTGCCTTTCTACCCTCGAACTTATTGTTGTGTCTTCACTAACAGCCAATCAGTTACAACATAAAACTTGGTACGTGCGTACATCAATTTCAGTCGCCATGTCCTAAATAGCAGATTGAGGTGAAATTTTCAGGCAAAATCCCAGAGTAGTGGAGGTAGTAACAGAGTTAATTGTGGGACTTTATCTTGATAAAGGCGATCTCGAACGCTATTAGAGGTATGAGGGTGGTTTTCACTTTCTGGCTGCCCACACCACGGAAGGATATTACTTATTGAGGTATCTGAAAAGGAAACTGGATTAATATTGGTCCTAATGACCTGGGAGTGCGATCGCAGAGCCCAAAGGACAACTGCTTGAAGCCGATCACGCATGACTTTGTTACGGGAAGTTTTTGAAGTGTTAGCTTCGTTCTTCAGAATGCCTTACTGCTGGAGATGGAAATTCGTGGAGTAAGGTGGGGTGTGACATTTTTAGTGTCGACCTGCAGCATCGCTCCAGATGTCGGTTATCCGAGGAAAACACCTTACTGCTACCACACCCCGTTGTAGTAAGCAGTACAACATCGCCCTCAAACTTTAGGTTGCTGCCTTTAGTCTTATCGCTCTCTAACAGACCTGTTTAGCATGGTAGCACCAACAGGAGTATGTGTCCCAGCCAATATAGCTCAGTTGAGTCATCACGATAGGTAAGCCCAACCACCACGTCAAGGTAACAGCTGCGGTCGGGCAAGAGCCAGACAGAACTAACCAAAGGCGGAAAGTAAAAATGTGGGTACAAATAGGTTGGAAAACGTGTCTAATTGCGCTACCTTCTAATGTGGAACCAATCAGTGCTGCACACCAGCTTGGAGTGAAACTATGAGAAATCTGTGAACTAGGCTGTCAAATGATTAAACTGTAAGCGAAATTGGCACAATTACTTTAGAAACCAGATGCTAAAACTTTTACTGATTAAAACGCTAGAGAACAAACACAAATTACGTCAGTAGGTTTCTAAACTCTTATTTGCTATTACTTACACCAACCCAGAGTATACCGAATTATCCGACTAGTGACTTTTGAAATTAGTTAAAACACCCCGAACTAAATTACGACATTGAAACTTTAAAAAACAACATACTTGAAGGACATAACAATTCGTCTGATTCGTCGGGACATTCAACAATTCCGTTACATTTGTCATAGATAGCAACGCAAGTAGAAGAATCATCACATTGGAATTGGAGTTCTGGCGATTTGCAAACTGACTGAACTAAAATATTTAATATCAACAGTACTAATTAAGAAGTTCATAACTATACTTACCACATGAACCTTTCTTCGCAATCCAACCAGATTGACAAACACATATTCCATCAGAGCATATAGTTTTAATCCCGTCACATAAGTTATTCGAATCGCAATATTGATTCAAACCAACTTAATGAATGGAATAATGATTCGGTCATATTATAAGTTACCTCTATTTTTTACACTTTGATTATTACTTAATTCTTCTAAAAGAATTAAATCATAATTAGAATGACTAGAATAGAAACACTGTCCAGGTGGTCGACAATCAAATAAAAAGCAAGACTGTGTAGCCTAATTGTGACAAATTTTCGTTGATGAAATGTGTCCGAAATACTTACCTCTGATTCAAATACTGCTGTACTACATTCACTCGTACTGCAGCATTTAAAGTAGCATTCTTTAAACGATGCTACTTTTAGCTTTTTCAGAAACTTAGCACCAGCTGAAATGGACTTTTGAGTTAGAATAATTTTGTTTGATTTGAACTGAAAACTTTTGCCACAGTTACCATTATTGTCATTATTGTTCTTTGATAATGCTAATACTGGCCAAATGGCAACCAAAAGTTGATATACTATGGTCCAAGAAAACAGATTCTTCATAGAGTAAAGTTGATAGATTGGCTTGACAAATAATCTTCAGCCTAAAAGCCATCCAACAAGAATGAATCTCGTTGTAATGGTATATTTTAAGAATGAAAATGATCCTAACGAAAAATTCTTCCCTATATTTAATATGTGTGCCAGCGAAATTCAAAGAACACTAGTAGAGTTTTCAACACAGCATAAATTTAACCTTCCTAGAAATAAAATTACAAGTTCCGATCTCTGCAGTATAAATAGTCTTACACCGCTTAAATAGAACATTTTGTATGTTCAGTAAGTCTAAACAGTTTCTTGGAAAAATTTACCTAAAACTATAATCTGCCACTTATTTGACTTAGATATCCAATTGTGGTCATCTGATTATTAGATTTGTTGACTTGAAGGGCACTAAAGTGTTATGGTTTCCGAAGAAGTTAACAGTTAATGTAAAGTGCAGTATACTAAAAAACAGACGAATAGATTACTGTTATTCCTGTGCTCAATTAGAAATAATTTTCACTTTTTATGGTTATAGTAGGCGTTTAATAGACTAGTGGTAGTGAAAAGCAAAAAGAACATGATGTAGTTAGAGAAGAGCCAATATCAACTAAGCAAACACAGAAATCGTATATTAACAAAAATCAGCCTGAACGATCAGCACTACAAAACACATTTACCTGTTCTTATTCATAGTTGCGACTGCATTACCTGAAAATAACATTCCCCACCCCACATAGTCAACTAATTTAGTCTTCATATTATGGAGTAGAAGTTTGGGAACTCTGTCTTAAATTTGAAACTCAATACAACTTACGTCTTTGGTAAAGAAATAGCATCAACAGTTCTTAAACAAAAAACAACTAAGCACATTTGTATGTAGATAAACAATTATATAAATTTTAGAGGAAATTTGGTTAATCATGGTATGGATATCTCAGATTCGGGAAACAAAAAGACTAGGATCTTATATTATTGAGTGAAGCATAGGTTTCAAGATTTAAGTCGCAAAAAACATGTTGTAAGAAGTTACGTGGTTAGTTACAATGTAAAAGCAAGTACAAATGCATACCCATCTAGTCCTCTAAAATCAACATAAATACACTGATATTGACAATGGTGAAATATTAACGACAGTAATAAAGTAGAAATATCGGAGATTACAGCGAATATAAAGTGTAGAATAGAGTATTCCATTTGTTTTAGATCATGCATACGAAATGCACTAAAAATAAGATAAACTGGGGAAGGTTTGGGCATGTGTTTTTATCAACAGAATGTTTTAAATCAACAAGCCGTAGTATGCTTTCATTGCTTTTTTTAAAAGCCAATTCAATTACCTAGACAAAAAATACAAACCATACAGACATAGCGCATCCAAGCTTAATCTGAAAGCCAAAAACTTATAATTTTAGTTGCGTAACGCTACATTCACTTTAAGCGCCTTATATAACCGTTCGAATTTCTAATATTTCAATGTTTGTTAAAGGAATAGAAAGTCTTTCTTATTTCGAGCTTCTCTCTTTAGCTGCGATGAACTACCAATTACACATGGCTAAAATCTAGGTAGACAGAAAAGATAAGAAGCATTAGTAGGTTAACAAACAATTTTGTTCTGAGTTCTTGATAATCCAGTTTTCAATATCTCAAAAATGGGGCTTCCTCAATTAGTTCAAATGAACGGCTTTCGTCCGAATAATCAGCTTAACTTTAAGTGGTTTCATTTAGACCCAACAACTAAAGGAGACTTCTGCTTCGGTCAGATGGAGTAGAGCTGTATAATGGAACAACCTCGTCAGGTTTGATACAAACTCATTGTTCAGTTTGATTTTATACTAATGCTAAGCATCTTTTAAAGCCCTCGTGCAAATGTGTCTTCTATGTTTTAAATGCTTGTAAAAGCTAGTTGAACGTTCGTCTACGTCTACCTTTTTTGTGCAACCTTATTAATGGTAAAAAACAAACTGCCAAAATGTAGTACCAAATCCTTATTTTTCCAACCTACGCACTGAATTCTCCTCATTGATGAAGATACAGTTCTATTGTGATGATATTCGACAGTAATTAAAGAGTGTTTCTTAGTGTATAGGCAGTTTATACCTTCTATCCGAAAGCACGGATATCGGTGTAATCTTGATTCAACAGCTCATAGTAGGCGGGGTAGAATACTTATGTATACGAAAATCTCTAGTTAAGTAGTTTCCGCTCCCAGCAATGTAATCTTTGGTTCTTGGGGTTTTACATCCGAATGCTTCTGAAGAAAAGTGACGACCAGTTGCGAACTTCAACATGTGGCTTGTTAGTAGATTGTTCTCTACTTCCATGGTGCTGGTAAGCGTTGCCATATAGAGCCTTGATCGCCTAAAGTGAGTGGAGATTTTGCCAGGAATTAGCTAAGTTATTTTCTGTGAGCCACTGTTTTAAAGTCTGAAGCTAAGGTTTATTTCTATCGCCAGTAATCTGTCATGTCTGCCCTAACGACTCATGGATATAGTTGGAGAGTTTTGCAAACAAATAGCTTTGAATGAGTCGTTCAAACGTTTATATGCCTTCCAATCAAATAATAATTTCGAGACGCGGATGAATTTATCTGTTGTTTAGAAAGGTCATCTAAAGTTACTTTAAGTTGGCACGTTAATTCAACCCAGGTTATTTTATCTTAACTATTGCCTTAATCTTTTAAACTTCACTTGATAGATTTAACAAACAGTAATTCCCTTCTATCTGCATCCAGGTCTGACGAATGTCCTTAGTATTAAAAAACACGGAACTAGTTATGTTACCTTTGAAACTGAGAAAGAGATCAAATTAAGAGCTGAAAATAGGAGCGACCGAATTGTCGCTTCCATAGTATTTCCTGTCAGTTTCCATAAGGGATGCATATGCAACAAGCCTTGCCGAATTCGCGACGCTAATTTGACACGACTAAGGAGCTACCGGGGTTACAAAAGATCACTGTATTTCTTCACTTGATCAGATGGCTTTTTACTCGAGCAACAATCTTGATTATTATTCCCAAACCCATGTGAAATAACGACACGTCGTCACGAGACAAACATTTACACACGCACTCCGCTCAGTCGATTTTGGAACAGTGTTCGCCAATGTAGGAATTCGGTCTGTCCAAATAAATCCAATTGTATCAACACCTCAGCTTCATTGACATATATCCATTCAAAAGATTCAGAGAAAGATGTCAAGATAACATCTTCAGATTAGGAGTTCCACACCTGGTTTATTCTATCCATAAAAAAGTTATAACCAGATTTTGTGCAAGCTCTTTTGTGTTCGATCACGTAAGGGTCTCATGTCAAGTTGAATTTAAATTTGAGCCTTATTAGTTTAGTGTCAAGATGGAGATAAACTGTATAATATAGGAAGATAATGTCCCCTCCTACTAGAATTGATACAAACCTAGTACGCTAATTTAAGATGAATAGGACTTATTTTAATCTAACTAGATTTTAGTTAGATAGCTTAACAAGTTGCATTTTCTCTTGAGAAAACTAAATTCTATTTGTGATTCCACAAAAGTAAGTTCCATAGTACTGAGGTTATTCAAAGATCTAGTAAGTTCAGATATGATTTATAAAAGAGTATTTAGATATTTTCTCTGTCGATATAAATGGAATTCCGCAGTATTTTTTATGCTGTGTTGTTCGAATAATGAAGTTTACGCCATATTTGCTTCGTTATTCCGTCGGCTAGCTCAAGCAGGACACATAACTTCCAACGTATATCGGAAATCAGAGCAAACCGTGAATGAAACGTTGATTTCTGAAACAAATAATCGAATTTATTTCAGAAGTTAAACCGTTGCGAATATGTCAACTTGTTAGATGTATATACCTACCAATTCAACAAATGAGCAGTACTTTAACAACAGTTTAATGCCGTAAACAGAAAATAGTCACTTTTGAAAATATTATTATTTATCAAAGATAAAACGTGCAAACGTTGATGCTACAAGTATAACAAGCATACATGCCGAAATCTTAAAGGCTAAATAACAAAAGTATTATCCACATCTGATAAGCATTGATTTTAACAAACGAGTCTATAACACATATCATTACTCGGAAACACCGCATACTATCATCAAGTTTTAGTCAACCCAACCATTCAGTCTGCAAGGCAGCTTGAATAAGAAATATTCCTAGTATTATGTTCCTCCTTCTTAGTTATGGGTTATCATTATATATTAGAGTACATGAGTTAAAATGCTTTCAAGATTATTCATGTATATTCGTGAATGAAGTAAGATGGTAAGTAGATGGCTTGGAGTTTTGGTCATTAAGGTAGCTGTAATCGAGTACCTAAAGTAATAAATCGTTGTATCAAAAATTCTCCAAGAAACTTAAACAAATACTCATCAATGCTCACTAATCACACTTTCATGAAAAGACTTCGACAAATACGTCTGAATACCTATCAAATCAGGGCATTGATCTTTTCTAAAAGTGTACACTTTAAACAGTAGCCCAATACAGTGGGTCAAGAATTATTACAATTCTGAAAGGCGAACAAGTCATGGCTATTTCGCAGCCTTAGATAATTTTGAGATTATTATAATATACACTATGGAGGGTTTTCTTACATGGCGGCAAGCCGACGCGCGCATTTCATTCAAGGTTGAGATTGTAGCCGAATTTGCTGTTTGGTAAGTTCTTTCTCCTTAGCAAACTTCTCTTATCAACAATTTTGAATCAAGTAGAGTAATAGATATTGTTTACATATCTGGTCCCAGAGCTAGACACTAATATACTAGTCCTGAATATGCTATTTTTTTCGGTATGTCTTCGGTCTTGAGGGATAAGATTCAATCAATAATCACTGTTAATCCTAACGGCTGTAGTACTATGAGGATCAAATCACACTTCTACCACATCTATAAAAGGTGCAAGTTTGTGTTTTGGCAAAAACCAGTAATTGACTTGTGTTTATAGAAGCAATGAACACAACTTCACATGTAAGAGATTGGTTTTTAGTGACTGGTGAATGGAAGTGTTTAGCACTGTTGAAGTTATGAGTAGAGTGCGTGACTTCAATACGAATGCTCTAGGAACTATGCACTTCGTTATTCAATTGATTAACATCGACTGAGTACCAATAACAATCGATGCTTATTAAAGGTTTGAACGAGGTCACATGGAATGGTCATTAATGTAACCACTGACGAATGTCAGTTTGAAAGTTAAACCGTTTCAAGTGTGATACCAAAGTTTTCAGTTCGTGTGTAAATACAATCATCATACAATGCCTAATATTTCAAAAACAATCTAGTTTGGTAATTGTTACTGCTTCTTGAAAATAAAACATGCGAACGGTGCCAGTACGTGATCTTGGTTTTTGGACTTCCATGAGATGTCTTCTTAAATGAGCAGTTTTAAATGGCTCAAAAAAGTCAAAACACATACCGAAATTATCGTTCACTATTCTACAAACCAGTAAGATTACCTTGAGACCTACTTTAATATCTTAGCTTTATTTCTTATGTCATATTAAGGTAGACTAAAGCAATGTCACTGCAGTTCGCTTTATTATAAAAGGTTCCGGCGCACACCTTAATGTATTTTGAATTGGATTATAGGATGTCACTGTAAATCACTAACTCTTCAAAATTTTCCAGTATGAATTCTTCATTGGTTGGAAAGCGCTTTGCCCTCCACCTACTGACAGTTTTCATGACAATCTAAATAGACCCGTCGTTGATACAAATATTAGCGATGTCTCACTGATTCGTATGCTTACTGCCACTGAAGATTAAATGCATATACCTATTATTTAGTTTGTAAATCTCGTTTTTCTATTAAAATTTCCAATGTGACACAACGGAGAGCGTATTGCATGACAGTCTCATGTATTCGGTAAACATGCTGAAACTTCATATCGTTTATAACTTAAGCATGCAATTTTCTAACTTAAACGACGCGTTTCTGTTCAAACCTTGACCAACTAATGCGAATTGCTTACTGTTTCTTAGATGGAATCTTTAGTAGATTATTTTTCAGTTTTACGCAAGGTTTACGAGTGACTCTGATAATTGTTATGTCAGATTAATGACTGCTAAACTGTATAAATAACACATCTACAATACAGGACTAAGTGATCTATGACTAAATATCAAATTTTTGCATCAACTTAGCTACTAGCTGAGTAAAATTATACGTGAAGTTTGGATAATTGTTTTGTAAAAATTTTAAACTGCCCTATTTTTGTTCCGGTTTCTAATTCCTCATTGAGAGCTTTAGAGTAGTTATAAATAGGATTTAAGTCTTTGTGTTTTCTAATTTTTCGCTATCTGTAAGACGAAATGTGGACTTTGTACTCCAATCTTTTGAGATTTCATAAGTTTAATTGTTATGTATCAGCTTTCTGAGTAAACTGCTTAGTTGGTGTCCATACATTGACCACTGTCAGTAGTTAAAGACATGGCTTTGAATTATTTTCAGTGGTACATGTTAATTCTGTACTTCTCTTCATTTAATCTCAGGTTCTAATCTACATCTAACGAATTTTGGGTTTTAATATATCTCCATGCATACTTTCTTTTTTTCCCAAATTACGTTTCTGACGTTTGGTCTATCATTTTTGTTGTTACCACGTTATTTCAACTCTTTTAGCACTCTTTTGTCAATCCGATTTCGTAGTATGGTATGGTAGCTTGAACTAACTTAAAATTGTACAAGTTTCTGAGTTGTCGATGAAGTGGCTGACTGATGTAGAAAGCTTGAAAATACGGACCAACAAACTTACTTGGTTTTCAAAACAGGCTGTTATATACTTTCTGAAATCCACCTTAAGTCAAGGTCCGCTTCAATATACATGCTGCGTCATATTGTTATTGTTTCTATCTCTATTGGTAACTTGCAACTTGATATTTGAGTTATTTCCTTTAATCCACTTGATATTACTAGTAGTCATTAAGCCTTATCAAATTGTAGAGCCCAGACTCGCTTATAGTTGTAATGCATGATGACTATTTTTGCTGTAGGTTTGAAAGAAGCGGACTTGAGAAAGCATTATACCTCAGTCCTTATTGGTGTGTTAATCAAATATTAGCTTATAAAACACAGGCGTCATAGGAAAATGTTTGAGGTAAATTTCGACTTCTTTCAAAACGTTAGTGTACTGTTTCATGACATTTCTGCGTCAGTCTAATAAATATGTGTATTAGCTAAGCTTGTCTTTCAGTCGTTAAGCTATAGGTCTAAATCTTCCTTCCTTCACTTCTGCTTAAGCAACCAAGTAGAACCAATATCCTCAAGCGTGAATCAACTGCAGATACGTTAAATACAATTTACGAATGGGTTAACCGCCTTATTTACCTTAAAGCATTTTCAGGAACAATTCAACTGACTTCCAGTCACTTCGCTTACCGACTATCTCCAAACTGCCTGAGTGAAAAATTGATACGTCCCTCAACTCTTAGTGAGATTTAAGAGGCTATAAATAAAACAACAGGACCTGATAGGTTGATTCCAGATATGTTTAAGGATAGTGGCTCAGTTTTCGTAGGTAGGTTGACTGATATATTAGCCAACGTTTGGGTACTGAACGTCATTTCATCTGACTAATCTCGATGGCTGATCATTCCAGTGTACAAAAAGGGACGGAAGTATTGTAATAACCACAGAGGAATCAACCTGACCATCATGGCGTCCAAACTATTAGCTTATCTGACGTTCATCTGACGCTAAGGAAGTGGAGACTCGGGAAATCAGACTTGTTTTAGACGTGAGAGAGGATACATTGGTCAAATATTCACTTAGCGTCAGATTTTAGAACAGCCATAATTACTATCATCCGACAATAGTGGCATTCCTTGACTTGAAGGCAGCTTTCGACTCAGTAGACCGTATAGTTCTGTGACTGTTTGTCATTAAAAGGTGTACGTCAAAAGTATATAAATCCCATAAGGGTTCTTTACTCGAACATGACTGGTCGAGTTGGAGCTTATGGCGAGCTGTCATGATAATTGTCAGTTTCAAGTGGTATTCATCAGAGTTGCTCCTTGTTCTCCTTATTTAATTTCGTCATAGATCTCCTCTTAGGAGTCTCATTTTCATCTGAATCTTCAGGAATTAATCTCCTTCCAGAAAGCCCACTTCTCGACTTGGAATACACAGACAATATGGTCGTATTCAGTGAAGACACTGACACTGTGCAGTCCCCTAAATACCTTAAATAACAATGCAAGCATATTCGGGATGCGTTTCTCTCCCTTTAATTACAAAATGTTACTCCAGGACTGGTCTGCATCGTTGTTTAAATTGACCATAGTGAGTGGAGTAGTTGATTATTTCGACCACTTCACTTATCTTTGAAATCTTCACTTCTGGTGAGTTCCGTCTGGCGAAATCTTGGTCAGAATTTTGAAAGTTCATTTGGCTTTTGCAAAGTTGCACCACTTGTGGTGTAGGCGACTTATCGTCTCTCAACGGAATGTCGAATGTACTACACAACAGTCCTCTCTGTTTTAACTTATGAGTGTCTTCGGAAATGATAGATATTTGTAGGTTGGAAGTCTTTGTTCATAGAAATCTCCGTAGTATCGCTAATATATCATAGAATAACCGAATAAGTAATATTGATGTTAGACATAGAGCACTAGGAAAACATGGCAAGTCACCCAATGAGGTTATGAATTTTTTATCGACTGAGATGGTCGTGGTCGTCGTACTAATGTTGTATGACAACTTGAATGTATCGGCATATATACCACGTTCTACATTGTTGCCGGCTGACTGACTGATCAGGGAAGCTTCATAGCCCTTAGTGGAGTGATCCGACTAAATTCTCTACGGTTACAAAACGCTTCCCCGAATTTCGGCAACTTGCTTTGAGCGTGACCCAGCTAAGTTTTTGTCTGTTCGCAAGAGCTGGCCAGTATTGCAGACTGTTAAAGATTTTCTTAAAACGTTTATGTTTGATGAAACTATCGAGTTGATAATGTTGGAGTCAGTAATATAATACTATGAAAAGGATAAGTGATCAGTCTAAGATTAACCCATGAAGCCATCGACTGTTAGTTATGCTATATTGAGAAGTACAGGTAGCTTTGTTTGAGTGCATTAGATGGTCGTAATCTTTGACTAACGGGCCTAGTTGACATGGCTTGGAATTTATTGCAGTCTTTTATAAGTCTTCCTCTATATATTGGGCTCAGTATTATTCCATATTTTTCACTAGACTTTTATGCTCAATTTTGTATGGCAATACATTTTTGATACCCAGTTGTACTAAAATTTTGTTACAATAAATACACTTGATTTTGGTTTCTATTGTCCATATTATTATTAATGTTCAGTCTTCTTAATTCCACCTTACAATCTTGAATCGATGCATATTTGCCTCAGGCTCTTCGTTGTATATAATCGGTATGAAGCATGGTAAACAAATATAATATAATGTCTCTGCACTGACAAATCGTTTCATTTTACTCTATTTACAGTGGGTTGTTTGATATTACGTGCTTAATTCAAATAAAATCAGTCCCCTTTAGCGCCTATACTCAAAAAAAAAATAAGTTCGTTAGGTGCACCTTTCCCTATTTGTGTCAGCTTCTGGTCTATTTTAATGCTTTATTTCAGATTTCCAGTTAAACTTGCACAACTGATAAGTTATATTTCGTCACCAATCTTCTGTTACTTTGTCGTTCTCAAACTGAGAAACATTCACCCTGAGAATCTCTTTAGCGTACTAATGCTAAGCGTTGGCTATATTTATCAATCTGCTGTCTTCGACTTTCTTAAAAGAGTTAATTCATATTTGGAGAAGTCAGTGATTATACATGGAGTGCGTAGAGTGACGTAATGGATAGTGAATTTTTTGAGTTGCTGGCAAAGTTGTGTGTGGATTCGCACTTAACAAGAACCTTACATAAAAATTATTTTGACTGAGGTAGGAAAGTATATATTTTGTCTTGCGTCCCGAAGGTTGATCTATTCTATTTGGTAAACAGTGCTATAGGTCTGATTTGGGGCGTGACAGATTTAAAGATCCACCTTTACTGTAGTCTTACATAAATATTTTATACTGATTTAAATTGGATAACCTATTTTTGAAATCAGTTTTGTTGTTATTTCTTATTTTCACAGAGATGGAGATTCAGGCGATCCATCAAAATTTACACTGGGAACCTAACAACATACAGAATGCTAATTATACTTCCGATGAGGATGACTTCGAAAGCGGTAATAGTACAGCAAAACTGTACGAACGGTCACGTATTAAGGCACTTGCAGGTTAGCTTTATTAATATTCAATTCCAAGAATCATTGTAGATGAACGTGAGGTTGTTCAGAAAAAAACATTCACAAAATGGGTGAATTCCCACCTTTCAGTCGTATCTTGTAACATTGAAGATCTATATTTAGATCTAAGAGATGGGAAAATGCTCCTAAAACTTTTGGAAATTTTGTCCGGTGAGCGTCTACCCCGACCAACGAGAGGAAAAATGAGAATCCATTGTTTAGAAAATGTAGACAAATCCTTAAATTTCTTGTGTGATCAGCATGTTCACTTAGAAAATGTGGGTGCTCATGATATTGTGGATGGGAATTCACGGCTGACACTTGGACTTATCTGGACAATTATTTTGCGTTTCCAAATACAGGATATAATTGTTGAAGAGTATCAGACGAGTGAAACACGATGTGCTAAAGATGCTTTATTATTGTGGTGCCAAATGAAAACTGCAGGCTATCCTAATGTAAATGTTCGAAACTTTACGACAAGTTGGCGTGATGGTCTAGCCTTCAATGCTTTAATTCACAAACATCGACCTGATTTAATTGAATACTCTAAATTGTCTAAGTCCGAACCAATTAAAAACCTGGCTACCGCCTTCAATATTGCGGAGGAAAAATTAAATCTTCATCCTTTATTGGAACCATCTGACGTGGCTGTTGAGCAACCAGATGAAAAGTCTATTATTACCTATGTTGTTACATATTACCATTACTTTAACAAGATGAAAGCTGATACTGTACATTCAAAGAGAATCGGTAAAGTTGTCAATCAGGCCATTGAAACTGATGATATGATTAATCAGTATGAACAGTTAACGTCTGATCTACTTGACTGGATTAAAAAAACTATAAAGTTGTTAGATGACCGTACATTTGCGAATTCCCTCTCCGGTGTCCAACACCAGTTAGCTGGTTTCAACACTTACCGGACCGTTGAGAAACCTCCCAAGTTCAGAGAAAAAGGAGGCCTTGAGGTTTTACTTTTCACTATTCGAAGTAAAATGCGTGCTAACAATCAAAGACAATATAATCCACCTGAAGGCAAAATGATAGCAGATATAAATCGTGCATGGGAAATGCTTGAAAGAGCCGAACATGCACGTGAGTTAGCTGTGCGAGATGAACTTATACGTCAAGAAAAGCTAGAACAACTAGCTTCTCGTTTCGACCGTAAAGCTGGAATGAGAGAAACGTGGCTTACTGATAATCAGCGACTCGTTTTACAAGAGTTCTTCGGTGATAACCTTGCTGCCGTTGAAGCTGCGACAAAGAAACATGAGGCCATAGAAACCGATATATTTGCATACGAAGAACGTGTAAATGCTATGGTCAATGTTGCGGAGGAGCTGAAGCGTGAGAATTATCATGCTCATGAAAATATCCAATTGCGAAGAGATAAAGTGCTTGGTATGTGGCGTAATCTACTTGATTCACTTAGCATTAGACGCCATCACCTAGAACTAAGCTTACAGTTACAGCATATCTTCCAAGAAATGACTTATTTGACGGATTGGATAGAAGAAATAAAGAGCCGTCTCAAGTCACAGGATTATGGCAAACATTTGATGGGCGTTGAAGATCTTCTTCAAAAGCATAATTTATTAGAAGCTGACATGCGTGTTCTTGGCGGTAGAATGAATCAGGTTGTTGACCAAGCTGCTCCATTTGCTGTTGGCTCATTTGCACCAGACAGGGATGCATACAGACCAATTGAACCCGAAATAGTTCAGGAGCGCACTGAAAAACTGCGTGCAGCATATGACGATCTACATGACTTAGCGGAGGCTCGTCTTCGTGGTCTTCGTGATTCACGAGAAATGTGGCAGTTTTTCTGGGATATGGAGGATGAGAAAGAGTGGATTAAAGAAAAAAGCCAACTAATGTCCAGTCCAGATTTAGGACATGATCTAAGCTCAGTAAGTCGTCTTTTACGCAAACATAAGGCTCTTGAAGAAGAATGTCAGATGCATCGGACTGTTTTAGAGGATGCATTAAAACATGGTGAACAACTCATCACTGATGGAAACCAAGGTGCTGAGCAGATATCGCAACGTATTGTTGAAATGAATCAGTTATGGGGTCAGTTGGTTGATTTGATAACAGAGCGTAAACAACGTCTAATTGAGTCGCAAGATTTCTTCCAACTAATGGCAGATTGTGATGATGCAGACGTCTGGTTGACTGATCAGCAGCGTATTGTTAGCAACGAAGATGTAGGTCTTAAGCAAGCTACAACAGAATCTTTACTGAAAAACAACCAAGAAGTTATGGATAATCTCCAAAACTACCAAGAAACCATATCTCAACTAAATCAAGATGCATCACGAGTTTCTGATTATCCAGATAGCGATGCTGCAGCTATAGCACATCGTTTAGATGCTGTTGATCAACATTATGCTTTGGTTAAAGAACTATGTCGATTGCGACAGAAACGTTTAAATGATGCTCTTTCAATGTATAAACTTTTTGATGATTCAGATACTGTTCGTACATGGATAACTGAAAAAGAAAAACTTTTAACTACATTAGTTCCCAGCGACGAAATCGAGGAATTAGAGGTTATTCGACATCGATTTGAGTGTTTTGAAAAAGAAATGGCTGGAAACGCTCAGAAAGTTGGTAGCGTGAACCTACTTTCAGAAGAAATGCTAGACAAAGCTCATCCAGATGCTGAAAAGATACTGAGGCATCAAGATGAACTTAATGCATCATGGAATGAGTTAGCTGATCTTGTTGATAAACAAAAGAGACAATTAGATTTATCCTACCAGTACAATCAGTTTTTAATTGAAAGTGCAGAAACAGCGAACTGGATAAAGGATAAGGCCAAATTAATAGAATCAACTGATGAGCTAGATAATAACTTAGAGGGGATTATGCAGCTTCAGCGTCGACTTGGTGGATTGCAACGCGATTTAAACGCTATCGAAGCGAAAGTCAAACATTTGGATGAACAAGCTCAAGAGCTTACTGAAGCGAAACCGGAAACCCAAGCTGTTGTTATAGCTGAGAAAAAGAAAATTCATGATTTATGGAATGAGCTGAAAGAGATTGTGAAGGAAAGAGATGATAGACTCAACGATTCAAGTGAATTACAGCGTTTCTTACAAGATTTGGATCATTTCCAAATTTGGCTTCGTCGCACACAGATTGCCGTAGCTTCTGAAGAGGTTCCAAATAACTTAGAGGAGGCTGAGTGTCTTTTGGACCAACACGAACAATTAAAAGCTGAAATTGATGGATATGAAAGTGACTTCCATCGGCTTATGGATTTCGGTAGACGTGTCACTGAAGTTCAGACAGACGCTCAGTACATGTTTTTGGCCCAACGGTTAGATGGTATTGAAGAAAATTGGGAAGCTTTACGAAGAATGTACGAAAACCGCACTGCTGCGTTACAAGAAGGTGTTGAAGCTCAGGTAAGTCTTAGTTGTGTATTGTCTTTTTCTAATCATATCAGACATTCTTTAGAGATGCGTTGCAAGTTGAAGTCCTTCTAGCAAAAATGGAAAAGGTGGTTTCCAAGGAAGAAGCTCCTGTGAGTTAATGCATATTTAAAGTTTCCATATTTATCTATTTTCGACAACTATAGGCTAACTTTTAATTTGAAGCTCCTCTGCCATCTTTCTAAATGCATTCAGATTGTTATACATCAACAGCCACTTTCCAAAATGAATAATCACAGATGTACACTCAGTGGGTTACGTGAATCAAATTATATGAGTCACTTGTCATACTTTTCAGCGGATTAAAAAATAGCACTGAAAAATATCTCGTGTAGTTTTATTATTGTATATTTTGGAGTACACGCTTGTATCACCGTAAACAGAATTATAAATGAAGTTGGATTAATAATAAGTAGATTTCGGAAGCTTTTAAGTTTCATTTCTTTGGTTTTACTCGCGCCATACTGTAGTATTTATTCTTGCATTTGACTCTAGTTCTGTCATTTGTATTCACTTCTTAAATAAGAGTATTTAAGAATTTTGTATATATAATAGTTTTTTTATTTGGGTAGACTAATCTGGAGATGGCACAAGAAAACCTTCGTAATTTCGAAACTTTTCGAACCTCCTTGGTGCCAACTGATGAAAAAATAGACAATGTATTGAATGATGGTGCGAAATTAGTTGATCGTGGAATTTTCCCTGCTGAGAAGATTCAAAATAAGTGTGAACAAATTAAACAACGGTGAGTTACATTTCTGTAGACACATGCCTATAAACTCTTTATGTTGTATTTTTGTGTTATCTGTTTATATAATCCTGTTCGATTATTCCTATTTAGCCGAGACTCTCTGAAGCGGCGAGTGGATGAACATGGTCAAAAACTTAAAGAACAATTACATCTACAAGAATTTTGTCAAGATGTCGATGATGTAAGTCTTCATAATTATTTTTTACGCTGGTAACATTGACATTTTAGGCTGAAGAATGGCTTGCTGAGAAAGCTATGGTTATTACAGAGCAACCAACACCACTTGCGCGAAATATTGCTGCATTATATGGACGATTTAAGGCGTTTGAAGGTGAACTGGATGCAAACAAAGAGAAAATTGCCAAAGTTATCGAAGTATGTCTTTTATGTTTACCTATATCTGCTTTTCGCAAACCCATATACTGCCAAACAATAGGCGTTTAAAAATAAATGGTGATAACTAAAATGTGAACACGCTATGTCTGGTGGTTACTCACTTGAACTAAATTATGCTGTAGAACCATATTACAATATAGCAGTATTGTTGTAAAACGTAACTTATTCCAAGTGTAGTTGTTACGTTGATGTAATCACCCTTGGCTATCATGATGACTCAATAGAGCTGTTTTCTTTGAACGCTCATTCTTCTCGGTAAGATTAATGGAACAAACTCAAAGGTCGAGGTCGAAGTCCGTACTACCGACTGTCAGTCAGTCAGTCAGTTACAACGTAGAACTTGGTACATGCGTACATCACTTCAAGTTGCCATGCCTCAACTAGCAGATAGAGATTAAATTGTCGGACCAAATCCCAGAGTAGGGGAAGGTAGTAACAGAGTAAGTACTAATGGAAAGGCATAGAGATCAGAGATGAGATTTGAGATATAAAGTGATTCAGTAAAGAGAAAATTATGAGAAGCTCAAAAAATTAGAATGTAGCAGGAAGACAAGAAGTGGATGCATCTGCGCCATTGCAATCGATTTTGAGCCATATCACCTAAAGTCTCTAACCATTTGTTACGATCATCGTGTGGGCCCCAACCAGGTAGTCTACATCTATTAACATGGCTCAACCCAATTGTCAATGACTTCATGGATTGGTGCTATGTTTTCTTTTGGCCACCCCTAGCTTTCTTCCAGCCTACTCCCACACCAGACAACATTGCTCGTCGAGGTAGACGGTGGTCAGGCATACGCAACACATGTCCTAACCACCTCAGCCGGTGAAGATTCACTACTTCATCAATAGGCTTACCGTATTTACCTAGTACTCTATTCCTAACCCATGCATTGCTTACTCGGTTGTCCCAGAAAACACGAGCAATGTTTCGGAGACATCTATAATCGAATATTAGGATCCTACGAATATCCTCTATCCTTAAAGGCCATGTTTCACATCCATAAAGTAGAACGGATCTGACCGCTGCACAGTAAACGCGTCCTTTCGTCATTAAACGAATGTCTCGCCTACGCCACAAGTGACTCAGGTTGGCAAAAGCTGATCGGGCCTTATGTATACGGGCCGAGATTTCATCGGACACCAGACCGTTAGGGCTGATGAGGCTCCCGAGATAAGTAAAACGGTTAACACATTCAATAGTTTCGCTCCCTATCACTAACTTAAGTGCCGAATTAAGCCAGTCCTGAAGTAACATTTTACATTTGGATGGGGAGAATCGCATCTTAAACATGCTTACATTCATGTTTAAGATTTTCAAAAAATTCTGCATTTTATCAGCATCTTCACCTGATTAAACTATATCATCTGCATATTCTAAGTCAGTAAGTTTATCTCCTGGAAGGAAGTCAACCCCACAGAAACCAGACTATGACAGTGTTAACTCTAAAAGTATGTCCATGATAAAATTAAATAAAAATGAGGAAAGCGGACAACCTTGACGAACACCACTAGAGGGTATCGATTCAGACGAAATCTATCATAAGCTCTAACACGACATGTGGTGTTTGAGTGTTTAAGGTTTATGTACTTCTCCGGTACGCCTTTTAGTGATAGACATTGCTACATAACCTTACGATCAGTAGAGTCAAACGCCGCCTTAAGGTCAAGGAATACAGCTATTGTTGGTCGTCTGAAAGTGTTCTTATGCTCCAGAACCTGCCTAAGTGTGAATATTTGGTCTATACAACTACGTCCGGGTCTGAAACCACCTTGGTTTTCTCGAGTTTGCTCTTCACGAGCTTTAGTTAGACGTCGAAGTATTATTGAAGCTAGTATTTTAGACACTATATTCGTTAAACTGATTCCTCGGTAATTGTCACACGAGGACTTCTGTCCTTTCTTAAAGACCGGAATGGTTAGTGTTCGAGACCAGTCAGATGGGATTACGTCTAGTTCCCAAATTCTAGCCAAGATCTCAGTTAATCTCTCTGCTTCAGCTGGACCATCGTCCTTAAATATCTCAGGGGTTAATCCATCAGGTCCAGCTGCTCTCCCTCGCTTTATGTTCCCTATAGCCTTCTCAACCTCACTGAGACTACCGACTGTACAGAAACGTGACAACTATAGAGTGTTCCCTTCAGACATCCAGAATTGACAATAAACCTGGTTTATTAGAACGGATGGAATGAGTAAAGAAAAATAGTCCCTACAAATGTACTCCTCACTTTACTCCTTTGACTTACGTTTTCGGCAGCGGAGCCTTTAAAGTGCATTAGGTAATTCATCCAATCCTTGCTTTGACTTTTAACTTGATCGAGGCTTACTGGTATGTAATCCTTCTTCCAAACTTGAGCAAATATCTCCATATAATTATCTTGCTTCGCTAATAAGTAGTAAAGCATATTATAACACTAACACAACATTCTTCTAGCATTCTAAATTTTGGACTAATTTATTACTCTAGGAAGGTGAAGAGCTCATTGCAGCCCATCCTATTCTTCAAGTTCAAGTCGAACCGAAAATATGCGCCTTACGTAAACAGTGGGAAGACCTCAACACCTCTACAGCTGATAAAAGCGCAAAAATGGCAGATGCTAACAGAGGTAAGTGACCACCCCCTCGAGAGAAGTTAACAAATATTATCACTTAAAATTTTTTGATGAGTGCTATTTTTAAAACTTTCTAAGAAAATTTTTTATTTGTTTAGAAACACTATTCGATGAAACTGCTAAGTCTATGCTAACTTGGATTACTGAAGTTAGCTCACAGATTGTTACAACTACAGAGGAAGTTACAGAAGAAATCGGTCTTGTTGAAATCAATGAGCATCTCAAAGATCAAGAACGTAAGGATCAAGAGCTAGCCGCTAAACGCCGAATGCTTCAAGATATGGCGGTAAGAGACATTTGCTATCTTTCTTAATTAAAAATCGTGCTTCTGATTCTCGATACACTCATCTGAATTCAGTTATTAGAAGTGGGTTCCTACTACTAGCATTAAGGACCTCATTCTTGTTAATAGTCACTACAGATTCATTGTTTACCACTTTGTAAAAAAGGCCAATAAGCCAGAAAATGTGTCACTAGTTTGATCTGAATAATGTCACTATCAATTCAAACAGTTCCTATCGTTCTAGACTAGACCAGATTTTATGATGCTTTAGTGCAGTAATTATTAAGAATGCTTAAGCTGGTAAGTTAAAGCTTTCTGTATTTATCTCGGTGTAACTTGTCAAATATGGATTTGTGTACTTGAATTTTATCAACATTGTGTGAGTTAGTGATACTAATCAGTTTTCTGAACAGAAGTAGTTATAACTGGACTCAAACATGAAACCTAATAGTTAAAAGTTGAACACTTAACGATTATGCTATAGTTTTTAAATCACTAATCAATAGCTGTTGAACAGTTGATATACAAACAGCACGACCCTCCTAAATATGTAGCTGTAAACCTTTGAACACATAAGCGTATTTTAGTTTTTAACTACTAAGTTGAGCGCAGTCTATTCTAAACAGTCTTTGTTAATTATAAGAAATAAGAAAAAAACTACGAGTAGAAACAACCTCTCATGTTACCATACTTCCAGTAACCCAAAAAACATTTAAACAAACATAGACGAAACAAATAACTGAATCTATAGGTATGATTTCCATATTGTATCTTCAATACTTCTTGGACCTCTTCAAAGTACTTTTCATTTCTTTTAATGATTCATCAGTCTGTATTTCCAATCGCTATCGGTAATGAAAGTTCTTGTGGGTAAATAGTAGTTTATTGAGAATTGTTTTAAATACGTAAGCGTTTGTACTAGTCACATCTATACTTGCAGTTAGCAGTACTACTTAGATGCCCGAACGATGATAAGTGAAATAGAGTCTGATTTCGAGACCTAATATGTTCTAAGCCTAAATTATTTGTTTTTCTGTGACCTCATCACTGAAAGTTGAGATTCTTGTGGGAAATATCTAAAAATATTCAACTAACATAAATGCCGTATTATAACACAGTTTAGGATGGTTTGTATATTCTCCTTGTATTTCGTTTTCAGACTCATGCTGAAAAACTCAAAGAGCAGTATCCTGAACGCCGTGAAGAGTTTGAACAAGTTCATCAAGAAGTGCGTATTCGTCTTACGGAATTAGAGGCTCCTCTGGCTGATCGGCGTGATCGTCTTGTTAAGCAAAAAAGAGTTCGTCAATTTTTACGAGATATTGAGGATGAGAAGGATTGGATTAAAGAAAAGTTGGCACTTATTGAAGACTCGCGTAGGCTTGGAAGTTCTCTACTTGCTACACAACAGCTTATAAGACGTCATCGTATGCTAACTAACGAAGTGGATAATCATCGTCCGCGTATTGATGCAGTCTGTCATGTAAGAGATTACTTTTAGTTTCTACTGCTTCAAATTACTTATAAAGCTAATTATTACACTTGCTTAGTACGAATTTCACCGTGAAAACTCGAATAACTAAAACAAATTAGGGCTTAACGTAAAAGTTTATTTGTCTCGTTTATTACAATCATACAATATAATCAGTTAGTCAACATGAAGCCTACGGTAAATGTGTGTTAGCCCAAGTCGTCATATTACGTCTCAATAACGAGTTGAAATTAAAATAATAAGTAGCAAGGAAATTGTTGTCGTGCCAATGATAATAAAATTAAATACCGAATATATGTTTCGAGAAGATTTAGTTATAGGTGTATATGAAGGTGATATCTTTTGCGCTTGATTACTGAAAATACCGTGTGCAACTTCAGCACTCGAACACTTCAAGCCCTCCAAGTCTCAAATCAAAAGACAGAAGAAAGCAGGAAGAAACGTTTACTTAGTAATTGCCAAATATATACAAAATGATACTGGTATTTATAGTTTTTTGTTAAGTTGGAATCATAAATTATCCGATCCTCAAGCAGTGGTTTTTTCTATTATTCAATTAGAGTATTCTACATCAAGATTGGTTGTATACTTAAATATTCATAACATTTTTTACATGTGATTTCTTCATTTTCCGTGACCATTATTAGGAGGGTGAACAAATGATAATTGAAGGTCATCCACGAAGTGAAAGATTTCGTGAGGCTATCGATGAATTATGGGTATTATGGGAACAGTTGCAACGTGTAATGGGCGAACGACATCAACAATTAGCACAGAATGAAGTTGCTCAACAATATCTATTCGATGCAAGTGAAGCCGAAGCCTGGATGGGAGAACAAGAACTGTACTTAATGGGTGATGAACGTGCAAAGGTTAGTAGTTGCTTATTCTTATTTCAGTCAGTCAAACAACGTAGAGTCAACCACATATGTGCGTCAGCTCATGTTATCATACCACGATGAGGTCAAATTAATAAGTTTAGTAGTAGGATATACTTCAATAAGAGGGAATAAAAAGGTATGTATTAAAGAATACTAGGACTGATGATTTGGAAGAAGGTAAAGAGTAAGTCCAATTGTAACCGCTTCTCTGTTATGATGCCCACTCTCTTCGACCGCTGATCGTGACTGCATGAACCCCAATCAGGTAGTATAAGCCTATCAGCTCAAACCAACAATTACCGATTTCATTAGTTGATGTAACGTTTTGTTTCGGCCGCTTTCAGCTTTCTTCTATCCTACTCCCACATCAACCAACATTGTGGGTCGAGGTAGGCAGTGGTTGGGTGTACAAAATGCATGTCCCAACTACCTCAATCAATTATGATTCAGAGTCTCATCGACTAATTTTTCATTTTTTCATTTTTCGTTTAACCACAGCATTCCTTAGTTGTTTGTTTCACTATACGCCAGCAATGCTTCTAAAATATATGTAATCAGAAACCTTCAGCATACGTATGTCTTCTGCTTTCACAACCATACGTTATTAGAAAGCGGACCGCTGGGTAGTATACTCGTCTTCTGGTTCGCAGATGGATATTTTACCGACACCATGACTGATCCATGTTGATGAAAGCCAAACCAGCTACTTTTATCCATGCTTATATTTCAGTAGACACTAACTACTAGAGCTGGTAGGATAAATGGATTGGTTTATGCATTCAACTACTTCACTCTATGATCAATCTAGGAGATAATATTGACCACTTTTCATATAAAGGAAGTAAAATGCATCCCAAACATGCATTTTCGTAAAAATTTATTCTCACTTATTGATGATTTTATGAATACATCATCTCTCTTGTTATTTTGTTTGCTAAAGTGTATCTTTTATTTATTATGTATGGTTATCATCTTTGAACTACGTCTTATGTATTGCAATGTTTCTAGGATGAACAAGGCGCTAACAATGCAATTAAAAAGCATGAACAATTGCAAAAAACTGTGGAGAATTATGCCTCAGAAATCCGTGGTTTAGGTGAACGATGCCAGGCTCTCTTGGAAGCCAACCATCCAGAATCTGAAGCTGTTGCTGCTAAACAAGCACGTATTGACAAAATGTATGCAGGTTTACGTGACCTTTGTGGTGAACGACGATCAAGACTTGATGAAATTCTCAAATTGTATCATCTTTTACGAGATATTTTAGATCTTGAAGTGAGTTCAACTATTTATTTTGTTTCAGTGTTACTTTTGTCAATTTATTTACAATTACTTATTACATGAAAGTAAAATTGAAACAACTTAGGGTTTGTAAAATATACAGTGAATTACAGTTAAGCAATACTATATTATGATTTACATAAAAATAAACTTTACTACTTAAATTATGCAAAATATCTGTATAACATCCTGACGCTTTTTATCGTATGTTCTCTGAACTATATAGTTTTATTTTCCAAGTTTTCGTTGTTCTGAACAACAACGTCAGTCCTACCACATATAAAAATGAGGTCTTCAGATATTTTATAGTGGATGAATCAGTGTCTTACAGTAACATTCCCTCTGACTTATTTGTTTAAACACCAAATTTGATATAAATGGGCATCTAAAATTTATACACCGCACAGTTAGAAACAATGCTGTAAACAGTTAAAAGGGGAAGGCTGTCGTAATCGAGAAGTCAAAATTTAGCATAATAGGAGATACAGTTTGGGTAGAAATATAAGTAGGAAAATATCTTGTAACCAACAATCATTTCATATTTTAATATTTTAGTTCAAAAACTGAAGCAGAATGACCACTGTCTTCTGTTCTGATTCATATCTGATAAGGTCTCTAACTGATTATTTAAACCATCTCTGGTATTCCAACCAAGAATTCGAGATAGACTAACAGACGTCAGTCCTCAGATTTTTTTGTACCATGGCACCTTTTCTCCACCCAGTCCCGGAGTTGGCAAATAATGCACGATATGGAAGTGGTTGATAAAATTTATAGTCAAGCCACCAAAACCAGTGCTTTAAGATAATGACAATAATTGAGTTATTATCACAATACCCAAACCCTAGTATTTCTGACAAAATGTTAACACCGAATGTCAGTGATCCTTTAGAGATAACAGTGGTCGGACATAAAGTCCTCAAACATCAGGCCGGAAAGAGCAAGTTCCACAAACGCAGAACAAAACTACTCTTACTAACGCGTTTTACAGCCAGACTTACGTCACATCGTAGCTAAAGATGACTCGAATTGGCATAAGCCGCTCAGACTTTCTTTTTTCGTAGATCTATCATCTTTCATACCACCACCAACAATTAATCGGTTATTCGGACACATGGACTTTTAGACTTTTCACTACAAAGAGTTACAGCCGGTATAGTTTCCTGGCAGTTTTTCAGATGTACTTTACATTTAAATGGTGCAAAGTATGTACCATACTTACGGACATTCACAAGTTACTTTTAATGATTTTGACAATTCATTTG